>CM033473.1:211437015-212088468 GCA_019447015.1 Hymenochirus boettgeri | reverse complement strand
AAAAGGACAGTGGGGGGGGGAAAGGATGGGGGGGGGGAGGGCGGGGGGCGTTTTGGGGGGTTCGGAAAGGGAGGGGGGGAGGGGGGGTGGGGGGGGCGGGGGGGGGGGGGCGGGGGGGGGGGGGAATGGGGGTGGGGGGGGGGGGGGGGCAAGGGGGGTGGGGCGGGGGGGTGGGGGGGGGGGGGGGGGGGGGGGGTGCAAGGGAAATTTTGGGGGGGGGGAGGGGGAAGGGGGGTGGGGGGGGGGGAGGGGGGGAGGGGGGGGGGGGGGGGGTGGGCGGGGGGGTGGGGGGGGGCGCGGGTGTGGGCGGGGGGGGGGGGGGGGGACACTGGGGGGAGGCGGGTGAGGAGGGGGGCGGGGGGGGGGGGGGGGGGTGGAGGGGAGGGGGGGGGGGAAAAGGGCGGGAGGTGGAAGGGGGTAGGGGGGGGGGGGGTAGGGACAGGGAAAGGGGGGGAGGGCGGAATGGAAATGACAGTTGGAAAATGACAGTTGGAAGTGGACAGTTGGGAAAATGACAGTTGGAAAATGACAGTGGAAAGTGGACAGTTGGAAAATGACAGCCCCTGTGAGTTGGTGGGGCTTAGGCACCCGTGAGTGAGCGTTAGAGATGGCCGAAACTGCTAAAATCCGTTCGCCTGTGGATTCGCGGATTTTTTAAAAATTTGAAAATCTGAAAAACTCTCTTCTGACTACTGCAATGCCTCTCAATCCTATTATGTCTTATCAGAAACTTAACTACCCTGTGCCACAGTACTACCTGGCTTTCATTTAAACAACATATATCACAAAATCCTTCTTTGAACATTTAATCCCTTTGCTCTGTGCCTTCTTTTTATATTCTTTCCCTTGTGTCTCCATATGTCTCTGACTGACCCTCCGCTAATCTCAGAACCATCTCTTATATAGACCCTGACTCACACTCCTCCTCTCGCCTAAAACCTTTTTCTTTTGTGGCTCTTTTGTGGCTCCTCTAGAATCCTATTCCCTCTCTCTTTGTTAAGAAACTTCTATAAAACAGTTTACTTCAATCTCACAGTCTACCTCTCAAAACACAGCAAAGTATTAAATTAAACACTTATATGGACTTCTATCCTTCCCTATGTATTTTTATGTTACCCCCCTAATTAGAGTGTAAGCTGTTTCCTTATGTGACATGCTTCTAGCAGTTGATACTTTTTGATGCATTATCTTTTGCTACTTATTTATATATTTATTTATTTATTTATATTTTTGTCCCCCTTGTAATATTGTACAGCGATGGGTCCCCCTATAAATAAACATATACATACGTACACTATCCTAAGGACAGCCACATTGATATTTGATATGCCTTTATGTAAAAATATGGTTGTTCTTTGATATGCAATTTAATTACATGTAATTTAAGAATAAAAAATCATTTGTAGAAAGATTTAATAGCTTGTATATATTTGCAGGGTTTGCAACTGAAGAGTGATGTATCTCTTTGAACTATAATGTCAACAGGTGCAAAGAATCAGAACTAAAAACTGTTATATCTGATTAGAAGCTTTCTTTATGTTGTCATCCCTGGAAGGTTACATTAGGGAATTCAATTGGCAGAAAGATTAAAACAGAGCGAGATGAAGAAATACTGCTATGTCAGAATGACAATATAATTGTGATTTTCTATTGAAACCTTTTACGAAAGTTTTGAAGATATTTAGTGGACCGGTCGTTCTAAACGTCAAGGAACACCAGTCTGAAGATCCTAACTTCTAAGCTTTTTTACTTCAATTATCATTAGAAAACTTTTGCATTTCTCATAGTGTGCACTGAATCCATATAACAGGCTTTCTCCCTTCCCCCAGCCCTTTGGCTTTTTAAAATGAGAGGAAGAGGCCATCCATCCAGTGCTTATATAAAGGCATAGGACCCACCAATTATTTCTTACCAATAATGATGACACATTCGCAATATTGCTGGCCACAGCTTTATTATGTATGTTACAAAACATAATAGTTAACTCTTCTAATAACCATTAGTAAGATAAGATATGTAAACATTGAGGAAAATGTAATAAAAGTTTATCGTTAAAAATGGTGCTAATTTTGCCCCAGCCAATGAGATATTGGTACATTATATCTGATTGCTTAGCACAGTTTTTAACAATAACAACTTTTATGACATTTACCTGATAAACGTTAACAGGTTACTACAACGTACAATCTTTTGTTAACCAACTTAATGTTAATAACCAAGAGGAACTTGTAATTCTACAGCTTGTTCCCGATAGTTTTGCAAAACACATCTCAATTTTAGTGCCTTTCGACTTGAGGAACCCTGCGAGTCTTCTCCTTCGTTATCCTATATTCTTATAACAGCTTCATTTCCAGCTCATAATCCGTTAACTCCCAGGTAAGTAAATCCTTTTTAACCAAAATCTGTAATACATAAGATCTGCTGGTTAACCCAATAACAGTATAGCATCCTATTTGACCACCCTAGTCACCCCACCTCGAGGGTTAGACCATTCCAACTAGACTGCACCCATCTCCATTTCCCAGTAATAGTAAACAGACTGGTGAGTATCCCCGCCAACCAATCCGGGCAGTGAATTTTCTTCACTACTGAGAGGTGCACAAAGCTGAACAAGCTGCCTCAAGACCCTTTGTTGAGATTAAAAAATATCGACACCCACCTTGTTAAGGGTACCCCAACTGGGCGGAAAAGAGAGCTCTGATGTTACAAGTCTGTATGTCTCCACAAACCCCCTATAAGTGTAACATGTTTTGCTATTGCTCTATTAGTTTTTATCCTGGCACTCCCACCCAGGACCTGCCACCCAACCAACCAACCTCGGAATTATCTCTGAGCAAATTTATGAGGGGAATAGTCAGATTTCCACCACCCTTTTGTCTTGTGCTCCCTTATCATATGTTCAATCCCTCCTGTTCCAGTGTAACATCTTCCTTAAAAATTCCACCTTCCACTGCTTCTTCTTGTTATTAGCCGATACTCTAAATGCTCCATAAAAAGCCCATGAGAATGTAAATTTAAATAATTTAAGTTCATAAGCTGACCTAGTCAATAATTTTTTGTTGAAAGAAACCTTCTAAAATTTGTACTGTTAAATAGGGAAGAAGTGTCCCACGATATCCGTAAAAGCCATCCATGCCCTTATAATCTCCCGTCTTGACTATTGTAACATTCTTGAACTCCAGCCTCTCATCTCTCTCCTCTCCAGTCTATCTTAAACTTGGCAGTCGGATCATCTCGCTCTCTCCAAAAGAGAACTGCAACCCCAATACTTCAGTCTATAGGGTGGCTTCCAATCAAACAAAGAATCATATTCAATACCCTGCTTTTAACCTTTAAATCCCTTTGCTCTACTGCACCTCCCTACTTATCCTCTCTCTTGGTCCCTTATGTTCCAGGCCGTGCCCTCCATTACTCGCAAGGAAATCTTTTCCACAGACCCCAACAAGCACTGCTGCCTCCTGACTTAAACTGTTCTCTTTTGCCCTCCCTACCTTTGGAACTTTTTCCCTCTCGCTTTGCTTGTGGACATCCATTAATGCTATCAAATCTAGACTGTTATCCTACCTTCTGAGCATTAGCAGAACTAATTATTGTTAAGCTCTTAGGGGCAGGGATCTCATTCCTAATGTGTCAAGGCTTGTTGCATTTATATCAATTATACATCATTTAATATACATTTTAACTGATGTATGAAATTATAATTTTATATTTACTATCTATATAATGGCTTGCACTTATCCCTTGTTTGTATACTCTGATTTTTACAGTGCGGCGTACCCAAGTGGCGCTTTATAAATAAATTAGTTATAATAAAATACATATAAACATTATACAAAAGCACTCTTACCCTGTAGCCTGAAATAATAATGTACCAGAGACCCCTAAAAATCTACAAAAAATGTGAAGTGATCACTGGAAAAATAACAATAAAATACACTTTATTATGAATCCATCCATACTACTTAAAACATTGGGCGTCCCCGATACAAGTATCACATAAAGCCAGGTATAGTCACAGGAGGGTTTAAAGGTAACAAATATCCATTTTAATAATTCCTAAAATGTTGCCAGATATGTGAGAAGTGACACTGTCCCATGAAGTTACAGTCACAACATAGATGGGTAAATAGTCACATATGCTGGATTACATATGCAAGCAAACAAGAAGCGATGTAGTGCATACTCACAAACCACACACGAATGCACCATCCCAGACGGTAGCTGGAAACAAGTCCATACGATACTGTCCTTTTGCAACACATCCGGCAAAGATAAGCACATATCAAAGAGGGAGTCCACACACCTAATCCATAACTTTTCACATTAAAATAGCAGCCTATTTGCATTTGATCCCCTTTTACCTGCTCCCGCTTCCAATGTTTCCAATCTTTCCAAATTTTGTTATAACCTTCCCACATTGAGGTCGCTAACAAATTTTGACCCGCAGAACATATTCGCTAAATCAGACTCACCAGCCACTCTGGGCATCTCTCTCTTCCGCTTGGCTTCTTGAGCCACTAGTCAAAATTAAGAGAAGCGAGAAAGCACCGCAATTTCATTACACATGCCTGGAATGTGTTTAGCACTAAAAGATATATTCTGCTGTAACATTCAATACCAGTTCTCTCAAACGTGTTACAACTGGTGGTGAACCCGCTGTCAAGTTGTTAATAGCTGTACTATCTGACTATCTGACCTAAAGATGACACAATCTCTCAGCACCTCACCCCACAAAGTTACTGCTAGTAGCAATGGGAAGAGGTTGTGTGAAAATGTTAAAGTGTTAGTTTGACCCCTTCCATTTCTCTGGCCATGGTGCACCATGTCCCTGTAGGTAAATTCCAAACCCGTGCAATCCGCCACATCTGAACATAGTTGTCATTGCTCTGATAAATATCCTTGTGCTTGCCAGAATACCCTCCTATTGAAGGGTGAGAATCGCAACCAAATTCTGAGTTCTTCCTTTTGGTTTAGTCAGTCAAATGTAATGGTGCAGCCTCCTAATCCTTGCTGAAGCTATTGCTAGCCACCTGGCAAAAACCCTCCCATTGGTATTACCCTACATGTAAAATTCAATGTGCCCAACAATCATTGTATGAATCGCAAAGTGATTTTGTTTGCTCTCAACGCTGCTCTAATATTGTTTTTAGGCCTTCCACCTTTTCTTTAGGTAATCTACACTCCTGAGCTACCGAATCAATCTCTATCTCTAAAAGCAATAGGTATACCAAAATATTTGCAACTTCTTGTTGATTGTCCAATAATTTTGAACATACTTAAGGTCCTGCTGGGCCTACCAATAAATAATCATCTAGGTAGCAAACAATGGATTCTAACACTGTTGCTGAACCACCCATTCCACAAATGTAATGAATGTTTTGAATACTGCTCAGATATAGAGCATCTCATAGGCAATGCTGTATCCACATAATTCTGCCCTTCAAACCAATGACCCAATAAGTACATTGAGTTGGGTATATCGGCAACAGACGAAATGTCGATTGTAGCGGTCTTTGCCATAAGGGTTCCTTTTTGTAAATTTTTAATCACTTATTGCTATATCCAGGACTTTGATCCTTCTTTGGAATTAGTCCCAAAAGGGGAAACCACCAGCATCGAAATTGGGGGCTTATCGAAGGGGCCAGTCATTCTTCCAAGACTTTTAACCACTTCTGGGTGTTTTCTAACGGATTTTAAATTGATTCTTTCAACTTAGATGGGATCTTGAAGCCAAAACGAAAACCCTTTTGAGAGATACGCTTCTCTTTTTTAGGTCAAGCAGTACTAAAAAAACACAGGGTTGAGCACAATTTTAAAGTTGATAGAGTTACAACCTTAGTGGGTTTGCCAAAATAAGGCTCCATTTTATCTAGCCTCACTGGTGTCTCCCCCTTTTGAAGCATTGTTACCGTTCTGTTGTCTACCCTCTTCTGAAACATTTGGGTATTGGGTGTGATCCACAAAATGAGCAATCATGCTGAAATCTACAGGCACTGCCCCCACTACAGTTCCCTTTCATTAATTGCCAGCAAACTCCTCTCTTTACCCCCCCCCCCTCCACATGGAGGAGATGGACTCCTGCTTGTCTACTCTAAAAGGTATATAACTTAAAAGAGACTGACTTCCCCACAATGAGGCACCTGGGCACATTGCGAGGATTTTTTTATTCATGATACACATCCAAAGACCTATGTCTTTGTGGTCAAGCCAAATCCTGTGCAGTGGTATCTTTGTCATCTAGCTAACAGAACAATGTGAACATTGCTCTGGTGTGTGTTCTCCTATCACACTACCTAGGAATATAAATGCCTGCAACCAATTTCCTAATGTACTTGGGATCATTTATATGCACATTTTATCTTCGTTCTCTTCCTTTCTTATTTTCTAAATCTGTCCCATTTGCCAATTGGAATCTCTCTACGGCATTAGTGGAAAGTCTAAGATGTCTAAGGTGGAATCCTAGTGGGCCTTTAAAGCAAAACATATGTATGCCCTCTAGCCATATCTGAGCTTGTGCTCTGTTCTGTGGAACAATTACTTTCCCTTTAACATTTTTCACTGATCCTTCCCTGACTGCAACATTGAACTTACTTCTTTCCCTAGCCCTAATTGCGTCCTGTTTCACTGTTTATATCTCCCTTGCATGTGTATCTAGACACTTGTCCTCCTGTTTTGTTCTGTAATGTCCTGTTTCTAAAACTCTCCCTGTGATCCTTGTGTCACTTCTACTGTCCTAATAAGCTTCTAAGTCCGTAATAATGTCTCCCATGTCTGTATTTGTATTACCCCATGTTTGGGAGTCGATAAAAAAGTGTGTGGTATTGTTTATAGTACCTGAAGGGATGTAGCTGCCGCATCATATCCTGATCCTGCATTAGACAGCTGTTGATTAGGGATGGACTAGACCAAGTTCGAGCCAAACTTTATGAGTTCGGACAAACTCAAACTATTCGAACTATGTCATGTTTGAACTAGTTTGATTTTCCGACTCGCGGGATTATTTTCGATAATCCTTGAACATTCAAGAACATCCGGAGATTTCCCAAATTGGCCGCTCGCGGATTGCGCCGAACGGCCGACAATTCCGCGGTCGTACATTTTGGATCCCACAGCTTGAACTGGGACCCCCCTCCCTGGCCCTATCACGGCATTTGTGGCATTATAAGTGCCTTGTGGCCCTAACAAGGGTCCTTTGGGGCTTAAGGGGTCCCACGATCGAACTGGGACCCTCCCGGCACTTATAAGTGCTTTTGTTGGGGGTCCCACGGCTCGAACCAGAACCCCCAGTGAGCAGCTCTTAAAAGAGCCCTTGGGCGTTTCTTATTTCCTCATCTGGTGACATCAGCTTCAGATTTTCTGAAATCTGATTGGTTAATGTAAACCAAGCATTGAAATATTGAACAATCAGAAACGGATTAGGACTTTTTGCAAACCTATATAAAGAGGTGCAAACCCGGCGGAGCTCAGATGCCATCGCAGTAGATGGTGAAGAAAGAAGAAGCAGCTAGCAACATCGGCTCTGTGCTCCGCAGTGAGCTTCTGGCATCATCAACCTCAGTGGTGTTGGTGTCGCTAACCCCGAAGACATCGCGTCGGTCAAGACGACCGTAACATTTGACTCGTTGAAGCCACCATCACTGGAGGCACCCCTGTGGGGAGGTACCAGATGGAAGAAAGAAGACTAGCCCAAGAGCTCTTTTAAGAGCCACTCACTTGGGAACCAGTTCGAGCTGTGGGACCCCCAACAAGGCACTTCTGGTGCACAAGGGCTCTTACAGGGCGGGGAAGGGGGTCCCAGTTCAGCTGGGACCCAAAAGCCCCAAAGGGCCCTTATCAGGGCCACAAGGGCACTTATAAGGGCTGCAAGGGCCCTGATAGGGCCGGGGAGGGGGGTCCCCGTTCGAGCTGCGGGACCCCTTAAGCACCAAAGGGCCCTTGTCAGGGCCACAAAGGTCCTTGTCAGGACCCAGGAGGGGGTCCGTTTGGAGCTGCGGGACCCCCGAACATCCAGCCGGGTTGTGTGCCGTTCGCAATCCTTGAACAGCTGATTTGGGGAACCGAATCTCATTCAAACTTTCGAACCCCCCCACTGACTTAATGAGTCTGTTTTCGGGCTTTACAACTTCAAACTTTTTTGAAGTTCGAAAGTTCGAAAAAGGGATGAACTTTCGAAAGTTCGGCATCTCTTCTTTTGATCAAACCCGGTAGTCCTGATTTGCAAACCCCTAAGGTCCGTGGTTTGGATGTTGCCCCCATACCTGATATGGTCATTTTCCCCCCTTAAGGGCCTTTCCCTGCTGGTATTTCTTGTTCCCGTCAGTTCTGCTATGCCGTTAAAACCCTGGTTCTCTTCAACAAGGACAAGGGTGTAGAAGCTGACCTGTTGTCTCCCTGTGGCCCTTGCTGCCAGTGGTTGAAGTCGTGCTCTCCTGTCCTTTTGCAAAATGGATGCATTGTTGTGGTCTCTTATTGTGCTCTCTCATGCCCAGATGTTTCATGTATTCCACTGCTGTTGTGGGTAGTGCTACTCTGCCGGCATTGTGGTTATGGACTTAATCTGTTAGGCAGCCTTGTCCCTGGTGTTTGCGGATTTCCTTCTGCCTTGTATCCGCACTGGTATGACTGCTATCCTCACTCCTAGCAGTCCTTGCTTCTCCTTTCTTTTGCCTCCAACCTCAATTTCCCAATGACGCTTTCATGTTGGTCACCATCTTCAAACCTTTTTACCTGCTTCCTAAGATGGCCCTTGTAGGATCTTGTTTTTAACCTTTCTCTCCTTCGCACAATCCCTTGCTACCTACCAAATTCCGCTTTGATTGTCCAACCAAATCATGCTCTGTCAGTGGCTTCCTTTTTACTGGGTTACTGCAATTATAGAACAAATGATTGGTTTCAATCCTAATCACAGCAATATACTGTACTGTGATAACTAAAACCAAGAGAAAAAAAAACTGGTTGATACTTAATAGTAAAAGTGGGTAAGCAGAACTTCTACACAGCTGTAGAAGGCTTGACAGCTGCAATAACCTCCTATAGCTAAAGTACTTCATTCAAATTCTAAGATTTAAATGTTTCTTAAGTGATAAAAAACAACAACACATTTCAGAATATGGTATAGACAACCATAAGTTGTACTGTATTGCAGAGGAAATCAATTTGTGATGGACATGTGAATTTCTATAAACTCTGAAAATGTCCCATAGTTTAGGAGACAATCTAACAGTGAAATGCTTAAAACGTTTGGTATCTTATAGTCACCAAGATTATCTTTCTGATTAAAATAATTCTATTTCTGTGAAGTCTCTCTCCAACTAGAAGTGTAAAATAATCAATGGTTACAATATCTCAATCTTTAGTTAGGAAAGGTTCATAACAGAAATGTACATTTAGGGGATACATGACTATCCAAAATGACAACATCAGACAATTCATATTGAGAGCATTTGAAAGGAGGCAAAATGTAAGAAAATAAACACTAAACAAGAGAGATACATCATTTTATCTCAGAGATTTAAGATCCATTCAGTTGAGTTAAATTTGCCATACCTCACTTACATATTTCCTGCAGGGAAATACAACATGTATTAGATTCCAAAAAAAAAGGTCAGAAATAAATTATTACATAAAACTTTCTGTTAAAGTCACTTTGAAACTCATTGCTAAAGCAGGAGGCTTGAAAGCCATTTCAAGGTAAAGAAAAATGGACACAAAAGTACAGCATCTTTCTTCAAATGCTATTTGTGTAATTCCAGCATTTGAATAGGGAACAAAAGATTCTAAGGCCCTGTATTTTCATAATCTAGTTTCTGATATATAAATATATTTGCAAATGCCAAAATCTACTGTACAAACATATGTAGACTAGAGAGGAACAACATACAAGACCCCATAATTCAGTCCAAAATCTCTAACAGTTCTAAGGCTTATGGTGCACAGGGTGTATATAACTCAGTGGGCTGAATTGGGCTGAATTTAAACACCCACTGTATCAGAAAATCTGATATCCTTATCTTTGACGTAAGGTCGCACCTTACACCCGTACAATACAAGCAAGTACAGAACGTTCATGATAAATATATGATCACAATTATAAGTGTGATAACTAAGGTACAAAACTACTGGAAATCATGGAAAAACAATAACGTGATCACTTATGGGAAATAGAGTAGACAAACTTCAGTAAAAGTTCGGAAGTTCGAAAATGAACTCATTAAAGTCAAAGGGGAGAAATAGTTTAAAAAGTTAAAAAAAAAGTCTAAAATAGCAATGGTAACTTACTGTAAATTGCTGAGGCACCTGGGAAACGGATCTGGGGAACACGTATATCACCAAAACTTCATTAAACGCTAACTTTCCCCACGATCAGGCTATGTCGGGTTTCTGGATGCTACATTCAAAGGTTACGTCCAATTTGAGGTGACTGAATGCTTAATTCGAGGGTTAACAAACGATACATTGAAGGGTTATTGAAATCGCAGGCTTTATTTGATGGTTACCGAATCAAAGGCTACATTCGAGAGTTCCCAAAATCAAAGGATACAATTAAGTGTTACCCAAATTGAAAGATACATTAGAGGATTACTGATTCGAGAATTGCTAATTATCAAATTTTCAATAATTAGCAAAAATCAAGTCCGCGAGTTTGAAAAACCCAAACTTGTTTGTAGTTTGGATAGTTCAGAAGAGGTCTAGTTCTTCCGAAATTAAAGTTCGGGTCGAACTGGGTTCAGTCTATCTCTAATGAGAAGAGGGGTCATAATAAAAAATTATAGTATTCCCACAATTTTATTTATATTTAGATGTCTACCAATAGAGATAACCTTTAACTAGCATATATAATATATATATAGAGAGAGAGAGAGAGAAATGGGATATATACATCCACGACGAGTGCAAATAGAGACCAAATTTATTTTATACCCTTTAACTACTTTACACAAGCACATCTTTGATCTCAGCATTTCTTTGGCAAAAAAAAATATAAAATATACATGTTTGCTAAAAACTAGTCCAGGAAAAAAAATTGTGGAATGAAGATGATTCACATTTGCTCTTAATTGAACAAGCGTAAATAAACCCATATATTCTAAAGCAAATACTGGGAGCATCACTCTGGGTTAAAATGTGCTCCGACCCTCACACCTACTCATTGGCCACAATCTCAGTATGGAATAAAATGAATCTCCAACAAAAGGTTTGTGAACCCTATATAAAGACATACCATATACCAGTTTTAATTTCAATCAATTTTAATCCTTTTTCTAGGAAAAAATAGGTACCTAGATTTATACTTGAGTATAAACGGTATATACGTCCATGTTATTAGGAACATACAGCCCAAGAAGTCATACAAACAATGCAACATAGTCTACTGCCTGAGTTTATTGCTTTTTTTTGTTGTTTGTTTCCATTATGTTTCTAGAAAAATATAAAGTTTCTAAAGCAGCTTGTTTTTTATTTACAAACTAGCGTGCTTGTGAAGGTTCTCATCATCCAGGTCATGGTATACTGTGTTTCAATAGATCAACTGGACTTGAAGTTTAGTTCTTGAAGATGTTTCGCTAGTCATCTGTGGCAATTATGTACCCTCGAAAATCCCAACTATCATATCACAGCCAGGTGTTAAGGGCATGATTGCATAGTGGCAAAGAGGTTGTTATAGGAACACCCAGGGTAAGGTGTCAAAACAGCATTGTACATGCCAGACAGTTGGTGTCGAACCCTCCCACCTCTATTTAGGCTTGGTTTCTTTATTTTCACATAATGGCCTCCTTGACACCTCTCTTGAACCAGTCATCTCAACCCTGTCAGGTGTGTTCCTTACTGGACGTGCTGAATACACCTATTTCAAATACAGGGATAAATTCTATAAGAAAAACATGGATGTGCTATGGGATCTCCAGTTTCACCCATTGTGGCAAACCTTTACAGGAGGAGGTAGAAAAACAGGCACTTAATCCCTTAATGGCATAGCATCCAGCCAATGGTTCAGATATGTGGTTGACACCTGGGTTAATATCCACCAGAAGGAAGTACAAGCTTTACACGAACACATAATGCAGTAGACCAAAACAGGGAAGAGGTACAAAACAACAAACTGGCATTCTGGACTGCTTGGTAGAAGTTAAGGAAAATGATAAACTGGAAGTTGAGGTTTAGAGAAAACCAACACACACAGATCAGTATTTGATGTTGAATCCCATCTTCCTTTAGATCACAAGCTGGGTGTCATCAGAAACCTGCAAACACGCAGAGAACATCCCCACTAGCACAAGAGGCGAGGCTAAAGAAATGATGCATCTCAGAGGAGCCCTTAAAACTTGTGGATATCCAGACTGGGCCTTTGTCAAAAGAAGTAGAAGGAAAAGAAATAACACGAATACCAACAGTGAAGGGGAAAAGCAGACAGGAGGAAGAACATGGTCATCCCATATGTAGCGGGGTCTCCGAGAAATTAATAGAATTTTCAAAAAACACCTTATCCCTGTCTGCTTTAAACCGAACAACAAACTGAGGAGCAATTGGTACATCTGAAAGACAAAACACAAGAAAAGCGACACATATACGCAGTGCAGTGCAGTGAAGAATGCTTGATTTGTATGTGGGGGGAGACCAAACAGCAACTGCATCAACGTATGGCCCAGCAAAGAAGAGCCATTCCTTGGCTCAGGATTTAGCTGTGTACCTGCATCTAAGGATAAAGGACATACCTTGAAGATTGTGATGTTAACATATTGGCAAAGGAACGTGACTGGTTCAAGAGAGGTGTCAAGGAGGCCATTTATGTGAATATAAAGAAACCAAGCCTAAAAGAGGTGACACAACTGTCTGTCATGTACATGCGTTTTGACATCTTACCCTGGGTCCTTAACACCGCTTAGCCACTAGCAATCATGCCCTAACACCTGGCTGTGATATGCTAATTGGATTTTCCAGGGTACATAATTGCCAAGATTCTAGCACAAGTCATTCTGAATTGAGAAAGCCAGTCGGATGATTAGTGAAAACGTCTCAGAACTAAACTTCAAGTCCAGTTGATCTAATTGAATACAACAGATATATCAACTATCGTGTATTGCTGACAGCCTTTGGAGCGAAACAAAATAGTGAACTGATTTTACTGACATTTACTCAAAGTACTTGTACCTATTGCATCTGCTGTGGTGGCGTGCTGCTAAAGTGCTGGGTTTGGAAACAAACAGACCCATTGTGAACACAGGTTCAATTCCCCAAGATAATTTTTTTTGTTTGTTTCTTTATGTTTCTAGCAAAAGATAGAGATTCTACATTTACTGATATTCCCCTTTTTGCCCTTGTGTCATAGAGGATGAAATCTTTTTCTGAAATATTTTTTTAGCAGGCACACTGCATAGAAGGTTGCAAGGTTCAATTCCCCATACTTTTTTACTGAAATGTTTATATTCTGTTTCTACAGCCATGCTTGCATTGGAAAATGACAGTTGAAAGTGACAGTTGGAAAATGACAGTTGAAAGTGACAGTAGGAAAATGACAGTTGAAAGTGACAGTTGGAAATTGACAGTTGGAAAGTGACAGTTAGAAAATGACAGTTGAAAGTTACAGTTGGAAAATGACAGTTGAAAGTGACAGTTGGAAAATGACAGTTGGAAAATGCAGTTGGAAAAAGAAAGTTGGAAAATGAGGCAGTTGAAAGTGACAGTTGGAAAATGACAGTTGGAAAATGAAAGTTGGAAAATGACAGTTGAAAAATGGCAGTTGGAAAGTGACAGTTGGAAGTGACAGTTGGAAGTGACAGTTGGAAAGTGACAGTTGAAAGTGACAGTTGGAAAGTGACATTTGGAAAGTGACAGTTGGAAAGTGACAGTTGCAAAATGACAGTTGGAAAATGACAGTTGAAAGTGACAGTTGAAAATGACAGTTGAAAGTAACAGTTGGAAAATGACAGTTGGAAAGTGACAGTTGGAAAATGACAGCTGGAAAATGACAGTGGAAAGTGATGGTTGGAAAATGACAACACCTGTGAGTGGGCGGGGCTTAAGCACCCACGAGTGGGGGGGGCTTAGGCACCCGCGAGTGGGCGGGCTTAGGCACCCGTCAGTGGACGGGACCACAGCACCCACGAGTGGGCTGGGCCACAGCACCCACGAGTGGGCGGGCCACAGCACCCACGAGTGGGCGGGGCCACATGGGGCTGTAAGGGAATGGGCCAAGGGTGGCCTGCAACTGGAGGGACCATGAGGTCCATGAGTGGGTTGCAAAGGGGAGGAGACACAGGGCAGATTGACTGAAAGGTTTCAGAGCAGGAGACCTGGTAATGCTGCTGCCATATCACACACAAAAATGTAAATATCTTCAAAACAATGTAAAATAAACAATGGGGAAAAAATGCACCTGTGAGTGGGCGAGGCTTAGGCACCCGCGAGTGGGCGGGCTTAGGCACCCAGGAGTGGATGGGACCACAGCACCCACGAGTGGGCGGCCACATGGGCTGTAAGGGAATGGGCCAAGGGTGGCCTGCAACTGGAGGGACTATGAGTCCATGAGTGGGTTGCAAAGGGGAGGAGACACAGGGCGATGTTGACTGAAAGGTTTCAGAGCAGGAGACCTGGTAATGGCTGCTGCCATATCCACACAAAAATGTAAATATCTTCAAAACAATGTAAAATAAACAATGGGAAAAAAATGCACCTGTGAGTGGGCGGGGCTTAGGCACCCGCGAGTGGGCGGGTTTAGGCACCCGTGAGTGGACGGGACCACAGCACCCACGAGTGGGCGGGGCCACATCACCCGCGAGTGGGCAGGGCCACATGGGGCTGTAAGGGAATGGGCCAAGGGTGGCCTGCAACTGGAGGACCATGAGGTCGATGAGTGGGCTGCAAAGGGGAGGAGACACGGGCAGATTGACTGAAAGGTTTCAGAGCAGGAACCTGGTAATGTGCTCTGCATATCACACACAAAATGTAAATATCTTCAAAACATGTAAAATAACTGGGAAAAAATGCACCTGTGAGCGGGTGGGGCTTAGGCACACATGAGTGGGCGGGGCCACATGGGGCTGTAAGGGAATGCAACTGGAGGGACCATGAGGTCCTGAGTGGGCTGCAAAGGGAAGGAGACACAGGCAGATTGACTGACAGGTTTCAGAGCAGGAAGTGCAGGACCTGTAATGCTACAGCCATATCACACACAAAAATGTAAATATCTTCAAATGTAAAATAACAAAACTCTCAGGAGAGCAATTCGTATCAATTTACCTAAAGTCATTTTTGGACAGAAGTTCCTCTTTGAAAGTGACAGTTGTAAAAGACAGTTGAAAGTGAAAATAACAGTTGGAAATGTGCAGTTGGAAATGACAGTTGGAAAATGACATTTGGAAAACACAGTTGGAAAGTGCAGTTGGAAAATGACAGTTGAAAGTGACAGTTGGAAAGTGACAGTTGTAAAATGACAGTTGGAAAATGACAGTTGAAAGTGACAGTTGAAGTGACAGTTAAGGAAACAGTTGGAAGTGACAGTTGGAAATGACATTGAAATCACAGTGGAAAGTGACATTGGAAAATGACAGTTGAAAATGACAGTTTGAAAGTGACAGTTGGAAAATGACAGTTGGAAAAGTGACAGTTGAAAAATGACAGTGAATGACAGTTGGGAAAATGACAGTTGGAAAATGACACGTGAGAATGACAGTTGAAAATGACATTTGAAATGACAGTTGGAAAATGACAGTTTAAAATGACAGTTGGAAAATGACAGTTGAAGTGACGTTTGAAATGACAGTTGGAAATGACAGTTGGAAGTGACAGTTGGAAAAGACAGTTGGAAATGAAGTTGGAAAATGAAAGTTGGAAAATGACAGTTGGAAAATGACAGTTGGAAAATGAAAGTTGGAAAATGACAGTTGGAAATGACAGTGGAAAGTGACAGTTGGAAAATGACAGCCCCTGTGAGTGGGTGGGGCTTAGGCACCCGCCATGGGGCGGTAGAGATGGCCGAAACTGCTAAAATCCGTTCCGTCTGTGGATTCGCGGATTTTCTAAAAAATTTGAAAACCGAAAATCCAAAAACTCTCTTCTGACTACGCATCCATATCAATCATCCTATTTGTCTTATCAGAAACTTAAATCTACCCTGTGCCACACTACTACCTCTTTTCATTGACAGCCGGAAAAAGTGACAGTTGGAAATGACGATTAAAAAGCTACAGTTGGAAAATGACATTTGAAAGTGACAGTTGGAAGGGACAGTTGAAAGTGACAGTTGGAAAGTGACAGTTGGAAAGTGACAGTTGAAAGTGACAGTTGGAAATGGACAGTTTTGAAATGTGACAGTTGGAAAGTGGCAGTTGGAAAGTGACAGTTTGAAGTAACATTTGAAAGTGACAGTTGGAAATGACAGTTAAAATTGACATAAAAGTGACAGTTGGAAATGACAGTTAAAAGTGACAGTGGAAAATGACATTGAAAGTGAAAGTGCAGTTGGAAAATGACAGTTGGAAGTGACAGTTGGAAAATGACAGTTGGAAAATGACAGTGGAAAGTGACAGTTGGAAAATGACAGCCCCTGTGAGTTGGTGGGGCTTAGGCACCCGTGAGTGAGCGTTAGAGATGGCCGAAACTGCTAAAATCCGTTTCGCCTGTGGATTCGCGGATTTTTTTAAAAATTTGAAAATCTGAAAAACTCTCTTCTGACTACTGCAATGCCTCTCAATCCTATTATGTCTTATCAGAAACTTAAATCTACCCTGTGCCACAGTACTACCTGGCTTTTCATTAAACAACATATTATCTACAAAATCCTTCTTTGAACATTTTAATCCCTTTGCTCTGCTGCCTTCTTTTTATATTTCTTCCCTTGTGTCTCCATATGTCTCTGACTGTACCCTCCGCTAATCTCAGAACCATCTCTTATATAGACCCCTGACTCACACCTCCTCCTCTCGCCTAAAACCTTTTTCTTTTGTGGCTCTTTTGTGGCTCCTCTAGAATCCTAATTCCCTCTCTCTTTGTTAAGAAACTTCTATAAACAAGTTTACTTCTAATCTCACAGTCTACCTCTCAAAACACAGCAAAGTATTAAATTAAACACTTACTATGGCACTTCTATCCTTCCCTATGTATCTTTATGTTACCCCCCTAATTAGAGTGTAAGCTGTTTCCTTATGTGACATGCTTCTAGCAGTTGTATACTTTTTGATGCATTATCTTTTGCTACTTATTTATATATTTATTTATTTATTTATATTTTTGTCCCCCTTGTAATATTGTACAGCGATGGGTCCCCCTATAAATAAACATATACATACGTACATATCCTAAGGACAGCCACATTGATATTTGATATGCCTTTATGTAAAAATATGTTGTTCTTTGATATGCAATTTAATTACATGTAATTTAAGAATAAAAAATCATTATGTAGAAAGATTTAATAGCTTGTATATATTTGCAGGGTTTGCAACTGAAGAGTGATGTATCTCTTTGAACTATAATGTCAACAGGTGCAAAGAATCAGAACTAAAACTGTTTATATCTGATTAGAAGCTTTCTTTATGTTGTCATCCCTGGAAGGTTACATTAGGGAATTCAATTGGCAGAAAGATTAAAACAGAGCCGAGATGAAGAAATACTGCTATGTCAGAATGACAATTATAATTGTGATTTTCTTATGAAACCTTTTACGAAAGTTTTGAAGATATTATAGTGGACCGGTCATGTCTAAACGTCAAGGTAACCCCAGTCTGGAAGATCCTAACTTCTAAGCTTTTTTACTTCAATTATCATTAGAAAACTTTTGCATTTCTCATAGTTGTGCACTGAATCCATATAACAGGCTTTCTCCCTTCCCCCCAGCCCTTTGGCTTTTTAAAATGAGGGAAGAGGCCATCCATCCAGTGCTTTATATTAAAGGCATAGGACCTACCAATTATTTCTTACCAATAATGACTGACACATTCGCAATATTGCTGGCCACAGCTTTATTATGTATGTTACAAAACATAATAGTTAACTCTCTTAATAACCATTAAGTAAAGATATAGTAAACATTGAGGAAAATGTAATAAAAGTTCTTATCGTTAAAAATGGTGCTAATTTTGCCCCAGCCAATGAGATATTGGTACATTATATCTGATTGCTTAGCACAGTTTTTAACAATAACAACTTTTATGACATTTACCTGATAAACGTTAACAGGTTTACTACAAGTACAATCTTTTGTTAACCAACTTAATGTCAATAACCAAGAGGAACTTGTAATTCTACAGCTTGTTCCCGATAGTTTTGCAAAACACATCTCAATTTTAGTGCCTTTCGACTTGAGGAACCCTGCGAGTCTTCTCCTTCGTTATCCTATTATTCTTATAACAGCTTCATTTTCCAGCTCATAATCCGTTTAACTCCCAGGTAAGTAAATCCTTTTTAACCAAAATCTGTAACTACATAAGATCTGCTGGTTAACCCACTTAACAGTATAGCATCCTATTTGACCACCCTAGTCACCCCACCTCGAGGGTTAGACCATTCCAACTAGACTGCACCCATCTCCATTTCCCAGTAATAGTAAACAGACTGGTGAGTATCCCCGCCAACCACTTCCGGGCAGTGAATTTTTCTTCACTACTGAGAGGTGCCACAAGCTGAACAAGCTGCCTCAAGAACCCCTTGTAGTTGAGATTAAAAAATATCGACACCCACCTTGTTAAGGTGTACCCCAACTGGGCGGAAAAGAGAGCTCTGATGTTACAAGTCTGTATGTCTCACCACAAACCCCCTATTAAGTGTAACATGTTTTGCTATTGCTCTATTAGTTTTTATCCTGGCACTCCCACCATCCCAGGACCTGCCACCCAACCAACCAAACCTCGGAATTATCTCTGAGCAAATTATTGAAGGGGAATAGTCAGATTTCCACCACCCTTTTTGTCTTGTGCTCCCTTATCACTATTGTTCAATCCCTCCTGTTCCAGTGTAACATCTTCCTTAAAAATTCCACCTTCCACTGCTTTCTTCTTGCTTATTAGCTCCGATACTCTAAATGCTCCATAAAAAGCCCATGAGAATGTAAATTTAAATAATTTAAGTTCATAAGCTGACCTAGTCAATAATTTTTTGTTGAAAGAAACCTTCTAAAATTTGTACTGTTAAATAGGGAAGAAGTGTCCCACGATATCCGTAAAAGCTCATCCATGCCCTTATAATCTCCCGTCTTGACTATTGTAACATTCTTGAACTCCCAGCCTCTCATCTCTCTCCTCTCCAGTCTATCTTAAACTTGGCAGCTCGGATCATCTCGCTCTCCTCCAAAAGAGAACCTGCAACCCCAATACTTCAGTCTATAGGGTGGCTTCCAATCAAACAAAGAATCATATTCAATACCCTGCTTTTAACCTTTAAATCCCTTTGCTCTACTGCACCTCCCTACTTATCCTCTCTCTTGGTCCCTTATGTTCCAGGCCGTGCCCTCCATTACTCGCAAGGAAATCTTTTCCACAGACCCCCAACAAGCACTGCTGCCTCCTGACTTAAACTGTTCTCTTTTGCCCTCCCTACCTTTGGAACTTTTTCCCTCTCTCGCTTTGCTTGGTGACATCCATTAATGCTATCAAATCTAGACTGTTATCCTACCTTTCTGAGCATTAGCAGAACTAATTATTGTTAAGCTCTTAGGGGCAGGGATCTCATTCCTAATGTGTCAAGGCTTGTTGCATTTATATCAATTTATACATCATTTATATATATACATTTTTAACTGATGTATGAAATTATAATTTTATATTTATCTATCTATATAATGGCTTGCACTTATCCCCTTGTTTGTATACTCTGTATTTTTACAGTGCGGCGTACCCAAGTGGCGCTTTATAAATAAAATTATGTATAAATAAAATACATATAAAACATTATACAAAAGCACTCTTACCCTTGTAGCCTGAAATAATAATGTACCAGAGACCCCTAACAATCTACAAAAAATGTGAAGTGATCACTGGAAAAATAACAATAAAATACACTTTATTATGAATCCATCCATACTACTTAAAACATTGGGCGTCCCCGATACAAGTATCACATAAAGCCAGGTATAGTCACAGGAGGGTTTAAAGGTAACAAATATCCATTTTAATAAATTCCTAAAATGTTGCCAGATATGTGAGAAGTGACACTGTCCCATGAAGTTACAGTCACAACATAGATAGGGTAAATAGTCACATATGCTGGGATTACATATGCAAGCAAACAAGAAGCGATGTAGTGCATACTCACAAACCAACACCGAATGCACACTTCCCAGACGGTAGCTGGAAACAAGTCCATACGATACTGTCCTTTTGCAAACAAATCCGGCAAAGATAAGCACATATCCAAAGAGGGAGTCCACACACCTAATCCATAACTTTTCACATTAAAATATGCAGCCTATTTGCATTTGATCCCCTTTTACCTGCTCCCGCTTCCAATTGTTTCCAATCTTTCCAAATTTTGTTATAACCTTCCCACATTGAGGTCGCTAACAATTTTTGACCCCGCAGAACATATTCGCTAAATCAGACTCCACAGCCACTCTGGGCATCTCTCCTCCTTCCGCTTGGCTTCTTGAGCCACTAGTCAAAATTAAGAGAAGCGAGAAAGCACCCGCAATTTCATTACACATGCCTGGAATGTGTTTAGCACTAAAAGATATATTCTGCTGTAAACATCTCAATACCAGTTCTCTCAACAGTGTTACAACTGGTGGTGAACCCGCTGTCAAGTTGTTAATAGCATGTACTATCTGACTATCTGACCTAAAGATGACCACAATCTCTCAGCACCTCACCCCACAAAGTTACTGCTAGTAGCACTGGGAAGAGGTTGTGTGAAAATGTTAAAGTGTTAGTTCTGACCCCTTCCATTTCTCTGGCAATGGTGCACCATGTCCCTGTAGGTAAATTCCAAACCCGTGCAATCCTGCCACATCTGAACATAGTTGTCATTGCTCTGATAAATATCCTTGTGCTTGCCAGAATACCCTCCTATTGAAGGTGAAGAATCGCAACCAAATTCTGAGTTCTTCCTTTATTGGTTTAGTCAGTCAAATGTAATGGTGCAGCCTCCTAATCCTTGCTGAAGCTATTGCTAGCCACCTGGCAAAAACCCTCCCCATTGGTATTACCCTACATGTAAAATTCAATGTGCCCAACAATCATTGTATGAATCGCAAAGTGATTTTGTTTGCTCTCAACGCTGCTCTAATCATTGTTTTTAGGCCTTCCACCTTTTCTTTAGGTAATCTACACTCCTGAGCTACCGAATCAATCTCTATCTCTAAAAGCAATAGGTATACCAAAATTATTTGCAACTTCTTGTTGATTGTCCAATAATTTTGAACATACTTAAGGTCCTGCTGGGCCTACCAATAAATAATCATCTAGGTAGCAAACAATGGATTCTAACACTGTTGCTGAACCACCCATTCCACAAATGTAATGAATGTTTTGAATACTGCTCATGATATAGAGCATCTCATAGGCAATGCTGTATCCACATAATTCTGCCCTTCAAACCAATGACCCAATAAGTACATTGAGTCTGGGTATATCGGCAACAGACGAAATGTCGATTGTATGTCGGTCTTTGCCATAAGGGTTCCTTTTTGTAAATTTTTAATCACTTCTATTGCTATATCCAAGGACTTTGATCCTTCTTTGGAATTAGTCCCAAAAGGGGAAACCACCAGCATCGAAATTGGGGGCTTATCGAAGGGGCCAGCCATTCTTCCAAGACTTTTAACCACTTCTGGGTGTTTTCTAACGGATTTTAAATTGATTCTTTCAACTTAGATGGGATCTTGAAGCCAAAACGAAAACCCTTTTGAGAGATACGCTTCTCTTTTCTTTAGGTCAAGCAGTACTAAAAAACACAGGGTTGAGCACAATTTTAAAGTTGATAGAGTTACAACCTTAGTGGTATTTGCCAAAATAAGGCTCCATTTTATCTAGCCTCACTGGTGTCTCCCCCTTTTGAAGCATTGTTACCGTTCTGTTGTCTACCTCTTCTGAAACATTTGGGTATTGGGTGTGATCCACAAAATGAGCAATCATGCTGAAATCTACAGGCACTGCCCCACCTACAGTTCCCTTTCATTAATTGCCAGCAAACTCCTCTCTTTACCCCTCCCCCCCTCCACATTGGAGGAGATGGACTCCTGCTTGTCTACTCTAAAAGGATTATATAACTTAAAAGAGACTGACTTCCCCACAATGAGGCACCCTGGGCACATTGCGAGGATTTTTTTATTCATGATACACATCCAAAGACCTATGTCTTTGTGGTCCCAAGCCAAATCCCTGTGCAGTGATATTCTTTGTCATCTAGCTAACAGAACAATGCTGAACATTGCTCTGGTGTGTGTTCTCCTATCACACTACCTAGGAATATAAATGCCTGCAACCAATTTCCTAATGTACTTGGGATCATTTTAATGCACATTTTATCTTCGTTCTCTTCCTTTCTTATTTCTCTAAATCTGTCCCATTTGCCAATTTGAAATCTCTCTAACGGCATTAGTGGAAAAGTCTAAGATGTCTAAGGTGGAATCCTAGTGGGCCTTTAAAGCAAACATATGTATGCCCTCTAGCCATATCTGAGCTTGTGCTCTGTTCTGTGGAACAATTACTTTCCCCTTTAACATTTTTCACTGATCCTTCCCCTGACTGCAACATTGAACTTACTTCTTTCCCTAGCCCTAATTGCTGTCCTGTTTCACTGTTTATATCTGCCCTTGCATGTAGTATCTAGACACTTGTCCTTCCTGTTTTGTTCTGTAATGTCCCTGTTTCTAAACCTCTCCCCTGTGATCCTTGTGTCACTTCTAACTGTCCTAATAAGCTTCTAAGTCCTGTAATAATGTCTCCCATGTCTGTATTTTGTATTACCCCCATGTTTTGGGAGTCGATAATAAAATGTGTGTGGTATGTTTATAGTACCTGAAGGGATGTAGCTGCCGCATCATATCCTGATCCTGCATTAGATCGCTGTTGATTAGGGATGGACTAGACCCAAGTTCGAGCCAAACTTTATGAGTTCGGACAAACTCAAACTATTCGAACTAGTTCATGTTTGAACTAGTTTGATTTTCCGGACTCGCGGGATTATTTTCGATAATCCTTGAACATTCAAGAACATCCGGAGATTTCCCAAATTGGCCGCTCGCGGATTGCCGAACGGCCGACAATTCCGCGGTCGTACATTTTGGGATCCCACAGCTTGAACTGGGACCCCCCTCCCTGGCCCTATCACGGCATTTGTGGCACTTATAAGTGCCCTTGTGGCCCTAACAAGGGTCCTTTGGGGCTTAAGGGGTCCCACAGCTCGAACTGGGACCCCCTCCCCGGCACTTATAAGTGCTTTTGTTGGGGGTCCCACGGCTCGAACCAGAACCCCCAGTGAGCAGCTCTTAAAAGAGCCCTTGGGCGTTTCTTATTTCCTCCATCTGGTGACATCAGCTTCAGATTTTCTGAAATCTGATTGGTTAATGTAAACCAAGCATTGAAATATTGACCAATCAGAAACGGATTAGGACTTTTTGCAAACCTATATAAAGAGGTGCAAACCCCGGCGGAGCTCAGATGCCATCGCAGTAGATGGATGAAGAAAGAAGAAGCAGCTAGCAACATCGGCTCTGCTGCTCCCGCAGTGAGCCTTCCTGGCATCATCAACCTCAGTGGTGTTGGTGTCGCTAACCCGAAGACATCGCGTCGGATCAAGACGACCGTAACATTTGACTCGTTGAAGCCACCATCACTGGAGGCACCCCTGTGGGGAGGTACCAGATGGAAGAAAGAAGACATCGCCCAAGAGCTCTTTTAAGAGCCACTCACTTGGGAACCCAGTTCGAGCTGTGGGACCCCCAACAAAGGCACTTATCTGTGCCACAAGGGCTCTTACAAGGGCCGGGGAAGGGGGTCCCAGTTCAAGCTGGGACCCCATAAGCCCCAAAGGGCCCTTATCAGGGCCACAAGGGCACTTATAAGTGCTGCAAGGGCCCTGATAGGGCCGGGGAGGGGGGTCCCCGTTCGAGCTGCGGGACCCCTTAAGCACCAAAGGGCCCTTGTCAGGGCCACAAAGGTCCTTGTCAGGACCCAGGAGGGGGTCCCGTTTGGAGCTGCGGGACCCCCGAACATCCAGCCGGGTTGTGTGCCGTTCAGCAATCCTTGAACAGCTGATTTGGGGAATCTCGAATCTCATTCAAACTTTCCGAACCCCCCACTGACTTTAATGAGTCTGTTTTCGGGCTTTACAACTTTCAAACTTTTTTAGAAGTTCGAAAGTTCGAAAAAGGGATGAACTTTCGAAAGTTCGGCCATCTCTTCTTTTGATCAACACCGGTAGTCCTGATTTGCAAACCCCTAAGGTCTGCTGGTTTGGATGTTGCCCCCATACCTGATATGGTCATTTTCCCCCCTTAAGGGCCTTTCCCTGCTGGTACTTTCTTGTTCCCCTGTCAGTTCTGCTATGCCCGTTAAAACCCCTGGTTCTCTTCCAACAAGGACAAGGGTGTAGAAGCTGACCTGTTGTCTCCCTGTTGACCCTTGCTGCCAGTGGTTGAAGTCGTGCTCTCCCTGTTCCTTTTGCAAAATGCTGATGCATTGCTTGTGGTCTCTTACCTTGCTGCTCTCTCATGCCCAGATGTTTTCATGTATTCCACTGCTGTTGTGGGGTAGTGCTACTCTGCCGGCATTGTGGTTATGGACTTAATCTGTTAGGCAGCCTGCTCCTGCGTGTTTGCGGATCTTCCTTCTGCCTTGTATCCGCACTGGTATGACTGCTATCCTCACTCCTAGCAGTCCTTGCTTCTCCTCTTCTCTTTGCCTCCAACCTCAATCTTCCCAATGACGCTTTCATGTTGGTCACCATCTTCCAAACCTTTTTACCTGCTTCCTAAGATGGCCCTTGTAGGATCTTGTTTTTAACCTTTCCCCTCTCCTTCGCACAATCCCTTGCTACCTACCAAATTCCCTGCTTTGATTGTCCAACCAAATCATGCTCTTGTCAGTGGCTTCCTTTTTACTGGGTTACTGCAATTATAGAACAAATGATTGGTTTCAATCCTAATCACAGCAATATACTGTACTGTATGATAACTAAAACCAAGAGAAAAAAAAACTGGTTGATACTTAATAGTAAAAGTGGGTACAGCAGAACTTCTACACAGCTGTAGAAGGCTTGACAGCTGCAATAACCTCCTATAGTCTAAAGTACTTCATTCAAATTCTAAGATTTAAATGTTTCTTAAGTGATAAAAAACAACAACACATTTTCAGAATATGTTATAGACAACCATAAGTTGTACTGTATTGCAGAGGAAATCAATTTGTGATGGACATGTGAAATTTCTATAAACTCTGAAAATGTCCCATAGTTTAGGAGACAATCTAACAGTGAAATGCTTACAACGTTTGGTATCTTATAGTCACCAAGATTAATCTTTCTGATTAAAATAATTCTATTTCTGTGAAGTCTCTCTCCAACTAGAAGTGTAAAATAATCAATGGTTACAATATCTCAATCTTTAGTTAGGAAAGGTTCATAACAGAAATGTACATTTAGGGGGATACCTGACTATCCAAAATGACAACATCAGACAATTCATTATTGAGAGCATTTGAAAGGAGGCAAATGTAAGAAAAATAAACACTAAACAAGAGAGATACATCATTTTATCTCAGAGATTTAAGATCCTATTCAGTTGAGTTAAATTTGCCATTACCTCACTTTACATATTTCCTGCAGGGAAATACAACATGTATTAGATTCCAAGAAAAAAAGGTCAGAAATAAATTATTACATAAAACATTTCTGTAAAGTCACTTTTAGAACTCATTGCTAAAGCAGGAGGCTTGAAAGCCATTTCTAAGGTAAAGAAAAATGGACACAAAAGTACAGCATCTTTCTTCAAATGCTATTTGTGTAATTCCAGCATTTGAATATAGGGAACAAAAGATTCTAAGGCCCTGTATTTTCATAATCTAGTTTCTGATATATAAATATATTTTGCAAATGCCAAATATCTACTGTACAACATATTGTAGACTAGAGAGAACAAATACAAGACCCCATAATTTCAAGTCCAATAATCTCTAACAGTTCTAAGGCTTATGGTGCACAGGGTGTTACTAACTCAGTGGGCTGAATTGGGCTGAATTTAAACACCCACTGTATCAGAAAATCTGATATCCTTATCTTTGACGTAAGGTCGCACCTTTACACCCGTACAATACCAAGCAGTAGTACAGTAACGTTCATGATAAATATATGATCACAATTATAAGTGTGATAACTAAGGTACAAAACTACTGGAAATCATGGAAAACAATAACGTGATCACTTATGGGAAATAGAGATAGACAAACTTCAGTAAAAGTTCGGAAGTTCGAAAATGAACTCATTAAAGTCAACGGGGAGAAATAGTTTAAAAAGTTAAAAAAAAAGTTTAAAATAGCAATGGTAACTTACTGTAAATTGCTGAGGCACCTGGGAAACGGATCTGGGGAACACGTACATATCACCAAAACTTCATTAAACGCTAACTTTCCCCACGATCAGGCTATTGTCGGGTTTCTGGATGCTACATTCAAAGGTTATGTCCAATTTGAGGGTTACTGAATGCTTAATTCGAGGGTTAACAAACGATACATTGAAGGGTTATTGAAATCGCAGGCTTTATTTGATGGTTACCGAATTGAAGGCTACATTCGAGAGTTCCCAAAATCAAAGGATACAATTAAGGGTTACCCAAATTGAAAGATACATTAGAGGATTACTGATTCGAGAATTTGCTAATTATCAAATTTTCAATAATTAGCAAAAATCAAGTCCGCGAGTTTGAAAAACCCAAACTTGTTTGTAGTTTGGATAGTTCAGAAGAGTTCTAGTTCTTCCGAACTTTTAAAGTTCGGGTCGAACTCGGGTTCAGTCTATCTCTAATGAGAAGAGGGGTCATAATAAAAATTATAGTATTCCCACAATTTTTATTTATATTTAGATGTCTACCAATAGAGATACCCTTTAACTAGCAATATATATATATATATAGAGAGAGAGAGAGAAATGGGATAGTATACATCCACGCAGAGTGCAAATAGAGACCAAATTTATTTTATACCCTTTAACTACTTTACACAAGCACAATCTTTGATCTCAGCATTTCTTTGGCAAAAAAAATATAAAATATACATGTTTGCTAAAACTAGTCCAGGAAAAAAAATTGTGGAATGAAGATGATTCACATTTGCTCTTAAATTGAACAAGCGTAAATAAACCCATATATTCTAAAGCAAATACTGGGAGCATCACTTCTGGGTTAAAATGTGCTCCGACCCTCACACCTACATCATTGGCCACAATCTCAGTATGGAATAAAATGAATCTCCAACAAAAGGTTTTGAAACTCCTATATAAAGACATACCATATACCAGTTTTAATTTCAATCAATTTTAATCCTTTTTCTAGGAAAAAATAGGTACCTTGATTTATACTTGAGTATAAACGGTATATACGTCCATGTTATTAGGAACATACAGCCCAAGAAGTCATACAAACAATGCAACATAGTCTACTGCCTGAGTTTATTGCTTTTTTTGTTTGTTTGTTTCCATTATGTTTCTAGAAAAATATAAAGTTTCTAAAGCAGCTTTGTTTTTATTTACAAACTAGCGTGCTTGTGAAGGTTCTCATTCATCCAGGTCATGGTATATCTGTTGTATTCAATTAGATCAACTGGACTTGAAGTTTAGTTCTTGAAGATGTTTCGCTAGTCATCTGTGGCAATTATGTACCCTCGAAAATCCCAACTATCATATCACAGCCAGGTGTTAAGGGCATGATTGCATAGTGGCAAAGAGGTGTTATAGGAACACCCAGGGTAAGGTGTCAAAACAGCATTGTACATGCCAGACAGTTGGTGTCGAACCCTCCCACCTCTATTTAGGCTTGGTTTCTTTATTTTCACATAAATGGCCTCCTTGACACCTCTCTTGAACCAGTCATCTCAACCCTGTCAGGTGTGTTCCTTACTGGACTTGTGCCTGAATACCACCTATTTCAAATACAGGGATAAATTCTATAAGCAAAAACATGGATGTGCTATGGGATCTCCAGTTTCACCCATTGTGGCAAACCTTTACATGGAGGAGGTAGAAAAACAGGCACTTAATCCCTTTAATGGCATAGCATCCAGCCACTGGTTCAGATATGTGGTTGACACCTGGGTTAATATCCACCAGAAGGAAGTACAAGCTTTCACAGAACACATTAATGCAGTAGACCAAAACATAAAATTTACAAGGGAAGAGGTACAAAACAACAAACTGGCATTCTTGGACTGCTTGGTAGAAGTTAAGGAAAATGATAAACTGGAAGTTGAGGTTTAGAGAAAACCAACACACACAGATCAGTATTTGATGTTTGAATCCCATCTTCCTTTAGATCACAAGCTGGGTGTCATCAGAACCCTGCAACACAGAGCAGAGAACATCCCCACTAGCACAGAGGCGAAGGCTAAAGAAATGATGCATCTCAGAGGAGCCCTTAAAACTTGTGGATATCCAGACTGGGCCTTTGTCAAAAGAAGTAGAAGGAAAGAAAATAACACGAATACCAACAGTGAAGGGGAAAAGCAAGACAGGAGGAAGAACATGGTCATCCCATATGTAGCAGGGGTCTCCGAGAAATTAATAAGAATTTTCAAAAAACACCTTATCCCTGTCTGCTTTAAACCGAACAACACACTGAGGCAGCAATTGGTACATCTGAAAGACCAAAACACAAGAAAAGCGACATCATATACGCAGTGCAGTGCAGTGAAGAATGCTCTGATTTGTATGTGGGGGAGACCAAACAGCAACTGCATCAACGTATGGCCCAGCACAGAAGAGCCAATTCCTTGGCTCAGGATTTAGCTGTGTACCTGCATCTTAAGGATAAAGGACATACCTTTGAAGATTGTGATGTTAACATATTGGCAAAGGAACGTGACTGGTTCAAGAGAGGTGTCAAGGAGGCCATTTATGTGAATATAAAGAAACCAAGCCTAAAAAGAGGTGACACCAACTGTCTGTCATGTACAATGCTGTTTTGACATCTTACCCTGGGCGTTCCTATAACACCGCTTAGCCACTATGCAATCATGCCCTTAACACCTGGCTGTGATATGCTAATTGGGATTTTCCAGGGTACATAATTGCCACAGATTCTAGCACAAGTCATTCTGAATTGAGAAAGCCAGTCGGATGATTAGTGAAACGTCTTCAAGAACTAAACTTCAAGTCCAGTTGATCTAATTGAATACAACAGATATATCAACTATCGTGTATTGCTGACAGCCTTCCTGGAGCGAAACAAAATAGTGAACTGATTTTACTGACATTTACTCAAATGTACTTGTACCTATTGCATCTGCTGTGGTGGCGTGCTGCTAAAGTGCTGGGTTTGGAAACAAACAGACCATTGTGACACAGGTTCAATTCCCCAAGATAATTTTTTTTTGTTTGTTTCTATTATGTTTCTAGCAAAAGATAGAGATTCTACATTTACTGATATTCCCCTTTTTGCCCTTGTGTCATAGAGGATGAAATCTCTTTTCTGAAATATTTCTTTTTAGCAGGACACTGCATAGAATGTTGCAAGGTTCAATTCCCCATACTTATTTTTTACTGAAATGTTTATATTCTGTTTCTTACAGCCATGCTTGCAAAGAAATAATCTGAAAATATTCCTTTTTGTATGAAATCCAAAGGCATTTATCATTGTTAGGGGCAGGAGCATTTGCAATGTGTTTACACAAAAACTGCACCTAAATCTGTGTTCTGTGTCAGAGGAAGGGATGATCTCTGAGCTGTATCATAATTGACTGTCAGCATCCATGATACAAGGCTGAATCTTCCTGTGAAGAAGATGTGTCCCGATTGGTTATTTTCCTTAATCTCCCAGCATCAACAGCAAAGGGAAATGTGAGATTTTTGTAACTTTGTCAATGTGCACTTTCTATTGGGGCAATGTTGTCTGGAGACTTTAGTTCTCCTTTAAAAAATTTTGATAATATGTACATGTTCCTCAGACCATTTTCCAGGCCCCAGAGCCATGTACGGTAAGTTACCATTACTATTTTTACAGTATTTAATCCAAACTTTTTGAACTATTTGTCCCCATTGATTTAATGGGTCCGTTTTCAAACTATTGAATTTCCAAACTTTAGGAAGTTCGGCCATATCTTCTTAAACCTTACCTCTTTCTATGATATAATGTACAAATATTTGGAAAATAATATACTAATGATATGTTTATATTTACACCAATGCTATATTTAAGTTCATAAAATAATATGCTATGTTATTATTTAAGTATGTAGGATGTTACTATGTGTTATACTAAAAACAATCAGGGAGATTCATAAAAGTTCTTATCGTTAAAAATTGTGCTAATTTTGCCCCAACCAATCAGATCTTATTTAACATTTGAAAGCTAAACATCGATTGGTTGGGGCAAATTTAGCACCATTTTTAACAATAAGAACTTTTATTGAATAACCCTGAATGTGTTTAACCAATAACATTGAATATTATATGGAAAATCAAACAAATGTTTGTCCGCAATGGTAAATATATAATCGTGTTTTTACCTTACTGGAAATACCGTATATACTTGAGTATAAACCGACCCAGAGTATAAACCGAGGTACCCAATTTCACCTAAAAATCTAATAAAAGTTGTTGACTCGAGTATAAACTGAGGGTAGAAACTTGGCATCAAGATGTTTGGAAACTAAAACTCCCAGCTAATAAAGCATGCTGGGAGTTGTAGTTTCCAAACACTTGAATGCCACCCTCACTTGGCATTCAAGATGTTTTGGAAACTACAACTCCCAGTTTTCCCATCAACTTTAGGCAGGAACAGTTTAATTAAAATTACTTTACTACCTAAACTATTATATATCCTTTAACATATAATGTTTTTCATACCCCTCTCCTTCTTCATCTCTCAACAGTCCTTCCTATTTGGAAAATAATATACTAATGATATGTTTATATTTACACCAATGCTATATTTAAGTTCATAAAATAATATGCTATGTTATTATTTAAGTATGTAGGATGTTACTAATGCTGTTATACTACAAAACAATCAGGGAGATTCAATAAAAGTTCTTATCGTTAAAAATTGTGCTAATTTTGCCCCAACCAATCAGATCTTATTTAACATTTGAAAGCTAACATCTGATTGGTTGGGGCAAATTTAGCACCATTTTTAACAATAAGAACTTTTATTGAATAACCCTGAATGTGTTTAACCAATAACATATGAATATTATATGGAAAATCAAACAAATGTTTGTCCGCAATGGTAAATATATAATCGCTGTTTTTACCTTACTGGCACATACCGTATATACTTGAGTATAAACCGACCCGAGTATAAACCGAGGTACCCAATTTCACCTAAAAATCTAATAAAAGTTGTTGACTCGAGTATAAACTGAGGGTAGAAACTTGGCATTCAAGATGTTTGGAAACTAAAACTCCCAGCTAATAAAGCATGCTGGGAGTTGTAGTTTCCAAACATCTTGAATGCCACCCTCACTTGGCATTCAAGATGTTTTGGAAACTACAACTCCCAGTTTTCCCATCAACCTTCTAGGCAGGAACAGTTTAATTAAAATTACTTTACTACCTAAACTATTATATATCCTTTAACATATAATGTTTTTCATACCCCTCTCCTTCTTCATCTCTCAATAGTCCTTACTTAATTCTTTTTTGTGATGTTCAGGAAGACTAAGAGTAAAATTTTAAAAATTACATGGATTTAAAGAAATGGGTGTACTTGCACTACCTGATTTCAAACTATATTATGTGGCAAGTCAGCTTAGATACTTTGACACCTGGGTGATGACCCCTGACCCAGCCAAGGACCTCGATAAGGATCCAATACAGGGATGGGACCAGGGACTAGAGCCCATGTTACATGCCTACCTACCTACCCACCCACTGACATACCTGGAAAGCCCCTCTGAGAATTATATAAATGAGAGACCTGTACTACACAAACAAATGTACAAAATATGGAAACTAGCTAACAAATTGATTAAATATGAAGGGGTAATGAAATAAGAATACTTATGGCGGAACCCCAAAATCCCTTAACTATATGCTTTTATACCCTATCGAGAGTGGGAAATGAAGGGGATATACCAATTCAAACATATTATACAAAACCAACAGTTGATGTCCTTTGCAGACTTGCAAACTAAATATAGTAACAAAGTAACATAGTAATTGAGGTTGAATAAAGACATACGTCCATCAAGTCCAACCTATTCACCCTCCTTTTTTTTTTTTTTTACCCTACCTAACAGTTGATTGAGAGTAAGGCAAAAAAAAAATCTAAAAAGAATGGGGGGGAGGATTCATTCCTGACTCCAAACGACAATCGGAAAGTATCCCTGGATCAACTAGATCTAGATGTATTAATACCAGTAATTATCAATAATTTTTAGTTTTAAAAACTTATCCAGGCCTTTTTTTAAAGCAATTTAAATCCGTCCAATCTGTCTCTACAAAAGAGCCTGTAGCCTGTCTTGTTCTTAAACCCTTTTTTGTTCTAAACGCTTTTGTTTCTTAACACACCCCTTAAAAACAGACAAACCCCTTTAACATACCTTTGAAAGAAAATCGCTCAAGAACTGGATCGCTCTGGAGAAATCATTAAATGAGGTTCAAAACCAAAGTTTCAACAGCCCTTATCCAATTTATGTTACTCCACCACTATCTATTTCGCTATTATCAATTGAGACAATGCCAAAACATTGCTGAATTTCAGGGGAATATAATACCTACCAATACACACCGCCTATTAAAGGTTTTGCAATCATTGTCAGGATATATGCTCATCTTAGCTTCTGTCAGACAACCCCAATATATAACACACTACTAGACTTGTGGAACATGAACATACCCACCATAACATCAGAGGAGTGGGAAGATAGGAACCTTATCCCACATACTAGTCTCACCAGCAGCAAAGAATAACGTTTTATATACTACAGCAAGCCTACCTAACCCCCAAATTCTGAGCCTTATGGCACAAGGCAGACCTAGAAGCTGTCCTAAATGCAACTACGATAATGCAAACTTCTGGCACCTCATATGGACATGCCCATGAATCCAGAGATTCTGGACTATACTAACACATACACTTACTGAGGTGTTTGAGGCAAATGTCCCAATAGACCCTAAATTATGCATGTTCAGAATACTAGAGAAAGACTGCTGGACTAAGTTCCAACTATGCTTCCTGAGAGAAGTCCTTTTCTATGCCTGTAAAACAGTGGTCATGAAAAGGATGGTTACAGACCCCCCCTACATTGAGACTCTGGAAATCTCTAATAAACAAAGACCTGGCCTATATATGACTGATGTACATAAGCAGAGAAACTCTGGCCAAATTCCATGAAATTTGGAGTGCATGGTTAGCAATTTACCAACCTATGAAAACCCATACAGGGAGATGTAATAAAAGTCATCATTATCATTAAAAATGGTGCTAATTTTGTCCTAACCAATCAGGTGTTATCTTTCAAATGGTAAATAATATCTGATTGGTTAGGGCAAAATTAGCACTATTTTTAATGATAAGAACTTTTATTACATCACCCTAAATGTCACCAAAATATATACTAAAGATGCAACTTAGTTCCTATGATGCTATAATGTTGCATATTATTATAATAATAATAATAATAATAATTAATAATAATAATAAAAAAACACCAATGAATGATATCAAAGCCTGATATCAAAACCTACCGTATATACTTGAGTATAAGTCGAATTTTTCAGGCTTTAAAATTAGCCTGAAAACCTAACCTCGACTTATACTCGAGTCAAGTCCTAATTTAGATCCAAATTCTGCAATTACAGATAGTAACCAGTAGGTGGCGCTGTGTTAACCTGTATAGAAAGTTACAGGAGCTGATCTGCCTTTACACTTCCTGCTTCCTGTATTCTGCCTGCTGGACTCACTCAGCACTGTCACTGGATGCTGTAAATCTGATGGGTCTCCTCAGTTTGGGGCAAAAAACAGCTGCTAGTTTAGTGCAAATGACAGCTTGAAACTACAACTCTCAGGTGACATTTTAACTATTGGGGTCAGAGTTCCCTTTACTATATGGGGTTCAGAGGGCCCTTTACTATATGGGGTTCAGGAGAATTGTAAATGATGGTAAACTTAATTAAAAGTTTACTGAACCTTGCCACTCCACATGTTTAGAAACTGAAACTCCCAGCAACAAAGCATGCTGGGAGTTGTAGTTTCCAAACATCTGGAGTGCCAAAGAATTGGAGGTTACTGGTACTGGATATGGCTATTACTGTATGGGATTCATGTATGGGAATTCTGCTGTCCATTTAAAGGGCAACTAAAGCCTAAAAACAACACAGAATCAGAAGGCAGTAGTGGTGATAATTTCTACCCTCGACTTATACTCGAGTCAATCAGTTTTTACAAATTTTTCAGGTAAAAATAGGTACTCGGATCGACTTATACTCGAGTATATACGGTAATTGAATACATCAGCCATATCCAACACTGAAGAGAAAATTCCATGTATGTATAAAGCTTGATCTAATTACCTTGTATAATATTTTTTCTCCCAGTTAAAATATGTTGTTTTAATCATTTATATAAAAGTACCATATATATATATATATATATATATATAATATATAATATATTTCAGTAAGGTTCAGGAGCACTCCAGGATTTCTTCAAAATTTTATTAAACATAGCACATAATGGCACGTTTCGGCTCTGCGTGGAGCCTTTATCAAGCCTGGCTGATAAAGCTCCACGCACAGAGCCGAAACGTTGCCATTATGTGCTATGTTTAATAAATCATTTTGAAGAAATCCTGGAGTGCTCCTGAACCTTACTGAAATCTATTTCTGAATTTATAGGAGCACCCAGGTCTATTGTGGATAACACCTGTGGTTTTGAGTGCCACTCACACTGGTTGGTATATTATATATATATATATATATATATATATATATCTATATACTATATATATATATATATATATATATATATATATATATAAGATATATATAAAATTTAAAATGCAAGTTCTAAATAACAAACAATACCAATGTCATTAAATGTGGAACACTGTTTTTTTTTTTTACAAATGTTATATGTACCGTATATGACAACTTGCAATCAAAATAAAAGTTAAAAAAAACATGCCCCATAATATCTTAATGGCTATTTGTTTGCTTATAGCCATAATGGTGCTCTATTAGCTATTAATTGATTGGCATATTGCCACATCAATATATTTAGTTGATGATTCACATTCATTTTAGATCATTCATTGTTTTCTATAAGGCTGCATTGAAGCCTAAAGACAAGCAGTAGGGACCTGATTGAATTCCCAGCTGCTCTCTGTATTTTCCAAAGGGAACATACAATAATAATGCGGCTGCAAAATACCTGTAATAAGTAGTATTCTATGGCTAGATTTTTACTGTATGATCACATCAGAAACTAACAACATACAGTAGATGTGTTGTACAATCCAGATACCATGTGGTATTCTACAACCACAATAAAGATGTTGCATCACAATTTTGTAATACTGTGACATTGTAAAAATTTCCCCCAAAAAGTTGTGTACTTTTACTGGTACAGCAAACCAATATCTACATAAAAGATAATAAAAATGCTGGCAGCTTTTATGTTTAATTATTCATCCAACAGATACACTCAGTTAACCTACAAGTAATAAGTGTTTTCTACCAATTTGCTGTCAATTTAGTGGTAGTGGAAAGTCTTGTTCAGTAAAACATAAATTATGCTCTGTCATGAAAAAGTCAGCACAATGGATAACGGCAGTAAAAAAAAAAAAAAAGTGGTCTGTGGCCAATACACTTTCTTTCATCTAGCAGATTCATGTTTTTTAATACTTACTTTATTGTTCACTCTCTATAGTATAATATAGTTAAAATGCTCACTACAATGTAGAGTTCTACTATCGTCTTCTTTATGTTGTAGAACCGAATATATTACTGGTAAGGACATTGCCTGGATTTAAAATCGTAAATTGCAGTTTCTGCTATACAAGGTACATTAGACAGCTAATTTAGCAATGGACCTTTAATATTTCATCACATTGATTGTCATTAAAATATATCAGGCATTGACTTACTGTGTGTCATTTAAGCTCATGGGGGATCTGGATTAAAGAGGACATAGGAAAGAAGAGCACATGAATTATTTTAATTGAATTTAGCACCTATCTTATCATGCTTTTTTCTCTGTATTTTTATTTTTTTAGTTCTTTCTCCCTAAGTTTATTTAATCCTATTCTGGTGGCTATTCAATGTTTTGTTTAGTTTTACATGAGCTAAGTAAAAATTATAAAATTTAGTGCAGGATTATTTTTCCTAAATATATTATTTTTAGACTTTTTTTTAACAATTCCAGGTCATTAGAGGCTTTCTTCTTCTTTATCCATTTTTTTAATACAAATGTTTAATCGCTTGCATGTGATATAATAACTAGAAAGCATTCATGCAGTATATCATTTAGTTTATTTCTGTGTATTTAAATTAGCTCTGTTTAAAGCTGGCCATACACATGTACCATAAAAAGCACATCCAGTCTGCTCCGTTTAGTGTTAATCTGCCTGTACACAAATACAAAAAGTTCAATCACGCATCCTAAAGATCTTAACTTTTGATTGGGCAATTTGCTGCCCATCGTTATAGAGGGCCAGTAGTGATTGCAGTAGGATGGGGAACACATACTGTTTGATTGGTCAGCATAGTGAGGTAAAAGGAGGATGATTAACTTTGTTAATGTCCGAATTGCATCAAGTTACTGATACAGAAAAAACAGAGGTTTCAGTTTCCTATGTGTGTGGCTAATTTAAGGCCCCCCTGAAGGTTATAAAGTTCCAAACCTAAACAATGTCCAATTTGGTGGACCCGCCAGTGATCCATCCATACATTCAAGGCATACCGTCCAAATATAAATGATCTGATTTGGTTATTTGTAAGTTTTAAAATATGTGAGAAGCAAATTAGTAAACTCCCCAGGTATTTTATAAGTCCAAGTGAATGTATGCTGGACCTGCTGGCATTTAAATTGCATTATTGTCCATTGCACTCACAGTATTATCTGTTGAAGTACTATTAGTTTTAACTAACAATAAGTCTTTCTTCCAAACCCACTACTGAAAGATGTATTGGATGTTGTAGATTTATGGAACTTCATTCCATCTATTCGCTGATCTGAGGCTTTACATCTGTTCCTGGAAAATGCATTTCATTGTAATTAATTACCTTTCACCTACTGCTCTTAAAACTTTATTTCCTCCAATAAGAGTGATCATGCTGTTGTAGCACAACATTCCCAAATTGCATATACAGGCAGGGAGATCCAATATCATTGAAATGAATATAAAAGCCATGCAACCCAATGTATTATTTCGTTAACTTGGGTTTGCACCTAGTACAATACCCATTTAGATTCACTACCTTGTAGCTCGAAACTTAATAAGGTATTGTAAGAAGCTGATAAAGGATTGTAAAGCCAAGTTTCTTTCTGAAATCCCCTGATTTAAAAATGGAAGTAATAATATATTGCAATGTGGGATCTCGGCAAAGTAAGATGTTAAGAATTTTTTGTTTTTTACATCTGCATCTTCTTGAAGTGTATTTATATACTTATATATATTAACAAACTTATATATTTCAACAAAATATCTTTAGTATTTAATGCCTCCTATCAGGACCAATACAATTTAATAATTTTGCTTAACTAGAAGACTGTGTCCTTAATTTTGTAGTTTTAAACTGTCATACCAAATATTTCCAATTTCCTGTGTCTAATGTGACAGTATGTTTTTTGGAAAATATACTTTCTCAACATGAATACACCTTTTGATGTGACAGCATATATATATATACATATATACCAGCACATAACAAATACTATACCCACATGTGTACATGAGTAACCCTAGGTACAACTGATTTTTTCACACCAGCACCAAGCGATGCATTTCAGCCCAGTTAAGGATGTCGTCAAGACATGGTGTAAATAAAGCAACATTTCTCTTTTTTCTGTACTAAATGGGGGTGGGGGGGTTATGGTTATGTCCCTGCAGACATTTAAATGTGCTCTATGATTGCTTTTAAGAACATCCACACCCTACCATGTCTGCTGTTTATATTGATAACTTACCGTACCAACTTAAAATGTAATTGTCTATTCAGCATTCATTTAATTGTGTATATTGATGTAACAATGTTATCTGAATAAACAGTTTCCACCCAGCTAAAAAATAGAAATAAAACTTCAGATAATTTTATTGGTTCAGCTGGTGTACATATGACCCCACAGTAATCAGCAGTTTTGCAAAAGTGGGCATATTGCAGTCTACGGGAGATTAAATTTAATGGTATAAAATAACATAGGAAGTTAGGAAACATGTACCAATGAGCAAAAGCTGGTTTTGAGGTGTAGAATTGTGTGAATTGTCACTGCAAAAATAACTTTTTATTGAAACTTCAGCCATTGCTATTGGGTTGACTTCTTTTATTTCAGTGCTTCATTCATTTCAACATGTTTCAGACCGATCAAGATCCTTTCTCAAGCATAAGTGAGCACACATGAGTGATTACTTTAAAAACACTCCCATTAACACACCCACGCACATTACAATTCTATTCTATTTTTTAACTCTTTGTTCTTAAAGTGACTGCTGTGGGCCGACTACTATTGGGTCATTGCAATTAGCAATAAAAATCATTTAAGGTGATCTAGACTTTAGGAGAACAAAGTTAAAACACTTAATTTCAACAAATCAGAGTCTCATTCCCTTCTCCTCTTGTGCAAAATGACTATGGATATAATGTTTTGCCAGTCATGGAAATTAATGTTTTTTGGACAATTCCTATTACTGATTGGCAAACAGGAAGCTGTAATATAAGAACAAATGTGCTGCTTATGGCAAGTTATTTGACTGAGCTGGATGATGTAATTTCACCTGCCCATAAAAACATCATCCCTACACCAAAAGGTTACTATTGACTTAGTCACATCAAAATCTCCTGCCCAACTTATTCTTATTTTCTTCTTATTATTATTTTAGCTAACAACATAGTCTTTAGTTTGCCTATTTCCCACAATTCACTGCAATTTATACAGTATTAATACAAAAAATTGCATATTCCCTTTGTTAAAAATACACACAACCTTTACTTTTTCTACTGTCTCTTTGAATTTAAAAAAAAACCTTAATGAAAGGTACAGCTCATGCTCCATAACCAATTTAATTACCTAGTTCTAAAGAAAAAAAAGAGTTTTGTAAAAATTTAAAAATGGCAATTAGCTATAGAAACTGAAACAAGGCCTTATATTGTTCCAGAACTGCAGCGGTAATAGCTTGAGACATATCACTTATGCTCTATGTGAGTAAAGGTGACAATGTAATGAAGAATTTATGTGTGTTTGGTATATAAAGCTAACTTCACTTTATATCTTGTCTTTTTCTTTTCTTTTTTTTAGTATTATTAGCAAAATTCTTTTTCAAAAGCGCAAAATTGAATGGATGATCCTGGAAGTTTTGTTAGTGATAGAACTGATTTTATTTTCAACCATTGTGGATAATATGATCCATCCATGTTTCCATTGCATCTACAATATCATTTTTGAAGGGGATTATAATAAATAATTTTAAAAAATAAAAAAAAAAAACTGTTGACACTGTTCTGTATTTATTTGTGCTTAAGAAAGTCATGGGGTCATTATTTAAATATTAATTTGTGTTTCTCATAGATCTTTTTTTTAAAACATGTATTTTCTGCCCCCCATTGGTTTGCTCATCTCGTGAGTGGGACAAAGTTTACTAGACCTGACAGAGGCATCCAGACACAGGGTAAGTTAAATTTGTGACCATTTGTTTATCCTAAAATAAGGTCCTAGCATTTTAGGTCCTTGCCCTGGATACATTTAATGGGAAGGGGTGTTTTTTTAAGTTTAGATCTCTTTTTTGATTACTAATTAGGAATACATTTATATGATTATATGCACATTTAAGAGTTAAAGAAAAAAACAAGTTTGTTGGTGACCATGTAAAGGTTGATATCCTGTAACAGTTAGTGATAGTATATATTTGTAAATATTAATTTATTATTTAAAGGGCATGTCCACCCCCAAAGCTATAATTTAACCTATTACTGGTCCCAATCTGTAGTGTAATAAAATCCTTACCTTACATCCCAGCTCCAAATGGCTGCCCTGCTATGCCCCTCAAAGGCCCAAAAACTGGCCACCAGGAGCTTGGCAGAGTCCATAAAGTAGATGATTATCGAAAATGGAAATTAGTAGAAAAAGTTTGTAAAATCAGTAACCCTCAAAAGTAGCATTCGATTTCGGTGACCCTCGAATGTACAAGCCGATTTTGGTAAGCCTCAAATTTGTAATATCGGTAACCCTCGAAAGTAGCGTTCAATTTCAGTAACACTCGAAAACAGAATGTGGAAGCTCGAAAACAGCCCGATCGAGAGGAAAGATCGTTTTAAAATGAGTTTTGGTTATATTTACAGGTTCCCCAGACCATTCCCCAGGTCCCTGTGTTATTTACAGTAACCTACTACTACTATTTCATCCTTAAAATCGATAGAAACTTTAGAATTTTTTTCTCCCATAGACTTCTATGGGTCCGTTAAATTTGAAAATTCAAAAACTGGACGAAACTCATCAGTTTCGAACATCTCTAATTATCAATGGAAAAGGTTGCCCTGTCATTATTTGGCTTTCAGACACACTTTTCTGAAATACTCCATTTTGATCAATGATATAATGCAAGCTAAGTCAGGCTAGATGGGGCTATGGGAACCCAGCCAAGATTATATAATTCTGATTTAACTAAGATGCTTACATTTAAATGACAAACAAAGAAACAAGCAAAATATAAATTGGCTAAAAGTGCTTTAGTGATATATTACAGGGTTGTTGTTTGCATTCCATTATAGATAATCTATATTTTATTGCCACAAATTGCAAATATATTATACAGCGATTCCAGCTAATTATTCTGATAAGCACAGAAAGCATAAGCTATCTGTTTTATAAAATCTGTACAGTCTCTAATACCCTAGTTAATTGATTTTTTTCTCTATTTTTTCTTAAGGACCTGTACTCCCTTTTTTTACTCACCATATGTTTTTCTCCTAACTCTAAAGTTTTTATTTCCCTAGTTCGTTTTTTTTCCTGTTATTTGTAAATAGTAGATAGTAGTCTTGTTTCCTAATATAGTAAAGAGTCTCATCACACTGGATTTTAGTAAATACTCATTTTAAGTCAGAGTGCATGCTTAATTGATTAATTAACAAAGGTGTGGAGCTGGATTAATCTGCTCTGAAGGTTTCATTAACCTTCAGATAGTTAAGGTTTCATTTACTCTCCGATAGGGACACTATTGAGAAACGCATTGCCTAGAGCTGTGCTAAGATCAGGTTTAATTCATTATCCTCTTTTGCATTAGCATACCCTTTAATATTAACTCTTGAATAGTTACACTTATGGAAACAACATAGTACAGAGCTAAAGAGGAATGATAATGACTGACTAAAGCCTTGTACACATGATGAATGATCACCGACCATGAAGCATACGCACGACAAACAGACAATTAGGCCGATAATTGCACATGTGTATGCGTTCCATCATTCGTCGCGTATGTGTACACCCTCAGGGGGCATTCGGCGGGGCAAAGATCATACTTGTGTACAAGGCTTTAGCTAGGATCAGAGTTAGAATAAGATTTTACTGAAATCCAGTGGGAGGAGACTCCTTACTATATGAGGAAGTAAGACTGGAAAAAGTGATTAAAATCTTCTATCTACAAATAACATTAAAAAAAGGAACAAGAGAAATCAAAACTTTGAAGTTAGGAGAAAGACATAAGGAGTTTGAGAAAAACAGTGTACACATCCTTTAAATTGGCTTCCTTGGCCATTTAACTAAACAGCATACATGTAACATAAATAAACCAAGAAATAGAAAAAAACACTCAATAAAATAATCCATGATATATATATATATACACTATTTAGACTATTTAGAATGAATTTATTTAATTGGGCTCCCTCAATTCATCACAACAGATTTTTTTTCTTTTGTAAACTGGGAAGATCACACAGAATGTGCAAGAATTGATAAGGAGCATTCTGTCTACTTACAGTATGTGTGCATAACTTATTGTTAAAACTTGTTTTATTTACAGCTCCATCAAGCATTTGTAATAAAGATCATGTACATGCTTCATTGTTTATACATGGTCTTAATCGTAATAATTTAGATTAAAATATTTATATACAAGAACAATTGTGGAACTCTCACACCACCATACAAGTATAGTTTGAATTCAAGGTGCATTGAAACTTAGGTCTTGAGCACTGCAAAGCTTCAGTGCTAACCCCTGAGCCACCGTGCTGCCCACATTAGATTGTATTGCTCTTGTAACTTTACAAATATAAGGAAAGTCCCGTGGTTTACTATTTATGCAATAGTTACAATACCTAAGTTTTCCCAAGAATGCGCTGTAGGGATGGCAGACAACTTAGGGAATCTTTTATTATTCCAGTGTGGGGAGTCTCATTTAGATTCAGTTGTATACATAATTTTAGATATATCTTATCCATAACCTGCATAGTTGTAAAACTGAAATTGTGTAGCCTTATTTCTGAAAAACAGTTATTAAATATTTATAATATGAACTTTGAATTAAAGAAGAAATAAAGCTACAAAGTAAATTAGTTCTAATGGATACTGCAGGTTTCTGGCTTATTTGATCTCTGCTGTCCAAACTTCTAGGAAGTATAAACTGTTTTTTGACTGGTCTTGATAAGAGAGAGCTGAAGCAGGGCAGGCCACTCAGTAGTTATAAGATAGCTATGGGGGGGGGAGGGTTAGGAGTAATTGAGCTCGAAATGAAACTGACAGGTTTCGCAAATCTTTCAGCATCATTTGTTTTTATTAAAGTTTTATAATTACACAATATAAAAAATATCTTATATAATATTACCCCAAAAAGCACAGGTAAGATATATCTTTATAAATAATTAGATGTTTCTAATAAAGACCCTTAATAACAGTATTAACAATTTTGACAAAGATATAATTACCATATCTTTTAAATTACATTTGCGACGTTAACTGCATTGCAGGATTGTTGGCAGTTAAAATGCGCCAGTTTATGCCTTTATCTATTAGGCCTTAAATTTTGCACTATATGGTATATGGAATAGTCTACACCACACTATTTCCAAAATGTTTTGGAAATAGTGAAGGCAGTGCAAAATCAGTGCAGCATGGTTACATTGGGTAGTATGGTTTTAACCGGTTTAGACGGTTGGCTAGAATTATACTGTAGCATCCAAAACACTAACTATCAGAAGATAAACTACTGTACGTTATCTTAACCTTTGTCATTATAGTTATAGTAAAGATCACATTTGTTTGGGTCAATTTATAGACCTAATGGGGCCTGTTTACTGAGAAACACAAGTGCTTCTGTTGCAGCTATTCAATATCACTCTTGCAGCTCAGGGTTAATACCAATCTGGTTGTACACAATGTGTGACTTAAACACCAGCTATTTGCTAAAATCAGCTCCAAGTGTGATATTGAATCAACTTTCTTCTGTAGTAATTAAAAACTAAATCACTATTCATTGCTGCATTTTTTTTCTCTAGATGTGCTTCACATTGCAATTCTGTGTAGTTTGTGTCATGTCAGGTAGCAATTATTTTGTGTCTTTATGGGGCTTCAAAGCAAAGGGAAAATAGGTGCATCTCCCAAAGCAATGCAAATTTCTCTCTTGGCCCCATGCACTTTCTTTCAAACAGACATGGTACTGGGGTGTGAGCACTCTCAGCAATAGATAATTACCTGTCACAATTGTGCTGAGGTTAATCTGCTTCACCTCCAAGGGACACCAATTAATGAAATTCTCAGAAATCTCACAAATGTACAGAAAAGTTTCAAGCTCAATCAGACATTTTGTAAAAAACAACAGACAAACCAATCTTTTAGATACTGCATCCTTTTACAAGATAATGCAGTGCAATACTGAAATTAGCAGGGTTAATTTGTCACCCATTGTGCCACTTCAAGCATTACTAACTAGAAGGAGAAGTAATGTGTGGCCATGCATTAGCTATGGTTGACTTTGTGATAATATGGATTCTAGGTTATGTCTTAGGGTCTTGACCTATTCTTAATTGGTTTGTGCTCTATTACTATGTAAGACACTTTTTTAAACATTGAATAGATTCTTCCAAAGTGAAAAAGCCAGATGGAGGAAAGGATAGAGATAGCAGGAAATCTTATGCCTGAAAGGTTTTAATAGCAGGACGCCACTTATAGGTGGTTTTTGGATGTTTATATGATCCTTTTACTAAAGTGATATGTCAGCAAGATGTTGCTATTGATCTCAGTGGGGTATTTCTCTTCAATTAAATTTGTTTTCTAAAACTTATGTTACTTTTTATCTAAGCTAATGTTTTGTTTTGTTTTTTCTAAGATATGATTTACATTAAGTACTGTACCTACATATATTGCAAGAAGTATTATAGTAATCACTTATAGCTATAATAAAACTATCCTCAGTTGTATACTAACATCAAGTAACCCGAGATTGGTGACTCTCTTTCTGCTTCTGCATTATTTTCTTTCAGTCACAAACTAAAGTTTTAAGTCAGTTCCCCTGCCTGGTCACATGGTTCAGCTGCTGCATTTTCTTGTCTCCGAAAAACAGCCATTTTTAATAATATAGCTGGACTGCACATGTGCCAGCTCTCCTCTGTTGATTGGCCACCCAGTAGACTCAACATTCTGAGAGAGATGGGTTTTAAAAGCTTAAACTCTAAAAGTTTGAGGCATCAAACTATGGTGCCATATGTTTAATCTTCTAATAAGTTTATGCTTTTTCACCTCTTTTGTAAATTTCAGCTTTTGTCCTTATTTTGAATGACCAACCTACTTTTTTCTTCATATTTTTTCAAATGTCATATAATGGAGATTATATACATGTTGGGTTTAAAAAATAATATCCAGTGAATTCAATTATCTGGTTACATCGATTGGTTGTCGAAATGTAAAGTAATGCTAAGATTTTAATTCACACATGATCATCCATACAATCTACATTATTGAACAGCAGAAATATGTATTTGCAATGGGATATGAAGGTTCACTTACAAGCTACAGACAGTCAACCCTTGAATGCAAATTAATAGAACAATGGTTTTTTGTTCCTTTATGAATGACAGAGTTATAATCTAGTTACTAACACCTGCAGTAATATTCTATTAATAGTATTCAAAAATCAGTGAATGAATGGCAGAGTGTTTATTCAAGAGAAACGGTTTCCTTTCAACAAAACTTTGATACACCTGAAACCTTTTTGCTACTATGTAGCAGGAAATTTAACTCCTAAAAAAACCCCCTGTCAAACACCTCACCCACTCCCTCAATTTAGTCCCAGCTCAAAATGATTACTGCATTGTGGGAGCGTGTTCAATCATAAGTATCGTGGAGGAGCGATATTACATCATCTGATTATCGCCACAAATAGACCAAAAGGTAGTCATCAAAAACCAGGGTGTTTTTGAAATAAAGTGAAGCCACGTTACTTAACTACCACTCCCACAGGGATTACAGTCGGGTAAGGAGCACCATGTTAATGCATTTCTTCAGGACACGTTAATACAGTACATGATCTAAAACAGCAAAATACGCTAATCCATCTCAGGTACTTAGTACACCGTATACTGCAGCTGATGTTTTTTAAACAAAAATTAAAAAAGGAGACATAACTTATTATTTCTATCTGTATATTCATATCTGTTGGTTCTTTAGTTGACACACATACACAAACATATATAAATAGATATATCTATCTCAAGGTTCAAGCTGTACTGAAACAAATTGCAAATCAAGAAGACAGGAGAAACAGTAAATGATTCTTCATCCAGGAATATGGCTATGAATCAAATGTAGGATATTACCACAGAGAATGGAGTGAACTTGCATTTAAAGTCAGGTTTTAAAAGGGATATTTTAAGGTAATCCAATTTGAAGATCACAAGCGCACATACAATAAGTATGGTTACTCCAATTGAGAAGTTTCACATTGGTTTATTCAGTACAATTTTTTTGTTTCATTGAAGGAGAACTCATGTAAAGGTAAAATGGAAATGAGTGTCTGATCCATAGAGCGGACCGTTAAAGAGAGACCTAAGACTACGGGACAGTTAGACAGTACAAGTGGTACTGAAATTGCTAACTAACTTGGAAGAAAGGGTTCATTGTATGCCTGTTCATAAGTCCTGTGACATATTATGGTGGAGTTGAAGCATACTCACTGCTGCTATTCATAGCTATTTAAAATGTTTGTTTTCCCTATTGACTGAGAGAATCAAAGGGGAAGTTCAGTGCAAATACATATGCTTTTAAGAAAAAAGAGCAGTATTTTTCTATACTAGTGACCTTAACCTGCCCATAAATATATGGCAATTGAAATACTGGCTTCCTGTTTGCAGGACCCCTAGTAGAGACCATTATAGTTTTGCCCTTGACTCAGCACCTGGGTTGATTTAGTTGCTCAGTAGAGATCTGAGCATGTTTGACCCATCCAACGGCCAATCAGTAGAAATTACTGTTGGGAACATTCCAAGTGGTGCATCCAAGAAGAAGAAGATTGTTAGAACCTGAAATGGCAACTCACTACTATCAACAGCAGGGAATAGTAAAGTTTATGAAATCAACTGATTTTTCAAAATTGGAGAGAATATGTACAATAACTAGGTATGCATAATACAAACCAAGAATTTTTCAAAGATTGATATTTTCCACTGAACTTTCACTTTAAATCCCTCCTTTTTAAACTGCATGCTAAAGGCGTGCTTATTACATGCCAGGAGATTATAAAGACAGGCAAAACTAATGGGGCCAGGGGGGCCCCTACAGCTTTATAGCCAGTCCCCAGACACATCACAATTTGCAGTTTTTTTAAGCAGCTGATCGCACCTTTACTTATGTACACAATGTACGTAAAGTTTAAAACCTTCTGATAGTGGTACAATTTGGAGGGATTGGCAGGCTCTCTTAGCCCCAGGCATTCCCATGGTCACAGAGACTGTGGTATTGTAGTTACATCACTGTATCACTGTATAAAGACTTGTAAAGACTGCTAATGGTCTGTGGAGCCATTTTGAGACTGCATGGCACTTAATGTATATACAGTATATTTGGCATAAATCATATTGTTTTTTATATTATAATAAGAAAACATATGACTATATAAGCACAATTGGTAAAGAAGGGATTGAAAAATTGTTATACAGCTCCTTAAACATGGTTGCAAAGTCCAATTTTGTAGCCACAATGCTATTTAACATCCATGCCAAAAATTATTGAGCGTGGTAAAAATACCAAATAAGGAACAAATACTGTTTGTTTTTTACAGCATTCCACAATCTTAATGCAAAACCAGAGAGCCAACTACATTCCTGAAAACTTATTTCTTCTGCCGTCGCTCCAATGTTCTGTGGGGGTTTGCACCTTAAGGACCAAATCCAAGTGTGAGCAAATGTCTATTGACGGATATAGCCTCCCCCCAGAAAACCACAGTGAATAAAGCATGGATAGGGGCCCATCATTATTACTAGTGATTCCTAGTTATGCCACTAGGTCTTGCATTTGACTCATTTGACAATTCAGTGGTTCAGTAGAGATCTGAGATGTTTGACCCATCCAACAGCCAATCAGTAGACATTACTGTCAGGAACATTATAAGGAAGTGGTATATCCTGTTAAGAAGTAGGATCATTACAAAACCTGAAATGGCAGCTAACTACTGACCACAGCAAAGGGTATGAAATCAAATGATTTTTCAAAATACTAAGGAATATGTAGAATAACTAGGCATGTGCAATATAAACAAAATAAAAATATACTAATATTTTCTACCCCTTTAAACATTCTGTGATACAAATACATATCTACTGTATATTTTCTATTTCTCAAAAAAATGCTTTATTATGTAGCTTGGCCTTAAATAATTAAATTGTGATTGATTTTACTTGTTTTTTTCTTTGTATAATCCTTTCACTGAAAATATATTGGTCAGTTTTTCAAACATAAAGCAAATGGAAGCTCAAACTGTGTATAAGACAAAAGAATGAACATTCACATTTCTTCCGACCATTAAGAGGTTTCTTTCATTTTATGGTTAGGTGTTATTTATTTTAAAGGTTAAAAATGTATTTCTTTTGTTTTAAATTTACAGCATAACAACATTACACAACACAGTTAGAAATAAAATGTTAGACATATATATAAAATGTGTTATACTCTAGCCTATTTAGGCTAAAAATACATACAATGTACATAAAGCTTTAAGCACCAGCTTAAATGTATAGGTTCATCCTGCTGGAGTTGTTAGTGGGGGTAACCATTTAATTAATCTGTGTACAGTAGGCTTACTTCCTAGGTCAAACAACCATATACATGATCCATAGGTCTGGGGTTAAAATGGTTTCAGAGTATTGTTCTATAAATAGCATATAAACTAAATAGGATACAACATAATTATACAGTTTACCTAAGGAATAAACAGATAGCAAAACACAAATCAAGCCCCAAATCTAGGCTATTACACATAAAAGCGGGGTAACTTTTAGCTGCCATTAGCGATGCTAATTCATAAAGCATTGATATAAATACCTCCACCAGGGAACCTTTAAAGGGCCTTTTAGGGTTTAAGGGATCTCGCAGCTCGAAGCCAGGACCCCCATTGTGCGGCAAAATGAAAACGGTGATGTTAAAACGGTGATGTTAGTGATCGATTATAAATATGCCCCTATGTCCCTTATATACATATACCAATGAAGTTTAAATACAGAAAAAAATACTGCTTTCCCTTGGCAATTTGTGTGAATGCCCCAGACCTTTTGCTTAATCTGAAATGCAACAGGAAAAAATGAAGAGGGTTTCAGTGCACATCATTTCAAAGAAAGTATCTGTGATACATTCAAATAATAAAAAATCTAAATTTCATTAAGCCATCATGTGGCAAACACAAACTGAAAGCCTTGTGAATAACTGCTCTGCTCTTTTCATATGTTTTCCAGATATGTTCTATCTATTCAGAATCAGTATAGATTGCTGGGATTTTTGTTAATGTTATATATGGGAAATTTCTACTTACATATTCACTGCACCTGTTCAAATATTGTTCTTTTCAACAGTTCTAACTTTGTTAACACTGCCATCTCTCCTAGTGACATCTGGTTCACTTGATCCAAATCATTTTGTGCATAACTATATTATCAAATTTATATTCATCAAGCAGGGAGTTTGTGGCTAATGTTCTGCCTAGGCTTTGGCAAATGTTTTGTTAGATATCTAACATTTACATTATTTTCAAAGGGCTTTGATGACATAGTACTCTTAAGGTCAGACATGAATATACTCATTTTAAACCCCTGAATTAAGTTACCAAAGTACATTATTACATTTATTTTCAAATAATGAAAGCAGCACTAATATTTAAAGGGCATCTTCGGTTTTTTTTAAATTTCTAAAAAACGAAGCAGAACTCTACTTACAGCTCTTCAATCCCGCAGCGTTCTGATCTGGCTCCCTGCTTGCCGGAACAAAAAGCAGAGGGCTGGACAGGCAGCCGTGGTTGTGATTGGCTTGAGAGGCGCAGGAGCTAAGGACTGTAAGTAGAGTTCAGATTATTTTTTTAGACATCTAATATAGCACTTGGGTATGGGAAGGGATGGCCTATAACATATATAAAAATATTTATGCAAAGTGAAGGGCAGCCAACGAGGGATCGGGAGGGCGGGGGTAAGTGCTCCCTTGCGCTTGCCACTATCCTCTCAGAGGACAACAAGGAAGCAGAAACCTTTTGGACAGGAAGACAGCGCCTACCCACTACTTTGAAAAGGCAATGCAGGAGAAAGGAGCAGAGATGTAAGGTAAGGATTTTTTAAACTTCACAGTGGGGACAGTAGTGGGTTAAATTTTAGTTTGGGGGGGGTGGACATTAGAGATGGTCGGTTCCCGGACCCAAACCCAGATCCGCCGGCAGATTATTCCGGATTTTCCGCCTTCTAAACTTCCGAACCACAGATTTTTTTTTCCGAAAATTTTCGTAATTACGAGGATCTCCATATTTTCGAAATACGGAGAAAACGGAGGTCCTCGTAATTACGAGAATTCTCGTAATTCTCGAAAATTTTCGAAAAAAGAGAAATTCTTGTAAATTTGCGGAATTTCTGCATTTTGGGGATTATTTTGAAGACGGAGCAAGTTGTGTCTTTACCTGTACCTAAATACTATAGTGAAATGGGTCATAGCCCTGATTATATTTCATGTTTTGTGGTGTATAAACCTAAAAGGGGTGGTAACAGACAGATAAGACTTAAACGATATATGCACTGTAAAACACTGTATAGCCGTAGCTAAAACTAAAGATATGTAATTTTTTTTGTTCTATCCCCCCCATAGCCTACCTTTCCTCCTTGAATCTTGCTATGTTCCTGCACTTGTACATTGCGGCTGTTGCCTCGCTCTGCACACGATGACGTTATGGCGCGTGCTACATGATATCACACCCGTGCACGCACTGGAAACAAGCATTTAATGTTCTGACCACCAGAAGCTAGCCTTCCACTCGGGATCTTGTGGGGGCGGAGCAACAGCTACAATGTACAAGAGCAGGAACATAGCAAGATTCAAGGAGGAAAGGTAGGCTAAATGGGGGGGTTTGATAGAACAAAAAAATGTGCACACCTTTAGTTTTACAGCTACGGCTATCCAGTAAACTTAATTTTGTTTTACAGTGTACATATCCTTTAAACAACATGAGGTTGCCTGGATACATAGGTTGGATAGCCTGTGGCCTAATGACCTAAACACGGATTATGACCTCTATGTGTATTTATATGTAAACATTGATATTGAAAGTATATAATTGTTCCATGAGAGGACTCTAGACAAAAGATGGTCGAAACTCACCAGTTTCATTCCGTTTTTGGATTCCCGGATCTCGGGAAAATCCCGAAGATCCAAAAATGGAACAAATTTTCGATTATTATCGAATGTTTAAGACTATTTTCGTTAATATTCGAAAATAGTCTTGAACGTTCAATAACCCTCGAAAATACGATTGAGGTTGCCTGGATACATAGGTTGGATAGTCTGTGGCCTAATGACCTAAACACGGATTATGACCTCTATGTGTATTTATATGTAAACATTGATATTGAAAGTATATAATTGTTACATGAGAGGACTCTAGACGAAAGATGGTCGAAACTCACAAGTTTCATTCCGTTTTTGGATTCCCGGATCTCGGGAAAATCCCGAAGATCCAAAAACGGAACGAATTTTCGATTATTATAGACTATTTTCGATAATATTCGAAAATAGTCTTGAACGTTCAATAACCCTCGAAAATACGATTGGAGACTACTTTCGAGTTTCCAATTGTATTTTCGAGGATTATCGAACGTTCGAGGCAATTTTCAAATATTATCGAACGTTCGATAATTATAGAAAATAGGCTCCGAAGTCCTGCATTCTGGACAATCTGTCTGGATTCAGATTTCCGTGTCAGATCCGGGTCCGAGCCGGACCTAGATCCCATCTCTACTCTAGACCTCTAGATACTTATATATATGAATACATATTACTTTGATTTTATTGAGTAACTAATGAGTTAATGAAAGAAATGTTTGTGATCACCTAATTGGTGGTTTTGCATCACACGACTAATCTTATTATAGTTAAAAGGATGTACCTCATGGTGGCATATATATTTTTTGTTGCTTGAGAAAGGGGATGGACAACCCCGAAACGTTGCAGCTATGTCACGTATGATGATTTGACAATAAATCTGATTTTCTGAAAGAGAGTGCTGTATCTATACTTCTTCTATAAATTTAAAGGGACTCCCCTTGAAGGTTACACAACAGTCTCCAGCACTCAACTACACATGCAATTATAAATGAATAGGGAAAAAGAATTAGACATGTAAGCAATGAAGGGGAAATCTCCTGCACTGAAGTTCAAATGGATACCTTTAGTTACATTGTTTGTACAAACATGTGGAAGCTGATGCTTCCATATGTATATATACACATATATACAGCTTGTGGTCTGATTACACACACTCCCCCAGGTCAGTACATACAATTTTTCATGAATAGGCAAATCCAATCATAGGCACACTCGTAGGACTTTTCATCAAATCAATATTTATCTTAAACTATTTTACACTACGCTCTTCTTCCCATTTTGGACATTTTTTGACCATTAATAAAATGCTATTTGTTAAGCATACTGATGCATACCCCACACACTCAACACCTCTTATTTGTTATATGACCTGTCCTTCAAAAATAAGAGAAACAGAAAACAATCACACTTTTTTAAACAATATAATTTCTTTTACAGTAGATCATGAAGATCACATTTATTAAGACCTTTATTAAGACCTAAGTTCTTAGTAAAATATTTTTTTATCAGGGCAGTTACAGACATCTCTCTATATATGATAAACTCGAACTTCCCAAACTACAAACTAGTTTGGGTTTTTCGAACTTGCGGACTAATTTTCGATGATTATCAAAAATTTGATAATTAACAAATTCTTGAATCGATAACACTTGAATGTTACTTTAATTTCAGTAACCCTTGAATGTATCCTTCGCTTTCGGTAACTCTCAAACATATCACTGGGTAAACCCTCGAATGTAGCATTCGATTTTGTTAACCCCTCGAATGTAGCCTTTGATTTCAGTAACCCTCAAATATATCGATTAGTTACCTACAAATTTATCAGTAACCCTCGAATAGTGCATGCGGAAACCAGACAATAGCTCGATTATGGGGAAAGTAGGTGTTTAAATATGTTTTGGTGATGAGTAAGTATTCCCCAGATCATTTCCCAGGTCCCAGAGCCATTTACAGTAAGTTACTGTACCATAGCTATTTTAACTGTTTTTAATCCAAACTTTCCTAACTATTTCTCCCCATTGATTTTAATGGGTTAGTTTTCGAACTACCGAACTTTAACTGAAGTTCCGAAGTTCAAAAGGAACCAATGGACAGTGGATCTAGGTGGATATATGGTGGATCTAGGTGGATATATGGTGGATCAAGGTGGATATATGGTGGATCTAGGGGGATCTAGTTGGATCTAGGTGAATATAGGTGGATATAGGTGGATATATGGTGGATCTAGCTGGATATATTGTGGATCTAGGTGGATCTAGGTGGATATATGGTGGATCTAGAAAAGTCTACACACATCTGTAAAAATGACAGTTTTTATTTAATAAAGAAAGATAAAAAAAAGAACTATCCGTATCAATACCTGATTGCAATTGTGTGCATACTCTTTAATAATCAAGGATCTTGTTGCTTTAAAATCCCATCTCATCTTAAATAGTAGTAATACATGACCTCTTTTAAAATAGCTTTGATTGAGCTCAGATAAGTATGGCTGTTCCCTTTGGTCTCATATTCTAAAATCCATGGTCTGCAAAGAACTTTCCAAACATGAAAGGGCTCTAATCATTAAGGAATCATTCAGGGTAGTGATACAAAAAATATCCAAAGCATAATCATTTCAACTAAAAACATAGCTATTTTTGTTGAATTTACAGACAGTTTCAGTAAACAACCTTTATTCCTTTTCTCAAAACTCAGTCAGAACTGAATCTGCAATGTGTTAAAAAGTGTTGTAAATATAGAATGAGCTTAGTGACAGATGATAAGTGTTGAGAGAGTGTTAGTGTAAAAATAAATGTCATCATATTCCTGGTTGCTAAAACAATTTAACGCACAGATCATGAATTCCAAATCTCATTGTCTTTTTTTTCTAATTGTGTGCGCTCTTGAGGTTTCCTTTTCATTTAATGTTTAAAAAAAATGCAAAAAATAATTGTTCAAGTTTAAATAGATTCTAATTTAATATCTATCTTAGAATCTCTTAGTCCAAATCTAATGGCCAATCTGTATCACAGGCCACTTAGATTGGCTTAATTGTTTTTATACAATTCCGGTGCTGTCACATTTTATAGAAAAATCTTCAAATTTCATTGCATTGCCTACTAATTAGTGTGGCTACACATGGGCAGATATTTAGACCCAATCAACTGGCCACAGCCTTTGACTGACCGACCAGGGCTATTTGAACATAAACAGATCATGGTTGATATTTTAATTTGACCGATTGTGTGGTCTATTTAAGACCGTACAATCAACCCAAATTGACCAGCCTATCTGATCAAACATTCATCAGTCAAAATTACTGCTGATACCTGATTACTGAGTGGCAGAAATTTCAGTTGCCATGTTAGATTGGGCCATAGTATTGGACCAGGTGCACACAGCCTTTGAAATCTGATTTTAATAAAGTGTTGCAAGCTCCTGTGTTTTGCTTGCAGATAAGTGATTCTGCCAATCCAAGTCCTGCTTACACACTTGAATCGCAGGCAAAATTAGAAATAATTTGATTCAGTATTATTGGACCAACACAAACCCACCATGCTTTGTTTTTTACTTAGAACAAATCTCCTTTGTATATGCTTGTTTAAAATATTGGATGACAAAAACTTTGTGGGTGATGCATCAAGAGCGAGCTTGCACTAACCCAGCTGTGGTGATGTACCAGCAGCTACAAGCAGTTATGGCAGTATAGGATATTTTGTAAGTCCTGAGGGAAGAAGCTATGAACCATTAAGAATTAAGTTGGGATTTTTTAATACCAGCAGATAAAATGTCTTAAACATGTGCCGAGGAATAGGATAAAAGGGAAATCACATTGTAATACGATGTGCTATTCATTCGCTGTATTGTGACTTCTGGGGAAGGTATATGCAAAATCACTGAAATTGCCAACACGAATGTAGAGATTTATCTAATTAAAAATCTGAGGGATTCTGCTATTATTACATTAAAAAAGTGGTTGTGCTGTACATGTCCACCTACTGTACAGTTTATTATATAGCTACAGATAAGAATGAAAAGTCATTGGAGGTTCTTGTGGGAATATATCTCCTCATTAAGAAAATGTATTATGTATTAATAGTTCACTGCATAGTTTCTAAACCTAAGTTGTGATTTAAAAAAAGCTTTAGTTTTTCTTAAATCTGGTCATTTTTTATTCGCTATAACTACCATGTTATCTTTTTGAAGTAAAAGGCTATGATTTTTCCTAAGCAAGTAAGAGATGCAATTTAAAAAGCCTTGCATTATTGTACTTTCTAAGGAGTCCCTTGGGTTTCAATTAGTGATCTTCATATGACTGTATATTACCTAAGGCCTTTTTACTTAAAAATAGATTTCATTTTTGTTCTGTATCGATTGCTAGGACTGGAAATCAAGATGATGAAGCCTATATTTCATGAAGTTGTTATAATGTGCCTTAGAATATTCCATAAAAAAAATGATAAGAATTTTCTCTTAAGATAGTACAGTAGAACAAACCATCACCCGTCAAACATTGCACTAATTCCACCTGAATGTTAGTTTTATTAGAGTGTTTGAGTATTTTCTTAACATAAGGCAGTTCATTTTTAGAACTCTTAGTACTTAAAATAAAGTAGATAAAAATACTACTTACTTACAGTACACTTACTGTACTAAAGGATGCACACTAATTAGCAGCTAGGAGATTATTGGGACTTAATAGGTATCCAGTGGAAGTAGCCCACAGCAGAGGAGTAACACCTGAAAAAAATAATAATATTTAGCATTCAAGACAAATATCCAAATCTTGATTGCAAAAATATTTCTTTTCAACTAAAGCCTGATAATAAATGTGTCTTGTTTTTATGGTCATGTGAGATGATTTTTCTGACGTTTCTCTCCTTGCCTGACAATCAGATCAAAAGCTTAGCAGGCATGTGCTATTGTCAGGGCCGTTTCTGCCAAGAAGCAATATGAAAATATTGATCATGGCGGGCGCCTGTCAAGAAGTTTTATTTTCTGAATGGTGCACGCTGTGCAGCATAGGGATTTACCTGCAGGAATATCAAGAAGCAGCAGCAGTGATTGGAGATTGTTTTCCCTGGCAGCTGATTGGTGTGGGCTCCATAAGCCCTGTGCGTAGCACAAGTCAGTAGCACAAGTCACTTAAGAGTGGGAGGCCTTATCAGTCAGTGGCTATATGTGTCAGTGGCTAATGTAATGTACCAGCTGCACCAACATGTGTTTTTATGTTATATAACAATGGAGAACTGTATAAATAACTTTTTATTTGCAAAATTATCAAAAGTTTTACCACACACAGCAAAGCCATGCCCATGCAAAACCACGCACAAAGCCATCACGTGCCACCACCCATCCGCCCAGAGGCGGCATTTAAAATTTGTTTCAGATGCCAATAACCCTAGGGACACCCCTGGCTATTGTGAACCTGAAGTCTTTCGTTAGTGGTCTAACCCATCTTATCAACAAACAATGCCCAACTTAGCGGCCATGAATGTGTGATTGTTGCCAGAAACATGTGTATTAGGGTTAAGTCTGCCTAGATTCCCTCATCTTACCTTCATAATTCTGATAAAGCATTAATTATCATAGTGGGAACAAGCAAGGTAAAAGTATCCTTCATATTTTAGATATTTATCTTTAGATATTTACCTTTAGTAGGTACTAATATGACCAATATATCATTAAAAAAGTGAATTAAAATGTTTTGGGAATGAGATTAAACAAAATCATACACATTTAAATTCCATCATTTAAATTGAGAGAAACTAAAGTGAAGAATTAAAACTTTTTTTTTGTGTAAAAACTAAGATACTGGTTATATTTAATTGTTTATAAAAAATATATTGTTTTAAAGTCTCCTAGAGTAAAAAACACACTATTTAAAATTAGTCTTCCATGTTTTCTGCTGGACAGCAGTGTGCCATAGGGTAAAATCTTAACTTCATGGAATCTTCCTTGAGAACAACAATAAGTATACATTTATTGTTGGTTTATGTAGTGTCTTGAAATTGGCAGAACTAGGGAATTTGCTTGGTCTGTATATTCCATATTACAGAAAACGTATGATTTCCTTTTATATTAATGCTGTAGGTTTGAATTCTATGATTTTGAATAAACTTTGGAAAATATTTTTAAAGAATGGTATACCATATAGCAACACTACTCCTTTAGTGCAGTTGCAAAATAACAGCAGAATCTCAAGACTACATTTGTAGTTTAGGACTGCATCACAAAATACCAATGCTGTGGCTTTATAAACACCCCCCCACAGTTGGTCCTCTACTTAAAAGAGACAATACATAGTGCATATTACACCTCCATTACATTACACAGATAAGTAATCATATGAGAAGCTCTCAACCTTGGAACCACTGGGAAGATTTTAACACTGTCAAAGCCATACACTAGAATGTGACATTAAATATGGGCTTTAATTACACACTAAAAAATATACAAATGCAACCATATTCTTCTTTAGAAATTATTTTTGTTAAAGGACACACCCACCTCTTAATAACATATTTTAGAAGAATGGCCTCTTTAAAAAAAAAAATTAAAAATTATATATATATATTATATATATAATATATATATATATTATTAATATATTATATATATATATATATATATATAATATCATACTGTGTCCTCTGATTCATTTTGTATGTCGCATACTTCTGGATGACTCATGGAAACTGAACAATTCATTGACCTGTACTGAGCTTGAGCATGCTCAGAAGAGGCAGCTAGGGGATTAGTCTACAGTCATTGTCTGTGATGTCAACTGTCAAATCCATAACTGACAGTTGCTGACTGAAGAACCTGAAAGCAGAAACAGGGGAAACAGGACATTCTTCAGGATTTCAGGTTAGACTTATATATTTCAGGTCTCAAACTATTACAGTTTAGGGTTTTGGGATGATTTACCTGTATATAAGTTTTCATTTGAGGGCTGGACTTGCCCTTTAAGATCAATATTTTTAGATCACCTCATTGCTTTAATAAATACATGCTAAATGATGCAAAAATGCATTGCATTTGTGCAGCTATGAGTACAAGAATAAACAACAAGCTGGTTTATCTTATCAGAAGAAGGGACAAAATCAATACAATACTGTATTCTTATAAGTATGGTACTGCATGTTACAAAATGATAAGTTGGACATTTTTAATTTCAGTAGAAATCCCCTACATAAACAGTTCACAATATTATTGTATAAATAACATTCATTATACAATCATATAATGCAACAGTCATCAAAATGCTATAAAATAATTCCATACATTATAAACACAATTATGTAGACATAGTAAAAATGGTAATATAGTGTTAAAGCAAGCTACAGTCAGTGAAAAATAATATAACTAAAGGAAATAATTAAAGCCCAAAATAAACAGGGACATAGGCGATTGCCCTTTGCATGGGGACCCTAACTGCAATAAAAATATATTTAAAATTAGATATTTTACCCACCCTGCTTCTCCCCTGGGTTAGAAAATGCTTCATTTCGGTTTATAGACTATAATGACAGCTCAAGATATCAAGAAGTAAAGGACCAGGTTGGAACTTGGCAGGTTGAAGAGAGTTGTGCTTTAGGAAACTTGAACTGCCTTCCTGATAAATGACATACTATAGAGGGACTGTGTGAGCACTCATTGGCCACATTTAAAGTTAGATATTGACCTGGTCAAAAAATTCATTCAAACAAATAAAAAAAAAACAATGCACACTCCAAGGCCCCATATATTATCTAATACAAACATTGTAACACTGTTAACATAGGGATTTTAGTTACATGATCATGATTATAATACATGGTAATCCCTGTATGGAATTTACTAAGTGCTATGTACAGTAGTCACCACCATAATGATAGCTGTGTATAACAGCCCAAGCATTTTAGGTCAGTTGTCAAACAATATAGAAATGGAGAGAATAAAATAAAAGGAAGGGAGAGTCAAGAAAGACAGCGGTATTGTTGACAGGTAGAAGAACTAAAGGAAAAATAGGAGGGAGAACAAAAGAGAGAAGAGTGTAAATGGTGCTAAACTGTTAAAGCAAAGTGTATTTGAGGAAGTTAAAGCAAAAAAAAGAGGAATGAGAAATGTAGAAAAGGGTCTAGTATAGCATAAATTTTAACTAACTCTAGTCATGCCAATTCTTTTTACTTGACACAATGTTGACTACAAAATGTATGGAAATACTGACAGTGGAACTTTAGTTCCATCATTGGTCAGAGCAATGAAGGTATTGTTGACACTGCCTGACAAGGGGTTGCTATTTGTTTATGTATTTATCTTATCTGGAGGTATAGAGGTCCACCTGCTTCTAGATAAAAATTCTGCTGATGAAAAGATAGATAAGGTACCATTTTTCTTTAAAGAAAGATTAATATATATGAGACCTAAGAAAAGTCTTAGAACACAAATGGGGAAATTTAAGATCTTGCTTACAGGTAGGTATTTAAAAACCTGCAGTATCAGAAATTTGCGATATCACAGTTTACTTTAGAAGTAGTTCAATAACAAGCTGTAGTAGAATACCCCTATGGTATTGTAAGGATGATCATACAGGGAGCTGTTTTTCTGGTAGAGGAATGGCTGTGAGGACTTTTGAGCAAAAGTCTGTGTGTATCTCAGCTACAAGTCTAGGGGGAAAACTGTTAGAGCGGGAACTTCATTTCATGCCCATAGTGTTCAGAAGAGCAGGAGTTTATTTTGTGTTTGTAAGTTTTGTTAATTTATTTTCCCCTCTGTACCTTAAACCAGGAACTGCTGTGAAAATAATGGAAGGCACAGCCATTGGATTGGTAACGAACTCCATGGCTTGGCATCCTGGCACTATCCTGGCACTGGTAAATGGTTAGGAATGGTTAAGCATAGACGACCTGATGAACATGGTTGTGGGCAACAAACAGAACATTATGATGCTATGAATTCTTGGCATTCCTTGTATTGTTAGTGGGTATCATTGTTTGACAGATGAATATAGAAAAAAATAAAGCAACATAATTATCATCTCATAACAGTAGGACAGGTGCTTACCGGACAGGGTGGTCTTCATAATCAGTGCATATATGATGATGGCCCTTTTTTAATTTTAATGTATACAGAAGAAAGACTCTCTGGTCTCTGTCTCCTGTCACCATCCAAACCACAACATCACATCCACCAACTAAACGAGTTCATAAATAACACCTTGCATATTGTCTCCTCTTCCCCTGATCATGAAGACTCTCTTCTCCCCACTACGAGTCATCAACAACCCCTTCATTTGAATTCTTCCCCCGTGGGGAACAAAACAAATAAATGAAAGAGGATCATGGCCCTCAGGACTACATAGTCTTGCATCAACCGCTCCACCTCCCAGGCCTAAGGTGCATAAGATCAGGGCGGTATTAGCCAGAACAAGAAGATTCCTTACTTCCTTACCTTACTCCAGATGAGTGACTCCTTACCCCCCCTATCAGAAAACAGGAAAATATTGGGGCTGAACTGTAGGGGCGCATTATTTTACTTACAGAATTTAAAAAAAAAATAAAATTGGTCAGTGCAAACCCGGATAGCAGAGAAGAAGCCCCAAAACTGACAGGGGTGATTCCTGGATTGTCCGGGTAAAAACCGATTAGGTGGCAACCATACTGCTGGTACATTGCCAGCATGCCTGCATACACAACAGCAGAGCAGGTGTCATTGGGAGCTGTCAATAGAGTGATAAATGCATCTTTTCTAGAAAAAAAACACAGGAACTTGGAAAGAAGCATATTGTGGTGGTTTGTGGAGTTGTGGCTGTGACTTTTTCATAATCATGCTAAAAACACGCACATGTGGCTTCTGGAAGACAACAAACATTATTTACTTGTCAATTTCCAAAACATCGAAGAGAATATATTTATGCAATGCTATAGGAGACATTTGCAAATACAACTTCACTAGCTTTAAAGTTCAAAATGATTTGCATTTAAAGGTGCATTTACTTCCATTTTTAGGCAGGTTGGAGGCTGATCATTAAAAAAATGTTGTATTTACTATGGCTTTATCCAAACACTGTGTAATTTGCAGATTTAGACTTGTAGAATCAGAACCCTTTATCTAAGCCAGTTTTTTTTTTTAAAATAGCATGCCTCCAAGCTAAGTGTAAGATGCCAGTTATTCATTTGACAATTTTCAGACTGGCCAGCAATTAGTTATTTTCTGTTGAGAGCTTTCTGTGCAGAAAAATGGGACAATGCAGTGATACAATTTTTTTTTTTCTAATTTAAATTTAGTTTAGAAATTCTATATATTCAATTATCTGGTGTAAAGCTATTTATAATCCATTATTAGAACATGAAGTTTCCCCATAAAGCATTATCAATCAAACTGATACAAACAGCTGACAAATGGAATGTTTAACCTAGTAACAAAGTGGTTATGGTTCTAATTTTTAAAAATATATTTGTATTATATTTTGCGATAATGGCACATTAGTAAAAAGTAAGTAAACAGCTCCATCAATATGAACTAGTGCATTTAATTACATTTTATTGTAATTTTCTTTGCCGGGGCAGATCCAAACCCACAGATGTACAAATAGAGGAAATGTTTTGTAATAATCTAACAGGGCGATGTAATAAAATTCTACAGGGAAATTTACAGAGAAGCAGGCGGGTACGCAGTGCTCCTTTCAGCCCTTAATATCGTGCTAACCGATTTACAATCAGTTAGCGCAAAGTTAAATCTCGCTTTGCAGCGGCTGCGCTAGTACTGAGAGAGGCACTCCCGAGCCGTCACAAAACATTTACCAGATTCTGCGTGGCTGTTGCGCTAAGAATTTAATGCCTACTAATAGAGCCGCAGAGCCTCTGCTAAATCCGATACAGAACATTTGCCAGAGAGCTCGCGGCTCTGGGTGAATCTCCCTGCTAATTGTTAAAAATGGTGCATATTTTTGCCCCAGCCAATCAGATGTTGTTTACCATTTAAAGCTACATATAGCACCATTTTTAACAATAAGAACTTTTGTTTAAATCGCCCTTTAAGTCTTCACCTAGAACATTTACATATATGGATACATGGGATAACCGCATCTTTGCCCAAAAATTTTATCATAGGTGTTGAATTAAATAAGCAATTCCTTTACATACATTATAATACATTTCCTGGTTTTTGTTTTTAGATAGAGAAATATTTACATTCTGCACAAGTCACTTCTACGTGCCTTACATAGCAATAATCACTAGTCATTATGCACATTAGAAGTTATGAATTACCCTGTGGGAAATTGTTACTTGTATTCATTTGGATATGCAGAAATTGACTGAGTAATCATCACTCTTCAGTGCAGTGTTTTAAATGCAGAAAATGTACTTGAAAAAACCTACTTCCAGATAACAAACAAAGGATATCGTCCCCATTAATCTGAAGAGGAATCTCCAATGAATAGGTTTTGCAGCATAAAACACATTTGGATTAATTTGCACAAATAGAAGAACATAGATGCATCAGCTATCTGTACAAAGATCTGGTTGTTGTCTTCATGGTAGCAAATAATTACTGGAAAAACAAAGATGCCTACTGAATAATGAATATGCAGAGAAATACAAAGCTTGAGCAGCAGATGTTTTTTAGTGTTTGTTCTGTTGGCTTCCAATAAATAGACATTGACTTATATCATTCAACCTGAAAGGGAAAAAAACAATAACCAGGGTTTTCAGAAGTGCAATTGGGAAAATAAATACATTTTATTAAGCTTTGGCAATAGTCAAACAGTAAAATGCCTAACTCCCTGTTATTTACTGTCTAATCTTCTTAAGATCTTGCCACAGCTGTGTAAATCAAGGATCTATTGTCAGAATAAATCGTTAATATAGACTAAAACTAATATAAAAGCTTCATTTAACTGTCATACAGTCTTGCCTGTGGTTCTTCCATGACTGGTAAAAGAAAAAAATATTCTTATTTACCGGGCACACAACCTACACCCCCTTCACGGTGGCTGGAATTTTTTTGTGATCTAGTCTCCTAGTGGTAGTGGGTAATCTGTGGTGAACAGATAACATGACAAACCTCCTATATATATTCAACAAGTGACGTCACCCATCTACACACCCTACTCCCACCCCCATGGTAGCTAGTGGACTGACTGGCATTCTGGCTGGTGGTCTAGCTGGCAGGCTGGCTATAGGAACTTAAATACAAGAGCAACATACAGCTCTGTTGGTCTCTCTTTTTACACCAACTCTCAACCCTCCAACATACTATAAATTACTGCTAGGGCTGCAAACAATAATTTTTATAATCAGGGGCTGGCACAAAAATATAATTGCTGTGATTGGTTGTTGTGACCCTGCCTCAGCAGAACAAACACAATGTGCATGAGAAAGTTTTAAGATGGAAAACTTGGTCAATTTAGTGACTTTTACCAATGACAATATTTATATATGGACTTACATTTTATTCAGTGTTTTCTAACAAATATGTTATGTTAGGTGACACAAATAAAAATATTTGCTTCTCACAAAATTTTAAAAGCAAATGCAACAGTTCGGGGAAATACATGCCTTCAAGCCTGTAGCATGATGATTCCTCCTTCACCGCATGGCTTTGACCTAAATATATATTTGATGCTGAAACAACATATTTCAAGGCTATTTTCTGATACATAAAAATCATAATTATTAAAAAAACACAGAGAATGTGTCGCTTTCGATTTTTTTCTTGAAAATTTCCTATCAAAAATAGCATTGGAAAAGAAGAATGGCAGTTTCCCCAGAGCTAATTGACAAGACGGTGAACAAACCCTTCAAAGAGAGCATTATGATATTTCTCCAGTGTATAAGGTCTGTCAGAAAAAGCAGTTTGTTGAGAAGTTAAAATACACACTTTTATTTTGATTCCAGTTTGTTAAAGTAAGCACATTTGAAAAAGAACATAGGTACTGTTCAAGTTCAAGAAATAATTACTTCGCATAATCTGTGATGCTCTTTCAAAAGTTTTTTTAAAAATATCTCCATGTTCACCCATGTCTAACATGTATACTCACTGCAAGCTGCCTCCACAGAAATTGAATTTGGTACACTCAAACTAGCTGCACAAAGCCTGATTTGGTAGGCACATTAGTGATTAGTGTGAAGTTGACACCTAATTACAGTAGAAAGTATTTATTATAACAAAATAGTAAATCAAATTTTTTTATTGCAAAATATCCATTGATACTGACAGCTGATTGTGGCTGGTTTTATCATGTTACTGGAAACAGTGACAGCAATGTCACCGCCAGCAATACCTGGGGTATCAAAATACCTGTATTTGTCTTATGCTTGTGAATGTTCTCATTCATCCAGGTCATGGTAATAGACTTTAGGGTTACTGTGGTCTCCATAGACAGGCCATCTATTTAAAAGAACTTTCTCATACTTTTCAAATAAGCTAAGATGATGATGTCTGACTTTTCTGGATCTTAAGTTATGATTGTAAAGTAACACTTTTCTTTGTCTTGACTGTCTGAGTCTGTGATATGTGCAGTGCAGTAAGAGCCCTGCACACCAAACAATCTTTTCTGAAGCTAGTTACAGACTTGAAACCACTCTCTGCTTTTTATGGACACCTTAGAGAGAGAGAGCAAAGATTAGCCTTATGGTTAGCTTTAAAATGTCCCAGCAGTGGAATGCTCAAGACTGAGACTTCTTGGGGGAGAGAGCAGTGGTGCTGTGATTTCACAGGTCACAGAACTAGCATGAAATTAGCATACTTTAACTTGTGCTAATTGCAGCTAAAAGCATTTACTTAAGGGCACTTGTTTGGATACCACATTTCCCTTTTAAAGAAGAAGCGAAAACAAGGGGAAAAAAAAGAATCAAGAATACAATAAAGAAAAATTTTTTGGGGGGGGCATTTTATCATTCAAAATTATTATTATAAAACAAGATTTTCACATAAGCATTTAAACGTTCATCCCAAACATTGTTTTCTGAAAACTAACATTGTCTCATAAGAACGAACCTGCACACCTCAAATGACTTAAAGGGTATGTCCACCCGTAAAACTGTTTTTAATATGCTGCTCCCCCATGTCCCCCAGCCCCAACCGCATAATTTTTTTTCAGAAAGCCCCCAAACTCTTAATACCTCCCCTCGTTCCTCCGCGCACTGCCGGCCCTCTGCTTGCGAGAATGCAAGCAGAGGGGCGGACCGGCAGTCGCGCCTGTGATTGGCTGAGCGGCAGCCAATCACAGACGCGGCGCCGGTCATTCAGTGCAGCGGAGGAAAGCGGAGAGGTAAGTAAGAGTTTGGGGAGCTTTTGAAAAAAAAAATATGCGGTTGGGCTGGGGGACATGGGGGAACATCATATTAAGGGGGATTTGTGCTAGGGGGGGAGGGATATAGAATGGGAGGGATAGGGAGGGAGAGGGAGGGGAGGAGGGGGAGAAGGACTGCAGTACGCATGGCAAATACTACCGGGGCAAGATAGCAGGCAGAGCCCTGCTATCCTCTGTGGTTAGTTTTTGGGACTTTTGGGGGGGGGGGGGGGTTTACAGGAGAACCCTATGGAGCTGGATGTGAGGTAAGGATTAAACTACACTACATGGTGGGGCAATGGTGAGAGTTGGGGGGATTATAGTTTTGGGGGTGGACATGCCCTTTAATACTGCTAGCCATCTCTTATTATACAAATAAACAGACATGTTCACAGACTACTTTCCATTGCAAAGACTGGCCATGCCAACTAAATGAAGAACTACTCGTTGCTTAAAAACAATCTGTTCCTCCAAATTGGGCAAATATCCAGTTAAACAGTTGGTTCTGTCTATGTGTACAAAATCTTTATCTAATTTTTAGATTAGTCTATGTGTCCAAAATCTGTCTAATTATGTGTACACACACAGTATATGGTAAATGGCATATGCAAATAAAATAGATTACAAAACAACAAAAGTTATTATTGCCCTAGATAGTCTTCTTCTATATCATCTCTATCAACTGAATTCCCAACACTATTACATTTCTGTAGCTTCATTATGCTATGTGGCCATCTTTCTAAAGAGTAATAGAAAGAAAAAGGTACAGTAAATGTTTAGGTGACCTTTATCTTCTACCTTGTTATGTGCAGCCAATCTTTGATCTCTAAAAAATGATTCAGATTTAACAGAGCATGAAAGGAATAGATATAAGAACTGAGCAGTTTTATTTGCCAGAAGGATTCATTATAAGACGACTAAAGGCACACTGGAATTCATGATTTGGTGACACAATATGCGGTTAAATTTGTATTTTTAGAGATATATATAAAGACTTCACTACTGCCACTACTGTTTATTTTCCCCTCTGTACCTTAAACCAGGAACTGCTGTGAAAATAAACAGTAGTGGCAGTAGTGAAGTCTTTATATATATCTCTAAAACTGTGTATAGACACACTCGTGCGAATGAAACATCACATTTCTTTCCTTTTTCCGACCATTAAGAGTTCTTTCTTATTTTATGGTTAGGTGTTATTTATTTTAAAGGTTAAAAATGTATTTCTTTTTGTTTTAAATTTACGCATAACAACATTACACACACCACGTTAGAAATAAAATGTTAGACATACTATAATGTGTTCTACTCTACCTATTTAGGCTAACATATACATACAATGTAACATAAAGCTTAAGCACCAGCTTAAATGTATAGTTCATCCTGCTGGAGTTGTTAGTGGGGGTCCCATTACTTAATTCGTGTACAGTAGGCTTAATTCCTAGGTCAACAAACATATACGTGATCCATAGGTCTTGGGGTTAAAAATGGTTTCAGAGTATTGTTCTATAATAGCATATAACCTAAATAGGATACAAACATAATTATAACAGTTTACCTAAGGAATAACAGATAGCAAACACAAATCAAAGCCCCAATCATAGGCATACACTAAAATCGCGGGTAACTTTTAGCTGCCATTAGCGATGCTAATATCATAAAGCATTGATTAATAAACCTCCACCAGGGAACCTTTAAAGGAGGCCTTTTGGGTTTAAGGATCTCGCAGCTCGACAGCCGGACCCCCATTGTGCGGCAAAATGAAAACGGTGATGTTAAACGTGTGATGTTAGTGATCGATATCATATATGCCCCTATGTCCCTTATAACCTATACCACTGAAGTTTAAATACGAAAAAAACTGCTTCCCTTGGCAATTTGTGTGATAATGCCCACCCTTTTGCTTAATCTGAAATGCAACAGGAAAATATGAAGAGGTTTTCAGTGCACATCATTTCAAAGAAAGTATCTGTGATACATTCAAATAATAAAAATCTAAATTTCATTAAAGCCATCATGTGGCAAACACAACTGAAAGCCTTGTGAAAACTGCTCGGCTCTTTTCATGATGTTTTCCAGATATTTTCTATCTATTCAGAACAGTAAGATTAGCTGGATTTTTTTAATGTTATCTATGGGAAATTTCCTACTTACCATATTCACTGCACCTGTTCAAATATTGTTCTTTTCAACAGTTCTAACTTTGTTAACTTGCTCTCTCCTAGTGACATCGTTTCACTTGATCCAATCATTTGTGCATAACTATATTATAAATTATATTCATCAAGCAGGGAGTTTGTGGCTAATTTCTCGCTAGGCTTTGGCAATGTTTGTTTAGTTCTAACATTTACATTATTCAAAGGGCTTTGATGACATAGTACTCTTAAGGTCCGACATGAATATACTCATTTTAAAACCCTGAATTAAGTTACCAAAGTACATTATTACATTTATTTCAAATATGAAACAGCACTAATATTTAAAGGGCATCTTCGGTTTTTTTTTAAATTTCTAAAAAACAAGCAGAACTCTACTTACAGCTCTTCAATCCGCAGCGTTCTGATCGGCTCCCTGCTTGCCGGAACAAAAAGCAAGGGCTGGACAGGCAGCCATGGTTGTGATTGGCTTATAGGCGCAGGAGCTAAGGACTGTAAGTAGAGTTCAGATTATTTTTTTAGACATCTATATGCACTTGGGTATGGGAAGGGATGGCCTATAACATATATAAATATTTATGCAAAGTGAAGGGCAGCCAACAAGGGGATCGGAGGGCGGGGGTAAGTGCTCCCTTGCCTTGCCACTATCCTCTCAGAGGACAACAAGGAAGCAAAACCTTTTGACAGGAAGAAGCACAGCGCCTACCCAACTACTTTGAAAGGCAATGCAGGAGAAAGGAGCAGAGATGTAAGGTAAGGATTTTATAAAAACTTCACAGTGGGGACAGTAGTGGGTTAATTTTGTTTGGGGGGGGTGGACATTAGAGATGGTCGGTTCCGGACCCAAACCCGATCCCGCAGATTATTCCGGATTTTCCGCCTTCTAACTTCCGAACCACAGATTTTTTTTCCGAAAATTTTCGTAATTACGAGGATCTCCATATTTTCAAATCCGGAGAAACGAGTGTCCTCGTATTACGAGAATCTCGTAATTTTCGAAAATTTTCGAAAAAAGGAGATTCTTGTAATTTGCGGAATTTCTCTGCATTTTGGGGATTTTTTGAAGACGGAGCAAGTTGTGTCTTTACCTGTACCTAAATACTATAGTGAAATGGGTCCTAGCCCTGATTATATTTCATGTTTTGTGGTGTAAAACCTAAAAGGGTGGTGGAACACAGATAGACTTACACGATATATGTACTGTAAAACCACTGTATAGCGCTAGCTAAAACTAAGATTGTAATTTTTTTTTTGTTCATCCCCCCCATAGCCTACCTTTCCTCCTTGAATCTTGCTTTGTTCCTGCACTTGTACATTGCGGCTGTTGCCTCGCTCTGCACACGATGACGTTATGGCGCGTGCTACATGATATCACACCCGTGCACGCACTGGAAACAAGCATTTAATGTTCTGACACCAGAAGCTAGCCTTCCACTCGGGATCTGTGGGGGGCGGAGCAACAGCTACAATGTACAAGACAGGAACATAGCAAGATTCAAGGAGGAAAGTAGGCTAAATGGGGGGGTTTGATAGAACAAAAAAATGTGCACACCTTTAGTTTTACAGCGACGGCTCTCCGTAAACTTAATTTTGTTTTACAGTGTACATATCCGTTACAAATGAGGTTGCCTGGATCATAGGTTGGAGTAGCCTGTGGCCTAATGACCTAAACACGGATTATAGACCTCTATGTATTTATATGTAAACATTGATATTGAAAGTAATAATTGTTCCATGAGGACTCTAGACAAAAGATGGTCAAAACTCACCATTTCAATTCCGTTTTTGGATTCCCGGATCTCGGGAAAATCCCGAAGATCCAAAAAGGAACAAATTTTCGATTATATAATCATTGTTTAGACTATTTTCGTTAATATTCGAAAAGTCTTGAACGTTCAAATAACCCTCGAAAATACGATTGAGGTTGCCTGGATACATAGGTTGGATAGTCTGTGGGCCTAATGAACCAAACACGATTATGACCTCTATGTGTATTTATATGTAAACATTGATATGAAAGTATATAATTGTTACATGAGAGGACTCTAGACGAAAGATGGTCGAAACTCACACAGTTTCATTCGTTTTTGGATTCCCGGATCTCGGGAAAATCCCGAAGATCCAAAAACGGAACGAATTTTCGATTATTATAGACTATTTTCGATAATATTCGAAAATAGTCTTGAACGTCAATAACCCTCGAAAATACGATTGGAGACTACTTTGAGTTTCCAATTGTATTTCGAGGATATCGAACGTTCGAGGCAATTTTCAAATATTATCGAACGTTCGATAATTATAGAAAATAGGCTCCGAAGTCCTGCATTCGGACAATCTGTCTGGATTCAGATTTCCGTGTCAGATCCGGGTCCGAGCCGGACCTAGATCCCATCTCTACTCTAGACCTCTAGATACTTATATATATGAATACATATTCCTTTGATTTTATTGAGTAACTAATGAGTTATGAAAGAAATGTTTGTGATCACCTAATTGGTGGTTTTGCATCACACGACTAATCTTATTATAGTTAAAGGATGTACCTCATTGTGGCATATATATTTTTTGTTGCTTGAGAAAGGGGATGGACAACCCCGAAACGTTTGCAGCTATGTCACGTATGATGATTTGACATAAATCTGATTTCTGAAAGAGAGTGCTGTATCTATACTTCTTCTATAAATTTAAAGGGACTCCCCTTGAAGGTACCACAAGTCTCCAGCACTCACTACACATGCAATTATAAATGAATAGGGAAAAGAATTAGACATGTAAGCAATGAAGGGGAAATCTCCTGCACTGAAGTTCAAATGGATACCTTTAGTTACATTGTTTGTACAAACATGTGGAAGCTGATGCTTCCATATGTATATATACACATATATACGCTTGTGGTCTGATTAACACACTCCCCCCCCCCAGGTCAGTACATACAATTTTTCATGAATAGGCAAATCCAATCATAGGCACACTCGTAGGACTTTTCATCAATCAATATTTATCTTAAACTATTTTCACTACGCTCTTCTTCCCATTTGACATTTTTTGACCATTAAATAAATGCTATTTGTTAAGCATACTGATGCATACCCCACACACTCAACACCTCTTATTTGTTATATGACCTGTCCTTCAAAAATAAGAGAAACAGAAAACAATCACACTTTTTAAACAATATATTTCTTTTACAGTAGATCATGAAGATCACATTTATTAAGACCTTTATTAAGACCTAAGTTCTATTAAATATTTTTTTAATCAGGGCAGTTACAGACATCTCTCTATATATGATAAACTCGAACTTCCCAAACTACAAACTAGTTTGGGTTTTTCGAACTTGCGGACTAATTTTCGATGATTATCAAAATTTGATAATTACAAATCTTGAATCGATAACACTTAATGTTACTTTAATTTCAGTAACCCTTGAATGTATCCTTCGCTTTCGGTAACATCTCTCAAACATATCACGGGTAAACCCTCGAATGTAGCATTCGATTTTGTTAACCCCTCGAATGTAGCCTTTGATTTCAGTAACCCTCAAATATATCGATTAGTTACCTACAAATTTATCAGTAACCTCGAATAGTGCATGCGGAAACCAGACAATAGCTCGATTATGGGGAAAGTGGTGTTTAAATATGTTTTGGTGATGAGTAAGTATTCCCCAGATCATTTCCCAGGTCCCAGAGCCATTTACAGTAAGTTACTGTACCATACGATTTTAACTGTTTTTAATCCAATTCATGTTCCTAACTATTTCTCCCCATTGATTTAATGGGTTAGTTTTCGAACTACCGACTTTAACTGAAGTTCCGAAGTTCAAAAGGAACCAATGGACAGTGGATCTGGGTGGATATATGGTGGATCTAGGTGGATTAGGTGGATCAAGGTGGATATATGGTGGATCTAGGGGGATCTAGTTGGATCTAGGTGAATATAGGTGGATATAGGTGGATATATGGTGGATCTAGCTGGATTATTGTGGATCTAGGTGGATCTAGGTGGATATATGGTGGATCTAGAAAAGTCTACACACATCTGTAAAAATGACAGTTTTTATTTAATAAAGAAAGATAAAAAAAGAACTATCCTATCAATACTCTGATTGCAATGTGTCATACTCTTTAATAATCAAGGATCTGTGTTGCTTTAACTCCCATCTCATCTTAAATAGTTAAGAATACATAACCTCTTTTAAAATAGCTTTGATTGAGCTCAATAAGTATGGCTGTTCCCTTTGGTCTCATATTCTAAAATCCATGGTCTGCAAAGAACTTCCAAACATGAAAGGGCTCTATCATTAAGGAATCATTCAGGGTAGTGATACAAAAAATATCCAAAGCATAATCATTTCAACAAAAACATGCTATTTTTTGTGAATTTACAGACAGTTTCAGTAAACAACCTTTATTCCTTTTTCTCAAAACTCAGTCAGAACTGAATCTGCAATGTGTTAAAAAGTGTTGTAAATATAGATGAGCTTGTGACAGATGATAAGTGTTGAGAGAGTGTTTAGTGAAATAAATGCATCATATTCCTGGTTGCTAAAACATTAAACGCACAGATCATGAATTCCAAATCTCATTGTCTTTTTTTTCTAATTTGTGTCGCTCTTGAGGTTTCCTTTTCATTTAATGTTTAAAAAAATGCAAAAAATAATTGTTCAAGTTTAAATAGATTCTAATTTAATATCTATCTTAGAATCTCTTAGTCCAAATCTAATGGCCAATCTGTATCACAGGCCACTTAGATTGGCTTAATTGTTTTTATACAATTCCGGTGCTGCATTTTATAGAAAAATCTTCAAATTTCATTGCATTGCCTACTAATTAGTGTGGCTACACATGGGCAGATATTTAGACCCAATCACTGGGCCAAGCCTTTGACTGACCGACCAGGGCTATTTGAACATAAACAGATCATGGTTGATATTTTAATTTGACCGATTGTGTGGTCTATTTAAGACCGTACAATCAACCCAAATTGACCAGCCATCTGATCAAACATTCATCAGTCAAAATTACTGCTGATACCTGATTACTGAGTGGCAGAAATTTCAGTTGCCATGTTAGATTGGCCATAGTATTGGACCAGGTGCACACAGCCTTTGAAATCTGATTTTAATAAAGTGTTGCAAGCTCCTGTGTTTTGCTTGCAGATAAGTGATTCTGCCAATCCAAGTCCTGCTTACACACACTTGAATCGCAGGCAAAATTAGAAATAATTTGATTCATTATTATTGGACCAACACAAACCCACCATGCTTTTTTTTTTACTTAGAACAAATCTCCTTTTTAATGCTTGTTTAAAATATTGGATGACAAAAACTTTGTGGGTGATGCATCAAGAGCGAGCTTGCACTAACCCAGCTGTGGTGATGTACCAGCAGCTACAAGCAGTTATGGCAGTATAGGATATTTTGTAATTCCTGAGGGAAGAAGCTATGAACCATTAAGAATTAAGTTGGGATTTTTTAATACCAGCAGATAAAATGTCTTAAACCAGTGCCGAATAGGATAAAAGGGAAATCACATTGTAATACATGTGCTATTCATTCGCTGTATTGTGACTTCTGGGGAAGGTATATGCAAAATCACTGAATGCCAACACGAATGTAGAGATTTATCTAATTAAAATCTGAGGGATTCTGCTATTATTACATTAAAAAATGGTTGTGCTGTACATGTCCACCTACTGTACAGTTATATATAGCTACAGATAAGAATGAAAAGTCATTGGAGGTTCTTGTGGGAATATATCTCCTCATTAAGAAAATGTAATTATGTATTATGTTCACTGCATAGTTTCTAAACCTAAGTTGTGATTTAAAAAAAGCTTTAGTTTTTCTTAATCTGGTCATTTTTATTCGCTATAACTACCATGTTATCTTTTTGAAGTAAAAGGCTATGATTTTTCCTAAGCAAGTAAGAGATGCAATTTAAAAAGCCTTGCATTATTGTACTTTCTAAGGAGTCCCTTGGGTTTCAATTAGTGATCTTCATATGACTGTATATTACCTAAGGCCTTTTTACTTAAAAATAGATTTCATTTTTGTTCTGTATCGATTGCTAGGACTGGAAATCAAGATGATGAAGCCTATATTTCATGAAGTTGTTATAATGTGCCTTAGAATATTCCATAAAAAAAATGATAGAATTTTCTCTTAGAATAGTACAGTTAAACAAACACCATCACCCGTCAAACATTGCACTAATTCCACTGAATGTTAGTTTTATTAGAGTGTTTGAGTATTTTCTTAACATAAGGCAGTTCATTTTTAGAACTCTTAGTACTTAAAATAAAGTAGATAAAAATACTACTTACTTACAGTACACTTACTGTACTAAAGGATGCACACTAATTAGCAGCTAGGAGATTATTGGGACTTAATAGGTATCCAGTGGAAGTAGCCCACAGCAGAGGAGTAACACCTGAAAAAAAAATAATATTTAGCATTCAAGACAAAATCCAATCTTGATTGCAAAAATTTTCTTTTCAACTAAAGCCTGATAATAAATGTGTCTTGTTTTTATGGTCATGTGAGATGATTTTTCTGACGTTTCTCTCCTTGCCTGACAATCAATCAAAAGCTTAGCAGGCATGTGCTATTGGTCAGGCCTTTCTGCCAAGAAGCAATATGAAAATATTGATCATGGCGGGCGCTGTCAAGAAGTTTTATTTTCTGAATGGTGCCACGCTGTGCAGCATAGGGATTTACCTGCAGGAATATCAAGAAGCAGCAGCAGTGATTGGATTGTTTTCCCCGGCAGCTGATTGTGTGGGCTCCATAAGCCCTGTGCGTAGCACAAGTCAGTAGCACAAGTCACTTAAGAGTGGGAGGCCTTATCAGTCAGTGGCTATATGTGTCAGTGGCTAATGTATGTACCACTGCACCAACATGTGTTTTTATGTTATATAACAAGGGAACTGTATAAATAACTTTTTATTTGCAAAATTATCAAAAGTTTTACCACACACGCAAAGCCATGCCCATGCAAAACCACGCACAAGCCATCACGTGCCACCACCCATCCGCCCAGAGGCGGCATTTAAAATTTGTTTCAGATGCCAATAACCCTAGGGACACCCCGGCTATTGTGAACCTGAAGTCTTTCGTTAGTGGTCTAACCCTCTTATCAACAAACAATGCCCACTTAGGCGGCCATGAATGTGTGATTGTTGCCAGAAACATGTGTATTAGGTTAGTCTGCCTAGATCCCTCATCTTACCTTCATAATTCTGATAAAGCATTATTATCATAGTGGGAACAAGCAGAAAATATCCTTCATATTTTAGATATTTATCTTTAGATATTACCTTTAGTAGGTACTAATATGACCAATATATCATTAAAAAGTGAATTAAAATGTTTTGGGAATGAGATTAAACAAAATCATCACATTTAAATTCCATCATTTAAATTGAGAGAAACTAAAGTGAAGAATTAAAACTTTTTTTTGTGTAAAAACTAAGATACTGGTTATATTTAATTGTTTATAAAAAATATATTGTTTTAAGTCTCCTAGAGTAAAAAACACACTATTTAAAATTAGTCTTCCATGTTTTCTGCTGGACAGCAGTGTGCCATAGGGTAAAATCTTATTCATGGAATCTTCCTTGAGAACCAACATAAGTATACATTATTGTTGGTTTATGTAGTGTCTTGAATTGGCAGAACTAGGGAATTTGCTTGGTCTGTATATTCCATATACAGAAACGTATGATTTCCTTTTATATTAATGCTGTAGTTTGAATTCTATGATTTTGAATAACTTTGGAAAATATTTTAAAGAATGGTATACCATATAGCAACACTACTCCTTTAGTGCAGTTGGCAAAATACAGCAGAATCTCAAGACTACATTTGTAGTTTAGGACTGCATCACAAAATACCAATGCTGTGGCTTTATAAACACCCCCCCCACAGTTGGTCCTCTACTTAAAAGAGACAATACATAGTGCTATTACACCTCCATTACATACCATAAGTAATCATATGAAAGCTCTCACCTTGGAACCACTGGGGATTTTAACACTGTCAAAGCCATACACTAAATGTGACATTAAAATTGGCTTTAATTACACACATAAAAAATATACAAATGCAACCATATTCTTCTTTAGAAATTATTTTTTTAAAGGACACAACTCCACCCTCTTAATAACATATTTTAGAAGAATGGCCTCTTTAAAAAAAAAAATTAAAAATTATATATATATATTATATATATAATATATATATATATTATAATATATTATATTATATATATATATATATATAATATCATACTGTGTCCTCTGATTCATTTTGTATGTCGCTATACTTCTGGATGACTCATGGAAACTGAACATTCATTGACCTGTACTGAGCTTGAGCATGCTCAGAAGAGGCACTAGGGGATTAGTCTACAGTCATTGTCTGTATGTCAACTGTCAAACCATAACTGACAGTTGCTGCCTGAAGAACCTGAAAGCAGAAACAGGAAACAGGACATTCTTAGGATTTCAGGTTTAGACTTATATATTTCAGTCTCAAACTATTACAGTTTAGGGTTTTGGGATGATTTACCTGATATAAGTTTTCATTTGAGGGCTGGACTTGCCCTTTAAGATCAATATTTTTAGATCACCTCATTGCTTTAATAAATAACATGCTAAATGATGCAAAAATGCATGCATTTGTGCAGCTATGAGTACAAGAATAAACAACAAGCTGGTTTATCTTATCAGAAGAAGGGACAAAATCAATACAATACTGTATTCTTATAAGTATGGTACTGCATGTTACAAAATGATAGTTGGACATTTTAATTTCAGTAGAATCCCCTCATAAACAGTTCACAATATTATTGATAAATAACATTCATTATACAATCATATAATGCAACAGTCATCAAAATGCTTAAAATAATTCCATACATTATAAACACAATTATGTAGACATAGTAAAAATGGTAATATAGTGTTAAAAGCAAGCTACAGTCAGTGAAAATAATATAACTAAAGGAAATAATTAAGCCCAAAATAACAGGGACATAGGCGATTGCCCTTTGCATGGGACCCTAACTGCATAAAAAATATATTTAAAATTAGATATTTTACCCACCCTGCTTCTCCCCTGGGTTAGAAAATGCTTCATTTCGGTTTATAACTATAATGACAGCTCAAGATATCAAGAAGTAAAGGACCAGGTTGGAACTTGGCAGTTGAAGAGAGTTGTGCTTTAGGAAACTTGAACTGCCTTCCTGATAAATGACCTATAGAGGGACTGTGTGAGCACTCATGGGCCACATTTAAATTTAGATATTGACCTGGTCAAAAAATTCATTCAAACAATAAAAAAAAAAAACAATGCACACTCCAAGGCCCCATATATTATCTAATACAAACATTGTAACACTGTTAACATAGGGATTTTAGTTACATGATCATGATTATATCCATGGTAATCCCTGTATGGAATTTACTAAGTGCTATGTACAGTAGTCCCACCATAATGATAGCTGTGTATAACAGCCCAAGCATTTTGGTCTTTGTCAAACAATATAGAAATGGAGAGAATAAAATAAAGGAAGGGAGAGTCAAGAAAGACAGCGGTATTGTTGACAGGTAGAAGAACTAAAGGAAAATAGGAGGGAGAACAAAAGAGAGAAGAGTGTAAATGGTGCTAACTGTTAAAGCAAGTGTATTTGAGGAAGTTAAGCAAAAAAAAGAGGATGAGAAATGTAGAAAAGGGTCTAGTATAGCATAAATTTTAACTAACTCTAGTCATGCCAATTCTTTTACTTGACACAATGTTGACTACAAAATGTATGGAAATACTGACATGGAACTTTAGTTCCTCATGGTCAGAGCAATGAAGGTATTGTTGACACTGCCTGACAAGGGTTGCTATTTGTTTATGTATTTATCTTACTGGAGGTATAGAGGTCCACCTGCTTCTAGATAAAAATTCTGCTGATGAAAGATAGATAAGTACCATTTTTCTTTAAAGAAATTAATATATATGAGACCTAAGAAAAGTCTTAGAACACAAAGGGGAAATTTAAGATCTTGCTTACAGTAGGTATTTAAAAACCTGCAGTATCAAATTTGCGATATCACAGTTTACTTTAGAAGTAGTTCATAACAAGCTGTAGTAGAATACCCCTATGGTATTGTAAGGATGATCATACAGGGAGCTGTTTTCTGGTAGAGGAATGGCTGTGAGGACTTTTGAGCAAAGTCTGTGTGTATCTCAGCTACAAGTCTAGGGGGAAAACTGTTAGAGCGGGAACTTCATTTCATGCCCATAGTGTTCAGAAGAGCAGGAGTTTATTTTGTGTTTGTAAGTTTTGTTAATTTATTTTCCCCTCTGTACCTTAAACCAGGAACTGCTGTGAAAATAAACATTATTTGTTAGGTGTGCAGGTATCGTTCTTATGAGACAATGTTAGTTTTCAGAAAACAATGTTTTGGGATGAACGTTTAAATGCTTATTGTGAAAATCTTGTTTTTATAATAATAATTTTGAATGATAAAATGCCCCCCCCAAAAAATTTTTTCCTTTATTGTATTCTTGATTCTTTTTTTTCCCCTTGTTTTCGCCTTCTTTCTTAAAAGGGAAATGTGGTATCCAAACAAGTGCCCTTAAGTAAATGCTTTTAGCTGCAATTAGCACAAGTTAAAGTATGCTAATTTCATGCTAGTTCTGTGACCTGTGAAATCACCAGCACCACTGCTCTCTCCCCAAGAAGTCTCAGTCTTGAGCATTTCCACTGCTGGGACATTTTTAAAGCTAACCATAAGGCTAATCTTTGCTCTCTCTCTCTAAGGTGTCCATAAAAAGGCAGAGAGTGGTTTCAAGTCTGTAACTAGCTTCAGAAAAGATTGTTTTTGGTGTGCAGGGCTTCTTACACTGCACTGCACATATCACAGACTCAGACAGTCAAGACAAAGAAGTGTTACTTTACAATCATAACTTAAGATCCAGAAAAGTCAGACATCATCATCTTAGCTTATTTGAAAAGTATGAGAAAGTTCTTTTAAATAGATGGCCTGTCTATGGAGACCACAGTAACCCTTTAACGTCTTATTTACCATGACCTGGATGAATGAGAACATTCACAAGCATAAGACAAATACAGGTATTTTATGATACCACCGGTATTGCTGGCGATGACATTTGCTGTCACTGTTTCCAGTTAACATGATAAAACCAGCCACAATCAGCTGTCAGTATCAATGGATATTTTGCAATAAAAAATATTGATTTACTATTTTGTGTAATAATAAATACATTTCTACGTTAATTAGGTGTCAACTCTACACTAATCACTAATGTGCCTACCAAATCAGGCTTTGTGCAGCTAGTTTGAGTGTACCAAATTCATTTCTGTGGAGGCACTTGCAGTGAGTATACATGTTAGACATGGGTGAACATGGAGATATATTTTAAAAAAACTTTTGAAAGCATCACAGATTATGCGAAGTAATTATTTCTTGAACTTGAACAGTACCTATGTTCTTTTTCAAATGTGCTTACTTTAACAACTGGAATCAAAATAAAACTGTGTATTTTTAACTTCTCAACAAACTGCTTTTTCTGACAGACCTTATACACTGGAGAAATATCATAATGCTCTCTTTGAAGGGTTTGTTCACCGTCTTGTCAATTAGCTCTGGGGAAACTGCCATTCTTCTTTTCCAATGCTATTTTTGATAGGAAAGTTTCAAGAAAAAAAATCGAAAGCCTGACACATTCTCTGTGTTTTTTTTAATAATTATGATTTTTATGTATCAGAAAATAGCCTTGAAATATGTTGTTTCAGCATCAAATATATATTTAGGTCAAAGCCATGCGGTGAAGGAGGAATCATCATGCTACAGGCTTGAAGGCATGTATTTCCCCGAACTGTTGCATTTGCTTTTAAAATTTTGTGAGAAGCAAATATTTTTATTGTGTCACCTAACATAACATATTTGTTAGAAAACACTGAATAAAAATGTAAGTCCATATATAAATATTTGTCATTGGTAAAAGTCACTAAATTGACCAAGTTTTCCATCTTAAAACTTTCTCAATGCACATTGTGTTTGTTCTGCTGAGCAGGGTCACAACAACCAATCACAGCAATTATATTTTTGTGCCAGCCCCCTGATTATAAAAATTATTGTTTGCAGCCCTAGCAGTAATTTTATAGTATGTTGGAGGGTTGAGAGTTGGTGTAAAAAGAGAGACCAACAGAGCTGTATGTTGCTCTTGTATTTAAGTTCCTATAGCCAGCCTGCCAGCTAGACCACCAGCCAGAATGCCAGTCAGTCCACTAGCTACCATGGGGGTGGGAGTAGGGGTGTGTAGATGGGTGACGTCACTTGTTGAATATATATAGGAGGTTTGTCATGTTATCTGTTCACACAGATTACCCACTACCACTAGGAGACTAGATCACAAAAAAATTCCAGCCACCGTGAAAGGGGGTGTAGGTTGTGTGCCCGGTAAATAAGAATATTTTTTTCTTTTACCAGTCATGGAAGAACCCACAGGCAAGACTGTATGACAGTTAAATGAAGCTTTATATTTAGTATTTTAGTCTATATTAACGATATTCTGACAATTAGATCCTTGATTTACACAGCTGTGGCAAGATCTTAAGAAGATTAGACAGTCAAATAACAGGGAGTTGAGGCATTTTACTGTTTGACTATTGCAAAGCTTAATAAAATGTATTTATTTTCCCAATTGCACTTCTGAAAACCCTGGTTATGTTTTTTTTCCCTTTCAGGTTGAATGATATAAGTCAATGTCTATTTATTTGGAAGCAAACAGAACAAAACACTAAAAAACATCTGCTGCTCAAGCTTTGTATTTCTCTGCATATTCATTTATTCAGTAGGCATCTTTGTTTTTCCAGTAATTATTTGCTACCATGAAGACACCAACACAGTCTTTGTACAGATAGCTGATGCATCTATGTTCTTCTATTTGTGCAAATTAATCCAAATGTGTTTTATGCTGCAAAACCTATTCATTGGAGATTCCTCTTCAGATTAATGGGGACGATATCCTTTGTTTGTTATCTGGAAGTAGGTTTTTTCAAGTACATTTTCTGCATTTAAACACTGCACTGAAGAGTGATGATTACTCAGTCAATTTCTGCATATCCAAATGAACTACAAGTAACTCAATTTCCCACAGGGTAATTCATAACTTCTAATGTGCATAATGACTAGTGATTATTTGCTATGTAAGGCACTGTAGTAAGTGACTTGTGCAGAATGTAAATATTTCTCTATCTAAAAACAAAAACCAGGAAATGTATTATAATGTATGTAAAGGAATTGCTTATATTAATTCAACACCTATGAATAACATTTTTGGGCAAAGATGCGGTTATCCCATGTATCCATATATGTAAATGTTCTAGGTGAAGACTTAAAGGGCGATTTAACAAAAGTTCTTATTGTTAAAAATGGTGCTAATGTTAGCTTTTAAATGGTAAACAACATCTGATTGGCTGGGGCAAAATATGCACCATTTTTAACAATTAGCAGGGAGATTCACCCAGAGCCGCGAGCTCTCTGGGCAAATGTTCTGTATCGGATTTAGCAGAGGCTCTGCGGCTCTATTAGTAGGCATTAAATTCTTATGCGCAACAGCCATACAGCATCTGGTAAATTGTTTTGTGACGGCTGCGTGAGTGCCTCTCTCAGTACTAGCGCAGTCGCTGCAAAGCGAGATTTAACTTTGCGCTAACTGATTGTAAATCGGTTAGCACGATGTTAAGGGCTGAAAGGAGCACTGCGTACCTGCCTTGCTTCTCTGTAAATTTCCCTGTAGAAATTTTATTACATCGCCCTGTTAGATTATACAAAAACATTTCCTCTATTTGTACATCTGTGGGTTTGGATCTGCCCCGGCAAAGAAAATTACAATAAAATGTAATTAAATGCACTAGTTCATATTGATGGAGCTGTTTTACTTACTTTTACTAATGTGCAATTATCGCAAAATATAATACAAATATATTTTTAAAAACTTAGAACCATAACCACTTCTGTTACTAGGTTAAACATTCCATTTGTCAGCTGTTTGTATCAGTTTGATTGATAATGCTTTATGGGGAAACTTCATGTTCTAATAATAGGATTATAAATAGCTTTACACCAGATAATATTAGAATATTAGAATTTCTAAACTAAATTTAAATTAGAAAAAAAAATATTGTATCACTGCATTGTCCAATTATTTCTGCACAGAAAGCTATGAAAGTTCTCAACAGAAAATAACTAATTGCTGGCCAGTCTGAAAATTGTCAAATGTATAACTGGCATCTTACACTTAGCTTGGAGGCATGCTATTTAAAAAAAAAACTGGCTTAGATAAAGGGTCTGATTCTACAAAGTCTAAATCTGCAAATTACACAGTGTTTGGATAAAGCCATAGTAAATACAACATTTTTTAATGATCAGCCTCCAACCTGCCTAAAAAATGGAAAGTAAATGCACCTTTAAATGCAAATCATTTTGAACTTTAAAGCTAGTGAAGTTGTATTTGCAAATGTCTCCTATAGCATTGCATAAATATATTCTCTTCGATGTTTTGGAAATTGACAAGTAAATAATGTTTGTTGTCTTCTCAGAAGCCACATGTGCGTGGTTTTAGCATGATTATGAAAAAGTCACAGCCACAACTCCACAAACCACCACAATATGCTTCTTTCCAAGTTACTGTGTTTTTTTTCTAGAAAAGATGCATTTATCACTCTATTGACAGCTCCCAATGACACCTGCTCTCTGTTGTGTATGCCGGCATGCTGGCAATGTACCAGCAGTAGGGTTGCCACCTAATCCGGTTTTTACCCGGACAATCCAGGAATCACCCCCTGTCCAGTTTTTGGGGCTTCTTCTCTGCTATCCGGGTTTGCACTGACCAATTTTATTTTTTTTTTAAAATTCTGTAAGTAAAATAATGCGCCCCCTACAGTTCAGCCCCAATATTTCTCTGTTTTCTGATAGGGGGGGTAAGGATCACTCATCTGGAGTAAGGTAAGGAAGTAAGGAATCTTCTTGTTCTGGCTAATACCTCCCTGATCTTATGCACCTTAGGGCCTGGGAGGTGGAGCTTGATGCAAGACTATGTAAGCCTGAGGGCATGATCCTCTTTATTTTGTGTCCCACGGGGGAAGATTCAAATGAAGGGGTTGTTGATGACTCGTAGTGGTGGATGTGACAGAGAGTCTTCTTCTGTATACATTAAAAGGGCATATATGTACTGCTATTTATGAAGCCACCTGTCCTATCCTGTTATGAGATATATTATTTGCTAAATCATCTGTGCAAACAATGATACCACTACCAGAATGCCAAGCATAGCATCAATGTCTGTGCCAACCATGTTATCAGTGTCTCTGCTAACCATATTACCAGTGCCAGGATGCCAAGCATAGTACCAATGCCTGTGCCTTCCATGTTATCAGTGTCTGTGCCAACCATCATACCAGTGCTAGGATGCCAAACATAGTAGCAGTGTCTGTGTGCCAATCATGTTACTAGTGCCAGGTTGCCAAGCATAGTACCAATGTCTGTCCGCCAAGTATGTTACCAGTGCTAGAATGCCATACATAGTACCAGTATCTGTTTGCCATGTTACCAATATCAGGTTGCCAAGCATAGTACCAGTGACTGATCACTGATTATAACAAAGATTGGTCATGGATAAAACAGACTCTTAATAAATATTGGTTTATAGTCAATTTATTCTAAAGTCGATAAAGTATTGCCAACGGTCAATCCCAAATAAAGCAATGTTAACAGCCCATAAAGCACCAAAAATAGGGCAGAAGTGAAAGATTGGTCAGAAGTGACTTCAAATCTAGTTGGAGGCTTTCAAAAAAACACAACCCCCCAGAATTGCAAAAAACACAAGTGCATTTATTGTGCTAACACGTGTTTTGGACATCTAGGACCGTGAGAAAAGTGTGAGAAAATCGAAAGTAGACGATTATCAAAAATCGAAACCTCGAAAGTAGCACTCAATTTCGGTAACCCTTAAAAATAGAATGCGAAAGCTCGAAAAAAAAACGATTGTGAGGAAAGATAGTTTTAAAATAAGTTTTGGTTATATTTACGGGTTTCCCAGACTTTTCCCCAGGTCTCTGTGTCATTTACAGTTACCTACTATTACTATTTGTCCCTTGAAATGGACAGAAACGTTCAAATAATTTTCTCCTATAGACTTCTATGGGTCTGTTTTCGAATCTTCGAATTTTCCGGAAAATTCAAAAAATCTAAGACGGAACAAAACTCAACAGTTTCGAACATCTCTATTTGTGAGTGATCACATGCCAAATTCCAAGTCTTGTTTGCTTCAATCACTGGTGGTTTAGTGGGTTTAGTGCAGTAGTAGGCTGTGATTGTCTGATAACCATAGCTTGTTGATTATTGTTAGCTGTAACATACAGAATAAATTTTTTCTTTTGCTGTTTTTTTTTTTATTTGCAATGAAAAACACAGTGGATATTGAGCTTAACAACAATATATTTAAAATAGATTACAATCTGTTATGTCCAGTTTAAATGTTGTAAAATATCAATAGATTTACAACTGCCACGTAACTTCAATTTGTTCTCCTAAATTGTATTTCTTATTAGTGAGATGGATTTCTAGAATCTGAAAGAAAGAAAAAAGCCTTTTGAAATCTGGTTAATACTGATTTTGAGTTAAAGATGTATGTTAATTATATCGTAATTAATCCTTTTGCTTTATGTAGATAGATACACAGTAAATATATAATGACTTCTGGATAAAGTGGCATAACAGAATGTCACACTAAATAATTAATTGTGGGGTATTCTAGCTAAAACGGACTTTTGCCAGAATGGGGGTTTTGATTATTACTATGGCCCTGGATGAGTGAATTGTTTTCAGCATGCGTGTTTTTTATTTTACAAGATAGTAATTTCTTTATAACCAAATAAATGCTGTCTAAATATTACACAATGTTCCCCTTTGTAAAGAAAAGTAGCTATAAACACTTTTTAAAATTATGTTCTGAGTTTGTGAATACTTTCTGGTGTATGCTTCTGTAGTGTGTTTTTTTTTTTTTTATACAAATCAATTGATTTGGCAATTATTTGTCTGTCTGAGGACTGCCTGTTCAATTCAATAATCTCATGACTATCCCTAGCCAGTGTATGTGTATTAGGAAGGGCTTTATTGTATATCAATAAAATTGGAATACTTACCTCATTTTGGAAAGTAAAATTTGTGATGTTTTCTGTGGTGCTCATATAATTTATTTGAACCGATTTTACTGTATTCTTGCCAGCTCCCCAAACATAAACATGTCCAAGATGGAGAGGATTGCTTGCTGTTAAATAATTGTTGTGTATAATTTGGTTTCTTATGGTGTTCTTGAAAAATAATAATAAAGACATGAAAATTACAAAGAATTATTTGAAAATCTTTTGATGTGTTTGCAGTCCCTTTCAAGACAAATCTATAAGAAATAGGTTAACATCGAAATGAATTCATTAAAGAAAACAATTGAAAAGTGTTATCTTTGATCATGAAATAAAAGTTCTGATCTCCCTTGTGTGCATCTTGCGGTAGATGGTTCTCACACATTTTGTCATTTGCCAGCAAAACGGGTCAGTTTTGTCTTTTTTATCTATTGACCTTTGATTTATATCCTAATCTAGAAAAAACACATTTAGTGCCTTTGTTCCTTTGTTTGTAGAAATTAAATTAATAGGACAAATGGGGATGAAAATATTTTTCTAAGAGACTGTATAATAATATTTGAGTCAAATGTGATTCATCCCATTCTGCAATATTCTAAAATATGATACAGAAGTCCAATCAAATATTAAAGGGTATCACTATATTTATTAAATCAAATAAATGTGCAGAGCAAACATAGCACGATGTTTCGGTCCAAAGGCCTTTCTCAAGCACTCAGGCCGAAACGTTGTGCTGTGTTTGCACAACATACCTTGTCAGCAGTGAATTTTGTTAGAAGATAATTCTTCTTTTCTATTGAATCTGAAACAGATAGTAAGTACGGTTATAGAAATGTTGTATAAAAAAAAGTACACCCAGAGTGGTTTACTTTATAACCATTTAATTTATTTATGTGTTTATGTCAATTACACATACCTATACTCTTCCCATCATCCCAGAAAAGATTCCCCTGTGCCTGTCCTTGGTCATCCAGGGCAACAATTAGTCCCATGAACTTCTGGCGACTGCAGTTATGAAAAATTAAAATACAACTTGGTATCATTTCTTTCCATCTACAGTAAGTCTAAAATTGTTTGATACTAAATGGTTGGTTCTTCAAGAAAACATAATTTTATAACAGTAAAGAAAGTTTTAAAATAATAACTTCAATAGCACTGCACTATATTTTACCCAGATTGTGTTTTATTATGAAGAATACCAATTAAAAATTTATTTAAATTCTGTAGTAAAGCTAATTTAGTGATTGAAGTTTTCTTGGTCCTTGCTAGAATTGAAAGTTGATGGAATGCAACATTAGCTGTACCCAGCTATTTGCATTACACCAGGGATCCTCAAACTATGGCTCTCCAGATGTTTGAAAACTACAACTCCCAGCATTCCCTCTGTAGTTGAGGAATGCTGGGAGTTGTAGTTTTCAAACATCTGGAGAGCTGCAGTTTGAGGATCACCGGTCTACACCTTAACGACTATTAATTTTCAAGCTCAGAGTGCCTTTTGCTAGCTGGAAACAAGCTGTCACACAATAACATCCTTTCATTTATTAAAAAAAAGTTCTCTAGTTATATGTAGAAAAATATGATTTTTCAATAATAAATCATTTATCAATAATCAATAAGGCAAGAATACTTGCCTTATAAATCATACATTTATCTATAAAAGGAGCTATTTTTATAGTGTAAGTTGTGTTTCACACTTATAATTATATAAATGATTATTTGCACAATCAGAGATTTCTTGACTTGCAGTCAACAATCCAAAGTTATTATATTTCAAAAAATTTTTTAAATTTAAATAGTTTGTTTTAGATAGATATGAGGATAGACAGAAGGTTTCTTCTATGAATAACCCAGTTTCTTATCGTACATCTAGAGACGGACGAACTTCCTAATGTTCAGAAAACCAGAACTAGTTCAGATAGAGTTGGAATAGTTTGTCCCAAATTCGGGTTCTGGTCCATCATTCTTTACATTTTCATTAATTCTACACATTGAAGCACCAACAAAAGATTTGGCACATTAAAAAAACAAGTAGTATATCTGTGGTATTAGCTAATCATCTGACTGGCTTTCACTAATCAGAATGACTTGTACAAATAATCTATTGGCAATAAATACCCTGACACCTTGCTGTTACTCCAGGGTTGTATGGTATTTGAGGTTGAATAAAGACATAAGTCCAACTTACTCAGCAATACCCAAATTTCCTGCCTAACAGTTGTTTGAGAGGAAGGCAAAAAAAATGTATGAAGAGGAAAAAAAAATCCTTCCTGACTTCAAGTGGCAATTGGAAATATCCCTGGATCAAATTATATTATAACAACGTTCTATATCAATTCCAGTAACATGCAACATTCTTTATTTTTAGAAACTCCAGCTTTTTTTTAAAGGGCATGCACACTCTAAAAACAAATGTATCTTACTGGATAGCTGTGGCTTTAAATATAAAGGTGTTGTTTTTTTTTTTTTTGCCCTATTACTCTCCCATACCCTATCTTTAGTGCTTGAATGTTGTTGTCTTCCTCCTCCACTCTAATCATGCTTTCAGGACTGTCCCCACGAGATTCTCCAAATCTCCAATATGCCCTTTGCCATATAATAGCATGGGCTTTTGAAGATCGTGCGCATGACGTCAATGGTTGTGCGCGTCATAGTGATATTGCTGCCAGTGTGCACCCCTGTGACGTCATCACAGAACATAAACATCAACACCTTTATTTTTAAAGCCACAGCTATCCAGTAATATAAAGTTGTTTTTACAGTGTACCTGCCCACTATCCAATGAACCTGCCATCACCACACCCAATGGCACACAGTGTAAACCCCTTCTAAACGTATTTTCTTCCAGTAAAAGATGACAGTGTGCCCTTGATAGTTTATTGTATGGCACATGTATTTATACACAGTGATCATATCTCCATGCAGGCGCCTTTTCTCTAGTGAACATAATTGTAACTTATCTAATCTTTCTTTATATTCACACTTCCCCATTTCCTATATTATTTAAGTTGCCCTTCTTTGAACCCTTTCCATTTTAAAGATGTCCTTTTTGTGCACAGGATTCCAAAACTGCACCTCATATTCCAAATGAGTCCTTACCAATGATGTTTTTTCCACTTGAATCCATACCTCTCTTTATACAAGACGATATCTTGCTAGCTCTAACTGTTGCCACCTGGCACTGCTTGCTACATTATGTTTGTTATTCACCAATTTTGTGTCATCTGTAAACACAGAGACCTTGCCGACAATACCTACTTCCAAATCATTAAAGGGCATGTCCACCCCAAAACTAAATTCCCTCCACTACTGGCTCTACTGTGCAGTGTTTAAAAATCCTTACCTTACCTCTCTGTTCCAAATGGTTCTCCTGTGATGTTTGCCCAAAGTCCTAGAAAGTGAAGAGAAGGAGCCTGGCTGGGAAAAAAAAGTTTCCACCTCTTACATTTCCTCTGAGAGGTTTCTGACTTTCTCACTGCAGCCCTTTACCCCACCCTTCCCTCTGGATCCCTGTTGTGTTCCCTGTGCCCTAGCATAGAAACCTTTTTCTGTAATGTAGTGGACCCTATCCCACCCTATCCCACCTCCAACCCGCTACAATAATCCGGAATGTACTTACAGAGCCTCATTCCCCCAGCTATCTGCACTGCCGGCAGCCGTATCTGTGATTGGCTGCCTCTCAGCATCCGGCCCCCTGCTTGCAGTTTTATGCAAGCAGAAGGCCTGGTCTGAACGCCGGCAGAACGAAGCTCAGTAAGTACATTTTGGATTATTTTTTCAAATATATTTTCAAAAATGGCGGTTGGGGGTGGGATAGGGTCCCCTACACTTTTTTATAAGAGGTGCAGATACCCTTTAATAAACAGATTAAATAGAAGTGGCCCCAACACAGAAGCCCATGGCACACAAGCACCATTAACAACTACTCTCTGTATTTGATTCATCAACCAATTTTCTATCCATGCTCAAATGTGCCACCCAAACCCAACTGACCTTAGCTTTTTCATAAGTTGCCAATGGGGGACTTATCAAAAGCCTTAACAAAATACAAGTTTACCACATCCAAATCCAAATTCCTACTCACTTCCTCATTAAAGCCAAGCAAGTTTTTTTTTGACAAAATCTGTTCCTTGTAAATCCATGCAGATTACTATTTGCAAGATCAGTCCTTGAAACATAGTCTAGAATATGTTACTGTATCAAACATATTAGAGCTCTGTAATTACCAGGCTGTAAACAACTATATTTTTGAATATTGAAATTACATCAGCTTTTTTTTTAATCCAGAGGCATGCTTCCGAACATGAGGGAATCTGAGAAAATAAGAAAAATGGCCTGGATAAAATGAAACTTGGTTCCCTAAGGACCCAATAACTGTTCCCCTAGAAAAAAAATAGTTGTACATGGATAAAGAATTGGTTGTTGGATGGCAAACAGAGTGTAGTGGTCATTGGAGCTACTACATCCATGTGGGCAAAAGTTCTAAGTGGAGTGCCTCAGGGTTCTGCACTGAAGCCATTTCTTTTTAATCTATTTATATATGACTTAGAAGCGGCCATTCCGAGAAATGTCTCTGTGTTTGCTGATGACACTAAACTATGCAGAGCTTTGGAAACTTCAAAAGATGTGCAATGGCTGCCAGCAGATCTAATTAGATTATCAAAATGGTCAGCCTTTCAAGGCATTATCGTTTGAGGCTCAAGCAGGAGAAAGCAGAGGAAATCTCAGAGGGGCGGAGCTTAACATTCAGTAAACCAGTAAAAAGATGTCAGCAACTTTCAAGGCACAAAGGTAGGCTCTGGTCTGGAGGGGCACAGGTAAAAAAAATATGGCAACAGTATTTTTAAAGCTGCATTTTTGGATTTACGTCACTGCCTGATGAAGCTGGGTAAAATTGAAACGCGTATTAGTGACGTACCCAGAACCAGGAAGTGTTGCCACACCGACAGGATACATGTTTAATGTGATACACGCTGTGCTCCACGGAAGAGTTAACCTACCGGAGGTGTAGAAGTGATTGACTCCCTACATAAGTCCCAAGAGCTGAGGCCAGGGACAAGTCTGCTTGCGTACCGTCTGGGAGATAGGATACAGAGACTTACCTGTATATCCTGAGAGCCAGAGTGGTGATGTATTTGAACTTTTTGTGTATCGAGGTATAGATCATCTCACATTTGCATATGCTAATTGGAGAATTGTAATTTACCGCTATTATACATTGGCTATTCTATTGGGACAATATACAGGATTGCCCAGGGTCTTTCTGGATTTATATATATAATTTGCTGGAATGGATATTTAACTCTTTTAGGATCCATTGACTGCTGGGACTCTGATTTTATCATACATCACACAAATTTTTCGGATACTGAACTATTTCCCATTGGGGCTTCACTAGCTGAGTTATTTGCACATATATATTTTAGACTCATTTTACTATAATATAATATACTTTTAGTTATATTTATTTATTGTTGGAGCTGGCCAGCTCGTATGTATTGATTGATTGCTGATATTTTGTATTTTAGGTATATTATATGTATATGGATAAATATTTTTAGGGGGTTATATTGATTAGAATAAATATATTTATAATATTTTCCACAGGTTGCATCTTTTATTGTTTCCAAATGAACATAACTTGATTTTACAGTGCACTTATCCTTTAAACATTTCAAATGCAATTCTCTTTTCATCAGAATTAAACCACATCATTGTGAATTTTTTTACATTTATTTTCCAAGTGTAAAAATTTAGATGTGCAGTGGCTTTAAAAACAGTCCACTTATGTGGATATTTCATCCTTGTTTATATGCTAAAGGGCAAATTTGTTTTCCTGAAATTAAACATTTTTGTAAATCTAGTGTTTTTTACCTTTTGATAACATACATTAAATGACAATATTTTTATGGTCACTATTCCCTAAGCTTACAGTTAACTTCATATCTATAATGTTGTTAGACATTACCATAGCCAACAAAGCACCTTTTATTATTATTATTATTATGGATTTATATAGCGCCAACATCTTCTATAGCGCTTTACAATTCCATGTATACATTCACATCATGCCCTGCCCCGAAGAGCTTACAATCTAAGCACATTTATTTGACACATACAACCTATCAGTATGTCTTTATGATTGTGGGGGAAAACGGAGTACCTGGAGGAAACCCACGCAAGCAAGGTGAGAACATACAAACTCTTTGTGATGTGTCCAAGGATGGAATCGAACTCAGGACCTCAGAGCTGCAAGGCATCAGTGCTAACCACTGAGCCACCTTGCTTTTATAGTAGAAAAGTCAACCACATGTGAGAGGAAATGCTCATGTAGCAAATTTAGCAACCCATCAACCTTTACTGTGTTGGCAGTTCCACTCCTCCAGTCAATGTCAGGTATTTATTGCCAACAGATTCTTATGCAAGTCATTCTGATTTGAGAAAATCAGTTGGACGACTTACAAAACATCTTAAAAAATTACATTTTAAATTCAGTTGAATACTGCAGATAAACCATGATCTTCATAAATGAAGCAAAAGTAGTATTTAATTAACATAAGTAAAGAGTTTATTTAGTGTAATTAATATTCTATATGCAGTGTAGCAGTTTGTAGAAGCCTGAATATTACAGATTGCTCTTTATTGTAAGATGGGCCTACTTATAAAATATTTTAACTTAGTATAGTTGAACAAGTACAATACATATTCATGCATTAACTGGCAACACACTTTATATTGGTTTTCATGCTTATAGTTACCTGTAAAATGTATTGTTTGCCGGCTCTTGCCATGGAATGATGTAGCCACCCCTTACATGTAGATTTATGTGTTCAAGAGGAGCTTTTAAGTTAACCCTTTTTCCTGTTTCAGTAACTTGAATTCCCTAGTAAAACATGTTATAAAACATTATTTTATTAAAATAATAGCATTAAATAATTAAATGAAAAATAGTAGCCAATGAGGAAAAAACAGACCCACCCCTTCCAATAAATAATTAAATATTCTTATGATTTATATAATTCTGTAACAAACAGACTTACTATAATAGATTTTAACTATTAAAATATATATATATATATATTGGTCCATTGAATTGACTTTGTAGCCGAAAACCAACATCCCCACTAAAAAAATAATCGCTACTAGCGGTTGTTTTTCTAATAGATATACAGGTTTATTATTGGACATTACCAATAATGAACTATTATAAATACAGTCGAAAAAATTTAATCAAGTAAAAAAAATACAAAATATTTATTTTGTGCTTCTGTTAATTTCTGTTTCTTCTTCAAAAGTATGCAACATTTAGCTAGTACTGTATAATGTATAATGTGATGGCTATCATCACAAACACAAGTTCAAATTTTTATTTTTGTTTTGTTTTTTTTTTTACAAATATTTGTAGTTCCAGATTATACTTTAATCTGTTGAAACTAGAGATGTAATGTGGTTTCTAATAGAACCCAGTTTCGAATCGAATCTAAGGGTTTCAAAGTCCCGACGAAACTTTCGGAACTCCCAAATATCATGGAACCCGGATTTTTCTAAAATCGAAAGTAGACAATTTTTTAAAATAGACGAAGATCGAAAGTAGAGGATTTTTGAAAATCAAAAGCAGACGATTTTGGAAAATCGAAAGTAAACGATTTTCGAAAATCGAAAGTTGATGATTTTCAAAGATCGAAAGTAGACAATTTTAGAAAATCGAAGATCGAAAGTAGATGAATTTGGAAAATCGAAAGTAGACGATTTTTGAAAATAGACGATTTTCAAAAATGTAAAATCGAAAGTAGCCGATTTTTGAAAATAGACGATTTTCAAAAATGTAAAATCGAAAGTAGCCGATTTTTGAAAATTGAAACTCAAATTTTCAAACTTTCCAAAAATTTAGAAAATTCGAAAATGGAACAAAACTCAACAGTTTCTAGTTGAAACCTGGTTTGGTTCGAAACTCTGGTGCATTTATCTGATGGATAAATATATGGTCCTGTCTGTGCCAGCAAATATGTTTTAGACAGATATGTAGAAAAGGTACTCTGAATATATCTCGTCTTACATTTATATTTTATACATTTTAAAATTCTGTCAATGTTTAGCTCATGCTGCAGCTGACTGCTCACCACCAGCTGCAGCTCAGGCTAAACATTGACATCTCACTGCTCCTGCTTGTGACCACCCATGGAGGTAGTATGTGGACTGTTATGAGTAAGCTTTTTTACCTCCCTGGAAAAAGGATTTAGAGATTTTAATATTATTTATTATTATAATAACACAGTCTTACCGTGTGATAGTCATACCAGCGGCTATTTGGCATATATACCTCTACAGTTGTCTTTTTCTAAAATCAAACACAAGTAGTTCAAAAAGGTTAAACATTAATTTCTGGACTACTAATATTTTCCCTCAAACTCTTGAGCAATACATGATGAGCCAATTATGGGCTGCTCTTTCCCCTGCTGCCTCCTCTGCACAAGTTCAGGTTTCTATAGCAGTTCGAGTTAGAGGATAAGCGACCAGTTTTTGGTTTAAAGAGTGTGCATTCCCTTTAATCATTACTGTTCACGCTGTTCACAGTAAATTATTTACATAAAAAATGTTAATTTTTACGAGAAAAGACAGAAGCCCATTTATAATGGAGCAGTATTGCTAAATTGCTTATTTATTATGGTTGCAAAATATTGGCAGTACTGTTTGTGACCACATCAGTATTATATGTCCATTTTGCAAAATACTGAGTGATATTTTGAGACTGAGCAGTATTTCCCCTATGCCTATCATTGCAGGATTTAAAATGTATTTCTTCCAAATGAACAGTCAGGAAAGGTATGGTATTGCTATTTCGAAATACAGCACGTATAGACGGTAAATATGCCCCATACTTTATTTTATTTTCTATTTAAAATTGTAAAAGAAGTCTATAGAATATTGCAAGGATTTACTGCATACTGAATGACTTCATTTGATTGTTATTATGTCCAACATACAGTATGATTCATAATCGGTTACTGCAACTTTGACCCCTAGCTTGCCGCAGCTACTCTGGGTTTTCAGCTGCTGTTAAATACTCATGTCCAAAGAGCTGCACAGCTGCTGGAGAATATCTTACAGCAACTGCGCCAGTTTCTTTTGTGATACTCGTTCAGCTATCACAAGCTAGGTGTCAAAGTTGCTCTCTTGTGGCTCTGGGTGCATACTCCCCGGTATACAAAAAAAAAAGGTCTATATGATTTAAGTAAACATTTTTGAGTCAGATGATGTCTGCTGACCAAATATAAGTTTAGGTACAAGTGAAATTTTATTTTTACTAGTGCTTAAACAATTTCTACTAATAAATGTATGGTAATCAGTGGAATAAAATATGCAAAATAAAAGACAGTGGTTCTTATCTGTACATCAATCCTAAACTTCAAACAAGGAAAATTAAGTACTTACTTCTTCAAGAACAGGGCTGATCATTAATGCTGATCCCCATAAGAACTGTTTATAGACATCCCAGGTAGATTTATCTGCTGTAAATCTGAATAATAGAATTGATGCAAGTTATCCAAGACAAATATTTAATTTCACTATGCCCAAACAATAGAGAGGGGTTAGTTATTTGTGCATCACCTTGTAAGTACTTTTTAACAATGTAATATAATATTAAAGGACAACTCAACTGTAAAAATTTACTTTTTAAAAATGAAAAGTACCTAGGGCTTGGGGGGGGTAGGATTGATTATTCCTACCTCTTAATATCTTTTTGTTGAGAAGGACGAGCATGTACAGCTTTCATCTGCCAGGTTAGTCCTGGACTTAACTGTGAAAAAGTTAGAGCTGAAGCCAGAAGAAAGCCTAGCAAAAAACAGTTTCCTTTGTGCGGGTGCTCCTTGCAGAAACGATATTGGAGGGTAGGAATTAGCAATCCTATCTATCTAACCCAGATACTGTTCATTGTAACTTTTTTTATTTAATTAAATGCATCATAGTTTTATTTTTAAATATGTTTTTAAAATGCACATTGGCTGTGCCAAGATATGGAAAATACAATGCTTACTCGTGTAGCAATGGACGGATAACAGTGCTGCCTTCAGTATGGGCCTCAAACATTAGTGTGTAGAGATATGGCAAAAGTTTGTATCTAATATTAAGAACATCTCTGGAGATATTTTGAAACTTTTCATCAAAGGCCACAGGATCCTGTCGCTAAAGCAAAACAAACAAAAACTATTAGATATAGTGTATGCAAAAGCATTCCAGACAACACAAGCACTAAGACACACTCCTATTGGAGATCATGTGATGGAATACTAGGTTTTTCATGCTTTTAAGTAACCAAAGATTAACATAAGTTGTATTCAATTGGGTGCACTATCTCCAAAAACATTTGTAGATGCGCAGTCATTGTTAAATGACTGTAAAACCCATGGTCATTTGACCGAAAAGGAGCATTATTACATCTCCATTTTTTAAAAGGGTTAAAGGGTATCTCCACCCCAAAATCTAAATTTTTCAGTGGTGTAGGGGACCCCCCCACCAACCCTAAATGCTAGGGTTTTATCTTCAAAAAGAGCTCAGAAACAGACTTACCCACCTTAGTTGCCTTGGCCTCTGCTTTTATTGCTCCTTTTAGGAATGGAGTAGCAATAGGGGCCGGACTGGCAGCCACATTTTTATAATTGGCTAAGAGTCAGCTAATCACTGACATGTCTGCCGGCTATAGAGAGAGCCGAGGGAACAAGGATGAGTAAGTATATTTCTGGGCACTTCTAAAAGGTAAAACTATGGCATTTAGGATTGGAATGGGTTCCCCTACACTACAGAAAAGTTTATTTGTTTTAAAACAGTATGACAGCTTCCAGGGATCCACAGGAAGGGAGAGAGGGGGGGTGCTCCCATGCTCATGTCAGAGTCGTCAAAAAGGACGAGGAAGTAACAGGCATCGGATTACAAACAGACAGCTCCTACTCTTCACTTTAACAGGCACTGCAGGAGCTGCATAAGGAGCTGAGAGGAAAGTTAAGGATTTTTGAACAATACACAGTGGGGCCAGCAGTGGGTGAAATTTTAGTTTTAGGGGGGTGGACATGCCCTTTAATACCATTGGTAATTATTGTTTTGTTGCTGAATATCATTTCAGGGCACTATATTTTCCTGAAGTAAATAACCTTATTTGCACAGCAATGATTTTAGTATTAACTTTGCTAAGCAGACATAAGGTAAATTGGGCTTGATAGAGTAACAAAGTTTTCTAATTTAAAAAAAAAACACATTTTATATGGACATTTCATTAAATAACATTTCCAAAACAAGGAATTAAATAAGTAATTAACACTGGGAATTAAGTAACTTTGTCAGTTTGAACATCGAATTGGATTAAATATCAGACTGGTGGATTGTTAACATAGGGCTTGTTCACACTAGGGAGCATTTTGGTGTAATTTCACATGGATAAATAAGGGATTTTCTGTTCTGTAAGTTCTAATAACTCACTGTGGGAACGTCGGATGAAGATAGAAATAAAACAAACCTGGGGTTTTGAGGTATAATACTTACCAACTGTACCCACTGTACAAAGCAGCTAAAATGCTTTCAGTGAGTTGCCTTACAGGAACTGAAAACCCTCTTAAATATACTGTACACAGCATGTAATAAAAGTATGCCATCTAATTGTTAGATTAAACAGAATTATTTAGTAATTTGACTGTAGCTAAACAGGGAAGTATTATACGCAACAATTGTAGAGCAATTGAGCATATTTAGTGTTATACATGTTTACTTACCCCAAAGCCCTTCCCATTGTGATTTCTAGAGAATGGATAAAATGCACCAAGCTCCATCCATCGAGCACATAATTCATAGGTAGTGTTTTGAAAGAATCCACAAATATCTGCTCCTGTCTGATGAGAAACATATGAAATTGATTTCTGGGGATGTTTTTCTAATCGCCAAAACCATAATCTCTATACTCCTATCAGAAAAAAAAACTCTATTATCAAGCACAAAATCAATCAATCCCTATCACTTTCTACAAAAGTAGAAAAGATCGGAAGTAACAATAATTTAATGTAAGAATATATAACCTTAGATCTATACGATAAATACTTTTTTGGGGTTTATAAAGACTCAAGAAAGTAATTTGTCACACACCCACTTTTAAGACCTTTAATACAGCAGATCTCTGTCAATTTCCTGATTTCTGCAGCCATCCCAACAGAGTGCGTCCTGGACACTTTTATATACTTGTTAAGTGAGATCTCTAGCCCCCTTCATTGTTGCCTGTTTCAAAATGGTAAAGTAACCACTGGCTAATTCCCTGTTGCATTTACAGTATGTAATTAAAACAAATTTTAAAAAAAAGAAAGAAGAAAATAAACAAGTAGCCAATCTTAATTTACTAGGAAGGAGAAGTGATGCAGAAATCAGGAAATACCAGAAACCTCAAGAATTGTTGTGCGGTGTGTTTTGCAAAACCCGCGCAGCCGGCGCTAAGATGGAGTCAAAGTCTTTCGGGGAGATTCAATATTGCGGGTAGTGTTACTTACCTTAGCCCAATCCCGCGATACAGTAACTGACGTAAACGAGATTACGTCAGTTATTGCATCGCGGGATCGGACTAAGGTAAGGAGCGGGACTTTAACGCTCCACAAGCTAGCGCAAAACTTAATGCTACAGGTTTTGGATCGTTGGCACAGCGCTATTTCCAAAAACATTCGGAAATGGCGCTGTGCTCTAAAAGCCATCTAAAACCCACGTTAACCAGAATTTTTTTCGGGTTAATGTGGGTTTTAGACAGAAATGGGCTATATTGTATCTCCCAAAAAGTGATTCTGACGTAGTTTGTTTTTTTGGCAAACATACATTTATACATTACCATTTAAAAAACATCCCTGTCACCTCAGCTTTTTAATACTTACATATGATATTCCAAAAAGGCTAAATTCCATCATTCCTATGGGAAATAAAAATAAATGTAGGAAAACAAAAATAACAACTGACATTTTAAGAAAAGATTTTATTTCAGCCATGGATTTCGATTTCTGGAATACGCTTATTAAGGCATTGCAAAGCACAAGTTTTTTTCTATCACAATTTTTGAATTTTCTATCCTGATGTTCTACTTTTGAAACGGGATTTTTACATTTTCCAATGCAAATTTTGAATGTTCGATATTTCAATAAGTTCTGTCTTTCACATATTTTCAAACCATCATTTCCTAAACTTAACCAGGTTAATTTGAAATGCATCTAGTTTATGACAAAATGGGTGTGAGTGATGTAGTGCTGTGTCACACATACAGAGACTATTACAGGGTGAAGTGCTGTAGAGGAAGGGGAAGTTTTGGGAAAATGCAGTGTCAACTAAGTATTTGGTAGAAATAACTTCCCCTTTTCAAATATTACTTACCCAATAGGCTGTCTTAGCCTTGCCTACTAAGACATTTTGAAGATCTGCAAGTAGAGTTTATTTAGAACATTGTGTAGTTGTTGGCTGGCAAAGGACATGTGCTTTAATTTATGTCAGTTATGAGCCCTTTACTGCACTGCAAATGTATAATTAGGCTGTGAACAATATGAACAAACATGTGCCCACATGAAATTGATTGGCAGAGAAAACACTACACTATTGGCTTGTAATTGTATTGTGGAACTGTTCTGATTTGCCCTATTCTCCACTAAAGTCAAACTCTGTTTATAACTGGCCCCTGACCACCACCTGCAAAGTTTAACAGTTTCCCAGATCTTTCATAATACAACATTAGGGTGGATGGATGACTGCGTATGTTGTGATGTATGTACTCCCATGTCACCCTAAACACACACACACACACACACACACACCCCTACACAAATCAAAAGTTTGCTACCCACATGTCCTGGGTAAAGAGGGCATGTAATTAAAAAAAAACAAAAAAAAACAAACATAATTATTTCCAGGAATAATATTTATAATGTCTGTACCTAAATTTCACGACACATCATTTTAGCATTTTGTGTAATGTTGACCATGGCCAAAATCCTAGCCATGCAGTACAGCTCAGAGTTGCAGCTTGCCTAATACTTCCCTGTGCTCCTGCAATGGTTTAATCCCTGAGGTGGTTATGGCATTGCAGAAGAAATTCAGGTAAGCTGTGAGTAGAGGGGGCTGTTTGCATCAGTTTAGTAGGTTTTTCATGGTAATATGTAATGCAAAACTTAACCTTATGCTTACTGCATTGAGTGCATGCGCTCCCCATGAAAATAAAACCCACACTAACCCAATTTTACAATGGTGATACTTACTGACTCTCCCACTTACTTTTTTGCACTGGGTTTTGTCACGTTTTACCTTTCTTTGGCTGTAAACTTCTTGTCTAACAATACTGATTAAATTTTACCTTTCTGTTAAAGCATCATCACCACATTAGGCTACCACCAAAATGATTAATTTTAGGGGTGTTTTTCTTTTCAGCTTTGCTTAGCAGTGTTGGCTAAGGTAATACTTTGGGAGATTTATCCAGAGCCACTATCACTCTAGGTAAATCACGATTCCCAAATTCAATATTGCATTTGGGAGTGTGAGTAACTCCTAATGCAAATGTAGTGCAAATGCAATATTAAATTGCAAACGCCAGTTGCATAGATGTCTTTTGCGAAACCTGCACAGCCAGCACAAAAAAGGAGTTAAAGTCATGCTAACCTATATTGACCATCTCCAGAAAACAGTGCAGCGCCCCTGAATGATTGAATCCCAGCAGAGAACCATTTTACACGTTTGTTATTCCTCTCATATAAAAATTATAAACAGACTTTGCTTTTGCCTATTTTTATATTATTTTACAAAAATCCATAACAAGTGGGAAGGACAGTAGTAGCTAAAACAAGCACACAGTAATAGAAATTGTGAATAGTTTATAACTTGACACTTACCAATAATAGATTTATCCATTTGATTCCAAGCTGCAGTGTTATCTCCAAGCCAGTGCCCCACCCACTGTCCAGCTGAAGGATACGTAGAACGGCTTACAACAATTCCTCTTTCCCCTGTCACATTTTGGAGGGCACTAGAAAAACATAGATTAGAAAACTAGATTGCAATCTTAAACACACATCCAAATAGAGGCTACCACGCTACACACAAAAATATAAAATAATACAGGTGAATGGTGGCCCAGGTATATACACTGCAGACCTTTTGCTGGATATATGTAACACTCCATATCAGGAATGGACCACCACTATGCATCAGAAAGTATTAACAGTTAATCCTTAGTCCAAAAATCAGTGTAGCCCAGATACTGCAGGCCCCTAGCCATCACTTGAGGTATCAATACTGGAAAACACCAACAGGATAGGCAGAGCAAAATCAATAAAAAGTTCCCATAGATAAGTTAAAATCACTTTGTTGGAACTTATCTGCCATGGTGAGCTTTTTTGATGGGGTGTGCAACCTACTGTATCAATTGCTATATTCTAGTATTGTAGAAAATTAGATTGTAGCCTATAGTTAACTACTATATTAGATTAAAAAATATGTATGACCCATTATATCTATATATGTATGACATATATTTAATCAAAATAGTAGCTGTCATTGTATCCCCCCCCTTGTTTAAAAAATAAAATTATTAATGACATGGGTTCTTATAAATTAGCTTTATATTTTTTTCTGATTGGACTATATTCTCTAATATTCTGTCATTAAATCTTGGATCATCTGCCAAAATACTGACTTTAAAGAATAACAATTAGCATAGAATAAAGTTGTTTTTCTGATTTACCAATACGAAAAATGAAAATATAATAGGAAACAGTTTCTACTGTATTCTGCCATAAAAATATTTGAGTAAAGTGGCCACTTTCTATTGAAATCTGACTTTGTGTGAGACAGCTATTGTCTCTAATCATCTACCATAGCTCTTTACTAGAGATGGGATCTGGGTTCAACACAGGACTTCGGAAGATATTTTCGATAATTTTCGAAAGTACGGGGCTATTTTTGATAATTTTTGAAAATAGCCTCGAACATTCAAAAATCTTCGAAAATACGATCGGAAACTCTAAAATGGTCTCTGATCATAATTTTCAATAATTTTCGAACGTTCAAGGCTATTTTCGAAAATTATCAAAAATAGCCTCATACTTTTTGAAAATTATCGAAAATGTTTTCAGTTTCGGATTTTCGGATCTTCGGGATTTTCCAGAGATCCGGAAATCCGAAAACGGAACAAAACTAGTGAGTTTCGTCCATCTCTACTCTTTACCACTCAGTGAATTTCTTACAGAAAAATAATCCTGATATATCTTCATATAATATATAAGTGGCCTGGATTATAATGGGAGCAACAGTGGAATATATCTACTACTACGTAGTTGAGTGATTTTTATAAGAATATATACCACTGCTGCTCCCCATACATTTGCCGTCCTCCTTCCACTTTAACCAACACTTTCCTTGTCCAACCCTGCAATAAAAAAACATTGCTATAGCACACAGACATTAACTGTTCATTAAATCCTTATCTTAGTCCTTGATGTAAAGTCCGTTTCACCCGGTAACCTGAATCCTGTTAGCCGTGACAAGACAAATTCCTGCAGCCCTGTGAGTGAGAGCGGCCATTTCAGTGTACTGACAACTTCCTCTGTACGCTCTCCTTAAGTTCACTCGCAGGGCTGCAAGAGTTTGTCTCATGGCTGACAGGATTTAGGTTACTGGGTGAGAGGGATTTTACATCAAGGACTAATATAAGGATTTTATGAACAGTAAATGTCTGTCTGTTACATGAATCTTTTTTATTGCAGTGTTGAACAAGGAAAGTGTTGTTTAAAGGGGAAGGAGGAACAAATGTAAAGGGGTAAGGGAATTCCAGAAGAAAGGCTGCCAGAAGGATGTCCACTAAGAAGTTAATATCTGGTATGTATTCATTAATCTATTTTATTACAGGGCTGACAGGGGTTACTGTATATTTAGTTTAATTATTTAGTGAAGGGAGAAAGGATAATTAGGGATTTAGTAAAGGGACTAGCGAGTAAATTCATATTTTAAAAACGTATATAAGAAATAATATGCCCCATTACATTGTAATATAAGGTTTATAAAGTCACCTCGGAATTCCCTGTCCTGTATAAAAGCACTCGACCTTTGGTCTCGTGCTTTTATATGGCCAGGGAACTCCTCGGTGACTTTATATCCTTATATTACACTGTAAGGGGCGTATTATCCCTTATATATTTCTTCATGTATACCTACAGAAATAGCTGTGACTTTTTGGGGAAGATTACCAGTCACCTCTTCAACTACAGGCACCCCTAGGCACGTGCCTACTGTGCCTAATGATAAATGTGGGCCTGGTCTCACCTGTATGTTGGTTCTGCATGTGACAACCCATAAAGGTTGTGAACATCATAGTGTCTAACAGGAGTTCCATCAGGCAGGATCTGCTGAGTTTCCATACACAGTGTCTTATGATTTAGTCCTAAATGTCTTGATTCCAAATCTGAAACATAAAGATATAAATTTTGATAGCAGAAAAGATCCACCTAGTGAACTCGTTATATATATTGCAAATAAAAGGGTTTTTTAATTACATGTGTTTTGGATTTTATTTGTTGCAAAATAGATATTGCTGTGAAATTTAAGTTCATTATATATCAAATACATATTGCTAAAAACATATTTAGCTTATATGGGTTCTGTGCCCTTATTTCCATATTTGTAGCATTTACTTCATAAGGGGGGGCTAGGTGAAAGAAATGAACTAGAATGTAAAATAAAAAAGTCTGAAACCCTATTTTGAACTCACAGACCTAACATCTACAGAGACTAACCATCAGACACAAAGGATTGTGGGAATAACAATAGAAAAGTATTATCAAAGATTTACCTTTTTTAATGTATTTAAAAATATATTAGTCAGGGTTTAATCAGGGTTCTCATTACCTGAGTAATCAATCAACTGAATGTTGTTTAGTCTTCCTCTTTATATTATTTGTTAAATTATTCCAAATACATCATTTAGTTTATGAAGTTAAGTAAGCTACTATAGAAATCTATGCAGTAAATATCTGATTATTAAAATGCGATAAGGAAATTGAGAAATGCAGTTTGTATTAATGTAACTCAACAGTTTTTAGGAATTCAATATATATGTAACTAGATTAAATATTTGATTTAATGCAACAAAATCAAAATTAAAGGATCTATTGTATGTTTGCTATCTTCTATAAACTGCACCTTCTGGGTGTTAATGATAGAAACTAATCTGAAGTGAGCTGGGGAACTTTAATATAACATACTCTAAATGCTTCTGATTAAAATTTTACAGCTAGTATTTTTATGCAATTCAAGCCAAATAAAAGATGATTTTAGAGGAGTCTAAAAGGGTCTCTAGTCAGCATATATGTCTTTATTTAACATATGTCTTTATTTAACTTTGATTACTATGTTAATATGTTACACAGAGCACATTCAACATTTTCAACACCCTGAAAAGTTATATAAATCTATGATCTTATTATTACAACCAGAGTTGTTTTTTTTAAAGTTCTCTTATACTTATAATATTCTGCCCTCAGTTATATCATTGAACTCTACATCAACTGTAATCATATTTTTTAAAATTCTATTGGGTAACTGAAGTTGTTTTTGGATCTTTGGGAAACATTTATTATTAACTTCTTTCCAGGATCTAATTTCCTGAGGTACCGTGCACAGCAAAGTGCAGTGATTAAAACAGGGTTTCAAATTTTGAAATACCTGAACTAAAATCAGAAGCACATTTATTTTAAGGGGAATGAATAAAATGATCTTACCATCTCCCAAAGAAAAGGATCATACCTCTGACAACATGTAAATGCTAAAGAACAATTAATTATTATAAACTTACATGGCATATATGGAGGCTTATTCAGCAGAGCATCTTTGCAACCATAAACTGATCCATGTACAAAACTTGCAGGCTCATTCATATCCTTAAAGAATAAGAGATAGGTTTTATTTTACTGAGTCATCCATAGTTAGGTTTATTTATTTATGGATATAAATCCAACACTTACTATCCACAGGCCATCAAATTTGATAAATTTCTCTCTGTAATCTTTGATCTCTTGAAGCCACCATTCAGATGTGGCTTTTTTGAAAAAATCTGGAAAAGCTGTGTAAGACCTGTAAATCTGAAAAATTAAAAAAAAAAATATATATATAAAAATACAAATGCTTTATTTCAGTATTAAAATGATTTTGTTTTAAAGTAAATACATTTTGTATTTCCCATGTGGTACAAATTGGGTGTACCTTCACAATTTGCTTTGCATTCCTTTGGATCAACTCTTAGATATGTAGGAATCATGTGAATGGCTTAACCTTGCAGCAAATGAAATAGGATCTTCATTTAAAATTCTAATTATGTAATTTCATTTCCATTTTTTTTTTCAAATACCCAATCTAGTCAAACAATTGTTTGCACCAGAATTCGAAATGTAAACCTGGTCATACATTGCTGATTTAGTTGGAGATTCTTATAGATAACCATTGGTAAACTAATGTTTTTTCCCCCAGTTTTTTTTTTTTTTTTTTCAGTCTAGGAAAAATCTCTTGTGTGACCAATTAGCCAGCCCTGTAATGACAACAATCATCATTTTAAGGTTGAAGTTGCTATTCAAATAACCAACTGAAGAATAATATTAGCCAGTTGTTATGTTCAATTGTATTCATTCACTAGGAAAATTCCGGGGAAATTTCCAACAAACATATATAATTTGTCAGGATCCTTGCCAATGACCAATCACCATTTCTTTTTTTGGATATAAAGCATTTGATATGGGTCATATGATCACATTGCTAAGAGAGGTTGACTGTAATAGGAATACAGAATACTGTAAATTGCAGATGGAAAAAACACAGGCTGTTCTGTAATTATTACACTTTTAGGACCTCTTACATAAAATTAATATAAGGGCAAGTAATTTAATTCCTTTTTAGTGTGGACATTTGTTCATTTAGTATTTCCATATTGGATTTTATAAAGTAAATATCTATATTAATAACACCTTATGATTTACTATAGGAAAAAAAATCATAAAGGAAAAAGTAGCCTAAAGGATAATTTATCACACTTACTGCAACTTGCGTATCCCAGTCAAGCGATTCATCTACTACTACATTAGGCAAATCTGGCCATACCTGACAAGAGACAAACATATAAAAAAAAAATTATAATTATTGTTCTACAGTTGCGTGTGTTTTAATGATGGATTCATCACGACTGCTTCACATACAGTATGTTGAACAAAAAACTTGTTAGTCTAATTTTAAAGAAGATTTGTATAAAATAAGAGCTTTTTGTTTCAATCAAACATACAATTTAAAAAATAAATAAATATAATGTCCAGGGCACCTCACCCAAAAACCTGCTCAGGGTGCCAGCACCCCTAAACTGTATTTTAATGTTTGCACGCTCCTGTGTTTGGGAGCACACACCCATAGTGAATGTTTGCGAGAAGGCAGATTTGGAGGCATTAGGCTACATACAGTATGCTGGTTCACAGTGCTACTGACAATTAGAAAAAATGTATACAATACCTTGCCCCATGCAATCCCACTTCCATCTGCCCATTTAATAAAAACATCCTTTTCAACTCCTCTTCTGAATGCTGGATAATCCTTTGTTTCATTTCCAGCAATAGCAGGATCCTAGAATTTATAGAAAAGCAAATATAAATAAACATAAAGTGCAGCCTAACATCTAGATAAGACAGACATTATCCATCTCATATTTGTTATATAACACTATCACATTTTTCTGTTTTGTTTATTGATTTGTTTTGAAAAATCTATACAGGAAGATATTTAAATCCAGGGTTTTGAGAGATGGGTGAAACTGCTAAAATCCGTTCCGCTTGTGGACGTGGAAAATGGTCGGGGAAAAACCTACATACATCCAGAAGTTTTAAAAAAATAACTTTCCTCATGATCGAAATGTTTTACGATACTACGCATTCTATTTTCGAGGGTCACCGAAATGTTAGAAAATTAGAATTTTAAAGGAATTTTCGAAAAATTTGTAAAAATGATACAGTAACTTACTGTAAATGGCTCTGGGACCTGGGAAATGGTCTGGGGAACAGATAATCCAATTCTTTCAGATCAGAATTGGTTACAATCAGATTTTTTCAGAAAGAAACTGATTGGTATACTAACCAATCAGATTCTTTCTGAAAGAATCTAATTGTAACCAATTTTAATTGGAAAATAATCGGATTGGTATACTAACCAAACAGAATCTTTTTGAAAGAATCTGAATGTAACAAATTTTGTTTAGAAAATAATCTGATTGGTTAGTATACCAATCAGATTCTTTCTCAAAGAATCTGATTTATCCAATCAGAATTGGTTACAATCAGATACTTTCAGAAAGAATGTTATTGGTACGCTTTCTGGAAGAATCTGATTGTAACTAATCAGAATTAGTAAGGGTGAGGCCACACTGCAACGCACAGGAATCGCGTTATCGCACGCGATTGTGTGTGCGATTCTTGCGCGTTTCGCGGTATGGACACGCATGCGTTAACACACCAAAAATGGTGAACGCATGCGTTACCAAAACGCGAACAGACACGCAATCGCATGCACATATCTATACCATTTACGACACAGTTGATGTACATTCGTGGAGTTCGTATGACAATTGTACAACAAAATTGCATCGTGTATGGGCCCCTTTAGAAATAATCTGATTGGTATACTAACCAATCAGATTATTTTCTAATCATAATTGGTTACAATTAGATTCTTTCAGAAAGAATCTAATTGTCTTTTTCCCAGACCACTCTCCAGGAGATCCATTTAATCATTCTAAAATTAAAGTTATCGGTCTGTCTTTCAATACCTCACCCTCCCCATTAACTCACAGCTGTCACCAGGGATTCTGACTGAAACCAACAGAAACGCACAGCATGTGTTTCTGTCAGTTTGTATCCATTTTTTCCATACATTTGTATCCATTTTTTTCACGATGTGTATTCCATAGAAAATGCATGAAAAAATGGACAGAAATGCTGCATGCCGTATGTTTTTTTAAACGGACTGGAATGGAACGGATTATAACGCAGCAGGTGTGAACGATATTATGAAATCCTATGGGGTTTTACTGTCTGTCCATTTTTTTAAACGCACATGCGTTTGAAAAACGGATACAAACTGATGTAGTGTGAACGAGCCCTTAGAGAGGGATCACTATTGGTAAATGTGAGGTCCTATAAAGAACCCAGACTATCCTGTCATTCATATATATATATCCCTTCCTGTCCAGCAAACAGCAGTTCTCCTTTTCATCTATTGGGGAGGGGTGGAGTGGAGTTATGTGAAAGTGAGAAGAATGTTTTTATTAAGACTGTGACTTGTTTTACAAAGGAAGTGACATATAAGTCTTGCAACTTCCTACTAACACTTCCTGCTTCCCTACTAACACTCAGAAAATGTTTTGATTCGCTAACACTGCTGTCAATCTAATATTAAGCACTAAAAGGGAAGTGATAAAAATGTTCCTTTTTAAGCTTACATTGCTTCCCTGTAAAACTTCCTGGGGTGTGGCTTAACAGTCCATTTTGAAGATACCATTACAAAACAGGAGTGGGGGCTGTGCAAGTTCTTTTATTTATTTATATATTTTGCCTTATTTACATTTCTATATACTTTAATGCCATTACTACATATTTGTTAATATTGATATAACTATTTATTTAGTGCTTAAACAACACATAAACACTGTCCCTATGTATATTACTTTTACCTACCCCCACTAACATAGTACCTCCGAAAAATCCAATGTATTCCCTATGAAATATTATTTATATAATATAAGGGAGGATATATATATATATTTATATGAAAAAGGTCAGAAACCACGACCGAAACATCGCTGTCTGCACTGAATATGTGTGAATAAAAGTTTTTTAAAAATAAAAACAAAGTCCTCATGTGTGCACTGGATACAATCAATCATATATAGGTATAAAGGTATAAAGATAAACAGAGCACTCAGCGGTCTAGATGAAAAAAAAAACAAATAGTGTATTTATTCATACATATCGACGTTTCAGCTATCCAGTAGCCATCATCAGGATGTGAGATCACAACAAACAACTTCCCTATATCAGGTGTCCTCCCAACATCATATTGACATGCCCCCCAGTTATTCAGGTGAGGATTACTAGCCCTAAATATCCCCCAATCATAAAAAAAGTAAGGAAGCAGCAGGCATCTAGGTTGACTCACAGACAGCTCCTACTATTAACTTTAAACAGACACTGCAGGAGAAGCATTTGGAGCAGAGGAGTAAGGAAAAGATTATTTAGCACTATACAGTGGGACCAGTCAGGGCCGTTTTTAGGCATCGGCCACCTAGGAAAAGAACTAGGGCACCTATGTTGAACCGGGGCACCTATTCTTCTCCCTAGCATCTCCCTGTCAGCTGTTACTTGCTGTGTTAGATCTGCTCTCCTTGTTCAGCTGTAACCTGCAACATTGTATCTAGTACAGAGCCTGAACTCCACACACTACATATCAACAAATGTTGCAATTTGCAATTGAACTGAAGGTGAAGGAAGGAGGGGGGAGGATGAGCTCAGCTAATAGTACTGAGGAGAACAGTTCAAAAATGCCAGGTAAAAGCTGCTGCAGACTTTATAACGGTGACCTCTGTGACTAGCAGCCATGAGATCCCTATCCCCTATCCCTGCCTCTTTCGTCCTTCCACTCAACTCTCCAATTAGAACTTAGAGTGGGCGAAGAGTGAACAATTCAATGGAAGAGACATGGAAAGCAGGCACATACTGTATATCATGTTTTGGGTTTTTTTAGGGGGAGAGGGGGGGTGGCGCACATAGGTGTGAAGGCGCCTAGGGCACTAAAATGGCTAGAAACGGCCCTGGGGCCAGTACTGGGTTAAATTTTAGTTTTTGGGGTGGACATGCCCTTTAAGAAGAGAGAATTTTAAAAAAAATTTATAGACAGATGAATGTACGGTAACATGTTGTTATACATATTACTTACAAGTATGATGATGAATTTCATTCCATCTGATCTCATTTTGTCAACTAAAACTGGAAGCCCTGAAAAATTTGAGCTTAATGTGAAATCCATCTGTCTCTCCATGTAATCAATATCTGCATATTGCACATCCTGTAGAGAAAATAATTTGTTAATCAAATAATGTGTTATAATATTGGAAAATGTTTGATTTCAGTCAAAAATATTTTCCTTCAAAACTCTCTCATTTAGTACTTGTTGATCAAATACCAACAGAAAAACACTATTCAATGTAAGCCACAGTAGTTAGGGAATGTAAGTAAAATGGCTGTAATGCAATGGTTCCTTATCTGAATTAAAACTTCCCCCAAGAACTTTGTATGGCAGAGAAGACCATCAGTCAAATCTATCCTAAACCACAGCACTACAAATATTGGTTAACTGATTAAATAGCGTATGGTAATGGTGGTTCCCTTCCTCCCAAACTCTCCGCTCCAGTCCTGTTTTGCAGAGTCGCGTGCTAGAAGTCCTGGGGCATTTCTCCCCCACACAAACACAGTCCACTATCAGAAAAAGAGTACTGCTGCACATCAAAAACAGCTATTCTTCAAATAAGCAACTCACCACTCCAGAGTAGGGATGGCTGGTTCGCGGATCCGAACCCGGATCCGCCGCGGATTTATCCTGTTCGCGAACAGCGGATTTTTCCGGATTTTCTGCCTTCCGAACTTCTGAACCGCGGATTTCTCGTATTTTCGAAAATTTCCGAAATTATGAGATTTCTCGTATTTTCGGAAATATGTATTTTCAAAAATTTTCAAAATTACGAGGAATTCTCGTATTTTCGAGGATTTTTTTCATTTTAATGGGTCCGCTCGTGGATTTTCGAATTTTTTCGAAAATTCGCGGATCCTCGAGCGGACCGGATTTTGCGAAGTTCGGACATCTCTACTCCAGAGCTTCTAAAAATGTTTCTTTATTCAATTCAAACTAAAAAGCATGTGTACAGCTTCATGCTGGGGACGATGGAGAAAGTCTAGACGTTCTCCATTGTCCCCAAATAAAAAAAGAAATAGCCGTTTTTGATGTGCAGCGGTACTTTATTTCGGATTGTGGATTGTAACTGATTAAATATTGCTTTCATTAAGAGGTTAATCATGTTTGGAATTTAGCCAGCACTGAAAAAGGGATATTGAATCTCCAGAAGGAGATCTACCCAGAGTGTCTGTGGTGCTGGGTAAATCACCTGCATGTTTCTTACCATCCCTTTCCCAAAAAATACATTTGTGTTGCATCAGAGAAAGAAAATGGGAGGTGAGGCATATCTTTTTTTTAGGATAACATTTAAAGTGGGGAACTTTTTCCCCCATATTATATTTTTTTCCTTTAGGTCACTAATTTAATTACATTTTGCCTGATCAATTACTGTACCAGAGTGATTACAGAAAATTGCACAGATATTGATAAAATAGTTTTTGGAATGTTTAATTAAACATTAAAATACTGATGATGTTATCTAAGATGCTGAACCCATTCGTCCCTTTAATTCATTAGGCCAGACACTATCAAATTCCTAATCCTATACAACCTCCCAATACAAAGTAGATAATGATAGACAGCCTCCAATGGAATCTCTCTATTGATATATTGTTTGGTAGTCTGTCAAAAATTACCAATGTGTCTAATCTATTTTTCACCTGATTGTGGCAGAAAACCTTCTCAATAAATATTGCTTGTGTCAGATATTTCACTGACCCCTGGGTACTTGCAGTAACATAATTAAAGGATTAATATGACCCTAGAAAATTTAGTTTCCTGAAAAGCTGCCCCCCCCCATACTAAACTGAGAAATAAGTATGCCTGCATATATGTCAAGCTCTACGTGTTCACACAATTAACTTATAGCTGTTAATTAATTTTACTCCTTTAAAGGATAACAGTAACTGTAATGTGCAGTTCCTTGTCTGTCCTGTCTGTCTGAGTCTCTATGACAGTCACATAATGTTCTGTGTAAGAAGTAGGGATGGCCGGTTTGTGGATCCGAACCTGGATCCGCCGCGGATTTATCCCGTTCACGAACGGCAGATTTTTCCGGATTTTCCGCCTTCCGCGGATTTCTCATATTTTCGAAAATTTTCGAAATTACGAGATTTCTTGTATTTTCGTCAATACGTATTTTCGGAAATTTTCCAAAATACGAGAAATCTCGTAATTTTGAGGATATTTTTCATTTTAACGGGTCTTCTCACGGATTTTCGAATTTTTCGAAAATTCGCGGATCCTCGAGCAGACTGGATTTTGCGAAGTTCGGAAATCTCTAGTAAGAAGCCCCACTCCCGGAAATCACTCTTTTCTGAAGCTAGTTACAGGCCTGCTGTAAGGATCTCCTGCTCTGCCTTATGTTATCCCTAGATGTCACTATCCCTTGTTTCTATTTAGTTCACTAAGTGTCGCTGTTTTGTGTTCCAGATATCACCTCTAGTTGTCACTGTTTTGTTATTTCACTTCCCACCAGCAGCAGGCCATTTCACCTTTGGACAATTATTACTCATCATGTTCACCTGATTGCCGTCTCCAGTTATTTAAGGACTCCACCCCCTTCAGTTCATTGCCAGATCGTTGTTTTTGTGGCCGCTCTCCCCATCATCTTTCTTGCTCCTGTTCCAGACCTTGTTCTTGTTCCTAGTCCTTGCCTAGCTTTTTGTTCCAGTCCTGCTCCGGTCCTGTGCCTGTTCTAGTTCCCTATTGTCTTTCCCTTCATTCTCTTGTCTTTTGTATATAGTCATGTTAGTATTCTTATCATGTTCACTGTGTGTTTAGGTGTGTTTAATAAACAGGTTACCTTGATCACTGCTGCACTTTGATCTTTTTGTACTTTCTTAGCTGCTTTGCAGCAGCACTCATCAAGGGAGCGTAACACCTGCAACTATTCTCTATCCTTTCCTCTACTTATGGAAACTTTAGGTAAAGAAAAGTTTTCTTTTCAGGATTGTGGCTAGCTTTAAAAATAATTTAAAAGTTTGGAGGTGGGACTTATGATGCCGCTGAAGATACTCTGTCCCAGCAGTGGGCATGCTCCAACCTTAAACTTAGAGGCAGACACAACAATTCTGGTGATGTCACAGCTCAAAGTACTATTAAGAAAATCCACTTTTTATATTGCTGTAACTTTGGATAGACTGAAGCTAGAAGCATGATCTTGGAGCCATTTTAAAGTAAGTGTGCTCTTGTATGGATAGCACAGTTCATCTTTAAATGCTATTGGATTTTATTACAATAGTAATACTTATTATGCTAATCCAGTATTTACTTTTACAAAAACTTACATATGGAATTTGAGCTGCTACCATGTCATTATACAGCTGTGCAATTTCTTCGTCATTCTTATATCCGTAGCGGCACAACTGAAATCCCAAAGACCAATATGCTGGCATAACTGGCCGGCCGATGAGCTGAAATGAGTTACAGAATTAAGAAAAATGTAAATTAAAGTCATCATTTTATGAGCAAGAATTGAGAAAGATAATAGTCTTACAGCTGTGTACTGCTGTACCACCATCTCTGGTGTTGGACCCATTACTACAAAAAAGTCTAGAATTCCTCCAACAGTGCGATATGTTAAGGCAGGCGTTGGTTGCAGTGTTACATCTGATAGCAAAAAGAGAAAATAAGTTGAAAGTTTAAACTTAAAAATATTTCATACATATAATTATAAATATAAATTCATATATTTCTCAAAATGGTAAAATAAAACATTTTTAATTTGCGTTAATAGCAATAGATGGGCATAATCATTAGTCCAGAGGTGTAACTACCTGGGGAGCCAAAAAAAAACATTGTAGATAAAATAGGATTAGGAGCCCCACCATTGTTTTGATGGGGGGCCCAGTGATTCCCACTTACGCCATTGCATTAGTCAGTTGATGTATAAGTCAAGCTGTCATAGCTGTCAGTGTTTGGTTGATTATGCTGTAGCATAGCAACAGGTATACCTGCTGATGTTCCCCACTGGATCATGTTTATGTAATGTGTAATCGATATTAAAAGATTGTAATATTGATTGCAAAATGATTGAGCCAAGTAGTTGTCAGAACATCGCTTGAATGTCTGGACGTTAGTCTGTAGTGTATGGCAAGCATACTTATGAAACAGGATAAATCTCTGCACAATTAGTGACGAATCCAGGTTTCAAAACTAACCTGGATTTAATTCGGAACTGTTGGTCATTATATTGCATATACGATTAATGATTTTTTATTAGCATACATCTGCCTATTACAATTATTATTACTGTCTACATTTATAATTAATAAGTAATTTGCATGTATATGCTTAAGTTTGCTGGCAAGAATTACCGTATATACTTGTGTATAAACTGACCTGAATGTAAATCGAGGTACTTATTTTTAACTTAATTTTTAAGCAACATTGAAAGTCTAATACACAGCCCCATAGAAAGTCCCATACACAGCCGCATAGAAAGTCCCATACACAGCCGCATAGAAAGTCCCATTAGTGGCAGTAGTGAAGTCTTTATATATATCTCTAAAAATACCAAATTTAACCGCATATTGTGTCACCAAATCATGAATTCCAGTGTGCCTTTAAGTCGTCTTATAATGAATCCTTCTGGCAAATAAAACTGCTCAGTTCTATATCTATTCCTTTCATGCTCTGTTAAATCTGAATCATTTTTTTAGAGATCAAAGATTGGCTGCACATAACAAGGTAGAAGATAAAAGGTCACCTAAACATTTACTGTACCTTTTTCTTTCTATTACTCTTTAGAAAGATGGCCACATAGCATAATGACAGCTACAGAAATGTAATAGTGTTGGGAATTCAGTTGATAGAGATGATATAGAAGAGACTACTTAGGGCAAATAAATAACTTTTTGTTGTTTTGTTAATCTATTTTTATTTGCATATGCCATTTACCATATACTGTGTGTGTACACATAATTAGACAGATTTTGTACACATAGACTAATCTAAAAATTAGATTAAGATTTTGTACACATAGACAGAACCAACTGTTTAACTGGATATTTGCCCAATTTGGAGGAACAGATTGTTTTTAAGCAACGAGTAGTTCTTCATTTTAGTTGGCATGGCAGTCTTTGCAATGGAAAGTAGTCTGTGAACATGTCTGTTTATTTGTATAATAAGAGATGGCTAGCAGTCATTAAAGGGCATGTCCACCCCCAAAACTATAATCCCCCCAACTACTGCCCCACCATGTGTGTAGTTTATTAATCCTTACCTCACATCCCAGCCCATAGGGTTCTCCTGTAAACCCCCCCCCCCCCAAAAGTCCCAAACTAAACCACCGAGGATAGCAGGGCTCTGCCTGCTATCTTGCCTCCGGTAGATATTTGCCATGCGTACTGCAGTCCTTCTCCCCCTCCCTCCCCTCCCTCTCTCCCTCCCTCTCCCTCCCATTCTACTATCCCTCCCCCTAGCACAAATCCCCCTTATATGATGTTCCCCCATGTCCCCCGCCCCAACCCATATTTTTTTTTTTCAAAAAGCTCCCCAAACTCTTACTTACCTCTCCGCTTTCCTCCGCTGCACTGAATGACCGCAGCCGCGTCTGTGATTGGCTGCCGCTCACCATCACACGCCGACTGCCGGTCCCGCCCCTCTGCTTGCATTCTCGCAAGCAGAGGGCCGGCAGTGCGGCGGAGGAACGAGGGGAGGTAATTAAGTTTGGGGGCTTCTGAAAAAAAATTATGCGTTGGCTGGGGACATGGGGGAGCAGCATATTAAAATCAGTTTTACGGGTGGACATACCCTTTAAGTCATTTGTTAGGTGTGCAGGTATCGTTCTTATGAGACAAGTTAGTTTTCAGAAAACAATGTTTTTGGGATGAACGTTTAAATGCTTATTGTGAAAATCTTGTTTTTATAATAATAATTTTGAATGATAAAATGCCCCCCCCAAAAAATTTTTTCCTTTATTGTATTCTTGATTCTTTTTTTTCCCCTTGTTTTCGCCTTCTTTCTTAAAAGGGAAATGTGGTATCCAAACAAGTGCCCTTAAGTAAATGCTTTTAGCTGCAATTAGCACAAGTTAAAGTATGCTAATTTCATGCTAGTTCTGTGACCTGTGAAATCACCAGCACCACTGCTCTCTCCCCAAGAAGTCTCAGTCTTGAGCATTTCCACTGCTGGGACATTTTTAAAGCTAACCATAAGGCTAATCTTTGCTCTCTCTCTCTAAGGTGTCCATAAAAAGGCAGAGAGTGGTTTCAAGTCTGTAACTAGCTTCAGAAAAGATTGTTTTTGGTGTGCAGGGCTTCTTACACTGCACTGCACATATCACAGACTCAGACAGTCAAGACAAAGAAGTGTTACTTTACAATCATAACTTAAGATCCAGAAAAGTCAGACATCATCATCTTAGCTTATTTGAAAAGTATGAGAAAGTTCTTTTAAATAGATGGCCTGTCTATGGAGACCACAGTAACCCTTTAACGTCTTATTTACCATGACCTGGATGAATGAGAACATTCACAAGCATAAGACAAATACAGGTATTTTATGATACCACCGGTATTGCTGGCGATGACATTTGCTGTCACTGTTTCCAGTTAACATGATAAAACCAGCCACAATCAGCTGTCAGTATCAATGGATATTTTGCAATAAAAAATATTGATTTACTATTTTGTGTAATAATAAATACATTTCTACGTTAATTAGGTGTCAACTCTACACTAATCACTAATGTGCCTACCAAATCAGGCTTTGTGCAGCTAGTTTGAGTGTACCAAATTCATTTCTGTGGAGGCACTTGCAGTGAGTATACATGTTAGACATGGGTGAACATGGAGATATATTTTAAAAAAACTTTTGAAAGCATCACAGATTATGCGAAGTAATTATTTCTTGAACTTGAACAGTACCTATGTTCTTTTTCAAATGTGCTTACTTTAACAACTGGAATCAAAATAAAACTGTGTATTTTTAACTTCTCAACAAACTGCTTTTTCTGACAGACCTTATACACTGGAGAAATATCATAATGCTCTCTTTGAAGGGTTTGTTCACCGTCTTGTCAATTAGCTCTGGGGAAACTGCCATTCTTCTTTTCCAATGCTATTTTTGATAGGAAAGTTTCAAGAAAAAAAATCGAAAGCCTGACACATTCTCTGTGTTTTTTTTAATAATTATGATTTTTATGTATCAGAAAATAGCCTTGAAATATGTTGTTTCAGCATCAAATATATATTTAGGTCAAAGCCATGCGGTGAAGGAGGAATCATCATGCTACAGGCTTGAAGGCATGTATTTCCCCGAACTGTTGCATTTGCTTTTAAAATTTTGTGAGAAGCAAATATTTTTATTGTGTCACCTAACATAACATATTTGTTAGAAAACACTGAATAAAAATGTAAGTCCATATATAAATATTTGTCATTGGTAAAAGTCACTAAATTGACCAAGTTTTCCATCTTAAAACTTTCTCAATGCACATTGTGTTTGTTCTGCTGAGCAGGGTCACAACAACCAATCACAGCAATTATATTTTTGTGCCAGCCCCCTGATTATAAAAATTATTGTTTGCAGCCCTAGCAGTAATTTTATAGTATGTTGGAGGGTTGAGAGTTGGTGTAAAAAGAGAGACCAACAGAGCTGTATGTTGCTCTTGTATTTAAGTTCCTATAGCCAGCCTGCCAGCTAGACCACCAGCCAGAATGCCAGTCAGTCCACTAGCTACCATGGGGGTGGGAGTAGGGGTGTGTAGATGGGTGACGTCACTTGTTGAATATATATAGGAGGTTTGTCATGTTATCTGTTCACACAGATTACCCACTACCACTAGGAGACTAGATCACAAAAAAATTCCAGCCACCGTGAAAGGGGGTGTAGGTTGTGTGCCCGGTAAATAAGAATATTTTTTTCTTTTACCAGTCATGGAAGAACCCACAGGCAAGACTGTATGACAGTTAAATGAAGCTTTATATTTAGTATTTTAGTCTATATTAACGATATTCTGACAATTAGATCCTTGATTTACACAGCTGTGGCAAGATCTTAAGAAGATTAGACAGTCAAATAACAGGGAGTTGAGGCATTTTACTGTTTGACTATTGCAAAGCTTAATAAAATGTATTTATTTTCCCAATTGCACTTCTGAAAACCCTGGTTATGTTTTTTTTCCCTTTCAGGTTGAATGATATAAGTCAATGTCTATTTATTTGGAAGCAAACAGAACAAAACACTAAAAAACATCTGCTGCTCAAGCTTTGTATTTCTCTGCATATTCATTTATTCAGTAGGCATCTTTGTTTTTCCAGTAATTATTTGCTACCATGAAGACACCAACACAGTCTTTGTACAGATAGCTGATGCATCTATGTTCTTCTATTTGTGCAAATTAATCCAAATGTGTTTTATGCTGCAAAACCTATTCATTGGAGATTCCTCTTCAGATTAATGGGGACGATATCCTTTGTTTGTTATCTGGAAGTAGGTTTTTTCAAGTACATTTTCTGCATTTAAACACTGCACTGAAGAGTGATGATTACTCAGTCAATTTCTGCATATCCAAATGAACTACAAGTAACTCAATTTCCCACAGGGTAATTCATAACTTCTAATGTGCATAATGACTAGTGATTATTTGCTATGTAAGGCACTGTAGTAAGTGACTTGTGCAGAATGTAAATATTTCTCTATCTAAAAACAAAAACCAGGAAATGTATTATAATGTATGTAAAGGAATTGCTTATATTAATTCAACACCTATGAATAACATTTTTGGGCAAAGATGCGGTTATCCCATGTATCCATATATGTAAATGTTCTAGGTGAAGACTTAAAGGGCGATTTAACAAAAGTTCTTATTGTTAAAAATGGTGCTAATGTTAGCTTTTAAATGGTAAACAACATCTGATTGGCTGGGGCAAAATATGCACCATTTTTAACAATTAGCAGGGAGATTCACCCAGAGCCGCGAGCTCTCTGGGCAAATGTTCTGTATCGGATTTAGCAGAGGCTCTGCGGCTCTATTAGTAGGCATTAAATTCTTATGCGCAACAGCCACGCAGCATCTGGTAAATTGTTTTGTGACGGCTGCGGGAGTGCCTCTCTCAGTACTAGCGCAGCCGCTGCAAAGCGAGATTTAACTTTGCGCTAACTGATTGTAAATCGGTTAGCACGATATTAAGGGCTGAAAGGAGCACTGCGTACCCGCCTTGCTTCTCTGTAAATTTCCCTGTAGAAATTTTATTACATCGCCCTGTTAGATTATACAAAAACATTTCCTCTATTTGTACATCTGTGGGTTTGGATCTGCCCCGGCAAAGAAAATTACAATAAAATGTAATTAAATGCACTAGTTCATATTGATGGAGCTGTTTTACTTACTTTTACTAATGTGCAATTATCGCAAAATATAATACAAATATATTTTTAAAAACTTAGAACCATAACCACTTCTGTTACTAGGTTAAACATTCCATTTGTCAGCTGTTTGTATCAGTTTGATTGATAATGCTTTATGGGGAAACTTCATGTTCTAATAATAGGATTATAAATAGCTTTACACCAGATAATATTAGAATATTAGAATTTCTAAACTAAATTTAAATTAGAAAAAAAAATATTGTATCACTGCATTGTCCAATTATTTCTGCACAGAAAGCTATGAAAGTTCTCAACAGAAAATAACTAATTGCTGGCCAGTCTGAAAATTGTCAAATGTATAACTGGCATCTTACACTTAGCTTGGAGGCATGCTATTTAAAAAAAAAACTGGCTTAGATAAAGGGTCTGATTCTACAAAGTCTAAATCTGCAAATTACACAGTGTTTGGATAAAGCCATAGTAAATACAACATTTTTTAATGATCAGCCTCCAACCTGCCTAAAAAATGGAAAGTAAATGCACCTTTAAATGCAAATCATTTTGAACTTTAAAGCTAGTGAAGTTGTATTTGCAAATGTCTCCTATAGCATTGCATAAATATATTCTCTTCGATGTTTTGGAAATTGACAAGTAAATAATGTTTGTTGTCTTCTCAGAAGCCACATGTGCGTGGTTTTAGCATGATTATGAAAAAGTCACAGCCACAACTCCACAAACCACCACAATATGCTTCTTTCCAAGTTACTGTGTTTTTTTTCTAGAAAAGATGCATTTATCACTCTATTGACAGCTCCCAATGACACCTGCTCTCTGTTGTGTATGCAGGCATGCTGGCAATGTACCAGCAGTATGGTTGCCACCTAATCCGGTTTTTACCCGGACAATCCAGGAATCACCCCCTGTCCAGTTTTTGGGGCTTCTTCTCTGCTATCCGGGTTTGCACTGACCAATTTTATTTTTTTTTTAAAATTCTGTAAGTAAAATAATGCGCCCCCTACAGTTCAGCCCCAATATTTCTCTGTTTTCTGATAGGGGGGGTAAGGATCACTCATCTGGAGTAAGGTAAGGAAGTAAGGAATCTTCTTGTTCTGGCTAATACCTCCCTGATCTTATGCACCTTAGGGCCTGGGAGGTGGAGCTTGATGCAAGACTATGTAAGCCTGAGGGCATGATCCTCTTTATTTTGTGTCCCACGGGGGAAGATTCAAATGAAGGGGTTGTTGATGACTCGTAGTGGTGGATGTGACAGAGAGTCTTCTTCTGTATACATTAAAAGGGCATATATGCACTGCTATTTATGAAGCCACCTGTCCTATCCTGTTATGAGATATATTATTTGCTATATCATCTGTGCAAACAATGATACCACTACCAGAATGCCAAGCATAGCATCAATGTCTGTGCCAACCATGTTATCAGTGTCTCTGCTAACCATATTACCAGTGCCAGGATGCCAAGCATAGTACCAATGCCTGTGCCTTCCATGTTATCAGTGTCTGTGCCAACCATCATACCAGTGCTAGGATGCCAAACATAGTAGCAGTGTCTGTGTGCCAATCATGTTACTAGTGCCAGGTTGCCAAGCATAGTACCAATGTCTGTCCGCCAAGTATGTTACCAGTGCTAGAATGCCATACATAGTACCAGTATCTGTTTGCCATGTTACCAATATCAGGTTGCCAAGCATAGTACCAGTGACTGATCACTGATTATAACAAAGATTGGTCATGGATAAAACAGACTCTTAATAAATATTGGTTTATAGTCAATTTATTCTAAAGTCGATAAAGTATTGCCAACGGTCAATCCCAAATAAAGCAATGTTAACAGCCCATAAAGCACCAAAAATAGGGCAGAAGTGAAAGATTGGTCAGAAGTGACTTCAAATCTAGTTGGAGGCTTTCAAAAAAACACAACCCCCCAGAATTGCAAAAAACACAAGTGCATTTATTGTGCTAACACGTGTTTTGGACATCTAGGACCGTGAGAAAAGTGTGAGAAAATCGAAAGTAGACGATTATCAAAAATCGAAACCTCGAAAGTAGCACTCAATTTCGGTAACCCTTAAAAATAGAATGCGAAAGCTCGAAAAAAAAACGATTGTGAGGAAAGATAGTTTTAAAATAAGTTTTGGTTATATTTACGGGTTTCCCAGACTTTTCCCCAGGTCTCTGTGTCATTTACAGTAACCTACTATTACTATTTGTCCCTTGAAATGGACAGAAACGTTCAAATAATTTTCTCCTATAGACTTCTATGGGTCTGTTTTCGAATCTTCGAATTTTCCGGAAAATTCAAAAAATCTAAGACGGAACAAAACTCAACAGTTTCGAACATCTCTATTTGTGAGTGATCACATGCCAAATTCCAAGTCTTGTTTGCTTCAATCACTGGTGGTTTAGTGGGTTTAGTGCAGTAGTAGGCTGTGATTGTCTGATAACCATAGCTTGTTGATTATTGTTAGCTGTAACATACAGAATACATTTTTTCTTTTGCTGTTTTTTTTTTTATTTGCAATGAAAAACACAGTGGATATTGAGCTTAACAACAATATATTTAAAATAGATTACAATCTGTTATGTCCAGTTTAAATGTTGTAAAATATCAATAGATTTACAACTGCCACGTAACTTCAATTTGTTCTCCTAAATTGTATTTCTTATTAGTGAGATGGATTTCTAGAATCTGAAAGAAAGAAAAAAGCCTTTTGAAATCTGGTTAATACTGATTTTGAGTTAAAGATGTATGTTAATTATATCGTAATTAATCCTTTTGCTTTATGTAGATAGATACACAGTAAATATATAATGACTTCTGGATAAAGTGGCATAACAGAATGTCACACTAAATAATTAATTGTGGGGTATTCTAGCTAAAACGGACTTTTGCCAGAATGGGGGTTTTGATTATTACTATGGCCCTGGATGAGTGAATTGTTTTCAGCATGCGTGTTTTTTATTTTACAAGATAGTAATTTCTTTATAACCAAATAAATGCTGTCTAAATATTACACAATGTTCCCCTTTGTAAAGAAAAGTAGCTATAAACACTTTTTAAAATTATGTTCTGAGTTTGTGAATACTTTCTGGTGTATGCTTCTGTAGTGTGTTTTTTTTTTTTTTTTTTTTTTATACAAATCAATTGATTTGGCAATTATTTGTCTGTCTGAGGACTGCCTGTTCAATTCAATAATCTCATGACTATCCCTAGCCAGTGTATGTGTATTAGGAAGGGCTTTATTGTATATCAATAAAATTGGAATACTTACCTCATTTTGGAAAGTAAAATTTGTGATGTTTTCTGTGGTGCTCATATAATTTATTTGAACCGATTTTACTGTATTCTTGCCAGCTCCCCAAACATAAACATGTCCAAGATGGAGAGGATTGCTTGCTGTTAAATAATTGTTGTGTATAATTTGGTTTCTTATGGTGTTCTTGAAAAATAATAATAAAGACATGAAAATTACAAAGAATTATTTGAAAATCTTTTGATGTGTTTGCAGTCCCTTTCAAGACAAATCTATAAGAAATAGGTTAACATCGAAATGAATTCATTAAAGAAAACAATTGAAAAGTGTTATCTTTGATCATGAAATAAAAGTTCTGATCTCCCTTGTGTGCATCTTGCGGTAGATGGTTCTCACACATTTTGTTATTTGCCAGCAAAACGGGTCAGTTTTGTCTTTTTTATCTATTGACCTTTGATTTATATCCTAATCTAGAAAAAACACATTTAGTGCCTTTGTTCCTTTGTTTGTAGAAATTAAATTAATAGGACAAATGGGGATGAAAATATTTTTCTAAGAGACTGTATAATAATATTTGAGTCAAATGTGATTCATCCCATTCTGCAATATTCTAAAATATGATACAGAAGTCCAATCAAATATTAAAGGGTATCACTATATTTATTAAATCAAATAAATGTGCAGAGCAAACATAGCACGATGTTTCGGTCCAAAGGCCTTTCTCAAGCACTCAGGCCGAAACGTTGTGCTGTGTTTGCACAACATACCTTGTCAGCAGTGAATTTTGTTAGAAGATAATTCTTCTTTTCTATTGAATCTGAAACAGATAGTAAGTACGGTTATAGAAATGTTGTATAAAAAAAAGTACACCCAGAGTGGTTTACTTTATAACCATTTAATTTATTTATGTGTTTATGTCAATTACACATACCTATACTCTTCCCATCATCCCAGAAAAGATTCCCCTGTGCCTGTCCTTGGTCATCCAGGGCAACAATTAGTCCCATGAACTTCTGGCGACTGCAGTTATGAAAAATTAAAATACAACTTGGTATCATTTCTTTCCATCTACAGTAAGTCTAAAATTGTTTGATACTAAATGGTTGGTTCTTCAAGAAAACATAATTTTATAACAGTAAAGAAAGTTTTAAAATAATAACTTCAATAGCACTGCACTATATTTTACCCAGATTGTGTTTTATTATGAAGAATACCAATTAAAAATTTATTTAAATTCTGTAGTAAAGCTAATTTAGTGATTGAAGTTTTCTTGGTCCTTGCTAGAATTGAAAGTTGATGGAATGCAACATTAGCTGTACCCAGCTATTTGCATTACACCAGGGATCCTCAAACTATGGCTCTCCAGATGTTTGAAAACTACAACTCCCAGCATTCCCTCTGTAGTTGAGGAATGCTGGGAGTTGTAGTTTTCAAACATCTGGAGAGCTGCAGTTTGAGGATCACCGGTCTACACCTTAACGACTATTAATTTTCAAGCTCAGAGTGCCTTTTGCTAGCTGGAAACAAGCTGTCACACAATAACATCCTTTCATTTATTAAAAAAAAGTTCTCTAGTTATATGTAGAAAAATATGATTTTTCAATAATAAATCATTTATCAATAATCAATAAGGCAAGAATACTTGCCTTATAAATCATACATTTATCTATAAAAGGAGCTATTTTTATAGTGTAAGTTGTGTTTCACACTTATAATTATATAAATGATTATTTGCACAATCAGAGATTTCTTGACTTGCAGTCAACAATCCAAAGTTATTATATTTCAAAAAATTTTTTAAATTTAAATAGTTTGTTTTAGATAGATATGAGGATAGACAGAAGGTTTCTTCTATGAATAACCCAGTTTCTTATCGTACATCTAGAGACGGACGAACTTCCTAATGTTCAGAAAACCAGAACTAGTTCAGATAGAGTTGGAATAGTTTGTCCCAAATTCGGGTTCTGGTCCATCATTCTTTACATTTTCATTAATTCTACACATTGAAGCACCAACAAAAGATTTGGCACATTAAAAAAACAAGTAGTATATCTGTGGTATTAGCTAATCATCTGACTGGCTTTCACTAATCAGAATGACTTGTACAAATAATCTATTGGCAATAAATACCACCTTGCTGTTACTCCAGGGTTGTATGGTATTTGAGGTTGAATAAAGACATAAGTCCAACTTACTCAGCAATACCCAAATTTCCTGCCTAACAGTTGTTTGAGAGGAAGGCAAAAAAAATGTATGAAGAGGAAAAAAAAATCCTTCCTGACTTCAAGTGGCAATTGGAAATATCCCTGGATCAAATACATTATATTATAACAACGTTCTATATCAATTCCAGTAACATGCAACATTCTTTATTTTTAGAAACTCCAGCTTTTTTTTAAAGGGCATGCACACTCTAAAAACAAATGTATCTTACTGGATAGCTGTGGCTTTAAATATAAAGGTGTTGTTTTTTTTTTTTTTGCCCTATTACTCTCCCATACCCTATCTTTAGTGCTTGAATGTTGTTGTCTTCCTCCTCCACTCTAATCATGCTTTCAGGACTGTCCCCACGAGATTCTCCAAATCTCCAATATGCCCTTTGCCATATAATAGCATGGGCTTTTGAAGATCGTGCGCATGACGTCAATGGTTGTGCGCGTCATAGTGATATTGCTGCCAGTGTGCACCCCTGTGACGTCATCACAGAACATAAACATCAACACCTTTATTTTTAAAGCCACAGCTATCCAGTAATATAAAGTTGTTTTTACAGTGTACCTGCCCACTATCCAATGAACCTGCCATCACCACACCCAATGGCACACAGTGTAAACCCCTTCTAAACGTATTTTCTTCCAGTAAAAGATGACAGTGTGCCCTTGATAGTTTATTGTATGGCACATGTATTTATACACAGTGATCATATCTCCATGCAGGCGCCTTTTCTCTAGTGAACATAATTGTAACTTATCTAATCTTTCTTTATATTCACACTTCCCCATTTCCTATATTATTTAAGTTGCCCTTCTTTGAACCCTTTCCATTTTAAAGATGTCCTTTTTGTGCACAGGATTCCAAAACTGCACCACATATTCCAAATGAGTCCTTACCAATGATGTTTTTTCCACTTGAATCCATACCTCTCTTTATACAAGACGATATCTTGCTAGCTCTAACTGTTGCCACCTGGCACTGCTTGCTACATTATGTTTGTTATTCACCAATTTTGTGTCATCTGTAAACACAGAGACCTTGCCGACAATACCTACTTCCAAATCATTAAAGGGCATGTCCACCCCAAAACTAAATTCCCTCCACTACTGGCTCTACTGTGCAGTGTTTAAAAATCCTTACCTTACCTCTCTGTTCCAAATGGTTCTCCTGTGATGTTTGCCCAAAGTCCTAGAAAGTGAAGAGAAGGAGCCTGGCTGGGAAAAAAAAGTTTCCACCTCTTACATTTCCTCTGAGAGGTTTCTGACTTTCTCACTGCAGCCCTTTACCCCACCCTTCCCTCTGGATCCCTGTTGTGTTCCCTGTGCCCTAGCATAGAAACCTTTTTCTGTAATGTAGTGGACCCTATCCCACCCTATCCCATCTCCAACCCGCTACAATAATCCGGAATGTACTTACAGAGCCTCATTCCCCCAGCTATCTGCACTGCCGGCAGCCGTATCTGTGATTGGCTGCCTCTCAGCGTCTGGCCCCCTGCTTGCAGTTTTATGCAAGCAGAAGGCCTGGTCTGAACGCCGGCAGAACGAAGCTCAGTAAGTACATTTTGGATTATTTTTTCAAATATATTTTCAAAAATGGCGGTTGGGGGTGGGATAGGGTCCCCTACACTTTTTTATAAGAGGTGCAGATACCCTTTAATAAACAGATTAAATAGAAGTGGCCCCAACACAGAAACCCATGGCACACAAGCACCATTAACAACTACTCTCTGTATTTGATTCATCAACCAATTTTCTATCCATGCTCAAATGTGCCACCCAAACCCAACTGACCTTAGCTTTTTCATAAGTTGCCAATGGGGGACTTATCAAAAGCCTTAACAAAATACAAGTTTACCACATCCAAATCCAAATTCCTACTCACTTCCTCATTAAAGCCAAGCAAGTTTTTTTTTGACAAAATCTGTTCCTTGTAAATCCATGCAGATTACTATTTGCAAGATCAGTCCTTGAAACATAGTCTAGAATATGTTACTGTATCAAACATATTAGAGCTCTGTAATTACCAGGCTGTAAACAACTATATTTTTGAATATTGAAATTACATCAGCTTTTTTTTTAATCCAGAGGCATGCTTCCGAACATGAGGGAATCTGAGAAAATAAGAAAAATGGCCTGGATAAAATGAAACTTGGTTCCCTAAGGACCCAATAACTGTTCCCCTAGAAAAAAAATATATGTACATGGATAAAGAATTGGTTGTTGGATGGCAAACAGAGTGTAGTGGTCATTGGAGCTACTACATCCATGTGGGCAAAAGTTCTAAGTGGAGTGCCTCAGGGTTCTGCACTGAAGCCATTTCTTTTTAATCTATTTATATATGACTTAGAAGCGGCCATTCCGAGAAATGTCTCTGTGTTTGCTGATGACACTAAACTATGCAGAGCTTTGGAAACTTCAAAAGATGTGCAATGGCTGCCAGCAGATCTAATTAGATTATCAAAATGGTCAGCCTTTCAAGGCATTATCGTTTGAGGCTCAAGCAGGAGAAAGCAGAGGAAATCTCAGAGGGGCGGAGCTTAACATTCAGTAAACCAGTAAAAAGATGTCAGCAACTTTCAAGGCACAAAGGTAGGCTCTGGTCTGGAGGGGCACAGGTAAAAAAAATATGGCAACAGTATTTTTAAAGCTGCATTTTTGGATTTACGTCACTGCCTGATGAAGCTGGGTAAAATTGAAACGCGTATTAGTGACGTACCCAGAACCAGGAAGTGTTGCCACACCGACAGGATACATGTTTAATGTGATACACGCTGTGCTCCACGGAAGAGTTAACCTACCGGAGGTGTAGAAGTGATTGACTCCCTACATAAGTCCCAAGAGCTGAGGCCAGGGACAAGTCTGCTTGCGTACCGTCTGGGAGATAGGATACAGAGACTTACCTGTATATCCTGAGAGCCAGAGTGGTGATGTATTTGAACTTTTTGTGTATCGAGGTATAGATCATCTCACATTTGCATATGCTAATTGGAGAATTGTGATTTACCGCTATTATACATTGGCTATTCTATTGGGACAATATACAGGATTGCCCAGGGTCTTTCTGGATTTATATATATAATTTGCTGGAATGGATATTTAACTCTTTTAGGATCCATTGACTGCTGGGACTCTGATTTTATCATACATCACACAAATTTTTCGGATACTCAACTATTTCCCATTGGGGCTTCACTAGCTGAGTTATTTGCACATATATATTTTAGACTCATTTTACTATAATATAATATACTTTTAGTTATATTTATTTATTGTTGAAGCTGGCCAGCTCGTATGTATTGATTGATTGCTGATATTTTGTATTTTAGGTATATTATATGTATATGGATAAATATTTTTAGGGGGTTATATTGATTAGAATAAATATATTTATAATATTTTCCACAGGTTGCATCTTTTATTGTTTCCAAATGAACATAACTTGATTTTACAGTGCACTTATCCTTTAAACATTTCAAATGCAATTCTCTTTTCATCAGAATTAAACCACATCATTGTGAATTTTTTTACATTTATTTTCCAAGTGTAAAAATTTAGATGTGCAGTGGCTTTAAAAACAGTCCACTTATGTGGATATTTCATCCTAGTTTATATGCTAAAGGGCAAATTTGTTTTCCTGAAATTAAACATTTTTGTAAATCTAGTGTTTTTTACCTTTTGATAACATACATTAAATGACAATATTTTTATGGTCACTATTCCCTAAGCTTACAGTTAACTTCATATCTATAATGTTGTTAGACATTACCATAGCCAACAAAGCACCTTTTATTATTATTATTATTATGGATTTATATAGCACCAACATCTTCTATAGCGCTTTACAATTCCATGTATACATTCACATCATGCCCTGCCCCGAAGAGCTTACAATCTAAGCACATTTATTTGACACATACAACCTATCAGTATGTCTTTATGATTGTGGGGGAAAACGGAGTACCTGGAGGAAACCCACGCAAGCAAGGTGAGAACATACAAACTCTTTGTGATGTGTCCAAGGATGGAATCGAACTCAGGACCTCAGAGCTGCAAGGCATCAGTGCTAACCACTGAGCCACCTTGCTTTTATAGTAGAAAAGTCAACCACATGTGAGAGGAAATGCTCATGTAGCAAATTTAGCAACCCATCAACCTTTACTGTGTTGGCAGTTCCACTCCTCCAGTCAATGTCAGGTATTTATTGCCAACAGATTCTTATGCAAGTCATTCTGATTTGAGAAAATCAGTTGGACGACTTACAAAACATCTTAAAAAATTACATTTTAAATTCAGTTGAATACTGCAGATAAACCATGATCTTCATAAATGAAGCAAAAGTAGTATTTAATTAACATAAGTAAAGAGTTTATTTAGTGTAATTAATATTCTATATGCAGTGTAGCAGTTTGTAGAAGCCTGAATATTACAGATTGCTCTTTATTGTAAGATGGGCCTACTTATAAAATATTTTAACTTAGTATAGTTGAACAAGTACAATACATATTCATGCATTAACTGGCAACACACTTTATATTGGTTTTCATGCTTATAGTTACCTGTAAAATGTATTGTTTGCCGGCTCTTGCCATGGAATGATGTAGCCACCCCTTACATGTAGATTTATGTGTTCAAGAGGAGCTTTTAAGTTAACCCTTTTTCCTGTTTCAGTAACTTGAATTCCCTAGTAAAACATGTTATAAAACATTATTTTATTAAAATAATAGCATTAAATAATTAAATGAAAAATAGTAGCCAATGAGGAAAAAACAGACCCACCCCTTCCAATAAATAATTAAATATTCTTATGATTTATATAATTCTGTAACAAACAGACTTACTATAATAGATTTTAACTATTAAAATATATATATATATATATTGGTCCATTGAATTGACTTTGTAGCCGAAAACCAACATCCCCACTAAAAAAATAATCGCTACTAGCGGTTGTTTTTCTAATAGATATACAGGTTTATTATTGGACATTACCAATAATGAACTATTATAAATACAGTCGAAAAAATTTAATCAAGTAAAAAAAATACAAAATATTTATTTTGTGCTTCTGTTAATTTCTGTTTCTTCTTCAAAAGTATGCAACATTTAGCTAGTACTGTATAATGTATAATGTGATGGCTATCATCACAAACACAAGTTCAAATTTTTATTTTTGTTTTGTTTTTTTTTTTACAAATATTTGTAGTTCCAGATTATACTTTAATCTGTTGAAACTAGAGATGTAATGTGGTTTCTAATAGAACCCAGTTTCGAATCGAATCTAAGGGTTTCAAAGTCCCGACGAAACTTTCGGAACTCCCAAATATCATGGAACCCGGATTTTTCTAAAATCGAAAGTAGACAATTTTTTAAAATAGACGAAGATCGAAAGTAGAGGATTTTTGAAAATCAAAAGCAGACGATTTTGGAAAATCGAAAGTAAACGATTTTCGAAAATCGAAAGTTGATGATTTTCAAAGATCGAAAGTAGACAATTTTAGAAAATCGAAGATCGAAAGTAGATGAATTTGGAAAATCGAAAGTAGACGATTTTTGAAAATAGACGATTTTCAAAAATGTAAAATCGAAAGTAGCCGATTTTTGAAAATAGACGATTTTCAAAAATGTAAAATCGAAAGTAGCCGATTTTTGAAAATTGAAACTCAAATTTTCAAACTTTCCAAAAATTTAGAAAATTCGAAAATGGAACAAAACTCAACAGTTTCTAGTTGAAACCTGGTTTGGTTCGAAACTCTGGTGCATTTATCTGATGGATAAATATATGGTCCTGTCTGTGCCAGCAAATATGTTTTAGACAGATATGTAGAAAAGGTACTCTGAATATATCTCGTCTTACATTTATATTTTATACATTTTAAAATTCTGTCAATGTTTAGCTCATGCTGCAGCTGACTGCTCACCACCAGCTGCAGCTCAGGCTAAACATTGACATCTCACTGCTCCTGCTTGTGACCACCCATGGAGGTAGTATGTGGACTGTTATGAGTAAGCTTTTTTACCTCCCTGGAAAAAGGATTTAGAGATTTTAATATTATTTATTATTATAATAACACAGTCTTACCGTGTGATAGTCATACCAGCGGCTATTTGGCATATATACCTCTACAGTTGTCTTTTTCTAAAATCAAACACAAGTAGTTCAAAAAGGTTAAACATTAATTTCTGGACTACTAATATTTTCCCTCAAACTCTTGAGCAATACATGATGAGCCAATTATGGGCTGCTCTTTCCCCTGCTGCCTCCTCTGCACAAGTTCAGGTTTCTATAGCAGTTCGAGTTAGAGGATAAGCGACCAGTTTTTGGTTTAAAGAGTGTGCATTCCCTTTAATCATTACTGTTCACGCTGTTCACAGTAAATTATTTACATAAAAAATGTTAATTTTTACGAGAAAAGACAGAAGCCCATTTATAATGGAGCAGTATTGCTAAATTGCTTATTTATTATGGTTGCAAAATATTGGCAGTACTGTTTGTGACCACATCAGTATTATATGTCCATTTTGCAAAATACTGAGTGATATTTTGAGACTGAGCAGTATTTCCCCTATGCCTATCATTGCAGGATTTAAAATGTATTTCTTCCAAATGAACAGTCAGGAAAGGTATGGTATTGCTATTTCGAAATACAGCACGTATAGACGGTAAATATGCCCCATACTTTATTTTATTTTCTATTTAAAATTGTAAAAGAAGTCTATAGAATATTGCAAGGATTTACTGCATACTGAATGACTTCATTTGATTGTTATTATGTCCAACATACAGTATGATTCATAATCGGTTACTGCAACTTTGACCCCTAGCTTGCCGCAGCTACTCTGGGTTTTCAGCTGCTGTTAAATACTCATGTCCAAAGAGCTGCACAGCTGCTGGAGAATATCTTACAGCAACTGCGCCAGTTTCTTTTGTGATACTCGTTCAGCTATCACAAGCTAGGTGTCAAAGTTGCTCTCTTGTGGCTCTGGGTGCATACTCCCCGGTATACAAAAAAAAAAGGTCTATATGATTTAAGTAAACATTTTTGAGTCAGATGATGTCTGCTGACCAAATATAAGTTTAGGTACAAGTGAAATTTTATTTTTACTAGTGCTTAAACAATTTCTACTAATAAATGTATGGTAATCAGTGGAATAAAATATGCAAAATAAAAGACAGTGGTTCTTATCTGTACATCAATCCTAAACTTCAAACAAGGAAAATTAAGTACTTACTTCTTCAAGAACAGGGCTGATCATTAATGCTGATCCCCATAAGAACTGTTTATAGACATCCCAGGTAGATTTATCTGCTGTAAATCTGAATAATAGAATTGATGCAAGTTATCCAAGACAAATATTTAATTTCACTATGCCCAAACAATAGAGAGGGGTTAGTTATTTGTGCATCACCTTGTAAGTACTTTTTAACAATGTAATATAATATTAAAGGACAACTCAACTGTAAAAATTTACTTTTTAAAAATGAAAAGTACCTAGGGCTTGGGGGGGGTAGGATTGATTATTCCTACCTCTTAATATCTTTTTGTTGAGAAGGACGAGCATGTACAGCTTTCATCTGCCAGGTTAGTCCTGGACTTAACTGTGAAAAAGTTAGAGCTGAAGCCAGAAGAAAGCCTAGCAAAAAACAGTTTCCTTTGTGCGGGTGCTCCTTGCAGAAACGATATTGGAGGGTAGGAATTAGCAATCCTATCTATCTAACCCAGATACTGTTCATTGTAACTTTTTTTATTTAATTAAATGCATCATAGTTTTATTTTTAAATATGTTTTTAAAATGCACATTGGCTGTGCCAAGATATGGAAAATACAATGCTTACTCGTGTAGCAATGGACGGATAACAGTGCTGCCTTCAGTATGGGCCTCAAACATTAGTGTGTAGAGATATGGCAAAAGTTTGTATCTAATATTAAGAACATCTCTGGAGATATTTTGAAACTTTTCATCAAAGGCCACAGGATCCTGTCGCTAAAGCAAAACAAACAAAAACTATTAGATATAGTGTATGCAAAAGCATTCCAGACAACACAAGCACTAAGACACACTCCTATTGGAGATCATGTGATGGAATACTAGGTTTTTCATGCTTTTAAGTAACCAAAGATTAACATAAGTTGTATTCAATTGGGTGCACTATCTCCAAAAACATTTGTAGATGCGCAGTCATTGTTAAATGACTGTAAAACCCATGGTCATTTGACCGAAAAGGAGCATTATTACATCTCCATTTTTTAAAAGGGTTAAAGGGTATCTCCACCCCAAAATCTACATTTTTCAGTGGTGTAGGGGACCCCCCCACCAACCCTAAATGCTAGGGTTTTATCTTCAAAAAGAGCTCAGAAACAGACTTACCCACCTTAGTTGCCTTGGCCTCTGCTTTTATTGCTCCTTTTAGGAATGGAGTAGCAATAGGGGCCGGACTGGCAGCCACATTTTTATAATTGGCTAAGAGTCAGCTAATCACTGACATGTCTGCCGGCTATAGAGAGAGCCGAGGGAACAAGGATGAGTAAGTATATTTCTGGGCACTTCTAAAAGGTAAAACTATGGCATTTAGGATTGGAATGGGTTCCCCTACACTACAGAAAAGTTTATTTGTTTTAAAAAAGTATGACAGCTTCCAGGGATCCACAGGAAGGGAGAGAGGGGGGGTGCTCCCATGCTCATGTCAGAGTCGTCAAAAAGGACGAGGAAGTAACAGGCATCGGATTACAAACAGACAGCTCCTACTCTTCACTTTAACAGGCACTGCAGGAGCTGCATAAGGAGCTGAGAGGAAAGTTAAGGATTTTTGAACAATACACAGTGGGGCCAGCAGTGGGTGAAATTTTAGTTTTAGGGGGGTGGACATGCCCTTTAATACCATTGGTAATTATTGTTTTGTTGCTGAATATCATTTCAGGGCACTATATTTTCCTGAAGTAAATAACCTTATTTGCACAGCAATGATTTTAGTATTAACTTTGCTAAGCAGACATAAGGTAAATTGGGCTTGATAGAGTAACAAAGTTTTCTAATTTAAAAAAAAAAACACATTTTATATGGACATTTCATTAAATAACATTTCCAAAACAAGGAATTAAATAAGTAATTAACACTGGGAATTAAGTAACTTTGTCAGTTTGAACATCGAATTGGATTAAATATCAGACTGGTGGATTGTTAACATAGGGCTTGTTCACACTAGGGAGCGTTTTGGTGTAATTTCACATGGATAAATAAGGGATTTTCTGTTCTGTAAGTTCTAATAACTCACTGTGGGAACGTCGGATGAAGATAGAAATAAAACAAACCTGGGGTTTTGAGGTATAATACTTACCAACTGTACCCACTGTACAAAGCAGCTAAAATGCTTTCAGTGAGTTGCCTTACAGGAACTGAAAACCCTCTTAAATATACTGTACACAGCATGTAATAAAAGTATGCCATCTAATTGTTAGATTAAACAGAATTATTTAGTAATTTGACTGTAGCTAAACAGGGAAGTATTATACGCAACAATTGTAGAGCAATTGAGCATATTTAGTGTTATACATGTTTACTTACCCCAAAGCCCTTCCCATTGTGATTTCTAGAGAATGGATAAAATGCACCAAGCTCCATCCATCGAGCACATAATTCATAGGTAGTGTTTTGAAAGAATCCACAAATATCTGCTCCTGTCTGATGAGAAACATATGAAATTGATTTCTGGGGATGTTTTTCTAATCGCCAAAACCATAATCTCTATACTTCTATCAGAAAAAAAACTCTATTATCAAGCACAAAATCAATCAATCCCTATCACTTTCTACAAAAGTAGAAAAGATCGGAAGTAACAATAATTTAATGTAAGAATATATAACCTTAGATCTATACGATAAATACTTTTTTGGGGTTTATAAAGACTCAAGAAAGTAATTTGTCACACACCCACTTTTAAGACCTTTAATACAGCAGATCTCTGTCAATTTCCTGATTTCTGCAGCCATCCCAACAGAGTGCGTCCTGGACACTTTTATATACTTGTTAAGTGAGATCTCTAGCCCCCTTCATTGTTGCCTGTTTCAAAATGGTAAAGTAACCACTGGCTAATTCCCTGTTGCATTTACAGTATGTAATTAAAACAAATTTTAAAAAAAAGAAAGAAGAAAATAAACAAGTAGCCAATCTTAATTTACTAGGAAGGAGAAGTGATGCAGAAATCAGGAAATACCAGAAACCTGAAGAATTGTTGTGCGGTGTGTTTTGCAAAACCCGCGCAGCCGGCGCTAAGATGGAGTCAAAGTCTTTCGGGGAGATTCAATATTGCGGGTAGTGTTACTTACCTTAGCCCAATCCCGCGATACAGTAACTGACGTAAACGAGATTACGTCAGTTATTGCATCGCGGGATCGGACTAAGGTAAGGAGCGGGACTTTAACGCTCCACAAGCTAGCGCAAAACTTAATGCTACAGGTTTTGGATCGTTGGCACAGCGCTATTTCCAAAAACATTCGGAAATGGCGCTGTGCTCTAAAAGCCATCTAAAACCCACGTTAACCAGAATTTTTTTCGGGTTAATGTGGGTTTTAGACAGAAATGGGCTATATTGTATCTCCCAAAAAGTGATTCTGACGTAGTTTGTTTTTTTGGCAAACATACATTTATACATTACCATTTAAAAAACATCCCTGTCACCTCAGCTTTTTAATACTTACATATGATATTCCAAAAAGGCTAAATTCCATCATTCCTATGGGAAATAAAAATAAATGTAGGAAAACAAAAATAACAACTGACATTTTAAGAAAAGATTTTATTTCAGCCATGGATTTCGATTTCTGGAATACGCTTATTAAGGCATTGCAAAGCACAAGTTTTTTTCTATCACAATTTTTGAATTTTCTATCCTGATGTTCTACTTTTGAAACGGGATTTTTACATTTTCCAATGCAAATTTTGAATGTTCGATATTTCAATAAGTTCTGTCTTTCACATATTTTCAAACCATCATTTCCTAAACTTAACCAGGTTAATTTGAAATGCATCTAGTTTATGACAAAATGGGTGTGAGTGATGTAGTGCTGTGTCACACATACAGAGACTATTACAGGGTGAAGTGCTGTAGAGGAAGGGGAAGTTTTGGGAAAATGCAGTGTCAACTAAGTATTTGGTAGAAATAACTTCCCCTTTTCAAATATTACTTACCCAATAGGCTGTCTTAGCCTTGCCTACTAAGACATTTTGAAGATCTGCAAGTAGAGAGAACATTGTGTAGTTGTTGGCTGGCAAAGGGCATGTGCTTTAATTTATGTCAGTTATGAGCCCTTTACTGCACTGCAAATGTATAATTAGGCTGTGAACAATATGAACAAACATGTGCCCACATGAAATTGATTGGCAGAGAAAACACTACACTATTGGCTTGTAATTGTATTGTGGAACTGTTCTGATTTGCCCTATTCTCCACTAAAGTCAAACTCTGTTTATAACTGGCCCCTGACCACCACCTGCAAAGTTTAACAGTTTCCCAGATCTTTCATAATACAACATTAGGGTGGATGGATGACTGCGTATGTTGTGATGTATGTACTCCCATGTCACCCTAAACACACACACACACACACACACACACCCCTACACAAATCAAAAGTTTGCTACCCACATGTCCTGGGTAAAGAGGGCATGTAATTAAAAAAAAACAAAAAAAAACAAACATAATTATTTCCAGGAATAATATTTATAATGTCTGTACCTAAATTTCACGACACATCATTTTAGCATTTTGTGTAATGTTGACCATGGCCAAAATCCTAGCCATGCAGTACAGCTCAGAGTTGCAGCTTGCCTAATACTTCCCTGTGCTCCTGCAATGGTTTAATCCCTGAGGTGGTTATGGCATTGCAGAAGAAATTCAGGTAAGCTGTGAGTAGAGGGGGCTGTTTGCATCAGTTTAGTAGGTTTTTCATGGTAATATGTAATGCAAAACTTAACCTTATGCTTACTGCATTGAGTGCATGCGCTCCCCATGAAAATAAAACCCACACTAACCCAATTTTACAATGGGGCAGTCTGGATTTCAGACTTATTTTAAACATAGTGATACTTACTGACTCTCCCACTTACTTTTTTGCACTGGGTTTTGTCACGTTTTACCTTTCTTTGGCTGTAAACTTCTTGTCTAACAATACTGATTAAATTTTACCTTTCTGTTAAAGCATCATCACCACATTAGGCTACCACCAAAATGATTAATTTTAGGGGTGTTTTTCTTTTCAGCTTTGCTTAGCAGTGTTGGCTAAGGTAATACTTTGGGAGATTTATCCAGAGCCACTATCACTCTAGGTAAATCACGATTCCCAAATTCAATATTGCATTTGGGAGTGTGAGTAACTCCTAATGCAAATGTAGTGCAAATGCAATATTAAATTGCAAACGCCAGTTGCATAGATGTCTTTTGCGAAACCTGCACAGCCAGCACAAAAAAGGAGTTAAAGTCATGCTAACCTATATTGACCATCTCCAGAAAACAGTGCAGCGCCCCTGAATGATTGAATCCCAGCAGAGAACCATTTTACACGTTTGTTATTCCTCTCATATAAAAATTATAAACAGACTTTGCTTTTGCCTATTTTTATATTATTTTACAAAAATCCATAACAAGTGGGAAGGACAGTAGTAGCTAAAACAAGCACACAGTAATAGAAATTGTGAATAGTTTATAACTTGACACTTACCAATAATAGATTTATCCATTTGATTCCAAGCTGCAGTGTTATCTCCAAGCCAGTGCCCCACCCACTGTCCAGCTGAAGGATACGTAGAACGGCTTACAACAATTCCTCTTTCCCCTGTCACATTTTGGAGGGCACTAGAAAAACATAGATTAGAAAACTAGATTGCAATCTTAAACACACATCCAAATAGAGGCTACCACGCTACACACAAAAATATAAAATAATACAGGTGAATGGTGGCCCAGGTATATACACTGCAGACCTTTTGCTGGATATATGTAACACTCCATATCAGGAATGGACCACCACTATGCATCAGAAAGTAGTTAAGTATTAACAGTTAATCCTTAGTCCAAAAATCAGTGTAGCCCAGATACTGCAGGCCCCTAGCCATCACTTGAGGTATCAATACTGGAAAACACCAACAGGATAGGCAGAGCAAAATCAATAAAAAGTTCCCATAGATAAGTTAAAATCACTTTGTTGGAACTTATCTGCCATGGTGAGCTTTTTTGATGGGGTGTGCAACCTACTGTATCAATTGCTATATTCTAGTATTGTAGAAAATTAGATTGTAGCCTATAGTTAACTACTATATTAGATTAAAAAATATGTATGACCCATTATATCTATATATGTATGACATATATTTAATCAAAATAGTAGCTGTCATTGTATCCCCCCCCTTGTTTAAAAAATAAAATTATTAATGACATGGGTTCTTATAAATTAGCTTTATATTTTTTTCTGATTGGACTATATTCTCTAATATTCTGTCATTAAATCTTGGATCATCTGCCAAAATACTGACTTTAAAGAATAACAATTAGCATAGAATAAAGTTGTTTTTCTGATTTACCAATACGAAAATGAAAATATAATAGGAAACAGTTTCTACTGTATTCTGCCATAAAAATATTTGAGTAAAGTGGCCACTTTCTATTGAAATCTGACTTTGTGTGAGACAGCTATTGTCTCTAATCATCTACCATAGCTCTTTACTAGAGATGGAATCTGGGTTCAACACAGGACTTCGGAAGATATTTTCGATAATTTTTGAAAATAGCCTCAAACATTCAAAAATCTTCGAAAATACGATCGGAAACTCTAAAATGGTCTCTGATCATAATTTTCAATAATTTTCGAACGTTCAAGGCTATTTTCGAAAATTATCAAAAATAGCCTCGTACTTTTTGAAAATTATCGAAAATTTTTTCAGTTTCGGATTTTCGGATCTTCGGGATTTTCCAGAGATCCGGAAATCCGAAAACGGAACAAAACTAGTGAGTTTCATCCATCTCTACTCTTTACCACTCAGTGAATTTCTTACAGAAAAATAATCCTGATATATCTTCATATAATATATAAGTGGCCTGGATTATAATGGGAGCAACAGTGGAATATATCTACTACTACGTAGTTGAGTGATTTTTATAAGAATATATACCACTGCTGCTCCCCATACATTTGCCGTCCTCCTTCCACTTTAACCAACACTTTCCTTGTCCAACCCTGCAATAAAAAAACATTGCTAAAGCACACAGACATTAACTGTTCGTTAAATCCTTATCTTAGTCCTTGATGTAAAGTCCGTTTCACCCGGTAACCTGAATCCTGTTAGCCGTGACAAGACAAATTCCTGCAGCCCTGTGAGTGAGAGCGGCCATTTCAGTGTACTGACAACTTCCTCTGCACGCTCTCCTTAAGTTCACTCGCAGGGCTGCAAGAGTTTGTCTCATGGCTGACAGGATTTAGGTTACTGGGTGAGAGGGATTTTACATCAAGGACTAATATAAGGATTTTATGAACAGTAAATGTCTGTCTGTTACATGAATCTTTTTTATTGCAGTGTTGGACAAGGAAAGTGTTGTTTAAAGGGGAAGGAGGAAGAAATGTAAAGGGGTAAGGGAATTCCAGAAGAAAGGCTGCCAGAAGGATGTCCACTAAGAAGTTAATATCTGGTATGTATTCATTAATCTATTTTATTACAGGGCTGACAGGGGTTACTGTATATTTAGTTTAATTATTTAGTGAAGGGAGAAAGGATAATTAGGGATTTAGTAAAGGGACTAGCGAGTAAATTCATATTTTAAAAACGTATATAAGAAATAATATGCCCCATTACATTGTAATATAAGGTTTATAAAGTCACCTCGGAATTCCCTGTCCTGTATAAAAGCACTCGACCTTTGGTCTCATGCTTTTATATGGCCAGGGAACTCCTCGGTGACTTTATATCCTTATATTACACTGTAAGGGGCGTATTATCCCTTATATATTTCTTCATGTATACCTACAGAAATAGCTGTGACTTTTTGGGGAAGATTACCAGTCACCTCTTCAACTACAGGCACCCCTAGGCACGTGCCTACTGTGCCTAATGATAAATGTGGGCCTGGTCTCACCTGTATGTTGGTTCTGCATGTGACAACCCATAAAGGTTGTGAACATCATAGTGTCTAACAGGAGTTCCATCAGGCAGGATCTGCTGAGTTTCCATACACAGTGTCTTATGATTTAGTCCTAAATGTCTTGATTCCAAATCTGAAACATAAAGATATAAATTTTGATAGCAGAAAAGATCCACCTAGTGAACTCGTTATATATATTGCAAATATAAGGGTTTTTTAATTACATGTGTTTTGGATTTTATTTGTTGCAAAATAGATATTGCTGTGAAATTTAAGTTCATTATATATCAAATACATATTGCTAAAAACATATTTAGCTTATATGGGTTCTGTGCCCTTGTTTCCATATTTGTAGCATTTACTTCATAAGGGGGGGCTAGGTGAAAGAAATGAACTAGAATGTAAAATAAAAAAGTCTGAAACCCTATTTTGAACTCACAGACCTAACATCTACAGAGACTAACCATCAGACACAAAGGATTGTGGGAATAACAATAGAAAAGTATTATCAAAGATTTACCTTTTTTAATGTATTTAAAAATATATTAGTCAGGGTTTAATCAGGGTTCTCATTACCTGAGTAATCAATCAACTGAATTTTGTTTAGTCTTCCTCTTTATATTATTTGTTAAATTATTCCAAATACATCATTTAGTTTATGAAGTTAAGTAAGCTACTATAGAAATCTATGCAGTAAATATCTGATTATTAAAATGCGATAAGGAAATTGAGAAATGCAGTTTGTATTAATGTAACTCAACAGTTTTTAGGAATTCAATATATATGTAACTAGATTAAATATTTGATTTAATGCAACAAAATCAAAATTAAAGGATCTATTGTATGTTTGCTATCTTCTATAAACTGCACCTTCTGGGTGTTAATGATAGAAACTAATCTGAAGTGAGCTGGGGAACTTTAATATAACATACTCTAAATGCTTCTGATTAAAATTTTACAGCTAGTATTTTTATGCAATTCAAGCCAAATAAAAGATGATTTTAGAGGAGTCTAAAAGGGTCTCTAGTCAGCATATATGTCTTTATTTAACATATGTCTTTATTTAACTTTGATTACTATGTTAATATGTTACACAGAGCACATTCAACATTTTCAACACCCTGAAAAGTTATATAAATCTATGATCTTATTATTACAACCAGAGTTGTTTTTTTTAAAGTTCTCTTATACAGTTATATCATTGAACTCTACATCAACTGTAATCATATTTTTTAAAATTCTATTGGGTAACTGAAGTTGTTTTTGGATCTTTGGGAAACATTTATTATTAACTTCTTTCCAGGATCTAATTTCCTGAGGTACCGTGCACAGCAAAGTGCAGTGATTAAAACAGGGTTTCAAATTTTGAAATACCTGAACTAAAATCAGAAGCACATTTATTTTAAGGGGAATGAATAAAATGATCTTACCATCTCCCAAAGAAAAGGATCATACCTCTGACAACATGTAAATGCTAAAGAACAATTAATTATTATAAACTTACATGGCATATATGGAGGCTTATTCAGCAGAGCATCTTTGCAACCATAAACTGATCCATGTACAAAACTTGCAGGCTCATTCATATCCTTAAAGAATAAGAGATAGGTTTTATTTTACTGAGTCATCCATAGTTAGGTTTATTTATTTATGGATATAAATCCAACACTTACTATCCACAGGCCATCAAATTTGATAAATTTCTCTCTGTAATCTTTGATCTCTTGAAGCCACCATTCAGATGTGGCTTTTTTGAAAAAATCTGGAAAAGCTGTGTAAGACCTGTAAATCTGAAAAATTAAAAAAAAAAATATATATATAAAAATACAAATGCTTTATTTCAGTATTAAAATGATTTTGTTTTAAAGTAAATACATTTTGTATTTCCCATGTGGTACAAATTGGGTGTACCTTCACAATTTGCTTTGCATTCCTTTGGATCAACTCTTAGATATGTAGGAATCATGTGAATGGCTTAACCTTGCAGCAAATGAAATAGGATCTTCATTTAAAATTCTAATTATGTAATTTCATTTCCATTTTTTTTTTCAAATACCCAATCTAGTCAAACAATTGTTTGCACCAGAATTCGAAATGTAAACCTGGTCATACATTGCTGATTTAGTTGGAGATTCTTATAGATAACCATTGGTAAACTAATGTTTTTTCCCCCAGTTTTTTTTTTTTTTTTCAGTCTAGGAAAAATCTCTTGTGTGACCAATTAGCCAGCCCTGTAATGACAACAATCATCATTTTAAGGTTGAAGTTGCTATTCAAATAACCAACTGAAGAATAATATTAGCCAGTTGTTATGTTCAATTGTATTCATTCACTAGGAAAATTCCGGGGAAATTTCCAACAAACATATATAATTTGTCAGGATCCTTGCCAATGACCAATCACCATTTCTTTTTTTGGATATAAAGCATTTGATATGGGTCATATGATCACATTGCTAAGAGAGGTTGACTGTAATAGGAATACAGAATACTGTAAATTGCAGATGGAAAAAACACAGGCTGTTCTGTAATTATTACACTTTTAGGACCTCTTACATAAAATTAATATAAGGGCAAGTAATTTAATTCCTTTTTAGTGTGGACATTTGTTCATTTAGTATTTCCATATTGGATTTTATAAAGTAAATATCTATATTAATAACACCTTATGATTTACTATAGGGAAAAAAATCATAAAGGAAAAAGTAGCCTAAAGGATAATTTATCACACTTACTGCAACTTGCGTATCCCAGTCAAGCGATTCATCTACTACTACATTAGGCAAATCTGGCCATACCTGACAAGAGACAAACATATAAAAAAAAATATATATATATATAGAATTATTGTTCTACAGTTGCGTGTGTTTTAATGATGGATTCATCACGACTGCTTCACATACAGTATGTTGAACAAAAAACTTGTTAGTCTAATTTTAAAGAAGATTTGTATAAAATAAGAGCTTTTTGTTTCAATCAAACATACAATTTAAAAAATAAATAAATATAATGTCCAGGGCACCTCACCCAAAAACCTGCTCAGGGTGCCAGCACCCCTAAACTGTATTTTAATGTTTGCACGCTCCTGTGTTTGGGAGCACACACCCATAGTGAATGTTTGCGAGAAGGCAGATTTGGAGGCATTAGGCTACATACAGTATGCTGGTTCACAGTGCTACTGACAATTAGAAAAAATGTATACAATACCTTGCCCCATGCAATCCCACTTCCATCTGCCCATTTAATAAAAACATCCTTTTCAACTCCTCTTCTGAATGCTGGATAATCCTTTGTTTCATTTCCAGCAATAGCAGGATCCTAGAATTTATAGAAAAGCAAATATAAATAAACATAAAGTGCAGCCTAACATCTAGATAAGACAGACATTATCCATCTCATATTTGTTATATAACACTATCACATTTTTCTGTTTTGTTTATTGATTTGTTTTGAAAAATCTATACAGGAAGATATTTAAATCCAGGGTTTTGAGAGATGGGTGAAACTGCTAAAATCCGTTCCGCTTGTGGACGTGGAAAATGGTCGGGGAAAAACCTACATACATCCAGAAGTTTTAAAAAAATAACTTTCCTCATGATCGAAATGTTTTACGATACTACGCATTCTATTTTCGAGGGTCACCGAAATGTTAGAAAATTAGAATTTTAAAGGAATTTTCGAAAAATTTGTAAAAATGATACAGTAACTTACTGTAAATGGCTCTGGGACCTGGGAAATGGTCTGGGGAACAGATAATCCAATTCTTTCAGATCAGAATTGGTTACAATCAGATTTTTTCAGAAAGAAACTGATTGGTATACTAACCAATCAGATTCTTTCTGAAAGAATCTAATTGTAACCAATTTTAATTGGAAAATAATCGGATTGGTATACTAACCAAACAGAATCTTTTTGAAAGAATCTGAATGTAACAAATTTTGTTTAGAAAATAATCTGATTGGTTAGTATACCAATCAGATTCTTTCTCAAAGAATCTGATTTATCCAATCAGAATTGGTTACAATCAGATACTTTCAGAAAGAATGTTATTGGTACGCTTTCTGGAAGAATCTGATTGTAACTAATCAGAATTAGTAAGGGTGAGGCCACACTGCAACGCACAGGAATCGCGTTATCGCACGCGATTGTGTGTGCGATTCTTGCGCGTTTCGCGGTATGGACACGCATGCGTTAACACACCAAAAATGGTGAACGCATGCGTTACCAAAACGCGAACAGACACGCAATCGCATGCACATATCTATACCATTTACGACACAGTTGATGTACATTCGTGGAGTTCGTATGACAATTGTACAACAAAATTGCATCGTGTATGGGCCCCTTTAGAAATAATCTGATTGGTATACTAACCAATCAGATTATTTTCTAATCATAATTGGTTACAATTAGATTCTTTCAGAAAGAATCTAATTGTCTTTTTCCCAGACCACTCTCCAGGAGATCCATTTAATCATTCTAAAATTAAAGTTATCGGTCTGTCTTTCAATACCTCACCCTCCCCATTAACTCACAGCTGTCACCAGGGATTCTGACTGAAACCAACAGAAACGCACAGCATGTGTTTCTGTCAGTTTGTATCCATTTTTTCCATACATTTGTATCCATTTTTTTCACGATGTGTATTCCATAGAAAATGCATGAAAAAATGGACAGAAATGCTGCATGCCGTATGTTTTTTTAAACGGACTGGAATGGAACGGATTATAACGCAGCAGGTGTGAACGATATTATGAAATCCTATGGGGTTTTACTGTCTGTCCATTTTTTTAAACGCACATGCGTTTGAAAAACGGATACAAACTGATGTAGTGTGAACGAGCCCTTAGAGAGGGATCACTATTGGTAAATGTGAGGTCCTATAAAGAACCCAGACTATCCTGTCATTCATATATATATATATCCCTTCCTGTCCAGCAAACAGCAGTTCTCCTTTTCATCTATTGGGGAGGGGTGGAGTGGAGTTATGTGAAAGTGAGAAGAATGTTTTTATTAAGACTGTGACTTGTTTTACAAAGGAAGTGACATATAAGTCTTGCAACTTCCTACTAACACTTCCTGCTTCCCTACTAACACTCAGAAAATGTTTTGATTCGCTAACACTGCTGTCAATCTAATATTAAGCACTAAAAGGGAAGTGATAAAAATGTTCCTTTTTAAGCTTACATTGCTTCCCTGTAAAACTTCCTGGGGTGTGGCTTAACAGTCCATTTTGAAGATACCATTACAAAACAGGAGTGGGGGCTGTGCAAGTTCTTTTATTTATTTATATATTTTGCCTTATTTACATTTCTATATACTTTAATGCCATTACTACATATTTGTTAATATTGATATAACTATTTATTTAGTGCTTAAACAACACATAAACACTGTCCCTATGTATATTACTTTTACCTACCCCCACTAACATAGTACCTCCGAAAAATCCAATGTATTCCCTATGAAATATTATTTATATAATATAAGGGAGGATATATATATATATTTATATGAAAAAGGTCAGAAACCACGACCGAAACATCGCTGTCTGCACTGAATATGTGTGAATAAAAGTTTTTTAAAAATAAAAACAAAGTCCTCATGTGTGCACTGGATACAATCAATCATATATAGGTATAAAGGTATAAAGATAAACAGAGCACTCAGCGGTCTAGATGAAAAAAAAAACAAATAGTGTATTTATTCATACATATCAACGTTTCAGCTATCCAGTAGCCATCATCAGGATGTGAGATCACAACAAACAACTTCCCTATATCAGGTGTCCTCCCAACATCATATTGACATGCCCCCCAGTTATTCAGGTGAGGATTACTAGCCCTAAATATCCCCCAATCATAAAAAAAGTAAGGAAGCAGCAGGCATCTAGGTTGACTCACAGACAGCTCCTACTATTAACTTTATGGAACTTTAAACAGACACTGCAGGAGAAGCATTTGGAGCAGAGGAGTAAGGAAAAGATTATTTAGCACTATACAGTGGGACCAGTCAGGGCCGTTTTTAGGCATCGGCCACCTAGGAAAAGAACTAGGGCACCTATGTTGAACCGGGGCACCTATTCTTCTCCCTAGCATCTCCCTGTCAGCTGTTACTTGCTGTGTTAGATCTGCTCTCCTTGTTCAGCTGTAACCTGCAACATTGTATCTAGTACAGAGCCTGAACTCCACACACCACATATCAACAAATGTTGCAATTTGCAATTGAACTGAAGGTGAAGGAAGGAGGGGGGAGGATGAGCTCAGCTAATAGTACTGAGGAGAACAGTTCAAAAATGCCAGGTAAAAGCTGCTGCAGACTTTATAACGGTGACCTCTGTGACTAGCAGCCATGAGATCCCTATCCCCTATCCCTGCCTCTTTCGTCCTTCCACTCAACTCTCCAATTAGAACTTAGAGTGGGCGAAGAGTGAACAATTCAATGGAAGAGACATGGAAAGCAGGCACATACTGTATATCATGTTTTGGGTTTTTTTAGGGGGAGAGGGGGGGTGGCGCACATAGGTGTGAAGGCGCCTAGGGCACTAAAATGGCTAGAAACGGCCCTGGGGCCAGTACTGGGTTAAATTTTAGTTTTTGGGGTGGACATGCCCTTTAAGAAGAGAGAATTTTAAAAAAAATTTATAGACAGATGAATGTACGGTAACATGTTGTTATACATATTACTTACAAGTATGATGATGAATTTCATTCCATCTGATCTCATTTTGTCAACTAAAACTGGAAGCCCTGAAAAATTTGAGCTTAATGTGAAATCCATCTGTCTCTCCATGTAATCAATATCTGCATATTGCACATCCTGTAGAGAAAATAATTTGTTAATCAAATAATGTGTTATAATATTGGAAAATGTTTGATTTCAGTCAAAAATATTTTCCTTCAAAACTCTCTCATTTAGTACTTGTTGATCAAATACCAACAGAAAAACACTATTCAATGTAAGCCACAGTAGTTAGGGAATGTAAGTAAAATGGCTGTAATGCAATGGTTCCTTATCTGAATTAAAACTTCCCCCAAGAACTTTGTATGGCAGAGAAGACCATCAGTCAAATCTATCCTAAACCACAGCACTACAAATATTGGTTAACTGATTAAATAGCATAAGGTAATGGTGGTTCCCTTCCTCCCAAACTCTCCGCTCCAGTCCTGTTTTGCAGAGTCGCGTGCTAGAAGTCCTGGGGCATTTCTCCCCCACACAAACACAGTCCACTATCAGAAAAAGAGTACTGCTGCACATCAAAAACAGCTATTCTTCAAATAAGCAACTCACCACTCCAGAGTAGGGATGGCTGGTTCGCGGATCCGAACCCGGATCCGCCGCGGATTTATCCTGTTCGCGAACAGCGGATTTTTCCGGATTTTCTGCCTTCCGAACTTCTGAACCGCGGATTTCTCGTATTTTCGAAAATTTCCGAAATTATGAGATTTCTCGTATTTTCGGAAATATGTATTTTCAAAAATTTTCAAAATTACGAGGAATTCTCGTATTTTCGAGGATTTTTTTCATTTTAATGGGTCCGCTCGTGGATTTTCGAATTTTTTCGAAAATTCGCGGATCCTCGAGCGGACCGGATTTTGCGAAGTTCGGACATCTCTACTCCAGAGCTTCTAAAAATGTTTCTTTATTCAATTCAAACTAAAAAGCATGTGTACAGCTTCATGCTGGGGACGATGGAGAAAGTCTAGACGTTCTCCATTGTCCCCAAATAAAAAAAGAAATAGCCGTTTTTGATGTGCAACGGTACTTTATTTCGGATTGTGGATTGTAACTGATTAAATATTGCTTTCATTAAGAGGTTAATCATGTTTGGAATTTAGCCAGCACTGAAAAAGGGATATTGAATCTCCAGAAGGAGATCTACCCAGAGTGTCTGTGGTGCTGGGTAAATCACCTGCATGTTTCTTACCATCCCTTTCCCAAAAAATACATTTGTGTTGCATCAGAGAAAGAAAATGGGAGGTGAGGCATATCTTTTTTTTAGGATAACATTTAAAGTGGGGAACTTTTTCCCCCATATTATATTTTTTTCCTTTAGGTCACTAATTTAATTACATTTTGCCTGATCAATTACTGTACCAGAGTGATTACAGAAAATTGCACAGATATTGATAAAATAGTTTTTGGAATGTTTAATTAAACATTAAAATACTGATGATGTTATCTAAGATGCTGAACCCATTCGTCCCTTTAATTCATTAGGCCAGACACTATCAAATTCCTAATCCTATACAACCTCCCAATACAAAGTAGATAATGATAGACAGCCTCCAATGGAATCTCTCTATTGATATATTGTTTGGTAGTCTGTCAAAAATTACCAATGTGTCTAATCTATTTTTCACCTGATTGTGGCAGAAAACCTTCTCAATAAATATTGCTTGTGTCAGATATTTCACTGACCCCTGGGTACTTGCAGTAACATAATTAAAGGATTAATATGACCCTAGAAAATTTAGTTTCCTGAAAAGCTGCCCCCCCCCCATACTAAACTGAGAAATAAGTATGCCTGCATATATGTCAAGCTCTACGTGTTCACACAATTAACTTATAGCTGTTAATTAATTTTACTCCTTTAAAGGATAACTGTAACTGTAATGTGCAGTTCCTTGTCTGTCCTGTCTGTCTGAGTCTCTATGACAGTCACATAATGTTCTGTGTAAGAAGTAGGGATGGCCGGTTTGTGGATCCGAACCTGGATCCGCCGCGGATTTATCCCGTTCACGAACGGCAGATTTTTCCGGATTTTCCGCCTTCCGCGGATTTCTCATATTTTCGAAAATTTTCGAAATTACGAGATTTCTTGTATTTTCGTCAATACGTATTTTCGGAAATTTTCCACAATACGAGAAATCTCGTAATTTTGAGGATATTTTTCATTTTAACGGGTCTTCTCACGGATTTTCGAATTTTTCGAAAATTCGCGGATCCTCGAGCAGACTGGATTTTGCGAAGTTCGGAAATCTCTAGTAAGAAGCCCCACTCCCGGAAATCACTCTTTTCTGAAGCTAGTTACAGGCCTGCTGTAAGGATCTCCTGCTCTGCCTTATGTTATCCCTAGATGTCACTATCCCTTGTTTCTATTTAGTTCACTAAGTGTCGCTGTTTTGTGTTCCAGATATCACCTCTAGTTGTCACTGTTTTGTTATTTCACTTCCCACCAGCAGCAGGCCATTTCACCTTTGGACAATTATTACTCATCATGTTCACCTGATTGCCGTCTCCAGTTATTTAAGGACTCCACCCCCTTCAGTTCATTGCCAGATCGTTGTTTTTGTGGCCGCTCTCCCCATCATCTTTCTTGCTCCTGTTCCAGACCTTGTTCTTGTTCCTAGTCCTTGCCTAGCTTTTTGTTCCAGTCCTGCTCCGGTCCTGTGCCTGTTCTAGTTCCCTATTGTCTTTCCCTTCATTCTCTTGTCTTTTGTATATAGTCATGTTAGTATTCTTATCATGTTCACTGTGTGTTTAGGTGTGTTTAATAAACAGGTTACCTTGATCACTGCTGCACTTTGATCTTTTTGTACTTTCTTAGCTGCTTTGCAGCAGCACTCATCAAGGGAGCGTAACACCTGCAACTATTCTCTATCCTTTCCTCTACTTATGGAAACTTTAGGTAAAGAAAAGTTTTCTTTTCAGGATTGTGGCTAGCTTTAAAAATAATTTAAAAGTTTGGAGGTGGGACTTATGATGCCGCTGAAGATACTCTGTCCCAGCAGTGGGCATGCTCCAACCTTAAACTTAGAGGCAGACACAACAATTCTGGTGATGTCACAGCTCAAAGTACTATTAAGAAAATCCACTTTTTATATTGCTGTAACTTTGGATAGACTGAAGCTAGAAGCATGATCTTGGAGCCATTTTAAAGTAAGTGTGCTCTTGTATGGATAGCACAGTTCATCTTTAAATGCTATTGGATTTTATTACAATAGTAATACTTATTATGCTAATCCAGTATTTACTTTTACAAAAACTTACATATGGAATTTGAGCTGCTACCATGTCATTATACAGCTGTGCAATTTCTTCGTCATTCTTATATCCGTAGCGGCACAACTGAAATCCCAAAGACCAATATGCTGGCATAACTGGCCGGCCGATGAGCTGAAATGAGTTACAGAATTAAGAAAAATGTAAATTAAAGTCATCATTTTATGAGCAAGAATTGAGAAAGATAATAGTCTTACAGCTGTGTACTGCTGTACCACCATCTCTGGTGTTGGACCCATTACTACAAAAAAGTCTAGAATTCCTCCAACAGTGCGATATGTTAAGGCAGGCGTTGGTTGCAGTGTTACATCTGATAGCAAAAAGAGAAAATAAGTTGAAAGTTTAAACTTAAAAATATTTCATACATATAATTATAAATATAAATTCATATATTTCTCAAAATGGTAAAATAAAACATTTTTAATTTGCGTTAATAGCAATAGATGGGCATAATCATTAGTCCAGAGGTGTAACTACCTGGGGAGCCAAAAAAAAACATTGTAGATAAAATAGGATTAGGAGCCCCACCATTGTTTTGATGGGGGGCCCAGTGATTCCCACTTACGCCATTGCATTAGTCAGTTGATGTATAAGTCAAGCTGTCATAGCTGTCAGTGTTTGGTTGATTATGCTGTAGCATAGCAACAGGTATACCTGCTGATGTTCCCCACTGGATCATGTTTATGTAATGTGTAATCGATATTAAAAGATTGTAATATTGATTGCAAAATGATTGAGCCAAGTAGTTGTCAGAACATCGCTTGAATGTCTGGACGTTAGTCTGTAGTGTATGGCAAGCATACTTATGAAACAGGATAAATCTCTGCACAATTAGTGACGAATCCAGGTTTCAAAACTAACCTGGATTTAATTCGGAACTGTTGGTCATTATATTGCATATACGATTAATGATTTTTTATTAGCATACATCTGCCTATTACAATTATTATTACTGTCTACATTTATAATTAATAAGTAATTTGCATGTATATGCTTAAGTTTGCTGGCAAGAATTACCGTATATACTTGTGTATAAACTGACCTGAATGTAAATCGAGGTACTTATTTTTAACTTAATTTTTAAGCAACATTGAAAGTCTAATACACAGCCCCATAGAAAGTCCCATACACAGCCGCATAGAAAGTCCCATACACAGCCGCATAGAAAGTCCCATTTTGTTAGGTGTGCAGGTATCGTTCTTATGAGACAATGTTAGTTTTCAGAAAACAATGTTTTGGGATGAACGTTTAAATGCTTATTGTGAAAATCTTGTTTTTATAATAATAATTTTGAATGATAAAATGCCCCCCCCAAAAAATTTTTTCCTTTATTGTATTCTTGATTCTTTTTTTTCCCCTTGTTTTCGCCTTCTTTCTTAAAAGGGAAATGTGGTATCCAAACAAGTGCCCTTAAGTAAATGCTTTTAGCTGCAATTAGCACAAGTTAAAGTATGCTAATTTCATGCTAGTTCTGTGACCTGTGAAATCACCAGCACCACTGCTCTCTCCCCAAGAAGTCTCAGTCTTGAGCATTTCCACTGCTGGGACATTTTTAAAGCTAACCATAAGGCTAATCTTTGCTCTCTCTCTCTAAGGTGTCCATAAAAAGGCAGAGAGTGGTTTCAAGTCTGTAACTAGCTTCAGAAAAGATTGTTTTTGGTGTGCAGGGCTTCTTACACTGCACTGCACATATCACAGACTCAGACAGTCAAGACAAAGAAGTGTTACTTTACAATCATAACTTAAGATCCAGAAAAGTCAGACATCATCATCTTAGCTTATTTGAAAAGTATGAGAAAGTTCTTTTAAATAGATGGCCTGTCTATGGAGACCACAGTAACCCTTTAACGTCTTATTTACCATGACCTGGATGAATGAGAACATTCACAAGCATAAGACAAATACAGGTATTTTATGATACCACCGGTATTGCTGGCGATGACATTTGCTGTCACTGTTTCCAGTTAACATGATAAAACCAGCCACAATCAGCTGTCAGTATCAATGGATATTTTGCAATAAAAAATATTGATTTACTATTTTGTGTAATAATAAATACATTTCTACGTTAATTAGGTGTCAACTCTACACTAATCACTAATGTGCCTACCAAATCAGGCTTTGTGCAGCTAGTTTGAGTGTACCAAATTCATTTCTGTGGAGGCACTTGCAGTGAGTATACATGTTAGACATGGGTGAACATGGAGATATATTTTAAAAAAACTTTTGAAAGCATCACAGATTATGCGAAGTAATTATTTCTTGAACTTGAACAGTACCTATGTTCTTTTTCAAATGTGCTTACTTTAACAACTGGAATCAAAATAAAACTGTGTATTTTTAACTTCTCAACAAACTGCTTTTTCTGACAGACCTTATACACTGGAGAAATATCATAATGCTCTCTTTGAAGGGTTTGTTCACCGTCTTGTCAATTAGCTCTGGGGAAACTGCCATTCTTCTTTTCCAATGCTATTTTTGATAGGAAAGTTTCAAGAAAAAAAATCGAAAGCCTGACACATTCTCTGTGTTTTTTTTAATAATTATGATTTTTATGTATCAGAAAATAGCCTTGAAATATGTTGTTTCAGCATCAAATATATATTTAGGTCAAAGCCATGCGGTGAAGGAGGAATCATCATGCTACAGGCTTGAAGGCATGTATTTCCCCGAACTGTTGCATTTGCTTTTAAAATTTTGTGAGAAGCAAATATTTTTATTGTGTCACCTAACATAACATATTTGTTAGAAAACACTGAATAAAAATGTAAGTCCATATATAAATATTTGTCATTGGTAAAAGTCACTAAATTGACCAAGTTTTCCATCTTAAAACTTTCTCAATGCACATTGTGTTTGTTCTGCTGAGCAGGGTCACAACAACCAATCACAGCAATTATATTTTTGTGCCAGCCCCCTGATTATAAAAATTATTGTTTGCAGCCCTAGCAGTAATTTTATAGTATGTTGGAGGGTTGAGAGTTGGTGTAAAAAGAGAGACCAACAGAGCTGTATGTTGCTCTTGTATTTAAGTTCCTATAGCCAGCCTGCCAGCTAGACCACCAGCCAGAATGCCAGTCAGTCCACTAGCTACCATGGGGGTGGGAGTAGGGGTGTGTAGATGGGTGACGTCACTTGTTGAATATATATAGGAGGTTTGTCATGTTATCTGTTCACACAGATTACCCACTACCACTAGGAGACTAGATCACAAAAAAATTCCAGCCACCGTGAAAGGGGGTGTAGGTTGTGTGCCCGGTAAATAAGAATATTTTTTTCTTTTACCAGTCATGGAAGAACCCACAGGCAAGACTGTATGACAGTTAAATGAAGCTTTATATTTAGTATTTTAGTCTATATTAACGATATTCTGACAATTAGATCCTTGATTTACACAGCTGTGGCAAGATCTTAAGAAGATTAGACAGTCAAATAACAGGGAGTTGAGGCATTTTACTGTTTGACTATTGCAAAGCTTAATAAAATGTATTTATTTTCCCAATTGCACTTCTGAAAACCCTGGTTATGTTTTTTTTCCCTTTCAGGTTGAATGATATAAGTCAATGTCTATTTATTTGGAAGCAAACAGAACAAAACACTAAAAAACATCTGCTGCTCAAGCTTTGTATTTCTCTGCATATTCATTTATTCAGTAGGCATCTTTGTTTTTCCAGTAATTATTTGCTACCATGAAGACACCAACACAGTCTTTGTACAGATAGCTGATGCATCTATGTTCTTCTATTTGTGCAAATTAATCCAAATGTGTTTTATGCTGCAAAACCTATTCATTGGAGATTCCTCTTCAGATTAATGGGGACGATATCCTTTGTTTGTTATCTGGAAGTAGGTTTTTTCAAGTACATTTTCTGCATTTAAACACTGCACTGAAGAGTGATGATTACTCAGTCAATTTCTGCATATCCAAATGAACTACAAGTAACTCAATTTCCCACAGGGTAATTCATAACTTCTAATGTGCATAATGACTAGTGATTATTTGCTATGTAAGGCACTGTAGTAAGTGACTTGTGCAGAATGTAAATATTTCTCTATCTAAAAACAAAAACCAGGAAATGTATTATAATGTATGTAAAGGAATTGCTTATATTAATTCAACACCTATGAATAACATTTTTGGGCAAAGATGCGGTTATCCCATGTATCCATATATGTAAATGTTCTAGGTGAAGACTTAAAGGGCGATTTAACAAAAGTTCTTATTGTTAAAAATGGTGCTAATGTTAGCTTTTAAATGGTAAACAACATCTGATTGGCTGGGGCAAAATATGCACCATTTTTAACAATTAGCAGGGAGATTCACCCAGAGCCGCGAGCTCTCTGGGCAAATGTTCTGTATCGGATTTAGCAGAGGCTCTGCGGCTCTATTAGTAGGCATTAAATTCTTATGCGCAACAGCCATACAGCATCTGGTAAATTGTTTTGTGACGGCTGCGTGAGTGCCTCTCTCAGTACTAGCGCAGTCGCTGCAAAGCGAGATTTAACTTTGCGCTAACTGATTGTAAATCGGTTAGCACGATGTTAAGGGCTGAAAGGAGCACTGCGTACCTGCCTTGCTTCTCTGTAAATTTCCCTGTAGAAATTTTATTACATCGCCCTGTTAGATTATACAAAAACATTTCCTCTATTTGTACATCTGTGGGTTTGGATCTGCCCCGGCAAAGAAAATTACAATAAAATGTAATTAAATGCACTAGTTCATATTGATGGAGCTGTTTTACTTACTTTTACTAATGTGCAATTATCGCAAAATATAATACAAATATATTTTTAAAAACTTAGAACCATAACCACTTCTGTTACTAGGTTAAACATTCCATTTGTCAGCTGTTTGTATCAGTTTGATTGATAATGCTTTATGGGGAAACTTCATGTTCTAATAATAGGATTATAAATAGCTTTACACCAGATAATATTAGAATATTAGAATTTCTAAACTAAATTTAAATTAGAAAAAAAAATATTGTATCACTGCATTGTCCAATTATTTCTGCACAGAAAGCTATGAAAGTTCTCAACAGAAAATAACTAATTGCTGGCCAGTCTGAAAATTGTCAAATGTATAACTGGCATCTTACACTTAGCTTGGAGGCATGCTATTTAAAAAAAAAACTGGCTTAGATAAAGGGTCTGATTCTACAAAGTCTAAATCTGCAAATTACACAGTGTTTGGATAAAGCCATAGTAAATACAACATTTTTTAATGATCAGCCTCCAACCTGCCTAAAAAATGGAAAGTAAATGCACCTTTAAATGCAAATCATTTTGAACTTTAAAGCTAGTGAAGTTGTATTTGCAAATGTCTCCTATAGCATTGCATAAATATATTCTCTTCGATGTTTTGGAAATTGACAAGTAAATAATGTTTGTTGTCTTCTCAGAAGCCACATGTGCGTGGTTTTAGCATGATTATGAAAAAGTCACAGCCACAACTCCACAAACCACCACAATATGCTTCTTTCCAAGTTACTGTGTTTTTTTTCTAGAAAAGATGCATTTATCACTCTATTGACAGCTCCCAATGACACCTGCTCTCTGTTGTGTATGCCGGCATGCTGGCAATGTACCAGCAGTAGGGTTGCCACCTAATCCGGTTTTTACCCGGACAATCCAGGAATCACCCCCTGTCCAGTTTTTGGGGCTTCTTCTCTGCTATCCGGGTTTGCACTGACCAATTTTATTTTTTTTTTAAAATTCTGTAAGTAAAATAATGCGCCCCCTACAGTTCAGCCCCAATATTTCTCTGTTTTCTGATAGGGGGGGTAAGGATCACTCATCTGGAGTAAGGTAAGGAAGTAAGGAATCTTCTTGTTCTGGCTAATACCTCCCTGATCTTATGCACCTTAGGGCCTGGGAGGTGGAGCTTGATGCAAGACTATGTAAGCCTGAGGGCATGATCCTCTTTATTTTGTGTCCCACGGGGGAAGATTCAAATGAAGGGGTTGTTGATGACTCGTAGTGGTGGATGTGACAGAGAGTCTTCTTCTGTATACATTAAAAGGGCATATATGTACTGCTATTTATGAAGCCACCTGTCCTATCCTGTTATGAGATATATTATTTGCTAAATCATCTGTGCAAACAATGATACCACTACCAGAATGCCAAGCATAGCATCAATGTCTGTGCCAACCATGTTATCAGTGTCTCTGCTAACCATATTACCAGTGCCAGGATGCCAAGCATAGTACCAATGCCTGTGCCTTCCATGTTATCAGTGTCTGTGCCAACCATCATACCAGTGCTAGGATGCCAAACATAGTAGCAGTGTCTGTGTGCCAATCATGTTACTAGTGCCAGGTTGCCAAGCATAGTACCAATGTCTGTCCGCCAAGTATGTTACCAGTGCTAGAATGCCATACATAGTACCAGTATCTGTTTGCCATGTTACCAATATCAGGTTGCCAAGCATAGTACCAGTGACTGATCACTGATTATAACAAAGATTGGTCATGGATAAAACAGACTCTTAATAAATATTGGTTTATAGTCAATTTATTCTAAAGTCGATAAAGTATTGCCAACGGTCAATCCCAAATAAAGCAATGTTAACAGCCCATAAAGCACCAAAAATAGGGCAGAAGTGAAAGATTGGTCAGAAGTGACTTCAAATCTAGTTGGAGGCTTTCAAAAAAACACAACCCCCCAGAATTGCAAAAAACACAAGTGCATTTATTGTGCTAACACGTGTTTTGGACATCTAGGACCGTGAGAAAAGTGTGAGAAAATCGAAAGTAGACGATTATCAAAAATCGAAACCTCGAAAGTAGCACTCAATTTCGGTAACCCTTAAAAATAGAATGCGAAAGCTCGAAAAAAAAACGATTGTGAGGAAAGATAGTTTTAAAATAAGTTTTGGTTATATTTACGGGTTTCCCAGACTTTTCCCCAGGTCTCTGTGTCATTTACAGTTACCTACTATTACTATTTGTCCCTTGAAATGGACAGAAACGTTCAAATAATTTTCTCCTATAGACTTCTATGGGTCTGTTTTCGAATCTTCGAATTTTCCGGAAAATTCAAAAAATCTAAGACGGAACAAAACTCAACAGTTTCGAACATCTCTATTTGTGAGTGATCACATGCCAAATTCCAAGTCTTGTTTGCTTCAATCACTGGTGGTTTAGTGGGTTTAGTGCAGTAGTAGGCTGTGATTGTCTGATAACCATAGCTTGTTGATTATTGTTAGCTGTAACATACAGAATAAATTTTTTCTTTTGCTGTTTTTTTTTTTATTTGCAATGAAAAACACAGTGGATATTGAGCTTAACAACAATATATTTAAAATAGATTACAATCTGTTATGTCCAGTTTAAATGTTGTAAAATATCAATAGATTTACAACTGCCACGTAACTTCAATTTGTTCTCCTAAATTGTATTTCTTATTAGTGAGATGGATTTCTAGAATCTGAAAGAAAGAAAAAAGCCTTTTGAAATCTGGTTAATACTGATTTTGAGTTAAAGATGTATGTTAATTATATCGTAATTAATCCTTTTGCTTTATGTAGATAGATACACAGTAAATATATAATGACTTCTGGATAAAGTGGCATAACAGAATGTCACACTAAATAATTAATTGTGGGGTATTCTAGCTAAAACGGACTTTTGCCAGAATGGGGGTTTTGATTATTACTATGGCCCTGGATGAGTGAATTGTTTTCAGCATGCGTGTTTTTTATTTTACAAGATAGTAATTTCTTTATAACCAAATAAATGCTGTCTAAATATTACACAATGTTCCCCTTTGTAAAGAAAAGTAGCTATAAACACTTTTTAAAATTATGTTCTGAGTTTGTGAATACTTTCTGGTGTATGCTTCTGTAGTGTGTTTTTTTTTTTTTTATACAAATCAATTGATTTGGCAATTATTTGTCTGTCTGAGGACTGCCTGTTCAATTCAATAATCTCATGACTATCCCTAGCCAGTGTATGTGTATTAGGAAGGGCTTTATTGTATATCAATAAAATTGGAATACTTACCTCATTTTGGAAAGTAAAATTTGTGATGTTTTCTGTGGTGCTCATATAATTTATTTGAACCGATTTTACTGTATTCTTGCCAGCTCCCCAAACATAAACATGTCCAAGATGGAGAGGATTGCTTGCTGTTAAATAATTGTTGTGTATAATTTGGTTTCTTATGGTGTTCTTGAAAAATAATAATAAAGACATGAAAATTACAAAGAATTATTTGAAAATCTTTTGATGTGTTTGCAGTCCCTTTCAAGACAAATCTATAAGAAATAGGTTAACATCGAAATGAATTCATTAAAGAAAACAATTGAAAAGTGTTATCTTTGATCATGAAATAAAAGTTCTGATCTCCCTTGTGTGCATCTTGCGGTAGATGGTTCTCACACATTTTGTCATTTGCCAGCAAAACGGGTCAGTTTTGTCTTTTTTATCTATTGACCTTTGATTTATATCCTAATCTAGAAAAAACACATTTAGTGCCTTTGTTCCTTTGTTTGTAGAAATTAAATTAATAGGACAAATGGGGATGAAAATATTTTTCTAAGAGACTGTATAATAATATTTGAGTCAAATGTGATTCATCCCATTCTGCAATATTCTAAAATATGATACAGAAGTCCAATCAAATATTAAAGGGTATCACTATATTTATTAAATCAAATAAATGTGCAGAGCAAACATAGCACGATGTTTCGGTCCAAAGGCCTTTCTCAAGCACTCAGGCCGAAACGTTGTGCTGTGTTTGCACAACATACCTTGTCAGCAGTGAATTTTGTTAGAAGATAATTCTTCTTTTCTATTGAATCTGAAACAGATAGTAAGTACGGTTATAGAAATGTTGTATAAAAAAAAGTACACCCAGAGTGGTTTACTTTATAACCATTTAATTTATTTATGTGTTTATGTCAATTACACATACCTATACTCTTCCCATCATCCCAGAAAAGATTCCCCTGTGCCTGTCCTTGGTCATCCAGGGCAACAATTAGTCCCATGAACTTCTGGCGACTGCAGTTATGAAAAATTAAAATACAACTTGGTATCATTTCTTTCCATCTACAGTAAGTCTAAAATTGTTTGATACTAAATGGTTGGTTCTTCAAGAAAACATAATTTTATAACAGTAAAGAAAGTTTTAAAATAATAACTTCAATAGCACTGCACTATATTTTACCCAGATTGTGTTTTATTATGAAGAATACCAATTAAAAATTTATTTAAATTCTGTAGTAAAGCTAATTTAGTGATTGAAGTTTTCTTGGTCCTTGCTAGAATTGAAAGTTGATGGAATGCAACATTAGCTGTACCCAGCTATTTGCATTACACCAGGGATCCTCAAACTATGGCTCTCCAGATGTTTGAAAACTACAACTCCCAGCATTCCCTCTGTAGTTGAGGAATGCTGGGAGTTGTAGTTTTCAAACATCTGGAGAGCTGCAGTTTGAGGATCACCGGTCTACACCTTAACGACTATTAATTTTCAAGCTCAGAGTGCCTTTTGCTAGCTGGAAACAAGCTGTCACACAATAACATCCTTTCATTTATTAAAAAAAAGTTCTCTAGTTATATGTAGAAAAATATGATTTTTCAATAATAAATCATTTATCAATAATCAATAAGGCAAGAATACTTGCCTTATAAATCATACATTTATCTATAAAAGGAGCTATTTTTATAGTGTAAGTTGTGTTTCACACTTATAATTATATAAATGATTATTTGCACAATCAGAGATTTCTTGACTTGCAGTCAACAATCCAAAGTTATTATATTTCAAAAAATTTTTTAAATTTAAATAGTTTGTTTTAGATAGATATGAGGATAGACAGAAGGTTTCTTCTATGAATAACCCAGTTTCTTATCGTACATCTAGAGACGGACGAACTTCCTAATGTTCAGAAAACCAGAACTAGTTCAGATAGAGTTGGAATAGTTTGTCCCAAATTCGGGTTCTGGTCCATCATTCTTTACATTTTCATTAATTCTACACATTGAAGCACCAACAAAAGATTTGGCACATTAAAAAAACAAGTAGTATATCTGTGGTATTAGCTAATCATCTGACTGGCTTTCACTAATCAGAATGACTTGTACAAATAATCTATTGGCAATAAATACCCTGACACCTTGCTGTTACTCCAGGGTTGTATGGTATTTGAGGTTGAATAAAGACATAAGTCCAACTTACTCAGCAATACCCAAATTTCCTGCCTAACAGTTGTTTGAGAGGAAGGCAAAAAAAATGTATGAAGAGGAAAAAAAAATCCTTCCTGACTTCAAGTGGCAATTGGAAATATCCCTGGATCAAATTATATTATAACAACGTTCTATATCAATTCCAGTAACATGCAACATTCTTTATTTTTAGAAACTCCAGCTTTTTTTTAAAGGGCATGCACACTCTAAAAACAAATGTATCTTACTGGATAGCTGTGGCTTTAAATATAAAGGTGTTGTTTTTTTTTTTTTTGCCCTATTACTCTCCCATACCCTATCTTTAGTGCTTGAATGTTGTTGTCTTCCTCCTCCACTCTAATCATGCTTTCAGGACTGTCCCCACGAGATTCTCCAAATCTCCAATATGCCCTTTGCCATATAATAGCATGGGCTTTTGAAGATCGTGCGCATGACGTCAATGGTTGTGCGCGTCATAGTGATATTGCTGCCAGTGTGCACCCCTGTGACGTCATCACAGAACATAAACATCAACACCTTTATTTTTAAAGCCACAGCTATCCAGTAATATAAAGTTGTTTTTACAGTGTACCTGCCCACTATCCAATGAACCTGCCATCACCACACCCAATGGCACACAGTGTAAACCCCTTCTAAACGTATTTTCTTCCAGTAAAAGATGACAGTGTGCCCTTGATAGTTTATTGTATGGCACATGTATTTATACACAGTGATCATATCTCCATGCAGGCGCCTTTTCTCTAGTGAACATAATTGTAACTTATCTAATCTTTCTTTATATTCACACTTCCCCATTTCCTATATTATTTAAGTTGCCCTTCTTTGAACCCTTTCCATTTTAAAGATGTCCTTTTTGTGCACAGGATTCCAAAACTGCACCTCATATTCCAAATGAGTCCTTACCAATGATGTTTTTTCCACTTGAATCCATACCTCTCTTTATACAAGACGATATCTTGCTAGCTCTAACTGTTGCCACCTGGCACTGCTTGCTACATTATGTTTGTTATTCACCAATTTTGTGTCATCTGTAAACACAGAGACCTTGCCGACAATACCTACTTCCAAATCATTAAAGGGCATGTCCACCCCAAAACTAAATTCCCTCCACTACTGGCTCTACTGTGCAGTGTTTAAAAATCCTTACCTTACCTCTCTGTTCCAAATGGTTCTCCTGTGATGTTTGCCCAAAGTCCTAGAAAGTGAAGAGAAGGAGCCTGGCTGGGAAAAAAAAGTTTCCACCTCTTACATTTCCTCTGAGAGGTTTCTGACTTTCTCACTGCAGCCCTTTACCCCACCCTTCCCTCTGGATCCCTGTTGTGTTCCCTGTGCCCTAGCATAGAAACCTTTTTCTGTAATGTAGTGGACCCTATCCCACCCTATCCCACCTCCAACCCGCTACAATAATCCGGAATGTACTTACAGAGCCTCATTCCCCCAGCTATCTGCACTGCCGGCAGCCGTATCTGTGATTGGCTGCCTCTCAGCATCCGGCCCCCTGCTTGCAGTTTTATGCAAGCAGAAGGCCTGGTCTGAACGCCGGCAGAACGAAGCTCAGTAAGTACATTTTGGATTATTTTTTCAAATATATTTTCAAAAATGGCGGTTGGGGGTGGGATAGGGTCCCCTACACTTTTTTATAAGAGGTGCAGATACCCTTTAATAAACAGATTAAATAGAAGTGGCCCCAACACAGAAGCCCATGGCACACAAGCACCATTAACAACTACTCTCTGTATTTGATTCATCAACCAATTTTCTATCCATGCTCAAATGTGCCACCCAAACCCAACTGACCTTAGCTTTTTCATAAGTTGCCAATGGGGGACTTATCAAAAGCCTTAACAAAATACAAGTTTACCACATCCAAATCCAAATTCCTACTCACTTCCTCATTAAAGCCAAGCAAGTTTTTTTTTGACAAAATCTGTTCCTTGTAAATCCATGCAGATTACTATTTGCAAGATCAGTCCTTGAAACATAGTCTAGAATATGTTACTGTATCAAACATATTAGAGCTCTGTAATTACCAGGCTGTAAACAACTATATTTTTGAATATTGAAATTACATCAGCTTTTTTTTTAATCCAGAGGCATGCTTCCGAACATGAGGGAATCTGAGAAAATAAGAAAAATGGCCTGGATAAAATGAAACTTGGTTCCCTAAGGACCCAATAACTGTTCCCCTAGAAAAAAAATAGTTGTACATGGATAAAGAATTGGTTGTTGGATGGCAAACAGAGTGTAGTGGTCATTGGAGCTACTACATCCATGTGGGCAAAAGTTCTAAGTGGAGTGCCTCAGGGTTCTGCACTGAAGCCATTTCTTTTTAATCTATTTATATATGACTTAGAAGCGGCCATTCCGAGAAATGTCTCTGTGTTTGCTGATGACACTAAACTATGCAGAGCTTTGGAAACTTCAAAAGATGTGCAATGGCTGCCAGCAGATCTAATTAGATTATCAAAATGGTCAGCCTTTCAAGGCATTATCGTTTGAGGCTCAAGCAGGAGAAAGCAGAGGAAATCTCAGAGGGGCGGAGCTTAACATTCAGTAAACCAGTAAAAAGATGTCAGCAACTTTCAAGGCACAAAGGTAGGCTCTGGTCTGGAGGGGCACAGGTAAAAAAAATATGGCAACAGTATTTTTAAAGCTGCATTTTTGGATTTACGTCACTGCCTGATGAAGCTGGGTAAAATTGAAACGCGTATTAGTGACGTACCCAGAACCAGGAAGTGTTGCCACACCGACAGGATACATGTTTAATGTGATACACGCTGTGCTCCACGGAAGAGTTAACCTACCGGAGGTGTAGAAGTGATTGACTCCCTACATAAGTCCCAAGAGCTGAGGCCAGGGACAAGTCTGCTTGCGTACCGTCTGGGAGATAGGATACAGAGACTTACCTGTATATCCTGAGAGCCAGAGTGGTGATGTATTTGAACTTTTTGTGTATCGAGGTATAGATCATCTCACATTTGCATATGCTAATTGGAGAATTGTAATTTACCGCTATTATACATTGGCTATTCTATTGGGACAATATACAGGATTGCCCAGGGTCTTTCTGGATTTATATATATAATTTGCTGGAATGGATATTTAACTCTTTTAGGATCCATTGACTGCTGGGACTCTGATTTTATCATACATCACACAAATTTTTCGGATACTGAACTATTTCCCATTGGGGCTTCACTAGCTGAGTTATTTGCACATATATATTTTAGACTCATTTTACTATAATATAATATACTTTTAGTTATATTTATTTATTGTTGGAGCTGGCCAGCTCGTATGTATTGATTGATTGCTGATATTTTGTATTTTAGGTATATTATATGTATATGGATAAATATTTTTAGGGGGTTATATTGATTAGAATAAATATATTTATAATATTTTCCACAGGTTGCATCTTTTATTGTTTCCAAATGAACATAACTTGATTTTACAGTGCACTTATCCTTTAAACATTTCAAATGCAATTCTCTTTTCATCAGAATTAAACCACATCATTGTGAATTTTTTTACATTTATTTTCCAAGTGTAAAAATTTAGATGTGCAGTGGCTTTAAAAACAGTCCACTTATGTGGATATTTCATCCTTGTTTATATGCTAAAGGGCAAATTTGTTTTCCTGAAATTAAACATTTTTGTAAATCTAGTGTTTTTTACCTTTTGATAACATACATTAAATGACAATATTTTTATGGTCACTATTCCCTAAGCTTACAGTTAACTTCATATCTATAATGTTGTTAGACATTACCATAGCCAACAAAGCACCTTTTATTATTATTATTATTATGGATTTATATAGCGCCAACATCTTCTATAGCGCTTTACAATTCCATGTATACATTCACATCATGCCCTGCCCCGAAGAGCTTACAATCTAAGCACATTTATTTGACACATACAACCTATCAGTATGTCTTTATGATTGTGGGGGAAAACGGAGTACCTGGAGGAAACCCACGCAAGCAAGGTGAGAACATACAAACTCTTTGTGATGTGTCCAAGGATGGAATCGAACTCAGGACCTCAGAGCTGCAAGGCATCAGTGCTAACCACTGAGCCACCTTGCTTTTATAGTAGAAAAGTCAACCACATGTGAGAGGAAATGCTCATGTAGCAAATTTAGCAACCCATCAACCTTTACTGTGTTGGCAGTTCCACTCCTCCAGTCAATGTCAGGTATTTATTGCCAACAGATTCTTATGCAAGTCATTCTGATTTGAGAAAATCAGTTGGACGACTTACAAAACATCTTAAAAAATTACATTTTAAATTCAGTTGAATACTGCAGATAAACCATGATCTTCATAAATGAAGCAAAAGTAGTATTTAATTAACATAAGTAAAGAGTTTATTTAGTGTAATTAATATTCTATATGCAGTGTAGCAGTTTGTAGAAGCCTGAATATTACAGATTGCTCTTTATTGTAAGATGGGCCTACTTATAAAATATTTTAACTTAGTATAGTTGAACAAGTACAATACATATTCATGCATTAACTGGCAACACACTTTATATTGGTTTTCATGCTTATAGTTACCTGTAAAATGTATTGTTTGCCGGCTCTTGCCATGGAATGATGTAGCCACCCCTTACATGTAGATTTATGTGTTCAAGAGGAGCTTTTAAGTTAACCCTTTTTCCTGTTTCAGTAACTTGAATTCCCTAGTAAAACATGTTATAAAACATTATTTTATTAAAATAATAGCATTAAATAATTAAATGAAAAATAGTAGCCAATGAGGAAAAAACAGACCCACCCCTTCCAATAAATAATTAAATATTCTTATGATTTATATAATTCTGTAACAAACAGACTTACTATAATAGATTTTAACTATTAAAATATATATATATATATATTGGTCCATTGAATTGACTTTGTAGCCGAAAACCAACATCCCCACTAAAAAAATAATCGCTACTAGCGGTTGTTTTTCTAATAGATATACAGGTTTATTATTGGACATTACCAATAATGAACTATTATAAATACAGTCGAAAAAATTTAATCAAGTAAAAAAAATACAAAATATTTATTTTGTGCTTCTGTTAATTTCTGTTTCTTCTTCAAAAGTATGCAACATTTAGCTAGTACTGTATAATGTATAATGTGATGGCTATCATCACAAACACAAGTTCAAATTTTTATTTTTGTTTTGTTTTTTTTTTTACAAATATTTGTAGTTCCAGATTATACTTTAATCTGTTGAAACTAGAGATGTAATGTGGTTTCTAATAGAACCCAGTTTCGAATCGAATCTAAGGGTTTCAAAGTCCCGACGAAACTTTCGGAACTCCCAAATATCATGGAACCCGGATTTTTCTAAAATCGAAAGTAGACAATTTTTTAAAATAGACGAAGATCGAAAGTAGAGGATTTTTGAAAATCAAAAGCAGACGATTTTGGAAAATCGAAAGTAAACGATTTTCGAAAATCGAAAGTTGATGATTTTCAAAGATCGAAAGTAGACAATTTTAGAAAATCGAAGATCGAAAGTAGATGAATTTGGAAAATCGAAAGTAGACGATTTTTGAAAATAGACGATTTTCAAAAATGTAAAATCGAAAGTAGCCGATTTTTGAAAATAGACGATTTTCAAAAATGTAAAATCGAAAGTAGCCGATTTTTGAAAATTGAAACTCAAATTTTCAAACTTTCCAAAAATTTAGAAAATTCGAAAATGGAACAAAACTCAACAGTTTCTAGTTGAAACCTGGTTTGGTTCGAAACTCTGGTGCATTTATCTGATGGATAAATATATGGTCCTGTCTGTGCCAGCAAATATGTTTTAGACAGATATGTAGAAAAGGTACTCTGAATATATCTCGTCTTACATTTATATTTTATACATTTTAAAATTCTGTCAATGTTTAGCTCATGCTGCAGCTGACTGCTCACCACCAGCTGCAGCTCAGGCTAAACATTGACATCTCACTGCTCCTGCTTGTGACCACCCATGGAGGTAGTATGTGGACTGTTATGAGTAAGCTTTTTTACCTCCCTGGAAAAAGGATTTAGAGATTTTAATATTATTTATTATTATAATAACACAGTCTTACCGTGTGATAGTCATACCAGCGGCTATTTGGCATATATACCTCTACAGTTGTCTTTTTCTAAAATCAAACACAAGTAGTTCAAAAAGGTTAAACATTAATTTCTGGACTACTAATATTTTCCCTCAAACTCTTGAGCAATACATGATGAGCCAATTATGGGCTGCTCTTTCCCCTGCTGCCTCCTCTGCACAAGTTCAGGTTTCTATAGCAGTTCGAGTTAGAGGATAAGCGACCAGTTTTTGGTTTAAAGAGTGTGCATTCCCTTTAATCATTACTGTTCACGCTGTTCACAGTAAATTATTTACATAAAAAATGTTAATTTTTACGAGAAAAGACAGAAGCCCATTTATAATGGAGCAGTATTGCTAAATTGCTTATTTATTATGGTTGCAAAATATTGGCAGTACTGTTTGTGACCACATCAGTATTATATGTCCATTTTGCAAAATACTGAGTGATATTTTGAGACTGAGCAGTATTTCCCCTATGCCTATCATTGCAGGATTTAAAATGTATTTCTTCCAAATGAACAGTCAGGAAAGGTATGGTATTGCTATTTCGAAATACAGCACGTATAGACGGTAAATATGCCCCATACTTTATTTTATTTTCTATTTAAAATTGTAAAAGAAGTCTATAGAATATTGCAAGGATTTACTGCATACTGAATGACTTCATTTGATTGTTATTATGTCCAACATACAGTATGATTCATAATCGGTTACTGCAACTTTGACCCCTAGCTTGCCGCAGCTACTCTGGGTTTTCAGCTGCTGTTAAATACTCATGTCCAAAGAGCTGCACAGCTGCTGGAGAATATCTTACAGCAACTGCGCCAGTTTCTTTTGTGATACTCGTTCAGCTATCACAAGCTAGGTGTCAAAGTTGCTCTCTTGTGGCTCTGGGTGCATACTCCCCGGTATACAAAAAAAAAAGGTCTATATGATTTAAGTAAACATTTTTGAGTCAGATGATGTCTGCTGACCAAATATAAGTTTAGGTACAAGTGAAATTTTATTTTTACTAGTGCTTAAACAATTTCTACTAATAAATGTATGGTAATCAGTGGAATAAAATATGCAAAATAAAAGACAGTGGTTCTTATCTGTACATCAATCCTAAACTTCAAACAAGGAAAATTAAGTACTTACTTCTTCAAGAACAGGGCTGATCATTAATGCTGATCCCCATAAGAACTGTTTATAGACATCCCAGGTAGATTTATCTGCTGTAAATCTGAATAATAGAATTGATGCAAGTTATCCAAGACAAATATTTAATTTCACTATGCCCAAACAATAGAGAGGGGTTAGTTATTTGTGCATCACCTTGTAAGTACTTTTTAACAATGTAATATAATATTAAAGGACAACTCAACTGTAAAAATTTACTTTTTAAAAATGAAAAGTACCTAGGGCTTGGGGGGGGTAGGATTGATTATTCCTACCTCTTAATATCTTTTTGTTGAGAAGGACGAGCATGTACAGCTTTCATCTGCCAGGTTAGTCCTGGACTTAACTGTGAAAAAGTTAGAGCTGAAGCCAGAAGAAAGCCTAGCAAAAAACAGTTTCCTTTGTGCGGGTGCTCCTTGCAGAAACGATATTGGAGGGTAGGAATTAGCAATCCTATCTATCTAACCCAGATACTGTTCATTGTAACTTTTTTTATTTAATTAAATGCATCATAGTTTTATTTTTAAATATGTTTTTAAAATGCACATTGGCTGTGCCAAGATATGGAAAATACAATGCTTACTCGTGTAGCAATGGACGGATAACAGTGCTGCCTTCAGTATGGGCCTCAAACATTAGTGTGTAGAGATATGGCAAAAGTTTGTATCTAATATTAAGAACATCTCTGGAGATATTTTGAAACTTTTCATCAAAGGCCACAGGATCCTGTCGCTAAAGCAAAACAAACAAAAACTATTAGATATAGTGTATGCAAAAGCATTCCAGACAACACAAGCACTAAGACACACTCCTATTGGAGATCATGTGATGGAATACTAGGTTTTTCATGCTTTTAAGTAACCAAAGATTAACATAAGTTGTATTCAATTGGGTGCACTATCTCCAAAAACATTTGTAGATGCGCAGTCATTGTTAAATGACTGTAAAACCCATGGTCATTTGACCGAAAAGGAGCATTATTACATCTCCATTTTTTAAAAGGGTTAAAGGGTATCTCCACCCCAAAATCTAAATTTTTCAGTGGTGTAGGGGACCCCCCCACCAACCCTAAATGCTAGGGTTTTATCTTCAAAAAGAGCTCAGAAACAGACTTACCCACCTTAGTTGCCTTGGCCTCTGCTTTTATTGCTCCTTTTAGGAATGGAGTAGCAATAGGGGCCGGACTGGCAGCCACATTTTTATAATTGGCTAAGAGTCAGCTAATCACTGACATGTCTGCCGGCTATAGAGAGAGCCGAGGGAACAAGGATGAGTAAGTATATTTCTGGGCACTTCTAAAAGGTAAAACTATGGCATTTAGGATTGGAATGGGTTCCCCTACACTACAGAAAAGTTTATTTGTTTTAAAACAGTATGACAGCTTCCAGGGATCCACAGGAAGGGAGAGAGGGGGGGTGCTCCCATGCTCATGTCAGAGTCGTCAAAAAGGACGAGGAAGTAACAGGCATCGGATTACAAACAGACAGCTCCTACTCTTCACTTTAACAGGCACTGCAGGAGCTGCATAAGGAGCTGAGAGGAAAGTTAAGGATTTTTGAACAATACACAGTGGGGCCAGCAGTGGGTGAAATTTTAGTTTTAGGGGGGTGGACATGCCCTTTAATACCATTGGTAATTATTGTTTTGTTGCTGAATATCATTTCAGGGCACTATATTTTCCTGAAGTAAATAACCTTATTTGCACAGCAATGATTTTAGTATTAACTTTGCTAAGCAGACATAAGGTAAATTGGGCTTGATAGAGTAACAAAGTTTTCTAATTTAAAAAAAAAACACATTTTATATGGACATTTCATTAAATAACATTTCCAAAACAAGGAATTAAATAAGTAATTAACACTGGGAATTAAGTAACTTTGTCAGTTTGAACATCGAATTGGATTAAATATCAGACTGGTGGATTGTTAACATAGGGCTTGTTCACACTAGGGAGCATTTTGGTGTAATTTCACATGGATAAATAAGGGATTTTCTGTTCTGTAAGTTCTAATAACTCACTGTGGGAACGTCGGATGAAGATAGAAATAAAACAAACCTGGGGTTTTGAGGTATAATACTTACCAACTGTACCCACTGTACAAAGCAGCTAAAATGCTTTCAGTGAGTTGCCTTACAGGAACTGAAAACCCTCTTAAATATACTGTACACAGCATGTAATAAAAGTATGCCATCTAATTGTTAGATTAAACAGAATTATTTAGTAATTTGACTGTAGCTAAACAGGGAAGTATTATACGCAACAATTGTAGAGCAATTGAGCATATTTAGTGTTATACATGTTTACTTACCCCAAAGCCCTTCCCATTGTGATTTCTAGAGAATGGATAAAATGCACCAAGCTCCATCCATCGAGCACATAATTCATAGGTAGTGTTTTGAAAGAATCCACAAATATCTGCTCCTGTCTGATGAGAAACATATGAAATTGATTTCTGGGGATGTTTTTCTAATCGCCAAAACCATAATCTCTATACTCCTATCAGAAAAAAAAACTCTATTATCAAGCACAAAATCAATCAATCCCTATCACTTTCTACAAAAGTAGAAAAGATCGGAAGTAACAATAATTTAATGTAAGAATATATAACCTTAGATCTATACGATAAATACTTTTTTGGGGTTTATAAAGACTCAAGAAAGTAATTTGTCACACACCCACTTTTAAGACCTTTAATACAGCAGATCTCTGTCAATTTCCTGATTTCTGCAGCCATCCCAACAGAGTGCGTCCTGGACACTTTTATATACTTGTTAAGTGAGATCTCTAGCCCCCTTCATTGTTGCCTGTTTCAAAATGGTAAAGTAACCACTGGCTAATTCCCTGTTGCATTTACAGTATGTAATTAAAACAAATTTTAAAAAAAAGAAAGAAGAAAATAAACAAGTAGCCAATCTTAATTTACTAGGAAGGAGAAGTGATGCAGAAATCAGGAAATACCAGAAACCTCAAGAATTGTTGTGCGGTGTGTTTTGCAAAACCCGCGCAGCCGGCGCTAAGATGGAGTCAAAGTCTTTCGGGGAGATTCAATATTGCGGGTAGTGTTACTTACCTTAGCCCAATCCCGCGATACAGTAACTGACGTAAACGAGATTACGTCAGTTATTGCATCGCGGGATCGGACTAAGGTAAGGAGCGGGACTTTAACGCTCCACAAGCTAGCGCAAAACTTAATGCTACAGGTTTTGGATCGTTGGCACAGCGCTATTTCCAAAAACATTCGGAAATGGCGCTGTGCTCTAAAAGCCATCTAAAACCCACGTTAACCAGAATTTTTTTCGGGTTAATGTGGGTTTTAGACAGAAATGGGCTATATTGTATCTCCCAAAAAGTGATTCTGACGTAGTTTGTTTTTTTGGCAAACATACATTTATACATTACCATTTAAAAAACATCCCTGTCACCTCAGCTTTTTAATACTTACATATGATATTCCAAAAAGGCTAAATTCCATCATTCCTATGGGAAATAAAAATAAATGTAGGAAAACAAAAATAACAACTGACATTTTAAGAAAAGATTTTATTTCAGCCATGGATTTCGATTTCTGGAATACGCTTATTAAGGCATTGCAAAGCACAAGTTTTTTTCTATCACAATTTTTGAATTTTCTATCCTGATGTTCTACTTTTGAAACGGGATTTTTACATTTTCCAATGCAAATTTTGAATGTTCGATATTTCAATAAGTTCTGTCTTTCACATATTTTCAAACCATCATTTCCTAAACTTAACCAGGTTAATTTGAAATGCATCTAGTTTATGACAAAATGGGTGTGAGTGATGTAGTGCTGTGTCACACATACAGAGACTATTACAGGGTGAAGTGCTGTAGAGGAAGGGGAAGTTTTGGGAAAATGCAGTGTCAACTAAGTATTTGGTAGAAATAACTTCCCCTTTTCAAATATTACTTACCCAATAGGCTGTCTTAGCCTTGCCTACTAAGACATTTTGAAGATCTGCAAGTAGAGTTTATTTAGAACATTGTGTAGTTGTTGGCTGGCAAAGGACATGTGCTTTAATTTATGTCAGTTATGAGCCCTTTACTGCACTGCAAATGTATAATTAGGCTGTGAACAATATGAACAAACATGTGCCCACATGAAATTGATTGGCAGAGAAAACACTACACTATTGGCTTGTAATTGTATTGTGGAACTGTTCTGATTTGCCCTATTCTCCACTAAAGTCAAACTCTGTTTATAACTGGCCCCTGACCACCACCTGCAAAGTTTAACAGTTTCCCAGATCTTTCATAATACAACATTAGGGTGGATGGATGACTGCGTATGTTGTGATGTATGTACTCCCATGTCACCCTAAACACACACACACACACACACACACACCCCTACACAAATCAAAAGTTTGCTACCCACATGTCCTGGGTAAAGAGGGCATGTAATTAAAAAAAAACAAAAAAAAACAAACATAATTATTTCCAGGAATAATATTTATAATGTCTGTACCTAAATTTCACGACACATCATTTTAGCATTTTGTGTAATGTTGACCATGGCCAAAATCCTAGCCATGCAGTACAGCTCAGAGTTGCAGCTTGCCTAATACTTCCCTGTGCTCCTGCAATGGTTTAATCCCTGAGGTGGTTATGGCATTGCAGAAGAAATTCAGGTAAGCTGTGAGTAGAGGGGGCTGTTTGCATCAGTTTAGTAGGTTTTTCATGGTAATATGTAATGCAAAACTTAACCTTATGCTTACTGCATTGAGTGCATGCGCTCCCCATGAAAATAAAACCCACACTAACCCAATTTTACAATGGTGATACTTACTGACTCTCCCACTTACTTTTTTGCACTGGGTTTTGTCACGTTTTACCTTTCTTTGGCTGTAAACTTCTTGTCTAACAATACTGATTAAATTTTACCTTTCTGTTAAAGCATCATCACCACATTAGGCTACCACCAAAATGATTAATTTTAGGGGTGTTTTTCTTTTCAGCTTTGCTTAGCAGTGTTGGCTAAGGTAATACTTTGGGAGATTTATCCAGAGCCACTATCACTCTAGGTAAATCACGATTCCCAAATTCAATATTGCATTTGGGAGTGTGAGTAACTCCTAATGCAAATGTAGTGCAAATGCAATATTAAATTGCAAACGCCAGTTGCATAGATGTCTTTTGCGAAACCTGCACAGCCAGCACAAAAAAGGAGTTAAAGTCATGCTAACCTATATTGACCATCTCCAGAAAACAGTGCAGCGCCCCTGAATGATTGAATCCCAGCAGAGAACCATTTTACACGTTTGTTATTCCTCTCATATAAAAATTATAAACAGACTTTGCTTTTGCCTATTTTTATATTATTTTACAAAAATCCATAACAAGTGGGAAGGACAGTAGTAGCTAAAACAAGCACACAGTAATAGAAATTGTGAATAGTTTATAACTTGACACTTACCAATAATAGATTTATCCATTTGATTCCAAGCTGCAGTGTTATCTCCAAGCCAGTGCCCCACCCACTGTCCAGCTGAAGGATACGTAGAACGGCTTACAACAATTCCTCTTTCCCCTGTCACATTTTGGAGGGCACTAGAAAAACATAGATTAGAAAACTAGATTGCAATCTTAAACACACATCCAAATAGAGGCTACCACGCTACACACAAAAATATAAAATAATACAGGTGAATGGTGGCCCAGGTATATACACTGCAGACCTTTTGCTGGATATATGTAACACTCCATATCAGGAATGGACCACCACTATGCATCAGAAAGTATTAACAGTTAATCCTTAGTCCAAAAATCAGTGTAGCCCAGATACTGCAGGCCCCTAGCCATCACTTGAGGTATCAATACTGGAAAACACCAACAGGATAGGCAGAGCAAAATCAATAAAAAGTTCCCATAGATAAGTTAAAATCACTTTGTTGGAACTTATCTGCCATGGTGAGCTTTTTTGATGGGGTGTGCAACCTACTGTATCAATTGCTATATTCTAGTATTGTAGAAAATTAGATTGTAGCCTATAGTTAACTACTATATTAGATTAAAAAATATGTATGACCCATTATATCTATATATGTATGACATATATTTAATCAAAATAGTAGCTGTCATTGTATCCCCCCCCTTGTTTAAAAAATAAAATTATTAATGACATGGGTTCTTATAAATTAGCTTTATATTTTTTTCTGATTGGACTATATTCTCTAATATTCTGTCATTAAATCTTGGATCATCTGCCAAAATACTGACTTTAAAGAATAACAATTAGCATAGAATAAAGTTGTTTTTCTGATTTACCAATACGAAAAATGAAAATATAATAGGAAACAGTTTCTACTGTATTCTGCCATAAAAATATTTGAGTAAAGTGGCCACTTTCTATTGAAATCTGACTTTGTGTGAGACAGCTATTGTCTCTAATCATCTACCATAGCTCTTTACTAGAGATGGGATCTGGGTTCAACACAGGACTTCGGAAGATATTTTCGATAATTTTCGAAAGTACGGGGCTATTTTTGATAATTTTTGAAAATAGCCTCGAACATTCAAAAATCTTCGAAAATACGATCGGAAACTCTAAAATGGTCTCTGATCATAATTTTCAATAATTTTCGAACGTTCAAGGCTATTTTCGAAAATTATCAAAAATAGCCTCATACTTTTTGAAAATTATCGAAAATGTTTTCAGTTTCGGATTTTCGGATCTTCGGGATTTTCCAGAGATCCGGAAATCCGAAAACGGAACAAAACTAGTGAGTTTCGTCCATCTCTACTCTTTACCACTCAGTGAATTTCTTACAGAAAAATAATCCTGATATATCTTCATATAATATATAAGTGGCCTGGATTATAATGGGAGCAACAGTGGAATATATCTACTACTACGTAGTTGAGTGATTTTTATAAGAATATATACCACTGCTGCTCCCCATACATTTGCCGTCCTCCTTCCACTTTAACCAACACTTTCCTTGTCCAACCCTGCAATAAAAAAACATTGCTATAGCACACAGACATTAACTGTTCATTAAATCCTTATCTTAGTCCTTGATGTAAAGTCCGTTTCACCCGGTAACCTGAATCCTGTTAGCCGTGACAAGACAAATTCCTGCAGCCCTGTGAGTGAGAGCGGCCATTTCAGTGTACTGACAACTTCCTCTGTACGCTCTCCTTAAGTTCACTCGCAGGGCTGCAAGAGTTTGTCTCATGGCTGACAGGATTTAGGTTACTGGGTGAGAGGGATTTTACATCAAGGACTAATATAAGGATTTTATGAACAGTAAATGTCTGTCTGTTACATGAATCTTTTTTATTGCAGTGTTGAACAAGGAAAGTGTTGTTTAAAGGGGAAGGAGGAACAAATGTAAAGGGGTAAGGGAATTCCAGAAGAAAGGCTGCCAGAAGGATGTCCACTAAGAAGTTAATATCTGGTATGTATTCATTAATCTATTTTATTACAGGGCTGACAGGGGTTACTGTATATTTAGTTTAATTATTTAGTGAAGGGAGAAAGGATAATTAGGGATTTAGTAAAGGGACTAGCGAGTAAATTCATATTTTAAAAACGTATATAAGAAATAATATGCCCCATTACATTGTAATATAAGGTTTATAAAGTCACCTCGGAATTCCCTGTCCTGTATAAAAGCACTCGACCTTTGGTCTCGTGCTTTTATATGGCCAGGGAACTCCTCGGTGACTTTATATCCTTATATTACACTGTAAGGGGCGTATTATCCCTTATATATTTCTTCATGTATACCTACAGAAATAGCTGTGACTTTTTGGGGAAGATTACCAGTCACCTCTTCAACTACAGGCACCCCTAGGCACGTGCCTACTGTGCCTAATGATAAATGTGGGCCTGGTCTCACCTGTATGTTGGTTCTGCATGTGACAACCCATAAAGGTTGTGAACATCATAGTGTCTAACAGGAGTTCCATCAGGCAGGATCTGCTGAGTTTCCATACACAGTGTCTTATGATTTAGTCCTAAATGTCTTGATTCCAAATCTGAAACATAAAGATATAAATTTTGATAGCAGAAAAGATCCACCTAGTGAACTCGTTATATATATTGCAAATAAAAGGGTTTTTTAATTACATGTGTTTTGGATTTTATTTGTTGCAAAATAGATATTGCTGTGAAATTTAAGTTCATTATATATCAAATACATATTGCTAAAAACATATTTAGCTTATATGGGTTCTGTGCCCTTATTTCCATATTTGTAGCATTTACTTCATAAGGGGGGGCTAGGTGAAAGAAATGAACTAGAATGTAAAATAAAAAAGTCTGAAACCCTATTTTGAACTCACAGACCTAACATCTACAGAGACTAACCATCAGACACAAAGGATTGTGGGAATAACAATAGAAAAGTATTATCAAAGATTTACCTTTTTTAATGTATTTAAAAATATATTAGTCAGGGTTTAATCAGGGTTCTCATTACCTGAGTAATCAATCAACTGAATGTTGTTTAGTCTTCCTCTTTATATTATTTGTTAAATTATTCCAAATACATCATTTAGTTTATGAAGTTAAGTAAGCTACTATAGAAATCTATGCAGTAAATATCTGATTATTAAAATGCGATAAGGAAATTGAGAAATGCAGTTTGTATTAATGTAACTCAACAGTTTTTAGGAATTCAATATATATGTAACTAGATTAAATATTTGATTTAATGCAACAAAATCAAAATTAAAGGATCTATTGTATGTTTGCTATCTTCTATAAACTGCACCTTCTGGGTGTTAATGATAGAAACTAATCTGAAGTGAGCTGGGGAACTTTAATATAACATACTCTAAATGCTTCTGATTAAAATTTTACAGCTAGTATTTTTATGCAATTCAAGCCAAATAAAAGATGATTTTAGAGGAGTCTAAAAGGGTCTCTAGTCAGCATATATGTCTTTATTTAACATATGTCTTTATTTAACTTTGATTACTATGTTAATATGTTACACAGAGCACATTCAACATTTTCAACACCCTGAAAAGTTATATAAATCTATGATCTTATTATTACAACCAGAGTTGTTTTTTTTAAAGTTCTCTTATACTTATAATATTCTGCCCTCAGTTATATCATTGAACTCTACATCAACTGTAATCATATTTTTTAAAATTCTATTGGGTAACTGAAGTTGTTTTTGGATCTTTGGGAAACATTTATTATTAACTTCTTTCCAGGATCTAATTTCCTGAGGTACCGTGCACAGCAAAGTGCAGTGATTAAAACAGGGTTTCAAATTTTGAAATACCTGAACTAAAATCAGAAGCACATTTATTTTAAGGGGAATGAATAAAATGATCTTACCATCTCCCAAAGAAAAGGATCATACCTCTGACAACATGTAAATGCTAAAGAACAATTAATTATTATAAACTTACATGGCATATATGGAGGCTTATTCAGCAGAGCATCTTTGCAACCATAAACTGATCCATGTACAAAACTTGCAGGCTCATTCATATCCTTAAAGAATAAGAGATAGGTTTTATTTTACTGAGTCATCCATAGTTAGGTTTATTTATTTATGGATATAAATCCAACACTTACTATCCACAGGCCATCAAATTTGATAAATTTCTCTCTGTAATCTTTGATCTCTTGAAGCCACCATTCAGATGTGGCTTTTTTGAAAAAATCTGGAAAAGCTGTGTAAGACCTGTAAATCTGAAAAATTAAAAAAAAAAATATATATATAAAAATACAAATGCTTTATTTCAGTATTAAAATGATTTTGTTTTAAAGTAAATACATTTTGTATTTCCCATGTGGTACAAATTGGGTGTACCTTCACAATTTGCTTTGCATTCCTTTGGATCAACTCTTAGATATGTAGGAATCATGTGAATGGCTTAACCTTGCAGCAAATGAAATAGGATCTTCATTTAAAATTCTAATTATGTAATTTCATTTCCATTTTTTTTTTCAAATACCCAATCTAGTCAAACAATTGTTTGCACCAGAATTCGAAATGTAAACCTGGTCATACATTGCTGATTTAGTTGGAGATTCTTATAGATAACCATTGGTAAACTAATGTTTTTTCCCCCAGTTTTTTTTTTTTTTTTTTCAGTCTAGGAAAAATCTCTTGTGTGACCAATTAGCCAGCCCTGTAATGACAACAATCATCATTTTAAGGTTGAAGTTGCTATTCAAATAACCAACTGAAGAATAATATTAGCCAGTTGTTATGTTCAATTGTATTCATTCACTAGGAAAATTCCGGGGAAATTTCCAACAAACATATATAATTTGTCAGGATCCTTGCCAATGACCAATCACCATTTCTTTTTTTGGATATAAAGCATTTGATATGGGTCATATGATCACATTGCTAAGAGAGGTTGACTGTAATAGGAATACAGAATACTGTAAATTGCAGATGGAAAAAACACAGGCTGTTCTGTAATTATTACACTTTTAGGACCTCTTACATAAAATTAATATAAGGGCAAGTAATTTAATTCCTTTTTAGTGTGGACATTTGTTCATTTAGTATTTCCATATTGGATTTTATAAAGTAAATATCTATATTAATAACACCTTATGATTTACTATAGGAAAAAAAATCATAAAGGAAAAAGTAGCCTAAAGGATAATTTATCACACTTACTGCAACTTGCGTATCCCAGTCAAGCGATTCATCTACTACTACATTAGGCAAATCTGGCCATACCTGACAAGAGACAAACATATAAAAAAAAAATTATAATTATTGTTCTACAGTTGCGTGTGTTTTAATGATGGATTCATCACGACTGCTTCACATACAGTATGTTGAACAAAAAACTTGTTAGTCTAATTTTAAAGAAGATTTGTATAAAATAAGAGCTTTTTGTTTCAATCAAACATACAATTTAAAAAATAAATAAATATAATGTCCAGGGCACCTCACCCAAAAACCTGCTCAGGGTGCCAGCACCCCTAAACTGTATTTTAATGTTTGCACGCTCCTGTGTTTGGGAGCACACACCCATAGTGAATGTTTGCGAGAAGGCAGATTTGGAGGCATTAGGCTACATACAGTATGCTGGTTCACAGTGCTACTGACAATTAGAAAAAATGTATACAATACCTTGCCCCATGCAATCCCACTTCCATCTGCCCATTTAATAAAAACATCCTTTTCAACTCCTCTTCTGAATGCTGGATAATCCTTTGTTTCATTTCCAGCAATAGCAGGATCCTAGAATTTATAGAAAAGCAAATATAAATAAACATAAAGTGCAGCCTAACATCTAGATAAGACAGACATTATCCATCTCATATTTGTTATATAACACTATCACATTTTTCTGTTTTGTTTATTGATTTGTTTTGAAAAATCTATACAGGAAGATATTTAAATCCAGGGTTTTGAGAGATGGGTGAAACTGCTAAAATCCGTTCCGCTTGTGGACGTGGAAAATGGTCGGGGAAAAACCTACATACATCCAGAAGTTTTAAAAAAATAACTTTCCTCATGATCGAAATGTTTTACGATACTACGCATTCTATTTTCGAGGGTCACCGAAATGTTAGAAAATTAGAATTTTAAAGGAATTTTCGAAAAATTTGTAAAAATGATACAGTAACTTACTGTAAATGGCTCTGGGACCTGGGAAATGGTCTGGGGAACAGATAATCCAATTCTTTCAGATCAGAATTGGTTACAATCAGATTTTTTCAGAAAGAAACTGATTGGTATACTAACCAATCAGATTCTTTCTGAAAGAATCTAATTGTAACCAATTTTAATTGGAAAATAATCGGATTGGTATACTAACCAAACAGAATCTTTTTGAAAGAATCTGAATGTAACAAATTTTGTTTAGAAAATAATCTGATTGGTTAGTATACCAATCAGATTCTTTCTCAAAGAATCTGATTTATCCAATCAGAATTGGTTACAATCAGATACTTTCAGAAAGAATGTTATTGGTACGCTTTCTGGAAGAATCTGATTGTAACTAATCAGAATTAGTAAGGGTGAGGCCACACTGCAACGCACAGGAATCGCGTTATCGCACGCGATTGTGTGTGCGATTCTTGCGCGTTTCGCGGTATGGACACGCATGCGTTAACACACCAAAAATGGTGAACGCATGCGTTACCAAAACGCGAACAGACACGCAATCGCATGCACATATCTATACCATTTACGACACAGTTGATGTACATTCGTGGAGTTCGTATGACAATTGTACAACAAAATTGCATCGTGTATGGGCCCCTTTAGAAATAATCTGATTGGTATACTAACCAATCAGATTATTTTCTAATCATAATTGGTTACAATTAGATTCTTTCAGAAAGAATCTAATTGTCTTTTTCCCAGACCACTCTCCAGGAGATCCATTTAATCATTCTAAAATTAAAGTTATCGGTCTGTCTTTCAATACCTCACCCTCCCCATTAACTCACAGCTGTCACCAGGGATTCTGACTGAAACCAACAGAAACGCACAGCATGTGTTTCTGTCAGTTTGTATCCATTTTTTCCATACATTTGTATCCATTTTTTTCACGATGTGTATTCCATAGAAAATGCATGAAAAAATGGACAGAAATGCTGCATGCCGTATGTTTTTTTAAACGGACTGGAATGGAACGGATTATAACGCAGCAGGTGTGAACGATATTATGAAATCCTATGGGGTTTTACTGTCTGTCCATTTTTTTAAACGCACATGCGTTTGAAAAACGGATACAAACTGATGTAGTGTGAACGAGCCCTTAGAGAGGGATCACTATTGGTAAATGTGAGGTCCTATAAAGAACCCAGACTATCCTGTCATTCATATATATATATCCCTTCCTGTCCAGCAAACAGCAGTTCTCCTTTTCATCTATTGGGGAGGGGTGGAGTGGAGTTATGTGAAAGTGAGAAGAATGTTTTTATTAAGACTGTGACTTGTTTTACAAAGGAAGTGACATATAAGTCTTGCAACTTCCTACTAACACTTCCTGCTTCCCTACTAACACTCAGAAAATGTTTTGATTCGCTAACACTGCTGTCAATCTAATATTAAGCACTAAAAGGGAAGTGATAAAAATGTTCCTTTTTAAGCTTACATTGCTTCCCTGTAAAACTTCCTGGGGTGTGGCTTAACAGTCCATTTTGAAGATACCATTACAAAACAGGAGTGGGGGCTGTGCAAGTTCTTTTATTTATTTATATATTTTGCCTTATTTACATTTCTATATACTTTAATGCCATTACTACATATTTGTTAATATTGATATAACTATTTATTTAGTGCTTAAACAACACATAAACACTGTCCCTATGTATATTACTTTTACCTACCCCCACTAACATAGTACCTCCGAAAAATCCAATGTATTCCCTATGAAATATTATTTATATAATATAAGGGAGGATATATATATATATTTATATGAAAAAGGTCAGAAACCACGACCGAAACATCGCTGTCTGCACTGAATATGTGTGAATAAAAGTTTTTTAAAAATAAAAACAAAGTCCTCATGTGTGCACTGGATACAATCAATCATATATAGGTATAAAGGTATAAAGATAAACAGAGCACTCAGCGGTCTAGATGAAAAAAAAAACAAATAGTGTATTTATTCATACATATCGACGTTTCAGCTATCCAGTAGCCATCATCAGGATGTGAGATCACAACAAACAACTTCCCTATATCAGGTGTCCTCCCAACATCATATTGACATGCCCCCCAGTTATTCAGGTGAGGATTACTAGCCCTAAATATCCCCCAATCATAAAAAAAGTAAGGAAGCAGCAGGCATCTAGGTTGACTCACAGACAGCTCCTACTATTAACTTTAAACAGACACTGCAGGAGAAGCATTTGGAGCAGAGGAGTAAGGAAAAGATTATTTAGCACTATACAGTGGGACCAGTCAGGGCCGTTTTTAGGCATCGGCCACCTAGGAAAAGAACTAGGGCACCTATGTTGAACCGGGGCACCTATTCTTCTCCCTAGCATCTCCCTGTCAGCTGTTACTTGCTGTGTTAGATCTGCTCTCCTTGTTCAGCTGTAACCTGCAACATTGTATCTAGTACAGAGCCTGAACTCCACACACTACATATCAACAAATGTTGCAATTTGCAATTGAACTGAAGGTGAAGGAAGGAGGGGGGAGGATGAGCTCAGCTAATAGTACTGAGGAGAACAGTTCAAAAATGCCAGGTAAAAGCTGCTGCAGACTTTATAACGGTGACCTCTGTGACTAGCAGCCATGAGATCCCTATCCCCTATCCCTGCCTCTTTCGTCCTTCCACTCAACTCTCCAATTAGAACTTAGAGTGGGCGAAGAGTGAACAATTCAATGGAAGAGACATGGAAAGCAGGCACATACTGTATATCATGTTTTGGGTTTTTTTAGGGGGAGAGGGGGGGTGGCGCACATAGGTGTGAAGGCGCCTAGGGCACTAAAATGGCTAGAAACGGCCCTGGGGCCAGTACTGGGTTAAATTTTAGTTTTTGGGGTGGACATGCCCTTTAAGAAGAGAGAATTTTAAAAAAAATTTATAGACAGATGAATGTACGGTAACATGTTGTTATACATATTACTTACAAGTATGATGATGAATTTCATTCCATCTGATCTCATTTTGTCAACTAAAACTGGAAGCCCTGAAAAATTTGAGCTTAATGTGAAATCCATCTGTCTCTCCATGTAATCAATATCTGCATATTGCACATCCTGTAGAGAAAATAATTTGTTAATCAAATAATGTGTTATAATATTGGAAAATGTTTGATTTCAGTCAAAAATATTTTCCTTCAAAACTCTCTCATTTAGTACTTGTTGATCAAATACCAACAGAAAAACACTATTCAATGTAAGCCACAGTAGTTAGGGAATGTAAGTAAAATGGCTGTAATGCAATGGTTCCTTATCTGAATTAAAACTTCCCCCAAGAACTTTGTATGGCAGAGAAGACCATCAGTCAAATCTATCCTAAACCACAGCACTACAAATATTGGTTAACTGATTAAATAGCGTATGGTAATGGTGGTTCCCTTCCTCCCAAACTCTCCGCTCCAGTCCTGTTTTGCAGAGTCGCGTGCTAGAAGTCCTGGGGCATTTCTCCCCCACACAAACACAGTCCACTATCAGAAAAAGAGTACTGCTGCACATCAAAAACAGCTATTCTTCAAATAAGCAACTCACCACTCCAGAGTAGGGATGGCTGGTTCGCGGATCCGAACCCGGATCCGCCGCGGATTTATCCTGTTCGCGAACAGCGGATTTTTCCGGATTTTCTGCCTTCCGAACTTCTGAACCGCGGATTTCTCGTATTTTCGAAAATTTCCGAAATTATGAGATTTCTCGTATTTTCGGAAATATGTATTTTCAAAAATTTTCAAAATTACGAGGAATTCTCGTATTTTCGAGGATTTTTTTCATTTTAATGGGTCCGCTCGTGGATTTTCGAATTTTTTCGAAAATTCGCGGATCCTCGAGCGGACCGGATTTTGCGAAGTTCGGACATCTCTACTCCAGAGCTTCTAAAAATGTTTCTTTATTCAATTCAAACTAAAAAGCATGTGTACAGCTTCATGCTGGGGACGATGGAGAAAGTCTAGACGTTCTCCATTGTCCCCAAATAAAAAAAGAAATAGCCGTTTTTGATGTGCAGCGGTACTTTATTTCGGATTGTGGATTGTAACTGATTAAATATTGCTTTCATTAAGAGGTTAATCATGTTTGGAATTTAGCCAGCACTGAAAAAGGGATATTGAATCTCCAGAAGGAGATCTACCCAGAGTGTCTGTGGTGCTGGGTAAATCACCTGCATGTTTCTTACCATCCCTTTCCCAAAAAATACATTTGTGTTGCATCAGAGAAAGAAAATGGGAGGTGAGGCATATCTTTTTTTTAGGATAACATTTAAAGTGGGGAACTTTTTCCCCCATATTATATTTTTTTCCTTTAGGTCACTAATTTAATTACATTTTGCCTGATCAATTACTGTACCAGAGTGATTACAGAAAATTGCACAGATATTGATAAAATAGTTTTTGGAATGTTTAATTAAACATTAAAATACTGATGATGTTATCTAAGATGCTGAACCCATTCGTCCCTTTAATTCATTAGGCCAGACACTATCAAATTCCTAATCCTATACAACCTCCCAATACAAAGTAGATAATGATAGACAGCCTCCAATGGAATCTCTCTATTGATATATTGTTTGGTAGTCTGTCAAAAATTACCAATGTGTCTAATCTATTTTTCACCTGATTGTGGCAGAAAACCTTCTCAATAAATATTGCTTGTGTCAGATATTTCACTGACCCCTGGGTACTTGCAGTAACATAATTAAAGGATTAATATGACCCTAGAAAATTTAGTTTCCTGAAAAGCTGCCCCCCCCCATACTAAACTGAGAAATAAGTATGCCTGCATATATGTCAAGCTCTACGTGTTCACACAATTAACTTATAGCTGTTAATTAATTTTACTCCTTTAAAGGATAACAGTAACTGTAATGTGCAGTTCCTTGTCTGTCCTGTCTGTCTGAGTCTCTATGACAGTCACATAATGTTCTGTGTAAGAAGTAGGGATGGCCGGTTTGTGGATCCGAACCTGGATCCGCCGCGGATTTATCCCGTTCACGAACGGCAGATTTTTCCGGATTTTCCGCCTTCCGCGGATTTCTCATATTTTCGAAAATTTTCGAAATTACGAGATTTCTTGTATTTTCGTCAATACGTATTTTCGGAAATTTTCCAAAATACGAGAAATCTCGTAATTTTGAGGATATTTTTCATTTTAACGGGTCTTCTCACGGATTTTCGAATTTTTCGAAAATTCGCGGATCCTCGAGCAGACTGGATTTTGCGAAGTTCGGAAATCTCTAGTAAGAAGCCCCACTCCCGGAAATCACTCTTTTCTGAAGCTAGTTACAGGCCTGCTGTAAGGATCTCCTGCTCTGCCTTATGTTATCCCTAGATGTCACTATCCCTTGTTTCTATTTAGTTCACTAAGTGTCGCTGTTTTGTGTTCCAGATATCACCTCTAGTTGTCACTGTTTTGTTATTTCACTTCCCACCAGCAGCAGGCCATTTCACCTTTGGACAATTATTACTCATCATGTTCACCTGATTGCCGTCTCCAGTTATTTAAGGACTCCACCCCCTTCAGTTCATTGCCAGATCGTTGTTTTTGTGGCCGCTCTCCCCATCATCTTTCTTGCTCCTGTTCCAGACCTTGTTCTTGTTCCTAGTCCTTGCCTAGCTTTTTGTTCCAGTCCTGCTCCGGTCCTGTGCCTGTTCTAGTTCCCTATTGTCTTTCCCTTCATTCTCTTGTCTTTTGTATATAGTCATGTTAGTATTCTTATCATGTTCACTGTGTGTTTAGGTGTGTTTAATAAACAGGTTACCTTGATCACTGCTGCACTTTGATCTTTTTGTACTTTCTTAGCTGCTTTGCAGCAGCACTCATCAAGGGAGCGTAACACCTGCAACTATTCTCTATCCTTTCCTCTACTTATGGAAACTTTAGGTAAAGAAAAGTTTTCTTTTCAGGATTGTGGCTAGCTTTAAAAATAATTTAAAAGTTTGGAGGTGGGACTTATGATGCCGCTGAAGATACTCTGTCCCAGCAGTGGGCATGCTCCAACCTTAAACTTAGAGGCAGACACAACAATTCTGGTGATGTCACAGCTCAAAGTACTATTAAGAAAATCCACTTTTTATATTGCTGTAACTTTGGATAGACTGAAGCTAGAAGCATGATCTTGGAGCCATTTTAAAGTAAGTGTGCTCTTGTATGGATAGCACAGTTCATCTTTAAATGCTATTGGATTTTATTACAATAGTAATACTTATTATGCTAATCCAGTATTTACTTTTACAAAAACTTACATATGGAATTTGAGCTGCTACCATGTCATTATACAGCTGTGCAATTTCTTCGTCATTCTTATATCCGTAGCGGCACAACTGAAATCCCAAAGACCAATATGCTGGCATAACTGGCCGGCCGATGAGCTGAAATGAGTTACAGAATTAAGAAAAATGTAAATTAAAGTCATCATTTTATGAGCAAGAATTGAGAAAGATAATAGTCTTACAGCTGTGTACTGCTGTACCACCATCTCTGGTGTTGGACCCATTACTACAAAAAAGTCTAGAATTCCTCCAACAGTGCGATATGTTAAGGCAGGCGTTGGTTGCAGTGTTACATCTGATAGCAAAAAGAGAAAATAAGTTGAAAGTTTAAACTTAAAAATATTTCATACATATAATTATAAATATAAATTCATATATTTCTCAAAATGGTAAAATAAAACATTTTTAATTTGCGTTAATAGCAATAGATGGGCATAATCATTAGTCCAGAGGTGTAACTACCTGGGGAGCCAAAAAAAAACATTGTAGATAAAATAGGATTAGGAGCCCCACCATTGTTTTGATGGGGGGCCCAGTGATTCCCACTTACGCCATTGCATTAGTCAGTTGATGTATAAGTCAAGCTGTCATAGCTGTCAGTGTTTGGTTGATTATGCTGTAGCATAGCAACAGGTATACCTGCTGATGTTCCCCACTGGATCATGTTTATGTAATGTGTAATCGATATTAAAAGATTGTAATATTGATTGCAAAATGATTGAGCCAAGTAGTTGTCAGAACATCGCTTGAATGTCTGGACGTTAGTCTGTAGTGTATGGCAAGCATACTTATGAAACAGGATAAATCTCTGCACAATTAGTGACGAATCCAGGTTTCAAAACTAACCTGGATTTAATTCGGAACTGTTGGTCATTATATTGCATATACGATTAATGATTTTTTATTAGCATACATCTGCCTATTACAATTATTATTACTGTCTACATTTATAATTAATAAGTAATTTGCATGTATATGCTTAAGTTTGCTGGCAAGAATTACCGTATATACTTGTGTATAAACTGACCTGAATGTAAATCGAGGTACTTATTTTTAACTTAATTTTTAAGCAACATTGAAAGTCTAATACACAGCCCCATAGAAAGTCCCATACACAGCCGCATAGAAAGTCCCATGCACAGCCCCATAGAAAGTCCCATAACCAGAACTACAGTATATGTATTAATACCAGTAATTAATGAACTTGCCATTACCACATCTGCTGGAAGACAGTTCCACAGTGTCACCGTTCTCACTGTAAAGAAACCTTTCCTAACCTTAAAGGACAACTAAAGCCACAGAACAACACTGAACCAGAAGGCAGAACACCTTGATATAAAACCAATAATCTGTATCTTACCTCTCATTTTGATACAGGCGCTGGGAAATTTAATTAATTAACATATGGTTTGTGCTTTACTTCACAGCATTCTATATCAAGTGGTTGGTCAATGACCATTATGTTCTGCACATGCTCAGTCCTTAGCTATGGCAGAAACTTGTTACAGTTGGTCACACCCATTAATAATCCCTAGCCAATCCTTTTACAGGACAGATAAAGCAAGGAAGCATGTGACTGAGGTCAGGAGGTGTGGTCTGGCACTGCCCATACACACAGATATTTCATCCAGTTCTTAATAGGCTTTGATTTACTTTAATAGAGTTTACTGAAGTGCCATTTTATAGTTTATTGGTGTTTTTAGGGGGGTTGTTCTGGATTCTGGAGTATAAAAAATTGGGTTTAGTTCTCCTTTAAGATGAAACTTCTTTTCTTCCAACCTTAAAGGATGTCCACGTGTCCTCTGATATGACCTATTAGTGAACAATGCACCAGAGAGTTCATTGTATGGGCCATTAATATATTTATATAAGGTTATCATGTCCCCACGCAACCGCCGCTTCTCCAATGTAAACGTATCCCTGTCTGCTTTAAACCGAACAACACACTGAGGCAGCAATTGGTACATCCGAAAGACCCAATACCAAAACACAAGATAAGCGACATCATATATGCAGTGCAGTGCAGTGAAGAATGCTCTGATTTGTATGTGGGGGAGACCAAATAGCAACTGCATCAACGTATGGCCCAGCACAGAAGAGCCAATTCCTCGGGTCAGGACTCAGCCGTGTACCTGCATCTTAAGGATAAAGGACATACCTTTGAAGGTTGTAATGTTAACATATTGGCGAAGGAACGTGACTGGTTCAAGAGAGGTGTGAAGGAGGCCATTTATGTGAAAATAAAGAAACCAAGCCTAAATAGAGGTGGGGGGGTTCGACACCAACTGTCTGCCATGTACAATGCTGTTTTAACACCTTACGCTGGGCGTTCCTATAACACCTCTTAGCCACTATCCAATCACACCCTTAACACCTGGCTGTGATATGCTAATTGGGATTTTCCAGGGTACATAATTGCCACAGATTCTTGTACAAGTCATTCTGAATTGAGAAAGCCAGTCGGATGACTAGCGAAACGTCTTCAAGAACTACATTTCAAGTCCAGTTGATCTAATTGAATACAACAGAAATGTCAAATAAATGTGTTTATATTGTAAGTTTTTCAGCATTTAAAAAAATCTAGTCTAGATATAAATAAATCTATGCCTAGTCTCACTGTAGGTAGTAAAATTATTATGATAAAGGATTTTTCTTTGATTTATAACTGAAGTGCAGGTTATTTTTTTGTCGCATATTTAAAAAGCAGTGCGGATTTTACAGAAGTCCGCATTCCAAACTTTTACTGAACTGCATTTGGAATTTTTCAAAAATCCTAGAATGTTTTGAGGATTTCTGGCCGTTTGATAATGCTTGGATGGCCAAGGATTCTCAAAATGCAGAAAGTCCTGCGCCTGGATGTTTGGGGGTCCTGCGGCTCAACCCGGGACCCCCCTTCCTGGCAGTTATAAGTGCCCTTGTGGCCCTTGGAAGGGCACTTGTGGCACTGACAAGTGGCTTTTGGGGCTTAAGGGGTCCCACAGCTTGAACCGGACCCCCATCCCCGGCACTTATAAGTGCTCTTGTGACCCTTGGAAGGGACCATGTGGTATTAACAAGTACCTTTGGGGCTTATGGGGTCCTGCAGCTCGAACCGGGATCCCCCTCTCCAGCACTTATAAGTGCCCTTGTGGCCCTTGAAAGGGCCCTTGTGGCAATGTCAAGTGCCTTTTGGGACTTAAACTCGAACCAGGACCCCCCTCCCCTGCACATATAAGTGCCCTTGTGGCCCCCTTTGGGGGCTTAGTAAGTCCCGCAGCTCATACCAGGACCCACCTCCCCAGCACTTAGTGCCCTAGAGGACCAGGACTCCCATTGGCTCTTTAAAGAGCCCTTGGAGCTTATCTTCTTTCTTCCCAACTGGCAACACCAACTCCAATGATGTTGCCGACACTGGACAATGTCCCTGCGGCCGCCAGTGACACCGTTGGTGCTGGTGACATCAACATCACCAGCATTGTTGACATCTTGATCCAAAGTTTTCTTTTTCTCAGCCGAAGGCACCAACTCTGCTGATGTCGCTAACACTGGGCGATGTCACTGTGGCACTGCAGGCGCTAGTGACATCAACCTTGCCGGTGTTGCAGACGCCTTATTTCTTCTGCCATCACTGTGATGACTTCTGAGCTCCGCATGGTTTGCACCTCTTTATATTGATTTTCTGAAGAACCAAATCCTATTGTGATTGGTTAATATTTCAATGTATGCACTCTTATGATCACACATTAAACAATAATATTTGAATTTTATTATTCAAATATAAATATATATGATATAAATATATATGAGTGTGTGTGTATTTTTCTTCTAAAGGATTTTTTATTTTACAGAGCAATTAAAGCTGTTTTCCCTGGAAAAAGAAGCATCATATTTTCTCGATCGACTTTTGCTGGATCAGGCAAATATTCAGGACATTGGCTTGGAGATAACGCTGCAAACTGGAATGATATTAAATGGGCTATACCAGGAATGCTTGAGTTTAGTCTTTTTGGAATACCTTATGTAAGCACGTTAGATAAATAGGCTGACATAGCAAATTATTATCCATGGGAATTAGCATTAAACTGTGTTTATGTTTGTAGAACAACATGACAATGACAATGAAAAGTAGGATAAGAAAATAAATAAAGTTTGTTATTTTAGCTTTACTAGAAGGAAAAATTAGCAGAATAAAACAATATGCAGACTTTTTTTCTGTTTAAACCTTTTTTATCATGCAGTTTAGAGCATAGTGAATTACAGAGAAAAAATGATATTACTCCTATATTAGTTTAAAGTATGTGTAGCTGATTGGGCACAGGTTATGCAGCAGTGCCACAGGGTAAGCACACATGTTACAAGGCTTTTTTACAAAGCTTATTAGCTTTTCTGTGGACATCCTTGTAGATTCTTTCTGCCACCCCCTCAAAGGTTTTGTAGAAAGGTGTGGACAAATAGACCAAGATGGAAACAAGGAAGCAAGATTTGAGAAGTTTTTCTTTTTTATTATTTTAAAAATCAAACTGTTTGTTTGAGTTCTCCTCCCCTCCCCCCCAACAATTTTTATTATCCAAATAAGAACATATGTCATCAAGTCACTTTGGCTGTTGGTGAAAAGAAAAAGGGCTGTTGGTGGCCCCTAGGGAGAATGTGGCCCCTTCATAGCACAATTCTAGGGAGCCATGCCCAATACAAATATTCAAGCAGGTACAATTAAGTGGTTTCATCCATTTAATTATACTCTTATACACCAGCATATGAAAAAATCATATACTTGTCCCCAGTTTTAATGGAGTAGGTCTATACTCACGGCACCTGAGGAAATACGGCTCACCACTACAAGAGACTGGTAATTAGGTGAAGACTTGTTAGCAGGTAATTCCCTGACAAAACCCTGCCCAGACGGGAAGAAATGTATGTCGGCGTTGTAGCAGTCTGGGTTCCTGTATGGAGGTTGTTTGTTTGTTTAGAATAGGATTCCACGTAGCATGAGTTGCTGTACACATTACCATCTAAAAAGTAACATAGTAACAAAGTAGTAACATAGTTATTGAGGTTGAATAAAGACATATGTCCATCAAGTCTAACTTTTTCACCTTTTTTCAGCTTTTTTGGATGAAACCACTTAATTTTTCTGTGTGAGTTTTTGTATTGGGCTTGGCTACCTAGCCGTGTGCATATATTTCTATGTGCTTGTATTATGCTGTGAGTGCTATGAAAGGGGTTACTTTTTTCTAGAGGCATTTTCTAGTTGTCTTTGTAGATTTTAATTTATTTTTTTAAGATATACTTATTTTCTTTCTTTAGGCATGCCTTTTGTGGTTTCCTTGACACTTCAAGGGGCTTAGACATTTGGCCTAATAAAAGGTTGCAGTTTAGAGAACTACAACTAAATTAGTTGATACTGTTTATTGTGTATCGAGCTTGCAATTCTTTAAAGATGATTTAGCTTATGGCAATTTCTGTTTTTTATGCATTTCTAGTACTATGTTCTATTTTCTAATACAATGTTCTAAGATTATAATATGTAATTCTAACATTTAAACAGATTGGTGCAGATATATGTGGTTTTTTTGATGACACTACAGAAGATCTATGCAGAAGGTGGATGCAAGTAGGAGCTTTTTATCCATTTTCCAGAAATCACAATGCTGAAAATTACAAGGTAATTTCTATACTGTAATTAGTCATGCTTTTATACTTTACATTTACAGGGCCTTACATAGACATGCGTTATATATAGTCAAGGCAATTAGCATTAAACAGTGTTTGTAGAACAACATGATCTATGTTTTATGGCCAATTGGATTTGGGCGTGACAAAGAAGAATAGTATAAGAAGTTATTTACTAAATGTATATATTGTGTTATTTTTGTTTCACTAAAAAGAAACATGCAAGTACTATTAACAAAGTAAAACAATATGCAGACTTTCTGTTTATTCTTTTTATGCCATGCAGTTTAGAGCATGGTGTGATACAGTACACATTTTATTATTGATATTAATCCTCATTTATTGTAAACACATCTAAAAAAAATTTTTAAATATTAAAACTCTGTTTAGCATTTACTATGTGGGCGGGGGGTGAGTCGCTAATTAGGCAGGTGGATTTGCAGTAGTTGCACAGGGCCTAGAACAGTATACAGAAGAAATGAATACATGGATAACACCACCATACAACAGGGAGATCTTTATGTGGATCCTAATGTCAAAGTTCTCTGTTATCTGTGCCTCAAACTAAAGACACTACAGGTGAAGTAGATGCCTAATTCACATACATTCTGCTGGACTGGGAAGGGACCGTTTTGGCTGACTTTAAATAATTAGATGTTGCTGCTAGTTTCACTAGCTGATGGTTACAAGTAAATGGGAGCATTTTTTTTTAAAACTTAATGTAAACCTTAAAAATCCCCCAGCAGGGTCATACACAGTAATACTATCATTATTACTATTTACATATTACTATTATTGTAGCTTTTAAAAAAAATAATCATTGGCAGCATATTGAGTAGAAGTCCAGATACTGTATAATAGTGCCTATTGTTCTGAAGTCTGTAATTAAAATGTTATCATGAAACTTCAGTGTATATGTAGATTATACCATTAATACTATTAGTGGATATTTGTGGCCCCTTCAAGGTGTCTGTAGCCCAACGTGCCAAAATCATGTTGTGTTTATTATCTATTACCAAACACCATATTAGTCACAATCCTCTAACATTCTAACTTTCAAGCAGTGCTTTACTTTTAACACTAGCAAGATGGAATTACATTGGACATTAGGAAAAAACAAAAGATGGATCATATTGTGAAACTCCACTGCCTTTTTCTTACAGCCCCAAGATCCTGCCTCATTTGGAGCTGATTCGCTCTTAGTGAAAACATCAAAGCATTACTTAAACATCCGCTATACTTTGTTGCCCTATCTTTACACTTTATTCTACAAAGCTCATACAAAAGGAGAAACTGTTGTGAGGCCACTTCTCCATGAGTAAGTAAATGCATATACCTAAAAGTTGTCTTTTCCTTGCAGTACACTTTTCTGTCTTAAAGAGAGAGAAAAAAAATGTCCTTGTACATAACACATTACTTAACAAGCAGCATATTCTTTTTCCCAGTGTTAAGCAAAGTCACATTTAAGCCCTGAACTCATGGTAAATAAATGTTGGATGAAACAGCCCACAATGGCCATTTTAGCATGTGTGGAGGCATCCACCATCATTGTTTAGTGATATGCCCTGGTAGCTAAATGATATTGGGAAGTACTAAGCATTGCTCTCCCTTACTGTGGGAGGTCTCATGATTGCTCCTACCTCCTCTCCCCATATATCAGAAAATGCTTCTCTGTTACTGCAAAGTAATTTGTAGATAAATCCCACCTGATGCAATCATCTAATCATTATTCCAAAGAGCTTTAAAAGAATAGTTCACTCCCAAAATTAATATATTGATTGAAGCCCAGGAAGTTAAGGAGCTATGCCTACCTCTCGTTCTTCAATCAATAGCTCAGGATCTGAGAACAAAGATTTAAGAAACTTTCCTTTTGCGTGATCCACCAGGGCCAAAATGAAATCCCCGACAGCTTCCTTGTTCTTTCTAACTATAGCGCAGATTACCTGCAACGTTCCCTCAACCTGACTGTAACGTCAATCATAAAGTCTAATCCAGCCAAGGACCACTGGACAGGAAAATGTTAAGACATCAACGAATGTCTTATCGGCTTTAACAACAAAACACTGCATGGCCAGTATTAGAAAAACACACAATTTTACATTTACGTGGAAGGTAATGTGCAAAGTAGTAACACTTCCTTTCAAAAGGCATTAGTTTTTATGCTAACGCTAATGATATTGTATCAGTGCCTGTGCTGTTACTACCAAAATTACCATCTATACAAATATGTTAAAAACTGATTAGAGGGGAAAAAATATACTATACCAAAATCCAGTTGCATTACCAAAATTTCAGTTTATAGTAGATATCAGACTCACAAGTTAAGTTAAAGGACAATTATACTCACCTCCCCCTCGTTCCTTTTCCCCTATTCCTGCAAAGTACCCAGGGTGAGGACCTAAAATGCTAAGTCCTCACAAGGCAGCCAATGGGAAGATGCGCTCTGCAAGGAGGCGTGTCTTCTCATTGGCTGCCTCCCAGACTGTCACTGACAGTGATTACTAGTAAGTGGTGCAGAACTTTTGTAAAGTACCCAGAGGTTAGGACTTTGCAGGAATGCATCTGGGAAATGGTGAGTATAATTGCCCTTTAATAATATAGAGACTGCTTAAGATGCCCTTGCTTTATTAAAAAAAAATCTTCTTTTTCTCATATCTTGACAGGTTTTATTCAGAAATAGAAACCTGGGATATTGACAACCAATTTATGTGGGGTCCTGGACTTCTCATTACTCCTATTCTTAACCCGGTATGTTAATTTGAAGTATAATACACAAGGGCACACCTGTAACATCAGAGGACTTCCATTGACTTGGGACCTCCCTTAGCCTTCTCTGGTGCTTCCCTGGTGATCTAGTGGGGGTACTGAACTATGATCAGCTGTTTGATAACTGTTCAGTACTTGTTATAGTAAGCCGCTATTGAATAGCGGCTTTCTATAGTATTTGTAAATGAAACAAAGAGGCACAGATCAATACTTGCTGATCAGTAGAGATGGCCGAACTTCTGAAAGTTCTGTCTGTTTTCGAACTTTCAAACTATAAGGAAAATTCGAAAGTTCAAAATTTCGAAAAAGGACCCATTAAAGTCAATGGGAGTCAAATAGCTTGAAAAGTTCTAATGAAATACAATTAAAATATCAATGGTAACTTAATGTTACCATTTGAATATCCAGAATTTAAAAAAAATCAATTTTATTCTCATGAGCGGTACTTTCGAGCTCTCGCGTTCGATTTTCATTAATTATCCCATAAACAATTCAAACATTCGATAATTATCCCATAAACGATTCGCACATTCGATAATTATCTCCTAAACGATTTGAAGAGCATTAGATTTTTGAATCCGATAATTATCGAATGTTTGAATCGTTTATCGGATAATTGTTGAATGTTCGAAAGTCCGAGAAATCCGGGATAGTCCAAATCCGTTCGATAAATTCAGCTCGAACTCGGTAATGTTTACTTTCAGAACTGCCAATTTGCAAAAAAAGGTGGATCCTACAGGTTTTTTTAATTTTTTGAAACTCTTAACTTTTCATTGAAAATTTGAAAATCTAAAATTCCATTAGATAAGAACGAATTCCATTTGAAAATGTTTAAAATTTGCAATTGAAAATGTAAAAAAAAATTAATTTTATTGGGTTGGAATCGGATTTTCATAACTTAAATTAAGTTTTGCGGAACCACTATCTAAAAAAAACGCTCCAGTTTCATTCATCTCGGCTGATCACCTAAGTATTGATCTATGCCAATGGACAAAAACAATCCCGTCCCGGAAAATGCTTTCCAGGAAGTGATTTTTCCGATTAGTGTTAAACTTTTTCCAAAACTTTCCAGGGTAGAGGTTAAAAAAGCATTGTACATGGCAGACAATTGTTGTCCCTGGGACAGTTTTGATAAACCTCTTATGCAATAACAACCTTGCATTAAGAAGGTCCCTAACACCTTGCTGTTTTATGCTGGTTGGGAGATATTTCAGGTGCTTTGCACAAGTCATTCTATACTGAAAAAGCCAGTCAGATTACTAGTGAAATGTCTTTAAGGCTGGGTACACATGAGGGGACTATTTGCCCCCACCGAGCGTTCCTACAAGCAAGCACTCGGCAGGGACAAATGTCTGCCGGTCGTGGCAATAGTGGCTGTGGCCGACAGTTTTTGCGTCTGATCGTGCGGTCCCATAGGGACCCACATAATCAGCCTTGATTTTACAAACATGGCCGCAGCTGCGGACAAAAGCAGCACAGATTTTTCGGCCCGACCAACCAATACACATAAGTATCGGTCGATTTGGCTAAAAAATCTGCCTGTGTGTACCCAGCCTAAGAACTAAACCAGTTCTAAGTCAAGTTGATCTAACGGAATACCACAGATATACCATACCCTGGATGAATGTGAATCTTTACATGCATCATTTGATGATTATTTTTGGGGATGGAAAAAAAAGTGATACACAAACTTTTTTTTTTAAACCTGCATTACTAAAATTAAAAGGCATGTTCACCCTTAAAACAAAAAACTGGTTAATTGTCAGTTACCTGCCCCCAACCCCAACTGATATATTACCTGCATTACTAACCCAATATTTAGAAGTAGGGAATTGTACCGTATTAGCCATTGATGAAAGTGAAGACATCTTGGATATAAAATAATACCTTTTATTGGCTAACTAAAATGATTAAATGATTATTTCAATCAATTTAGTTAGTCAATAAAAGGTATTATTTTATATCCAAGATGTCTTCACTAACCTGATATTTAAGGATTATTTTTGTCCCCATTCTGGAAGAGTAATCTGGCCCCTCCCTCTATGCAGTCAATCAAGACTGTGACAACTGACATCACAACAAATGTTTGACTGCTGTTTCACCTGCTGCCTCCTCTGCACATGCTCTAGCAAATAAAAAACGATTTGAGCAGAGGGGGGAGGCAGATACCTTTGCCAGAAAGAAATACAATTTATCATTAAATATCTGGATACAAATGCACATAATAAACTGTGAAAAATAGCAGTTGGGGTTAAGGGCAACTGGCAGCTAACATTTTCTTGTTTTAAGGGTGGACATGCCCTTTAATTGCAATTACAAAATGTATTGTTGAAAGACAATTAAAAGCACTGCTTTTCTTAAACTCCTTTATGGCTGTTAATGCCTTCTGGCAGAGAAGAACAACTTATATATAAACTAATTATAAACTTAAATGGGGGTTATTCCACCAGAAAAAGATGCCCATAAGAAACAGGAAGAATAGTAGCATAATGACATTGTTTGTAAGGAATATATTAACATTTGTAAAAATATAATTCAGGTCCTATTATAGCAAATATCAGCTGAGGCTAAAATAAGTGTTGAAATCTTCAAGTAAACCTGTGAAGTTTTTTCCCCAAATAAAGAAGTGATTTTAATGTTTAAATCTCTGTTAAAAATGGAAATGGGACAGGCTTACAGTTTATGTTTTTTTCCCTTAAGAATTCTGTAAACGCTGATGTATACATTCCCAATGCAACCTGGTATGATTATGAAACAGTAAGTAGATTAATATAAAATATGTGCAACATCGTATTCATTAATTTACTAGATTTACTAGATCTCACCCTCTGACTAGTTTTTTTTTTAGAATTTTATTGGGATCGATGCTGCATCTGGTCTCATTATTCTTGATTTATGATTCCATACAGCTACATTCTTACTATTAGGCTCCTAATATATTTCACTTTTATTATGAAGGTTGGGCACAACACTAATATTCTATATAATAACATTATATATGAAGCTATCCTTTACAGCCTTTTTTGCACAACGAAGTACATGTCATACAAGAACAATATTTACTTATTTTCATAACGAAAGTGACATCTATATATCATCTAAATGTAATGAATATCATCTTATATTTATTCATTTAGATACTTTTTATCTATCTTTATAGCATCCAGCAGACAAAACTACCCAGTAAAAGCAAATCCTTTACACTTGGTCACTCTGCCTAGAAGGAAACCTAATTGGCTTCAGAAGCATAATGTACAGTTGTGAATATTGTAGTCTTGTGCCTAACAGTAGCAAAACTACTTGCAAATATGCAGTAGTTCTGTTAAAGAGATATTTTCATTCCAAAAAAGCATGGCTCTAAACCTAACGTTTGTAATAATATAAGGTAATTATTTACAATCATAATATTAACACATACGTCCTTTTTTATACAGCACCAAAATGGCATATTTAGGCTTAGCCTTCTTGTGATTTTTTTTTTAAAACTCTCCAACTCTTTATAAACCACCAAAGAGACTTGACAGACCACAGATTCATATGAGAGTTAAATTATTAGTAAAAATTGTAAAATCTAAACTACTGTGAAGTCTTTAATGCCATAAAACCAAGAATAGTCAGTCTATTTTTAGTGCTGCATTTCATTATAATATAAAAATCTAGGTGCTGATTTTAGAAACAATTTAAAGACTTCATTATTTGAAATTACTTACTGGCAATGTTTATTTCAACAAAGCTATACCTTTAGCAAATAAAACAAAATCCTTGTTGTCACTTTTCTTACTGCAGGGTGCCACAGCTCCATGGAGAAAGAAATACATTTCCATGTATCTCCCAGCTGACAAAATTGGACTTCATGTCAGAGGAGGGTACATATTACCAACTCAGAAACCAGATCGAACTACATTTTACAGGTACTACACAAGATTGATTATGTTTAAACATAGAAAATGTTAAATCTGCATTCTGTATCTTATTCAATAACTACTTAAAAGCAATATAAAAGTACTCTTGTATTTAGTGGGACATTGTCCCATTGCCTGTAAGAAATGAGTACATAAAAAGGAAACATGCTTAATTATTGATGGCATTAGTACATTACACTTCTCATTTGTTTGCTCAGCACATTCCATTATCATTGATATTCTCCTTGCATTTTAAGTGCACTTTATAGAACCATTCAGTTGCTGCAATGTAGTTGGATGCAGGCACCTAAAGTCTGTAGCTAAACAGAATATAATAATTAAATATTTCACTTTTCTCAAAATGCTATTGTAATCAACTTTCAGCTGTTACTATGATGTAAAAGCAGATATATACTAACAATTCCAGGAACAGCTTGTTTATGTCCCAAAGACAGCCAGCTATGCTATAACAATAAAAAAAACTTTATTAGAAAGGAAATAATCATTTATCTAAACTGTATCAGTTTGAGACTTTGTTTTAAATTGTTTTAAGCATATGAATGAAAGACAAAAAATATGATATCTTACTCAAGTGCAAATTCAATGTTTGCGTGTGTGTATATATTTACCCTTTGTGATTATTCAGTACTGTGCTTATAAAGAATGTATTCATTGTTCTATTTATAGCTAGTTCTGTGTTGGAGATTAATGCTATATTGCGTTCTAGTACAGCTTAGTTTCAGTCAGCAAATATTGTTACTGGTTCTTCATTTCAAAGCAAGGAAAGAAAAGAAGCTTCAACACAAGAAAGAAACATTATGATTTGATGCCAGGATTACTAGTGGAATGGCAAAGGTTATTAGAGACTATTTAGCAAATGAAAGGATTCTTGTTTTAAATATATTAAAAGAAAAGCTTGTCGGATTATATGCAGTAGGTAAACATATCACCATTTACCAATCAAAAAAGATGTTTTAGGACATCCAGGCATTTTGTATTCTAGAATGTCATGTATCCATTTGTAAATATAAAGAGCTACAGTACAGAGTGCAAAAAAAATAAATAAAAATGAAGCTACTTTAAGGAGCTGAAAGGATGAAAGAAATAAATCTCAATTCTGGCATGGTTTGTAGAACTGAACTTGATCCTGCATAATCCCCGAACACACTGCCAATAAAACTAAAGTTGTGCTTCAAGCCTGACATTTGGTCAGAGTTAAATGACTTTGAGAAAGGTGAATAGTTTCATTATCCTATTACAGCCCTGGTGGAAAACTATTCTACAGTACATGTAAAGAAAAGTATTAGGGGCAATCCTCTGGTACATCAGCTTAGTAATAGGAAGATTTGGCTGCCTTATTTACTACTATTCATTTGACTTGGGCTGAATAGTTACTACTGAGCTGATATCAGGTATCCTTGTTTTCTACTGTCAAATAAGTTTAGCAATATGGACTTTTTTTTCTAAATGCTTCAAACAGTTAGTGACTCTTTATTTCACTGTTATTTGACTTTTTAAACATGTTCCTACTGCACGTTCTACTGATTTTGGCTTTACAGATATTTCTACTCATATTTTGCATTTGTGGTCATAAATCAATTGCTTTTGCAGTTAGTATATTACCTTGAGATTTCAGAAACCATTTACATTATTTTTACTACAGCCGGAAAAATCCATTGGGTCTGATTATTGCTTTGGATGAAAGTCAATCTGCCAAAGGAGAGCTCTACTGGGATGATGGAGAATCCAGAGGTAAATGCAGACAAGAAATCATCCCCTTGCTTTTTAGTTTTACATGAACCCAGTATTATTTTACATAAAGCCTAGCTAACATCCAGGAAAAAGGAGCAGGAACTCTAGACATAGAACCCTAGAATAAGCTGTTGTTAAAGGACAATGATACTCACCTTTTCCCCGATCCACTGCAACATAGTACCCAGGTTGAGGACCTAAAATCGTTAAGTCCTCACCCTTGGTACTTTCCCCTTACTCCTGCACTACTTACTGCAAATCTGCTTTGGTGATCCACACTGTTCCACCTCTCTTCTACTGTCAGTGACAGTCGCAGGGCAACCAATTGGAAGACACACCTCCTTGCAGACCGTATCTTCCTATTGGCTGCAATCGCGATCTGTCACTGAAGCAGGAAGAGCTGAGGAATGGAGCGATCGCCGAAGCAGTAGTGAAGGAGTTAGGGAAAGTACCCAGGGTGGGGACTTAGTGATTTTAGGTCCTCACCCTGGGTACTATGCTGCCATGGAGGAAGAGGAGCAAGGGTGAGGTGAGTACAATTGTCCTTTAAGTTGTTGTTAGTGAATAAGTTAAGTTGTTGTTAGTGAATTACAGTGAAAGAAAGAGGATAATACATAATTTGCCTTAAAATATAATATTTAAAAATAGCAAGATTGCATGCAGTGTCAAGGCCCTCATTTACTATGTCTATTAGCATTGTAAGTCTAGTCCATTAAAAGTAATTTTTTAAGCTGTATGTACATAATACACAATCTATAACACTCAGTACATGAAAATAACATTTTGGAAAATATTGGACAATTATAACTAGAGATGGCCGAACTTCATAAAGTTCGGTCCATTTTCGAACTTTAAACTTCAGAGATTCAAGATTCACCGAAAATAGAACCATACATTCGAGGGTTACCGAAATCGAGGAATACCGAAAATCAAAGGCTACATTCTAGGGTTAGCGAACTGCTCATAAATTCGATAATTATAGATTTTTCGAAAAACAAACTAGTTCGAATAGTTCGAGTTCATCTGAACTCATAAAGTTCCATCACTAATTATTACATTATTGATTCAATTATTGAAAATACCTTGTTTAAAAAGGGATGAACCTCACGGAATGTACCATTGTAAACTTTTAAGTTAAGCTATCAACCAATTAGCTGAGTGCCTCAGCTGACATTGATTGTGGTTGTTTTGATTACCTCATAATAAAACAAAATGCTAATTGTGCAAGGTTCTTTTAAATAATCAACATTGTTGGAAAAAGTATTTTTAAAGGAAAATGTTGCAAAAAAATTGTATGGACTTTGCAAAAAGATTGTAAAATACATTTTCTGTGTACTGTTCGGAACATCATTAAGAAGCATATGGCACCACCAATATGTTGCTTAGATTAGGCCATCATTCTAAACATGAGAGGCCATAGAAAACAATATTTCTAGTGATAAGTTTTTTCAGCTATGTCAGATAAGGAGATTGTTGACTTATGATGTAGATAAGGAGGAGCGAACGCACTCCAGTGAGTCATAAAGAATTGACCAGGCTGGAATCATAAACAATTGACCCGGCTGTCTGCTCCTCCTTATCAACATTGTAACTCAATCAGAGAAACTAATGCGATGGGGAGTTGGTCCTACCTTTACTTTCCAATAGATATGGTAATTAACTATTAATTAATACAGTGAGCAGAAGAGACAGTGAAACATCAACATGTTTCGGCGAATGCTCTAGCCGTCCTTAGGATGTGCATGAGAAGACCAGTGAGTGCTTTTATCACCTGATTCATATGTATATATATATATATATATATATATATATATATATATATATCCACTTATAATCTTCCACACTCCTCGCTTTAGGAACAACTGTCGTGGTGCTGCTGTCGGGTGTTTGTACATAGGAAGTAGGTAACCAGAGCACTCAACGGTCTTGGTGAAAGAAATAAAGTAGTTAATTAACACATATCTACGCGTTTCAGCTATCCAGTAGCCGTCATCAGGATGTGAAATCACAGCAAACAACTTCCCTATATCAGGTGTCCTCCACTCGTCATAGTGACACACCTCCCACCAACTAACACATTCACAATTAACCTTATGTGTAATATAATCAACAAGGACTTATCATAGCATATATATTAGTGTAACAATAAATATTAGACAACTATAATCACTATAAAATCACCTAAAGTGTGTGTGCTATAAGAAACAGTAAATAGTAAAAACATATGATGGAAGCTAAAGGGTATGTCCACCCCTAAAATTGATTTTTAATATGCTGCTCCCCATGTCCCCCAGCCCAACCGCATAAAATTTTTTTCAGAAAGCCCCAAACTCTTACTTACCTCCCCTCGTTCCTCCGCCGCACTGCCGGCCCTCTGTTGCGAGAATGCAAGCAGAGGGGCGGGACCGGCAGTCGCGTCTGTGATTGGCTGAGCGGCAGCCAATCACGGACGCGGTGCCGGTCATTCAGTGCAGCGGAGGGAAAGCGGAGAGGTAAGTAAGAGTTTGGGGAGCTTTTTGGGAAAAAAAAATATGCGGTTGGGGCTGGGGGACATGGGGGAGCTGGGATGTGAGGTAAGGATTAAACTACACTACATGGTGGGGCCAGTAGTTGGGGGGATTATAGTTTTGGGGGTGGACATGCCCTTTAAGAACAGTAGTAAAAACAGTGCTTTCAAATCCGATCCCCAATACCTTAGAAGTAATAACCTAGAAGATAATAAATACTAAGTAATAAATATTAATATTCACTAAGTACTAAATATAGAATAACAATAGGCTGGGACTTCAATAAAACAACATAGTTTTAGGTCACAGAGAGGCTAAAAGTTCATATAACATAAGACTAAGTATATCCACAATGCATCCACAGCTGATAACATGTATCAAAAGAGTTTTACAAATGTAACAGACTGTAGACTGACTTTGGGAAACCATTGTTCTCAGTCACTGGTTCTATTAAATGATATCCAATACCAGAGCACTCATTATGCCAAACATTGTAAAAAACATGCTAATACAACTTGTTCATTAAGGCCCCGGGGTTTAAGTGTATCCAGGGTCTTAATCCACCAAAATCTTCTGCAATAATTTTCTTGCCCATATTTTCGTGTCAGGTATATGGTTATTTGATCAATGGCCATCCATTTAAGGGTGGCCAAAGGGTGTTTTGCTTCCCATAAATGGCGTGCCACCAAGAGTTCACCAAATTTGGAATCTCTCGATGGACGAGATCCATCCTCCAACAGTGCAGCTCTAATAGATGCTCTATGATTTGCCAACCGTTCACGGGGCATTGTGGATGTTTTGTCACGTAATATAGGCCACAGGGGCATGTTATAATATAGATAACATCCGTACTGAGGCAGGGAAGCCTTTGTCTAATTTTATATCTGAGACCCGTCTGTGGGTGAGGAAATACTGGTCCCGTGAGCATAGCGTTACAAGCCTCACCCACAGACGGGTCGCAGATATAAAATTAGACAAAGGCTTTCCTGCCTCAGTACGGACGTTATCTATATTATAACATGCCCCTGTGGCCTAATTACGTGGGCAAAACATCCACAACGCCCCGTTGGCGTTGTGGATTTGGATATCATTTAATAGAAACCAGTGACTGAGAACAAATGGTTTCCCATAGTCAGTCTACAGTCGTTACATTTGTAAAACTCTTTTGATACATGTTATCAGCTGTGGTACATTGTGGATATATTTAGATCTTAGTTTATATGAACTTTTATGCCTCTCTGTGACCTGAAAAACTATGTTGTTTTATTTGAAGTCCCAGCCTATTGTAATTCTATATTTAGTACTTAGTGAATATTTAATATTTATTACTTAGTATTTATTATCTTCTAGGTTATTACTTCTAAGGTATTGGGGATCGGATTTGAAAGCACTGTTTTAACTACTGTTTTTAAGCTTCCATCATATGTTTTTAACTATTTACTGTTTCTTATAGCACACACACTTTTAGGTGATTTTATAGTGATTATAGTTGTCTAATATTTATTGTTACACTAATATATATGCTATGATAAGTCCTTGTTGATTATATTACACATAAGGGTTAATTGTGAATGTGTTAGTTGGGAGGTGTGTCACTATGACGAGTGGAGGACACCTGATATAGGGAAGTTGTTTGCTGTGATTTCACATCCTGATGACGGCTACTGGATAGCTGAAACGCGTAGATATGTGTTAATAAACTACTTTATTTCTTTCACCAAGACCGTTGAGTGCTCTGGTTACCTACTTCCTATATATATATATATATATATATATATATAATATATGTATATATATATTATATATATATACACACAATACAGTATAATTTTTTTTTTATATACATATGATAGATTATAATTATATATATATATATATCTTTTGTATAATGTGTCCCAAACTCACGGTATCTACTCCCCTCTGTCCCAGTCCCGGCAGCAATTATATAGAAAGTATTCCACTGCAAACAAACTTTATTTCAGTGCTCTTGGCAAAATATTTCAGATCTTACATGGATCCTTTTTCAAGCTTTCAAGCAGTATATAATAGTATATATTCTTAACCAATGAAAACTTAATTTATGTAATTTTAACTTATCTGTTTCATTGCTTGCACTGATCTGCTTGTTTGTATACTCTGCATTTTAAAATGTACAGCACTGCGTACACAAGTGGCACTTTACAAATAAAATTCTAAATACATACATTCTGACATACTGGGTGCAAAAGAGTGTGCAATCACTACAGTATATTTGTGCGTTCTAAAAATAAATAGTGTTTAGAAAGTACAATTTCTTAAATGATACTAATAGTATCAGTACAACCTGTGTTAGATAGATGAAATAATATTTGACATATTTTTGTGTCATTTCTTTTGGTGTAAGTATTAGTCGTAAGATATTAATGAAATGTGCCTACAGTGGTTCTTCAGTACAAAATAACATTCACAATCGTATAGTTTTTCCTCTGTTGTTATTATTTCTGTGCAAACTTAGGACATACATTGATAACTGTAATTTACTTTCTTACAGGGACAGTGGCATCCAGTACTCATATTTTATATGAATTTTCAGTTTCATCCGTAAGTACTTCTCTGAAGAACCAGCTGTCAAAAAACAGCTACATTGTTTTTTCTCTTTATAACTCACTCAAATTTGTATATAGTTATGACAATGTAATAGGAGTATACATAGAATACGTGCCTTCAAGTCATGCTTTGGGGCAATATAGTAAAGGTTGATATTGCATAAAATATTGTAAACCCCACACTACCTTATGTAATATTGGATAAGTGTAATTTTTATACTCTTTTCTACTCTTTATACTATTTTACAGGGCCTGGGCTATTTGCAAAATTTTTGGAAATAGAGCATCTCACCTACTATTTTAAAAAAATAAAAATATTCACTGTTATACACTGTTAAGGTCGACTGGGGGTCTTATTTCCACATATATAGAATTGTTCCCTGAGGGTTTTAACTTTGAAAGACCTACTTATCAGTTACAGGCCTGGTCTGCTATTGGTAGAGGTTTAGGTGATATTTTTCTATTTCGCCACATTAATAGACTTAACACTGGCAAAATTACCACCTCATATAAAAATGACAAGAATCTTTGTGGCAAACATCAACATCTTTATAAATATGGCGTTGGTAATTCAATTCACCCCTGAAAAGTCAGGCGATAGCAAATGCAAAAATAGAGCTGCTTTATAAGTATGCTGATTTAAAGGTTACTTTGATTTGCTTTAATGCTTCATATTGTTCCAGAGATCCAGCCTGAGAAAGAAAGACAAATCTACTAGTAAAATGAGCTTCTTAAGTCACTGCAGAAAATAAAAGGGTAATTGTGGTCTCCAAACAAGTTAAGGTTAAATAAAAGCCTGCAGTATTTATTTTATAATGAGCTGACAATCACATCTCTGGCTTCACTCTGTGAGACATTATATTAAGGTGAATGTTCAAACTTCCTGCTTCCAGGTTGAGTGACATCACCTTACTTCTGTTAGCCCCTCTGCCCTGGGGGAGAAGCATGCTCAGTGAAGACTTAATGCTTGGGAAAACAGGAAGTACCTGTGGAAAAAATTAACAGTTGAGAGCCTATTAATGCAGACAGGCTGGTCATATGACCACAAGCTGGTCATATGGCTGAAAACAGGAAGTGTTCAAGCAGGAAGTAATATTGCTGAACTTTTCCAGCAATAACTTCTCACAAATTTTATCTAGAGATGTGATTTTGGTTTTATTTTGAAGGTATGATGGAAGGGTTTTTATAATCCTTACTAGTTTGGAAGAATTGGAGACCACAGTTACCCTTTAAAGATCCCTCACATAGTTAAAGGACAATTACACTTTCCCTGCTCCCCTCTTTCCTCTTCTCCTTAAAAAAATAAGACAGGATGAGGACCTAAACCACGAGGTCCTCTTATCTACATAAAAAACAGCGAACAAAAATTATATTGAAATTATATTTTAATAAATATATTTGGAATATAATTTATTCTGATCTAAGAACACACACAAAAAATGGCTTAAAATGAAGCACACAAAAAAACCCTAGGTGAATATTGTAAGTGCAGTATGGAGCACAGAAAATTTTATTTTAAGTACACATAGATGCTAATATTTTGCTCTCAGATACATACAAATGAATGCAACTGCAATAATTAAACAAGTATTACACAATAAAGTTCTTTAATCAGTAATTGTGGTGCTAAATGATTTGTATGTGAATAAAGTGTTTTTTTAACTATTGTACTTCTCTCTTACATTATTTGGGGCAATAGTCAATAGATTAGATTAGATTAGAATCATTTATTGTCGCCGGTAAACACATAATGCTTATTATAATGATGTCAGTAAAATTAAATTAAGTACATCCAGGTAGAATACTTATACAATACATATTATAAAAATGCATGCAAATTGTTTATTAAGAGATTAATAAAAACAAGACCTAAATATTTCTGTTCTACATAAAATATTTCTAAAACTCCTACCAGAAGGAAGCATATAAAATAAATTGAAATTAGGATGTCAATAATTTTAGTCAATAGCCGATAAATTCTACATATACATTTTAAGCAAAGGCAGGCAATGAGTTGATATTTATTAGTATTATTCATTAGATGGAACATATGTATATTTTCTTTTCTTTCTTTTTAAATTTCAGAATATATTACACATGACAGCAACCAGTGCAAATTATCCAAATAATCTAACATTCCAGGAAATAAAAATATATGGTGTTCAACAGGACAGCAATCAAGTAATTATAATGAAAGGAGGTGTTGTTGAACCCTCTAACTATACAGTTCGATATGACAATAACAAGGTAGGTATTTCAAAAAATTATAATATGAACCCTTCAAATGAGTGTATAATAGTTCTATGTATTTCCTCTGCCCCAGTGGTGTAGACTTTTTAGGGCTGTGTGTGTAGTACTCTGCTGTCAAACCAAGGTTCCACTGATGTGGTGAGTGTAAGATAGGGTATAGGATGGCTGCATAATATGTATTCAGTATCAGTTAATATTGTATACATATGTACCATGGTTTATATTTAGATATGCTGGAACTCTTTATTCCATGCAGAAGAGTGTACAGTATATGGGGAAGGGGAATCTAGTATAGTATAATGTTCTAAATTTACAGTTAAGTCAATTTAAGTCAAAGCAAGTACTCCTACCTCCCACGCAGAATAAGAACATGCCAGGCTGTCATGCTGTCACCTAGAAGAGCTCAAACCAGAAGTTTTCATGCACAGCTTTTCCAAACAGAGAGATAGGTGTACTCCCAGAACATTAAACTATACAGGTGTGGTAACTATGGCTATGCAGATAACCAGAGTTTGAAAAAACAGCCAGAAATTAAGTCTTCAGCCCTTGTAAAAATAGACTTAAAATATCTGTTGTATTCAGTTAGATCAACTGGACTTAAAGTTTAGTTCTTGGAGACATTTTGCTAGTCATCCAACTGGCTTTCTCAATTCAGAAAGACTTGTACAAGAATCTGTTGGCAATATAAGTACTCCATATGACAGCTAGGTGTTAGGGATATTCTGAATGCAAAAGTGCTGTTTCATTTTGCTGAAAAAAAGTGCTGTTTCATTTTATGTTGATTTCTAACATTTAGTACTTAAAACTGGTTTATGAGATATGTTTCATTTTCATCAACAGGTTTTACATGTAACAGGCCTCCAGCTTGCATTAGGTGAATCTTATTCAGTGGAATGGAACCAAATTAATAATGAATTTGAAAGATTTGACTGTCATCCAGAACCCAATGCTGATGAAACTAAATGTGCAAGCAGAGGCTGCATCTGGAAGGTGTGTAAAATACATTTTGAAATATATTGGAAATAATGTAAAAAAAACATAAAATATATATATATTAGCATAACTGTATGGAAGGACGCACTCACGGGTCTTGTTTCTTGTGAACTTTATTGGTGTTTCCGACTCATGGGCCATCTTCAGAACATCTGACGATCACTACGTAACTTCCTTAAGTTAGGAACCCCGACACACCCCTTTGTGACGTGCGTGATGGGCGTTCATGAGAGTGATCAACACCGGAGACACAGCCCCGGTGATGCATGTGAGGTAGGAGGGATAGACTACCTCCTAACCTAAAACTAACAGTGCAAGTGAGCGATGCCGTGACTTAGCTGTGACAGTGAGTTAGGCAAGTATCTGAATAAAACTAAAGTGATCAAAGTGCTGAGTGTGTTAAAAAACGAAGGAAACCTGGCATATATATAAACCCAGCCTAAATATAAAAAACATGTGGGTATATATACAAAGAAATATTACAATCCCATACAGTTTTCTACTTGCTTGTATTAAAATGTTCTGCAAACATTCCACCGATTCCATCATAATAGATTCAACTGTAAATGTAAGCAGTTCCCCAATGAAACTTCATATGAAGTTTAGTTCAACAATATTTTGGCCCAGGAACCAGTTTCAGATCAAAATTATGGTACACCTATAGTAAAAATATTCATGGTCTATTTTTGTTCTATTTGTATATGTGTACAAGAACATTATTAGAATATATTTGGTTTTATTTGCTATTCAGCATTTAGACATTATAAAGCATATGCATCTTTTCAGCCTTCCAGTATTTCCAAAGTGCCATATTGTTACTTTCCAAGTGATTATGGCTACAGAGTTGAGAAAGAACAGTCAACATCTTCTGGTATAACAGTGGACATTTACAAAGATCCCACATCATCGCAATATAGAAATCTTTTACCTCACATAAGCCCACTTCGTGTGGAAGTAAAATATCATGAAAATAACATGCTTCAATTTAAGGTAACTTTATTTTTTATAAACAAACTTTTTATGTTTTTTATATATGTTTTACCTATCAAGCATCCATTCATCTATCTGTCTATCTACACACATGCTCAACTCCCATACACTATATATAAAAAGTCTAGCATACCTAATCTAAAATATGTTTTAATTTAGTAAGTCATGTAAATTACAGAACTAGACTAACGCTTTTGTATTTTGGGATAAAACTTTGATAATTAATCATTTTACACTAAACTTTTTAAATAGATATATGACCCAAAAAACAAACGATATGAAGTTCCTGTACAACTGAATATACCAAGCAATACAGCAAGTACAGAAGCACAAAGGCTCTATGAAGTGGTTGTAAAAAATAATCCATTTGGACTTCAGATCAAACGGAGAAGTACTGGAACAATACTGTAAGTGAAATAAAGAAATATATATAGGTATTATTTGACTTGGAGAGCCTTGTTAAAATAAGGTACCCTGGTTAGCAACATAATGTTGGCAAGACCGTGATACTGGCCATTAACATATTCGAAAGAGGTATGAAGTATAATGAAAACTAGGTTTGGGGAAATCCTAACATATATACCAAAGTTTGTTAAGATTATGGAATGTCCCTTTAACTAAGAATTTAATAACATTAATAACAGAGTGATGCAGTCAATGTTAGGGTTGTAACTATACTACACTCCTTTCCACTATGTATTAACCTATTTGTAACACATAATAAATCAACAAAACAAAAATGGCAAGCTGGGGAACGTTTAGTGGGTTTTACACTCTAAACAAAAAATGCAAAGTTTTGTGCTGAATAGTAGCATAAAACTTAACATAAACTTTATTGCATTGTTTGTGCTGCACTGGTTCCAAACAGTTCTGTTGGCGCAGGCAACACAAAATTATAGTTTGGATATATTGTTCCTAATGAGGGGTTGGATAACATCTGTGGAGCCTCACATGAAAAAAGTGTGTTACATCATTGTTCATCGATGAGAAATGTAATGGAACTGACTTAATGTCAGAATTCACAAAGAGGTGGAAATGTTCTTCGTTGGCTTACCACTGCAAATATTCATTAACAAAACATGGACATAACTGAAACTTAACACAGGTATATCAATAGCACAATAATCCACTATTTATTGCATTGGTTACCATTATGGAAAACCTGCCTACAGTTTCACTGATAGCAAAAAATAAATACTGTAGATTACAGGGATTTCAACAAATGAATCTACACAATAATTAATCTTACTAAATGTTACTCTACTATAGTAATTGTTTTAAAAAAAAGTGTCTATACCTTTTATCAAAAACACATAAAACTGTGTACACTATAAACAAATAAAAACATTAACATACACATTTTTTAATTAAAGTAAAGTAGAGTATAATGTCTGAAGTCTTTATCGTCTTTCATAAATATAAAGTTTTTTCTTTAATTATTCATTGATTTAGTACATTTCTGAAAAGTGTGTTTTTTAGGGCGGCCATTAGTAAGCCAAAAGGGAATTTCTTCAGGCACATCCTAAGAAATTCATTTGTGCTTTGAAAGCAATTGATTCCTTTGTAAAATGTCAGGTTCTTTCTTCTAATCAAATTCAGAACAAAAAGAAATTAGACTTACGTCCAGGGGGATTATTGCTTGTATCATCTGTCCTTTGCATTAGGAATGTTTGAGACACTTGGATTACAGCTGCTGATGGAAATGTTTAGAGCTGATATTCTTAGAAAAATAGACTTTTTAGCAGAGACTAAGCACATGAATCAGACACATGCTCTGAACATACTATTTAGACTGTTTAAAAAAGATTTAAATAACAGAATACCGTATACACTCGAGTATTAACCAAGGTTTTTAGGCTAAAAAATAACCTGAAAACCGAACCTCGGTTTATACTGGAGTCAGTCAGTTACCTGCTCTGATGGCCGCTTGCTCTGCATCCTCTGCTGGCTGATGTCACTACTCGATGCCTGTCTCACTTCCCTGCGCTGAGTAGTGATGTCACGCTGCAGAGCAAGCTAAGCGAGCAGCCGGAGAAGGTAGGAGAAGGCAATTCCCACTGGGGGGGCTTTAGGAGGGGGGAAGGAGAGGCAGTAATCCCTGCAGGGGCAATTCCTTGCCTCTGCAGATGTTTTGAAGCTACAACTCCTCACAACTAAAGCATGCTGGATTTGTAGTTTCCAAACATCTGGAGTCCCAAAAAATGAGGCTTTCATTGCTCTTTAAATGGATAGCAGAATTCCCATACAGTAATAGCAATACTGGTTTTGGCTATTACTGTATGGGACTACTGTATGGGAATTCTGCTGTCTATTTAAAGGGCAAGTAAAGCCTGAAAACAATATAGAATCAGAAAGCAGTAGTGGTCATATTTTCTACCCTTGGTTTATACTCAAGTCAAATCACTTTTACTCCTTTTTAAATGTAAAAATAGGTAGCTCTGTTTATACTCAGGGCAGTTTATACTCGAGTATATAGGTAAAAAAATGTTTACCTGTCCTTTATTAGTAAAAGGTGGCCATACACATTTGACATCCGACAAATCACATTGGTATCTGTCGGCACATTGGTATGGGGATCAGTCGGCCATGTGGCCATATATTGGCCAACGGTATCGGCTCTCTTTACTTTAAAGTAAAGGAAGCCAATATCGACAGACAGAAATTTTCAGTCTTTCCCAACCAACCGTATTGCTGCCCTTGGACGTTCATGAGCATTGCGGGGGGGTCGGTATGGTCGATTCGCACCCTACACATTAGTGGTCCACGATGGGATTTTCCTAATGACACTAATGTGCATGCCCACCTTAAAGGGTATCTCCACCCCCAAAACTATAACTTAACCCATTACTGGCTCCACTGCGTAGTGTTAAAAATCCTTACCTTACATTCCTGCTCCAAATGGCTGCCCTGGAATGTCTGTGCAAAGTCCCAAAAGGTTTCTGCCTTTTACCTCTCCTCCATGAGAATTCTGTCATGTGCAGTAAAGCCCTCCCCCCTCCCTCTCCCTCCCTCTGGATCCCGTTTGTCGCTCCCTTCCCCTAATGCTTAAAAAAATGATCTGAACATTACTTACTTTCCGTCATTCCCCCTGCGTTCTCTAATGCCAGCAGCCGTGACCATGATTGGCTGCCTCTCATTGAATCATAGACGCGGCTGCTGGTCCGGAAACCTGCTTGCCATTACAAGAATTTTGCCATGCGCAGTTCAGCCCTCCCCCCCTCTCCCTCCCAGGGTGGGTTGGGGCAAATGAGCATAAAACCCCGATGGGTGCATGGCCACTTCCCCAACCCCAAACTGCTTGCAATCTGTGGTTTAGACAACAACCAGGGAGGATCATAGGCCTGGGAGTTTTCCGTTCCCTACTGGCAGAAATGCTTTCTGACCAGTACCAGCGCAGCTTCTAGAGATCTTAAATTTCCTGTGGATGTCCTGCCTGGTCTAGGGATGCTGGATCTCTGGTCCCAATGACTTTAGAAAATGTTGCTGCTGGAGCTTTCTGAAATGCCCCCTCCCAAGGAACTGCTTCTATTGAGGAGGAAAAGATTCCTAGCAGTCTGAGAATCCTCTTAATTGAACGGGCTGTCCTGTTGCAATGGATGTAATTGCTGACCTGATATTCTCTCTTTTTTTGGCTGGAATAATAATCTGTCTCTTCTGTGTTGAAAAGGAAACCTAGGAATTTTTTTGACTGAGTAGGGGTTAGACTGCACTTCTCGTGTTTATTATCCATCCTAGCTGGTGGAGAGTCGGAATCATAACTGAACATTCTGGTTTAACTGATCTTCGGAGGAGGCTCTAAATAGCCAGTCGTCTAGATATGGTATTACACTATCCCCGCTGATGTAGGTATGAGAAATTACGATCATTATCTTTGTAAATACTAGGGAGCTGAAGATATTCCAAAGGGAAGGGATGTAAATTGAAAATGGTCTATACGAGAACCGTTTTGGATGGCTATTCTCAAAAGTCTTTGGTGCAGGGTCTGATGGCCAACATGCATGTACGCATCTTGCAACTCTATGGTGGCCAGATAATCGTAAGGAGACTGCATTCACTGCCGACCTGATGGATTCTACTTGAAACGTTGTTTTTTGATGAAGGTATTTAGATACCTTACGAGTCTATTCTGTCCAAAATTTCCCAGTTGGCTTGGGAGTTAGAAAACACCGGTGATATACTCCTTTCCCCTTCTCTGTCTGCGGTACCGGGAATAAGAACCCCCTTCAAGATAAACTCTTTCACAGCCTGGGAGGGCTACTCTTTTTACAAGAGAAGAGGGTTTGGAGATATTAAGAACCATTCTGTTTTTTTTTTGAAGTAGCTCTATTGAGTATCCCACCGTACCGTATCTAGAAACCCACTGTGTCTGACGTAATCAAGCTTCCAAGTCTGAAAAAAGTGCAAATCGACCCCCCACTGGCCTGCATCATTGGGTAAAAGGTCTTTGGTACCCTTGTCTACCTCTACTTCTTGTCTGATTTTGACGGGAAACAACGGTTGTCTATCCCTGGTAAATCTTGAACCCTTCCTCTGGCTGGGAGCGAAAAGGAGCGAAAAGTCTTTGAAAGGATCTTCTATCCTGGAGTAGAAAGCCACTTCTCATCGCCCTCTTTTACTTAAAAAGCGGATCTAATTCGGATCCAAACTGTCTACCTCCTTCAAACGGTAGAGCACACAGACAATTTTTCGAAGCTGCATCTGCCGCCCACGACTTCAACCATATGCTCTCCTGGCGACTGATGAGAAAGCTGCTGGAGCAAGTGGATAACTTTACCGAGGATAAAGCAGCATCACATAGATAGTTCTGCCGCCCCTGTAAGTTGGCAGATCTTTGAGAATCTGGCTGGTTGAAACTCCTGTAAGGCTACTTTCTAACTTTGTCAGCCAAATGCAAAAGCTTTGGCCACTAAAGCTGATGCTACGAAGACCTTATAGCACCCCGGGGATAAAAAGGTCTTTCTTAACTTGCCTTCCGCCTTCTGATTCATCGGATCTCTCAAAGACGAACTATCCTCCAAGAAAGAGTAGTACGTTTATAGTTAGGATACTGGGGTGTCCACTTTGGGGGATGTCTCCCAATCCTTGATATCCCCTGGATTAAAGGGACAAACTGAAAAATCGCTTTGGTAAAGCAAATTTCTATCAGGATTCCTCATTCATAGCCTCATGTACTGGATATAAGCATTCCTCTTAATTGCCTCCACAAAATAGTCGTGCCACCTTCTGGGGGCTTTTGCGGTCTTCCGCCTCTAACGTTCACATACTACTTTAGAAAACTCTCTTTGGGAGGAAAAGAAGTCTTTCTTCCTCCGAACACCTCTCCTTCTTCTGACGACTCCTGCTGCTTTTTTATGTAGGACTCCAGTTCGTCATCAGGCTGACTTCCATTTCTTCCATCGTCACCTTGTACCTCTTCTCTTTATACTATCTTAACCCTCCAGAGTATCAGCAGATTCATCAGGTCTCTCTGACTGCTTGGCTTGAAAGGAGGACATAGTTTCCTTTAGGAAAGTAAAAAAAATCCTGTACTGATGGAGATTTTCCCTCCTTTAGCTTCCAGGTTATGCACACGCTTTCCAAAATCTTGACTTGCATGTACCTTTTTCTTAGGAGTGGTTGTAACCTCTGCAGGGGTCTTTGGATTTCTATACAATCCTCCATTTCAGATTTGCAGCTGAAATACAATACAGAGAAGAGAGAGAGAAGAGAGAGCGAAAGAGACTTAATATAATATATATCTACCTGACAGCAAGACACCCCACCGCTCAAGCTGGAACAGAGTTGCAGCTACTGCTTACCAGCTGAGGCAAAGGGCAGGACCCCAGAACGAACCTGTAAAAATAAACAGAGACTTACCTCAACATAATATACTTTGAGCACAGTGATTGGGTGACCCACCACTGGCCCATCTCTGACTCCAAACAATAGGCTTTACCAGCTTACCAGACAATGACTCCTTCCCTCACACAGGGTCCAGACACACCAGACTTCTCTCTGCTTTCCTTCTCTGTTACAGGAGCAAAAACCGCGCTGACAGGTTGCTCCTTTTAAATCTACCGCCGGTACCGGTCGCATGCCGAACGGCGGCGCGCAAACCACTTCACGGCCACCGGAATGGGACATTGCGGAAGTGCGGCCATGGAGCGGTGGCTGCACGGATCCTCGGAAGGCACCTCCTATACAGCCAACTCGGCTGACACTGGGATCTTCTAGCGAACCCCAGGGGACCTAGAAGCAGTGCCAGGCAGGGTAGATCCCCCAGGGACACAAAAATACATGGTCCTCTGAGCCACAACTGATACTCTGGACCAGCAGTAAAATAACAAACATGGCGCTGGTACCTGTAGACCAAAAAACACTGCTGGAGTTGAGGGGAGGGGTATTTAAGAATTGGTGCTGGTCCTACCTACTAGGGGGTGGGACTAAATCTCTTTTTAACTGCTGCCTTTGGGTGATAGGAATAACTGTTTTTTCCCTTGAATCCATCAAGGGTATTGTCTTAATACAAGACAATACCATGCTGGCTCTGGCTGTTGATGCCTGGCACTGCTTGCTACCTTTAAGTTTGTTATCCACCAAACTACAAGGTCCTTTTCCAAAAGGGATTCACTTAACACAGAGCCATTTATAGTATATGTACCTTTGTTAAATTGTAATACTCTGACCTTTGAAAGGGTTTAGCCCTTGAAAGCTTGTCAACTAAATAAACGTTAGTCTATAGAAAAAGTATCCACAGTACTCTTATTTTTTACATTTATATTGGACTAATACACCACTACAATATTTTTCTATATTTATAGTATAAGCAGCACAAGGATTTTTTAGTCCAAAATGCATCACCTTACATTTATCAACATTGAAATCTCATCTGCCCCTTAGCAGCCCAATGTGACAATCTATCTAGATCCACCTTCAACAATTGCAACTCCTCTGAAGTTTTTATGTTCAACCACCTTTTGTGCTGTCAGCAAACAAAGAAACCTTGCGACAATTCAGCAAGGTTAATAAACAGATTGAATAGAAGCACCCCTAACACAGAACCCTGTGGCACCCCACCTAGCACATTATTCATATTGTTAAAGCCCCATTAACAACTACTCTCTGCATCCTATCATCAACCAATTTTCTATCCATGTACAAATGTGCCACACCAGACCACCAACTTTACTTATACGTACATTAATCGCCTATGGGGGACTGTATCAAAAACCTTTGCAAAAGTATACACATCTACTGCTATGCCAGAGTCTAATTTCTACTCACTTCCATAAAGCCAAGCAAGTTAATTTGATAAGATCTATTCCTCCAAATCCATGCTGGTTACTACTTATAAGGTCAGTCCTGGAAACATACATATGTTCCCTATTAAACATACCAGTATCTTTCCCACCACTGAAGTTAAACTTACAGGCCTGTAATTACCCAGCTGTGAACGACTACCCTTTTGTAATTAGAATAACATCTGTTTTTTTTCCAATCCAGAGGCACACCTCCGGACATGAGAGAATCTGCAAAATTAGTAACCAATTACCTAGATAAAACTGAACTTAGCTCCCTAAGGACCAAGGATGTATTTATCCAGTCCAATATTAATTGTTTTTGTGCAAAATATGTTCATTTACTCTGGACATGTATTGATTTTATTACCGATTTCATATTTCATAAATAAAGAAGTTCTACACAGAAGATCCCAATGAATTCTATGATGTAAAACTGATCCTATACCTGTCATTATTAAATAGCACCCTCAATCTAAAATAGCTGGACATACCTGTACTTGTGCATCAAAATCCAGTGATTCATCTACAACCACATTTGGTAAGTCTGGCCAACCTAGATACAAGTGTTGAAAACATAAAAGGATAAACTTTAATCCTTGAATACAAAATTGTGCTTATTTTATATTGCATGCTAAATAATTAACACGAATAATCCTAGAAAAGTAACAGAATACTTAAAGGGCATGTCCACCACCCCTAAACTAAAATTTAACCCACTACTGGCTCTACTAGGTGTGTTAAAAAAATCCTTGCCTTATATCTCTGCTCCAAATGGTTCTCCTGCAGTGCCTGTCCAAAGTTAGGAAAACTGAAGAGTAGGAGCTATCGTGGTCATCCGTCCCTGCTTCTTCCTTGTTGAGGTTTGACATGTGCAGGGAACCCCTCCCCCCTCCCCTCTGGATCCATTGTTCTTCCTAGTGCCCAACCTATAAAAGCTTTTTCTGTAGTGTAGGCACCCCTAGCCCACCCCACACCAACGCAAGTTTATTAGTTAAAAAAGCAGCACTTACATTGATTTGTTCCCCTGGAGTTTTGCATTGCCGGCAGCCGCGTCTGTGATTGGCTTCCTCTCAGCCAATCACAGATGCGGCTGCCGTCCAGGCCCCCTCGGCAAGTAGAGGGCCTGGATCAGAGCACCTGGGGAATGAAGGACTGTAAGTAGATTCTGCAGCTTTTTTTAACCAAAAGAACTTTGGGGGGGGACTAGGGTGCCCTACAGTATCTAAAAGTTTTTCTTCTGGTGGAGATACCCTTTAAGGTAGTTATCTAACAAACAAAAAAAATCTGGTGAATTAACCAGAGTATTGCAATTATTATATCTACTAAATTATGGATATCTCTATGTGGAACTGTTTAAGCTTAAAAATACAGATATATATAAAAAATTAAATGCATTATTAACAACAAACAATATACCACAAGCAAAAACATTTAGCAAGCTAGCTATCAATTTAACTGTATAGTTGGGCATGCAATCTAACTCTTAATTATAGTGTATATCTTTTGTTCAGTTAGATCAACTGGACTTAAAGTTTAGTTTTGAAGACATTCTGAGAGGCAGCCATTCACAGATGTCTGCCATCAATGGAGACAGCCAAGAGAGCGAAGAGCTAAAGTATGTGCTGAGATCTAACTCAGCGGGTTAGAGGTTGGTAGGGGGGATCTACAATATAAAAAGAAAATTAGCTAGGTGTTTAATTTAAAGGGCTAGTCTACCCCCAAAACTATAATTCCCCCTACTACTGGCCCCACTCTGTAGTAAATAAAAATCCTTACCTTACATCCCAGCTCCATATGGTTCTCCTGTAATCCCCCCCAAAGTCCCAAAACTGCCCACCAGGAGGATAGCAGAGTCTATATAGGACTCTGTCTCCGTCTCCCCCCCGGAGAGAAGTTTGGCATGAGCACTGCAGCCATTCTCCCTCTCCCTCCCTCCCCCTCCTCTCCCTCCCTCCCCCTCCCTCTCCCTCCCATTTTGGACTCCCTCCTCCTAGCTCAAAATCCCTATAATATTCTGTAGAGCCCAGTCCAACCGCTATATTTTTATTTCCAGAAACTTCCCCAAACTTACTTACCTTCCCTCTTACTCCGCAATTCAGATCTACCGGCAGCTGCATCCGTGATTGGCTGCCTCTCAGTCAATCACATACATGGCTGACGGTCCTGCCCCTCTGCTTGCAGTTTCGCGCAAGCAAAGGGCCGGGCAATGTGGTGGAAGAAAGAGGGAAGTTTCTGAAAAAAAAAATATAGTGGTTGGGGCTGGGGGACAAAGCTCTACAGAATATTAAAAGTTTGTGAGAAGGGTGGACATACCCTTTAAGGGAATGTATTAATCTGTACTTATACAATGTATATTTATCCCCACAGTTTGTTTTGCCAGTTATCGGCAGTAATTAGTAATTAACACTTTTCCAACCTAACGCACGCCCAGTAAAGTTATGGTTAGAGATGCTGAGTCTAAATGCATGAATGTATACATCTGGCGCAGTAAGTCGAGAGGCCCCAGATATAAGTGATTGATTGGATCCCCTTAAAAAGAAATACATAGAAAATACTGAAACCACAAATGTAAATTTATATTGTTATTTGGAGAACTGACAGTAAATGACCCGTGAAAAGCCCAATAAGCCTCCGTAAAATCTTTGAAAATTAGAATTTTAGTATGATGTACCCAAGGGTCCGACTGCTTCATGGAAGCGACCTAGGGAAATTTTTGGTCTATTACTGACTGTTCCCAAGGCTGATGATGAACGTACACAAGTTGTTGAATAAAGGCCATCCCATTGGTTCGGCCCTATATCAGTACTGTGTAGCTTTAGTTGTATACTGTATGTGTCATAGTCTAGATTCAAGTTACTAAACATAAAAGTTATGTAACAAAAAAGTTACCTTTCCCCAGACAATTCCACTTCCATCATCCCATTTAATAAATATATCATCTTCTACACCCCTGGTAAAAGCTGGATAGGTTTAGTTCATTTCCTGCAATAGCTGGATCCTAACATTAGAATAAGTAATATTATGTTAACATAATAAAAAAAAACAGTACAAAGAAAACTCAATTACACATGTAGCTCAATAAGGTATGTTCTCTTTGTGTCTTTTTGATAGATTTAAGGTCAAATAATGTACAGTGAGAAAAGCCAATTTTAGAACAGCAAGTATGCATTATCATTCTAAAGTATACACATGACTTTACATTATATTTGGCTAAATTAATTCACAAACCTATGCAACAATTTAGATTTGATCATGTGAAATGAATTTTATTTTTCTACATAGCAAAATGAACTATTTTCTTAGAATCCCAGTGATATGAATCATAAGACCCTATGCAAAGTTCCTACTAGAAATCAAAATTTTATGTCATAGTAAATTTATTTTATGTGCATAAGAAGATGTCTATCTGTTTTTGCACTAAAACAATTTTTGAATCATATAAAAAAAATTTTAATTAACAAGCATAATTTAATTTATAATTAGAAAAATATGCAACACTTAATTAATTACCTAATGTATCTTAATGGAAATAAATTCTTCAGCTTCTAGATTTGAATGAGCCACAGATCATGTTGGGATAATGATTCATGGAAGGTAAGGTAGATTATACATACTGTACATATATAGTTGTAGTGTTCTTATACATTCCAACAAATTTATGCAGCACATTCTGTAAATAATGCAACTATTCTCAATATGCTTTTGATAACTATTAGGTCAGTATGGGCAATTCACCTAATTTTTTCATGTACAGACTGGTTGCTGTAAAATAGAAGAACCATTATTCGACCTCTGTTTGCAGAATAGCCCACCACTTACTAGAAAAATGTTGCCTTATTCAATGTTTTTTAATTTAAAAAAAATAATGCAGATTAGGCAGCAGGTTAAATATATGCAATGCAATTTGTAGAAAGCAGGACTTTACTGCTCAAGAGTTTTTTTTTTCAATTTGGGGAATTTAAGAATTGCAAAATTGTATAGTTACATAGTGTTTATTCTTTTACATTATATGAATACATGCTTTGCTCACCAATAGAGATGAACAAAACAGATTGCGGAACTTATTAAGGTTCTGAAACTCCAATTCAAACCCAACTGAATTGGAATTTTTCGTATTGCAATACGATTTCTGAAATTTCAATAAGAATTTTCAAATTTTCAAATTTTCAAAATTTCTAAAGAATAAGATACCCAATTTTTTAAAAATGGCAGTTCCAAATCAAAAACATGTTTGTTTTAAAGCTTCTTACCAATAGTATGATAAATCTCATTCCCTCTGATTCATTTTGTCAACCAATAATGGAAGCCCAGTAAATTTGGGCTTAAGGTGAAATCCATCTGTCTTTCCATGTAGTCAATATCAGCATACTGGACATCCTGTAGAGAAAAAAAAATCAGGCTTTTACCATTTTGTTCATACGTTAATAATAACATGTCAACAATTCAAACCACCTATTTATGTCTCTGTAATGTGCCTATTTATGAATTGGACCATAAACAACAATTTAGCTGTAGATTTATTTTAAGACTGAGGGCTAAAAAGTTTGATTTTAGGTATTCAGATCTTTGTTGATTAGTCTAAAACACAGAGCAAGTAAATCATACCCAAAAAAATCAACATTAAGATATTTTTAATATTGTCTTTGACTTTAAATAAAAAAATACCTGAAAAGTTGATAGACACATAAGACATAATTGTGAAACACAAAAAAGGGAAATATTTTCAAAAATATTATATGCACGCTATGCAAGACACAGTATAAAAAACAGATTGTACATGTTCTGCCATAGAACAGAATATAATAATAAATAAAACGTGCAATTATGTATTAACATGAAAAACTGCCTACTACACATAATGAAGGGTTTTAGACATATGGGAAAATGAATCCACAGAGCACATCCCCTTCTAATGTACCCAGAGTTAGGGTCTAGAAATGGAGCCAGTTTGGACAGGAAGTTTCTACTTTATTTAAGTATTGTACTTGTAATTTACCCACAAGGTGAGGAAACAGTCCTTTTCGTATTCACTGAAGGGAAAGTTTAATTGTGCCTTAAATATATCTGTCACTTCCTGCTATTTTCAGATAATTTGAAGATTGTTCTTTTCCCCCTTAAATTTGATGCAATGGCAAATGCTATAACAACAGTCTTTAATTATCTTAAAAAAGCAGCAATCACAAATTTATTTGGGTTTAATAATCAGTTTATTTGTGCATATGAGCACTTAAGTCACCAAATAACTTTGTATCAGTTGACAAAGTGTATCACATTTGGCAATAAGTACAATAAGTACACATTTGTACAATAAGTAGCACCTATAATTTGTATAAACATGTAATTAAACATGACAGAGACATGGGTCATTTCCCTCCACTTGTAAATATCCTTTTCTACAACCCCTTTTTTCCTATTTGCCACCAGAAAGGTGGTCTTGCTGTAGAGGAGGATTAATAGTAGAGATACAGAAAAACCTAGCTTACAAAAGTACACATACAGAGGAGCAGTTAATTGTTGAGAATCAGCACAACTTAAAGGTTTTGTAACTATTTATACTGCAAATAAGAATCATAGGCTGCTACTATAAATGTTCATCTAATAACTGCATGTGCAACCTTGCAATATCCCCGGGCTGTGCGGTTAACACTGGTTAGTGTGACTCCAGAACAGGAGTGGTGCCACTGGCCTACACTAGTGAGTGCTTTTAAAATGTGATCGCATTGCGGGTTTAAAACAGCCCTTACTGCTAATTATTATCTCAGATATGAGGCAAAGGAAAAAAATCTCAGCAAAAAATTACAAAAAGTAACGACTAATTAATTTGTATTAGTTTGGTGACTGAACTCCCAAATTTAATAAAAAGCCAGTATCTTGGTTTGAACATTTATGGTTGGTATAAATTGTAATGACCATGCTGAAGCAAAGATTAAATGTAGTGCAGTATTTACACTATAGGTCATGTTTTAAACCTCCTCAAGGACATTGCCAATAGTTTTCAAAATACTACATTCAAAGCCCATCAAAGAGATACAAGTAGTTGACTCCAGGGACAGTATTGCATTTATACCTAAAAAAACAGCAATAAAAGATTTAATCAGGTTGATTGCGTTCATGCTGTTTATTTAGCCTAAAATGTTAAATATTTGGCATATATTCACATTATAATGAAACAGGAAATATTTATTTAAGGTTTGAAAAAAGCATAGAATCTACTGCATGGAATGGACTAAAAGTATGTAGTGTGAAAATGCTTAAAAGTCCTAAAAACAATATTAAAGGGGAACTGTTGCCTTTATTGAAATGGTACACTCCTACCTTTAAAATGACTCCAGATCATGTTTCAAGTTCTAGCTGCAGTCTATCCAAAGTTACAGCAATATAAGGGTGCTTTTTTTGCTAGCACTGTAAGCTGTGACATCACCAGCACTTCTGCCCCAAGTTTAAGGTTGAAACATGCCCACTGCTGGGACAGAGTATTATCAGCTGCATCATAGCCCTGTCCTGAACTTCTAAATCATTAAGCCACAAGCTTACAAGTTAGCCGCAAGCCTGAAAATATTTTTTTTTCTCTCCCTAAGGTGTCCATAGGTAGAGGAATGGACATAAAATGGTTGCAGGTCTGTAACTAGCTTCAAAAAGAATGCTTCAGAGAATTTTTGGTATGGGGTTTATGACAGCTTATAACTAGCACAGAGACATAGAGACAGGATAGTCTGGGAATTTCAGTTTTACAAGCCTATAACTTACGATCCAGAGAACTGTGTGTTCCCTGCCTGGTGCTAGGGTTTGCCATGTGGTGGATCATGTACACAGATTATTGGGTGGGTCCAGGTGTGATCTGGCAGTCTTGGTTCACATTAGTGCCAAACACAAGTTAGAGGAGGAGGTGAGGTCCTTAAACATATTTCCGATTTAGCTAGGGCCAAGTTAAAAGCAAGGATCTCCAGGGTAGCATTTTCAGAAATACTACCACAGCCACATGCTAAGCCAGGGAGTCAGTGGGAGCTTAGGAGCATTAACGCATGGCTAAGAGGGTAGTGTAAGCAAGAAGGGTTTTTTTGTTATTGAGAACTGGGCAGACTTTGCTGTCGGCTGCAGGCTCTTTAGTAGGGATGGGTTGCACCTCACGATGGCGGTGCAGCTGTTTTAGGGGAGAAGATGTCTAGAGGGTTGGAAGAGATTTTAGACTAGGTATGGGGGGGAGGGTATTAGCAGTTCTCACTGGGATAGATAGCCCAGGAGAAGGCAGGGTGTAGATAGGCCAGTGGCGGGCAGAAAGGGGGGTGGGGCTAGCATAGGAGATAGGGAGGCATGTGTATTAAAGTGTACAAATAAATTACAGGATCATAATCTAAAATATATGTTTGCAAATGCGAGAAGCCTGGCTGGCAAAATGGGTGAATTGGAAATGATGGCATGAATGAAAAGTATGATGCAACGTGGTTGAGAGTTCTCACGACTGGGCTGTAAATTTAGAAGGATATGCCTCGTTTAGGCAGGGCAAAGAAAAAAGGAATGGGAGGAGTAGTTTTTATGTTAAAAAGAATTGAAGCCAAATTTAAAAGAGAGATAACTGGCGATATGGATTGTTAAAGTGGAGGCTATTGGTAGAATAAGGCAAGAGGAAAGGGGGTAATGTAATTGTTGGTGTCTGCTATAGCCACCAATGCTAGCAGAGAGGAGGTGAGTCAACTTCATATGCAGTTGGCAAGTGCAGCAAGTTTGGGGATGTGTCTCATAATGGGGGACTTTAATTACCCTGTCATTGATTGGGGTAGTGGAACTGCCATCACAGAAAAAGGTTCCTGAATTCTCTGAATTTGCTGCAGTATAATTTTCTCCACAGGTGGTTGAGGTTCCTACTAGAAAGGAGCTCTGTTGATCTGGTAATATCTAACATCGTGGTGTCATTATAGATATAAAGGTAACTGGAGGCTTAGGGGAATAGTGACCATGAAATAGTGGCGTTTGGACTTTATTGAAAGGAAAGTGTGCTAGGTTAACAAAGACTTAATTTTGGGAAGGCAAATTTTCCCAGTTAAAGAAGCTCTTCAGAATGTCAACTGGGAGAATGTATTATCAGGTAAAGGTACTGAACAGAAGTGAACTGTTTCAAGGGGATTTTAGCCACATCTAAATTTATACCCTTGGGAAATAAATGTAGTTAGGATAGCTGAACAAAGCATCACTAAGCATAAAATGTTTATTAATAGTAAGAAGATGAGGACTGAGAACGTGGCACCATTATTTAATGGGGATAAGTTAGTTACTGAGGATGGCCATAAAGCAAATGTCTTGAATACTTTTTTCCCCTCTGTATACACTATAGAAGATCCAAGTACAGATATAGAGTATAGTGCAATAATGGTGTAAAATATTTAAATGCACTTTGGTTAACCAAAGATATTGTACAGAAAGAACTAATTAAGGATAATATTAATAAATGTCCTGGACCGGACAAAATACATCTGTGGGTAATTAGGGAGCTAAGTTCAGTTTTATCTAGGCCATTGTTTCTTATTTTTGCAGATTCCCTCATGTCAAGGTGGTGTGGAAAAAGGCTGATGTTATTCCAATATTCAAAAAGGGTATTCGTTCACAGCCGGGTAGTTTAACTAAGTGGTGGTTCTAGAGTATGTTTCAAGGACTGACATTATAAGTAGTAACCAGCATGGATTTAGGAGAATAGATCTTATCAAACTAACTTGCTTGGCTTTTATGAGGAAGTAAGTAGAAATTTAGACTCTGGCATAGCACTAGATGTAGTCTACTTGGATTTTGCAAAGGCTTTTGATACAGTCCCTCATAGGCGACTAATGTATAAGCTGAGGTCTGTTGTTCTGGGGAGTCACATTTGTACATGGATGAAAATTGGTTAATGAATAGGATGCAAAGAGTAGTTGTAAATGGGGCTTCATCATTATGGACTAAAGTGCTAAGTGGGGTTCCAGAGGGTTCTGTGTTGGGGCCGCTTATATTTAATCTATTTATTAATGATTTTGAGGGGGTATTGTCAAGTAAGGTTTCTGTGTTTGCTGACGACACAAAACTTTGTCGACCATTAAAACTTCAGAGGATGTCAATTGTTGCAGGGGATCTAGAAATTTGTCACATTGGGCTACTAAGTGGCAGATGAGATTCAATGTTGATAAATGTAAGGTGATACATTTTGGACTTAAAAATCCTTGTGCTACTTATACTATAAATGGGTCTGTGTTAGAATCCCTGTTGAAAGGGATCTTGGAGTTTTGGTGGATAACAAACTTAAAGGTAGTAAGCAGTGCCAGGCGCTACAGCCAGAGCCAGCATGGTATTGTTTGTATATAGAGAGGAATGGAATCCTGTGTACAAAAAGGACATCTTTGAAATGGAAGGGTTCAGAGAGGGCAACTGAATTAATAAAGGGATTGGGGAGGCTTGAATAAGAAGAGAGACTGGAAAAGTTACAATTATGTACGCTGGAGAAAAGGCGCTCGTGGGATATGATTGCTCTGTAAAAATACATTACGGGCCATACAATAAACTATCTGGGGCATTGTTCACCAATAGAACACGTCAGAGGACATGAGGACACCCCTAAAGACTTGAAGAAAAAAGGTTTAGGCTTCGGAAAGGGTTTTTCACTGTGAGAATGGTAAAGCATGGAACTTCCGTGGACGTTGTTAAGGCAGGTTCATTGGTCAGTTTCATTGGTCAGTTTGCAAACAGGAATGTTGCAAGTTACTGGTATTGATTCATAAAGTAGAGTTGACCCGGAATTTCCGATTGCCACTTGGAGTCAGGAAAGAATTTTTTTCCCCTTCATAAATTTGGTGGGTTTTTTTTTTGCCTTCCTCTGGATCAACAGTTAGGCAGGAAATGAGGATATTGCTAGATGGTTGGACTGGAGGGATGTATGTCTTTATTCAACCTCAATACTATACTATACTATCTATGCTATACAATACTCAGGATGCATTTCATCAGGTCCAGGAACTTTGGAATTATTTTTCATTGTTTATGCACCATTATATTTTCTGTCAACCAAACCACACAAGTTAGTGCAAATCCAATATTGCTCCTATTGCTCCTGCTCTGGATGTTGTGTTGATTAACGTGACTTTAACTCCAACATTGCAGCTGCTGCATAGCAAATGCAGAAGTTAACCACCATATTGATGTATATGCCAATAGCAGCACTCTTTTTTGGCATTTTAAGTGGCAGGTAATGGCTGGCATTAAAAGTGCCAATGTAGTTACAGAGAGCCACTATAACATATAACATCCCAGGGTTGCAACAGGGTGCCGGTATCAGCTTTCGGTGCATGAAATGAATGAAATATTAGAAGCACTTGTGTTTTGTGTTACTAATTTATTAAACTGTTCAATCATTTATTCCTCCATTTTTATGATAATAAATCTATCATAATAGTTAATCTAAATGTGCCATTCCCTAGAATCCTTAAAATGCTGACACATTATTTTTATTAATTTGACAATTTTTCATGCAGTCAGATTCATTGAAATGTGATTCTTGTTCATATTGCTACTTTCCTGCCTAAGAAGAAACAGAAAACACAATAATATATTTCACATGATTGTCACATAAGATGTTATTGCATATTATTATAGTGAAATGGGTAAATCTTCCTAATAATAATAATTCCTAATAATTTATTTTGTTACAGCTACAAAAACATGACATGTATTTAAAATTAAAAATTAACAACTCTAAATAATACTGTGGGATTTTTAATTTTCTATACTAAACTCTACTCCAGAATACAGATGTATTTGTGCTGTTCTAGTCACTGTGTTTTTAATTAGGAACAATGTGCTATAGTGGACTGTGCTGTTAGCAGTACACGAAATAACATAATTTGTTGCAGAACTGTAGTGGTGTTCTGAGATTATATTAATCTGTATACTTATAATCATATCAGTATATAAATGTGTGCTATGGCTGTACAACTGTATAATAGTTTCACTTGTTATATAATTAAAAAATATTTAAAACTATAATGGGAGTTTAAAAAAGCAGATCTTACATAGGGGATCTGGGCTCTTCTCATTTCATCATATAAGTCTGATATTTCTTTGTCATTTTTGTATCCGTAGCGGCATAGTTGAAATCCAAGTGCCCAGTAAGCTGGCTAACAGGACGTCCAATCAGCTAAAAGGAATAAACAATATAATATAATAAGCAATATATAAATAAAATACAGGAGAAAGCTCCTAAAGAGTCAGAAGTTTTTTTTACCGCAGTGTACTCTTGAACAACAAGTTCTGGCGTGGGACCCAAACCATATAAAAGTCCATTATTCCCCCAATTGTTGATTGTTAATGCTGGAGTTGGCTGAAGTTTCAATCTAAGGATATATGCATTACAAAATATGTTGATTTATATGAATAATGGCAACATATCTACACATAAAACTTAAGAAATAAACAATATACAGAGACGTTGTATGTATTTGTTATTATATGAATTTTAATTTAAAAATGGAGAAAGGTGAAGTTTCATTATTAAAGGGCAACTGTAATCTCCAAACAAGTTAGGGTTAAATAAAAGCCTGCAGTCTTTCCTTTAAAATGAGCCCTGGATAACATCTCTGCTGCAGCCTGTGAGAAATGTGAGAAATGATATTGTGATATGTTCAAATTTCCTGCTTCAAGTTAATTGAGTTATATCACCTGACCTCTGCACCTCCACTTGCCCCAGGGGAGAAGCATGCTCATTTAAAACTTAATTATGGAAAATCAGGAATTACCTGCACAGACATTTAAGGAGAGAGCCCTATTAATGCAGGCAAAGGCTAATCACATGGCTATAAACAGAAATGTTCAGCAGGAAGTAATATTGCTGAACCTTTCCAGCAATAACTTCTCACAAACACACCTAGAGATGTGATTTTGAAGGAACAATGGAAGACATTTTATATAACCCCAATACTAGTTATGAAAAAAATCGGAGACCACAGTTAACCTTAAACCTGGTTTCATTTTGGAAGAGTTGTTTCAAAAATCAAATGCGAATCTGAAGAAATTTCAGAAATTCAAAATATCAAAACTCTAAATTCAAAAATGCAAATCACTTTGAAATTGTTTAGAATTAAAAAAAAAAGTATTAATTTGAATATCTGTTGTTTTCCAAGATAGTTCATTTGCAAAGAGTTGAGCTATACTCTTTAGGAGAGCACAGAGGCTGTCATTGCTCCTTAGGATAAGGCTGATTAAACACCAGTGTAATATTTCATCAATCAGGTAAAAATAAAACATGGAAATTTTTGCCTGCAACAGAAAAATGTCTTTCATTTAATGTGCATTTTAGAGAATTTAGCACATCCATCCTTTAAACAAAAAAAGTTGCCTCCTCCCTCTGCTCAATGAGCTTTTTATAGATTGAGCATGTGCAGTGGAAGCAGCAGGGGAAAACGCAGTCAATTATTGGTTGTGAAGTCAGCAATCACAGCCTTGATTGACTGCATGGGAGGGCCCCTCCCTCCCATGCAGTCAATCAAGGCTGTGACTGCTGACATCACAACCAGCCTTTTCTGCCAAAATGGAGGCAATAATTATACTTAAATATCTAGTTAAAAATAGATCTAATAATGCACTGAATATATTGGTTAGGGTTGGGGGCAGTTAATGGACATGTGACCTTTTTTGTTTCAAGGGTGGACATGCCCTTTAAGCTAGGTCCAGTCATGCATTTGTCACCGAACGCTCATACATGAATGAATTGTTGACTAGAATTGCCATTCCTCATGCAGTTGGGAATCACATGCATAATCACACGTCTGTACCTACAGTAGCTTAAAATTCTCTAGAATTTAGGTGTTGAGGTAATTACAGTAAGGGCTGGGCTACAATGGTGGGTTTTCACATTAGTGTGAAAATCGCATGCCAGTGCTTTTCAATGTGGGTGGTAGTACTGTATGCGGTGTGCTGCAATCTGTTTTTGGAGCATTTGCAATCTTTACTTTTTGTGCAATCGCATGCAATTGCAAGTGAACAAATTATTATGGAAAGGATTAGTGTGATTTTTGGCTTTCATGTTTACAGTAAAAAAACAAAAAAGCCTCAGCATTGTATTATATGTTTTTTGAACCTCCTTACATCATTGATTAAAAAGATGAGAAGAGTAACAACGTTTACCCATTGCATTGCTGTTAAGCAGTAGGACACCATGAGAATTTCCTACATTTTCCATGCACATGTAAATGGATGAACACCATAAGAATTGTATGCTCCTAAAATGATATAGTAAAAATTTAATGATACATAATGTAAAAAACATGTAAACATACTAATAGTACATACTATTTTTTTTTTTACTAAAGGTCAACTCCATTTAAAACTATAACTTTAAAAAATTAAAATGACCTTGGGACAGGGAGGTAGGATTGATTTCTCCTGCCTCCCAAATTCAGCATATACCAGCATGTACAGTTTTTATCTGCCTGGATAGTGTTTTGGGGTTTCCTGCATTAAGGATAGTGCTGAAGCCAGAGGAAGCCAGGTAGATATAAAATTGGAAGGGCTACAAAGTAGTCTTCTTTGTGCTAGCACTCCCAAATTAAATGATATTAAGGAATAGGAATAATAAGTCCTACTTCCCTACCCAGGATTTTTTTATGTTATCTGCTTAAAAAAAACTATAGTTTCCTTTAAAGGGCATCTATAGTGAAAAAAAACACGTGCCCCTTTGCAAAGTTAATATATGTGCTGCCTAAATCCTACCTCTGCAGTGACTTTGTTTTCCATGGTGTCAGATCTCTGTGCAGCACTCCCCCCTTCCCCCTCCCCTCTGTTACCTCCTCCATGTCTCAACTCCAGCTTGCTGACAACTATCATGTGCAGTAGGAGTTAAAAGTTCAACATCCTGAAAACACACCCACGCACACAGTGGCCAATAGAAAGCAAGCTGCCCTGGAGACACGGAAGAAAGTACAGTTTACAATCTCTCTCTTTGACCCATCATCAGTCAGTGAAATCTATTAAAGGGCATGTCCACCCCCAAAACTAAAATTTAACCCCTTACTGGCCACATTAAGAAGTTTAAAACAAGCCTTACCTTACATTTCTGCTCAAAATGGTTCCCCTGCTGTGCCCCTCCAAAGCCCAGGAAACTGCTGGGTAGAGCAGTGTGTGCTGTGCCTGTGTCTGCCTCAACCTCATCAAGGTTGGAGGCATGGTCAGTGCAGCCCCCTCCCTCCCTCTCTCTCCCGTTGTTCTCTCCCTCCCCCAACGTTTGGGTATGTGGTAGGGCATGCTGCCCCAGCCCCAACCGCATTAATATTATTGCAAAAAGTCCCCCAATCTTTACTTACCTTCCCTCTCTCCTCCTCTGTTCAGTACTCCTGGCAGCCGCGACTGTGATTGTGCCTCTCAGCCAATCACGGACGCTGCTGCCGGTCCCGCCCCTGCTTGCAATTCCATGCAAGCAGAGGGCCGGAAAAGTGCGGCGGGGAAAGAGAAGGTAAGTAAGGATCGGGGGAATTTTTAACAATAATTTAATGCGTTGGGGCTACCATCAATGCTACCTCTCTCCCCCCTGCTAATGCTCTTATCTCTATGTTTATACAGAGCAGGGAGGGGGAACACTTCACAGGGATTTGATTGACAGAACATAGGAGTAAAGGAATGCAATCACTATTCTTATAACTGGTGTATTTCAGGACAGAGAGGGAATTTGAAAAAGTGAAGACACTCTAGGGGTTCTGGGGAATTATAGACACATGGAGAAAAAATAAAAAGTTCTTTTCCCACTAAAGATGGCCTTTAATTAATGCAAATCTCATAAATAGTGATAAATTCAGGCTTGGAACTGCCGTTTTAAAAAATGTGTGGATCTGACAGAGTTTGGAAATTTTAGAAACTCTGACCTTTTCCTTGAAAAATATTTTTTTTTTAAATTCCACTCAAAAATCGAAAATTTCATTGAAAATCTTAAATTCCTATTGAAAATGCAATAGAATATTTAAAAGTTTTAAGACTGATTTGTCTCTATGATATTTTCAAGATCATAAAAGGTCAAGTAGCTAGCCATATGTCTGAGTAAACAAACTAGCTACACTTAAAGTTAAAACATATATATCCATAGACAGGTGTGCATCAGTGCATCATTTTGTATTACAGATCATATTTAGAGAAAATGATTTATTGTTGTACTACCTTCGGAGGCTGATCTTTAGAGAACAGTCCATAGATGTATATTCATATTGTGACGGAAGGTTTTGTGCTCTGTTTCCCAAGTCCATAAATGTAATCTGAGGGCAGTCTGGTTATACTCGAATCACATGTCTGAGAAGTAAAATCCAGGTACTTGAGAATTCCAACTGGATAAAAAACAATTAATGAACGTGGGTCTTTTTAAAGAAATAAAATTAGCAATAGCCCTTAAAATGAAGATTTTTTTTAAGATTTCCGGGAAAAAAGGAACAGAACCTTCAGGGTATTTTCTATAGAAAAATTAAAATACCTGGGGCAGAGATGTAGGACTGATTACTACTCTCTAATACATTTCATTTGGAGCGCCAGCACAAAGCACAAATACTGGTTTATACTCTGTGTGGCTTATTGCTTGTTTGTGTAGAAATCTAGAAGCAAACATTTCCTAAAACCACTATAGCATTGTATAAAGTAGGGGAATAGACACACCTCACACAGGAATTTTCCCTTTCTTGAATATTAGGGATGTTTTGCCATTTTCTGGATATGTTATTGTAAAGGTCAGAATCATAGGTGTCACTAAATATATTACAATATATCTTTCATAAAGGATATTTTTGATCATAAAGGGGAATAAAAAATAAATATTTTCTTTGATTTTCTTTGTCAACACTATTTTAATAAACATTACTATTGCTATATTTCGTTGGAAAAAACAGTAATTTCAGAAGATAGGAAAGTGTTCTATCAAATAAAATGCTATTTTACACAAGAGTTTATTATACCTTCCAAGTTAATAAGTTTACAATCATATTGTTATACTGTAATTTCATTAGGTAGTTATTTAATTTCTTTCATTTCCAGGTACATATTGTTTGTATGCTAATTATGTTTTTATTATGTGTATTGTTACACACTTGAAATTTCATCCATTAAATTTCAATGTGTAACATCAGTCATTTGCAGGAAATTCACCCAGAGACACAAGCTCTCTGGGCAAATCTCCTATACTGCATTTACAAGAGGCTGTGCGACTCTGGGTTAATCTCACCCGCACCTAAGTATTGAATGCTAGCTATTAGCTGGCGTTAAATACTTAAGCGAAAAGAGCCGTGCAACCCTGGTAAATTGGTTTGCGACAGCTGCCAAGTACCTCTTCCAGTACAAAGCGAGCCTTTAAGGGCATGTCCTCCCTTTAAAAATTATTTTGACATATTGAAGGGCTTCCTCCCCAGACCCAACCGCTATAATAGAATTATCAGAAACTCCCCTGATCTTTACTTAACTACCCTCTATCCTCAGCCGCACTTCCCGGGCCCTCTGCTTGCATGAAATTGCAAGCAGGGGGCCGACCGGCAGCTGCGTCCCTGATTGGCTGAGAGGCAATTATGCAGATGCAGCTGCCGGCTGCTTAGAACGCCGTGGGAGAGAGGAAAGGTAAGTAGAGTTTGGGGACTTTCTGAAAATACTATTAAAGTGTTTGGGCGGGGGGAGGAAGCCCTACATATAACCAAGGGGATTTATACTAGGGGAGGAAGAACAAAACGGGTGGGAGAGGGAGGGAGGGATGCCCTCCCCCCCTCTCCCTCCCTCCCTCCCTCTCCCACCCGTTTTGTTCTTCCTCCCCCTAGTATAAATCCCCTTGGTTATATTGTAGGGCTTCCTCCCCCAGCCCCAAACACTTTAATAGTATTTTCAGAAAGTCCCCCAAACTCTACTTACCTTTCCTCTCTCCCACGGCGTTCTAAGCAGCCGGCAGCTGCATCTGCATAATTGCCTCTCAGCCAATCAGGGACGCAGCTGCCGGTCCGGCCCCCTGCTTGCTAATTTCATGCAAGCAGAGGGCCCGGGACAGTGCGGCTGAGGATAGAGGGTAGTTAAGTAAAGATCAGGGGAGTTTCTGATAATTCTATTATAGCGGTTGGGTCTGGGGGAGGAAGCCCTTCAATATGTCAAAATAATTTTTAAAGGGAGGACATGCCCTTAAAGGCTCGCTTTGTACTGGAAGAGGTACTTGCGCAGCTGTCGCAAACCAATTTACCAGAGGTTGCACGGCTCTTTTCGCTTAAGTATTTAACGCCAGCTAATAGCTAGCATTCAATACTTAGGTGCGGGTGAGATTAACCCAGAGTCGCACAGCCTCTTGTAAATGCAGTATAGGAGATTTGCCCAGAGAGCTTGTGTCTCTGGGTGAATTTCCCTGCAAATGACTGATGTTACACATTGAAATTTCAATGGATGAAATTTCAAGTGTGTAAACCATTCACATAATAAAGCATAATTAGCATACAAACAATATGTACCTGGAAATGAAAGATAATTAAATAACTACCTAATGAAATATACAGTATAACAATATGATTGTAAACTTATTAACTTGGAAGGTATAATAAACTCTTGTGTAAAATAGCATTTTATTTGATAGAACACTTTCCTATCTTCTGAAATTACTGTTTTTTCCAACGAAATATAGCAATAGTAATGTTTATTAAAATAGTGTTGACAAAGAAAATCAAAGAAAATATTTATTTTTTATTTCCCCTTTATTGATCAAAAATACTCCTTTATGAAAGATATATTGTAATAATATTTAGTGACACCTATGATTCTGACCTTTACAATAACATATCCAGAAAATGGCAAAACATCCCTAAAATATTCAAGAAAGGGAAGAAATTCCTGTGTGAGGTGTGTCTATTCCCCTACTTTATACAATGCTATAGTGGTTTTAGGAAATGTTTGCTTCTAGATTCTAACACAACAAGCAATAAGCCATACAGAGTATAAACCAGTATTTGTGCTTTGTGCTGGCGCTCCCAAATGAAATGATATTAGAGAGTAAGTATAATCAGTCCTACATCTCTGCCCCAGGTACTTTTAATTTTTCTATGGACATTACCCTGAAGGTTCTGTTCCTTTTTTTCCCCGGAAATCTTAAAAAAAATCTTCATTTTAAGGGCTATTGCTAATTTTATTTCTTTAAAAAGACCCACATTCTTATTAATTGTTTTTTATCCAGTTGGAATTCTCAAGTACCTGGATTTTACTTCTCAGACATGTTGATTCGAGTATCAACCAGACTGCCCTCAGATTACATTTATGGACTTGGAGAAACAGAGCACAACACCTTCCGTCACAATATGAATTATACATCTATTGGACTGTTCTCTAAAGATCAGCCTCCGAGAGTAAGTACAACAATAAATCATTTTCTCTAAATATGATCTGTAATACAAAAATGATGCACTGATGCACACCTGTCTTATGGATATATATGTTTTAACTTTAAGTGTAGCTAGTTTGTTTACTCAGACATATGGCTAGCTACTTGACCTTTTATGATCTTGAAAATATCATAGAGACAAATCAGTCTTAAAACTTTTAAATATTCTATTGCATTTTCAATAGGAATTTAAGATTTTTCAATGAAATTTTCGATTTTTGAGTGGAATTTAAAAAAAATATATTTTTCAAGGAAAAGGTCAGAGTTTCTAAAATTTCCAAAACTCTGTCAGATCCACACATTTTTTAAAACGGCAGTTCCAAGCCTGAATTTATCACTATTTATGAGATTTGCATTAATTAAAGGCCATCTTTAGTGGGAAAATGAACTTTTTATTTTTTTCTTTCCATGTGTTCTATAATTCCCCAGAACCCCTAGAGTGTCTTCACTTTTTCAAATTCCCTCTCTGTCCTGAAATACACCAGTTATAAGAATAGTGATTGCATTCCTTTACTCCTACTTGTTCTGTCAATCAAATCCCTGTGAAGTGTTCCCCCCTCCCTGCTCTGTAATAAACATAGAGATAAGAGCATTAGCAGGGGGGAGAGAGGTAGCATTGATGGTAGCCCCAACCGCATTAATATTATTGTTAAAAATTCCCCCGATCCTTACTTACCTTCCCTCTTTCCTCCGCCGCACTTTTCCGGCCCTCTGCTTGCATGGAATTGCAAGCAGGGGCGGGACCGGCAGCAGCGTCCGTGATTGGCTGAGAGGCATCCAATCACAGTCGCGGCTGCCAGGAGTACTGAACAGAGGAGGAGAGAGGGAAGGTAAGTAAAGATTGGGGGACTTTTTTGCAATAATATTAATGCGGTTGGGGCTGGGGCAGCATGCCCTACCACATACCCAAACGTTAGGGGGAGGGAGAGAACAACGGGAGAGAGAGGGAGGGAGGGGGCTGCACTGACCATGCCTCCAACCTTGATGAGGTTGAGGCAGACACAGGCACAGCACACTGCTTCTACCCAGCAGTTTCCTGGGCTTTGGAGGGGCACAGCAGGGGAACCATTTTGAGCAGAAATGTAAGGTAAGGCTTGTTTTAAACTTCTTAATGTGGCCAGTAAGGGGTTAAATTTTAGTTTTGGGGGTGGACATGCCCTTTAATAGATTTCACTGACTGATGATGGGTCACAAAGAGAGAGATTGTAAACTGTACTTTCTTCCGTGTCTCCAGGGCAGCTTGCTTTCTATTGGCCACTGTGCGTGGGTGTGTTTTTCAGGATGTTGAACTTTTAACTCCTACTGCACATGATAAGCTTGTCAGCAAGCTGGAGTTGAGACATGGAGGAGGTAACAGAGGGGAGGGGGAAGGGGGGAGTGCTGCACAGAGATCTGACACCATGGAATAACAAAGTCACTGACAGAGGTAGGATTAAGGCAGCACATATATTTAACTTTGCAAAGGGGCACTGTGTTTTTTTTCACTATAGATGCCCTTTAAAGGAGAACTATAGTTTTTTTAAGCAGATAACATAAAAAATTCCTGGGGTAGGGAAGTAGGACTTATTATTCCTATTCCTTAATATCATTTAATTTGGGAGTGCTAGCACAAAGAAGACTACTTTGTAGCCCTTCCAATTTTATATCTACCTGGCTTCCTCCTGGCTTCAGCACTATCCTTAATGCAGGAAACCCCAAAACACTATCCAGGCAGATAAAAACTGTACATGCTGGTATATGCTGAATTTGGGAGGTAGGAGAAATCAATCCTACCTCCCTGTCCCAAGGTCATTTTAATTTTTTTAAAGTTATAGTTTTAAATGGAGTTGACCTTTAGTAAAAAAAAAAATAGTATGTACTATTAGTATGTTTACATGTATGTTTTTTTACATTATGTATCATTAAATTTTTACTATATTCATTTTAGGAGCATACAAATTCTTATGGTGTTCATCCATTTTACATGTGCATGGAAAATGATGGAAATTCTCATGGTGTCCTACTGCTTAACAGCAATGCAATGGGTAAACGTTGTTACTCTTCTCATCTTTTTAATCAATGATGTAAGGAGGTTCATAAAAACATATAATACAATTGCTGAGGCTTTTATTGTTTTCTTTACTGTAAACATAGAAAGCCAAAAATCACATAATCCTTTCCATAATAATTTGTTCACTTGCAATTGCATGCGATTTGCACAAAAAGTAAAGATTGCACATGCTCCAAAAACAGATTGCAGCACACCGCATACAGTACTACCACCCCCATTGAAAAGCACTGGCATGCGATTTTCACACTAATGTGAAAACCCACCATTGTAGCCCAGCCCTTACTGTAATTACCTCAACAACCTAAATTCTAGAGAATTTTAAGCTACTGTAGGTACAGACGTGTGATTATGCATGTGATTCCCAACTGCATGAGGAATGGCAATTCTAGTCAACAATTCATTCATGTATGAGCGTTCGGGTGACAAATTGCATGACTGGACCTAGCTTAAAGGGCATGTCCACCCTTGAAACAAAAAACTGGTCACATGTCCATTAACTGCCCCCAACCCTAACCAATATATATTCAGTGCTTTATTAGATCTATTTTTAACTAGATATTTAAGTATAATTATTGCCTCCATTTTGGCAGAAAAGGCTGGTTGTGATGTCAGCAGTCACAGCCTTGATTGACTGCATGGGAGGGAGGGGCCCCTCCCATGCAGTCAATCAAGGCTGTGATTGCTGACTTCACAACCAATAATTGACTGCTGTTTCCCCTGCTGCTTCCACTGCACATGCTCAATCTTATAAAAAGCTCATTGAGCAGAGGGAGGAGGCAACTTTTTTTGTTTAAAGGATGGATGTGCTAAATTCTCTAAAATGCACATTAAATGAAAGACATTTTTCTGTTGCAGGCAAAAATTTCCATGTTTTATTTTTTACCTGATTGATTGAAATATTACACTGGCTGTTTAATCAGCCTTATCCTAAGGAGCAATGACAGCTCTCTGTGCTCTCCTAAAGAGTATAGCTCAACTCTTTGCAAATGAACTATCTTGGAAACAACAGATATTCAAATTAATACTTTTTTTTTTAATTCTAAACAATTTCAAAGTGATTTGCATTTTTGAATTTAGAGTTTTGATATTTTGAATTTCTGAAATTTCTTCAGATTCGCATTTGATTTTTGAAACAACTCTTCCAAAATGAAACCAGGTTAAAGGTTAACTGTGGTCTCCGATTTTTTTCATAACTAGTTATGGGGTTATATAAAATGTCTTCCATTGTTCCTTCAAAATCACATCTCTAGGTGTGTTTGTGAGAAGTTATTGCTGGAAAGGTTCAGCAATATTACTTCCTGCTTGAACATTTCCTGTTTATAGCCATGTGATTAGCCTTTGCCTGCATTAATAGGGCTCTCTCCTTAAATGTCTGTGCAGGTAATTCCTGATTTTCCATAATTAAGTTTTAAATGAGCATGCTTCTCCCCTGGGGCAGAGTGGAGGTGCAGAGGTCAGGTGATATAACTCAATTAACTTGAAGCAGGAAATTTGAACATTCATCACAATATCATTTCTCACATTTCTCACAGGCTGCAGCCAGAGATGTTATCCAGGGCTCATTTTAAAGGAAAGACTGCAGGCTTTTATTTAACCCTAACTTGTTTGGAGATTACAGTTGCCCTTTAATTAATGAAACTTCACCTTTCTCCATTTTTAAATTAAAATTCATAATAATAACAAATACATACAACGTCTCTGTTATATTGTTTATTTCTTAAGTTTTATTGTAGATATGTTGCCATTATTCATATAAATCAACATATTTTGTAATGCATATATCCTTAGATTTGAAACTTCAGCCAACTCCAGCATTAACATATCAAACAATTGGGGGAATACTGGACTTTTATATGGTTTTGGGTCCCACGCCAGAACTTGTTGTTCAAGAGTACACTGCGGTAAAAAAAACTTCTGACTCTTTAGGAGCTTTCTCCTGTATTTTATTTATATATTGCTTATTATATTATATTGTTTATTCCTTTTAGCTGATTGGACGTCCTGTTATGCCAGCTTACTGGGCACTTGGATTTCAACTATGCCGCTACGGATACAAAAATGACAAAGAAATATCAGACTTATATGATGAAATGAGAAGAGCCCAGATCCCCTATGTAAGATCTGCTTTTTATAAACTCCCATTATAGTTTTAAATATTTTTTAATTATATAACAAGTGAAACTATTATACAGTATGTACAATGCCATAGCACACATTTATATACTGTATATAGATTTATAAGTATACAGATTAATATAATCTCAGAACAACCACTACAGTTCTGCAACAAATTATGTTATTCTGTGTACTGCTAACAGCACAGTCCCATATATAGCACATTGTTCCTAATTAAAAACACAGTGACTAGAACAGCACAAATACATTTGTATTCTGGAGTAGAGTTTAGTATAGAAAATTAAAAATCCCACAGTATTATTTAGAGTTGTTAATTTTAAATTTTAAATACATGTCCATGTTTTTGTAGCTGTAACAAAATATAATTATTAGGAATTATTATTATTAGGAAGATTTACCCATTTCACTATAATAATATGCAATAACATCTTATGTGACAATCAATGTGAAATATATTATTGTGTTTTCTGTTTCTTCTTAGGCAGGAAAGTAGCAATTATGAACACAGAATCACATTTCAATGAATCTGACTTGCATGAAAAATATGTCAAATTATATAAAAATAATGTGTCAGCATTTTAAGGATTCTAGGGAATGGCACATTTATGATTAACTATTTATGATAGATTTATTATCATAAAAATGGAGGAATAAATGATTGAACAGTTTAATAAATTAGTAACACAAACACAAGTGCTTCTAATATTTCATTCATTTCATGCACCGAAAGCTGATACCGGCACCCTGTTGCAACCCTGGGATGTTATATGTTTATAGTGGCTCTCTGTAACTACATTGGCACTTTTAATGCCAGCCATTACCTGCCACTTAAAAATGCCAAAAAAGAGTGCTGCTATTGGCATATAACATCAATTATGGTGGTTAACTTCTGCATTTGCTATGCAGCAGCTGCAATGTTGGAGTTAAAGTCACGTTAATCAACACAACATCCAGAGCAGGAGCAATAGGAGCAATATTGGATTTGCACTAACTTGTGTGGTTTGGTTGACAGAAAATATAATGGTGCATAAACAATGAGAAAAAGTTAATTCCAAAGTTCCTGGACCTGATGAAATGCATCCTTGAGTATAGTATAGCATAGTATAGTATAGTATTTGAGGTTGAATAAAGACATACATCCGTCCAGTCCAACCCATCTAGCAATATCCTCATTTCCTGCCTAACTGTTGATCCAGAGGAAGGCAAAAAAAAACCCCACCAAATTTATGAAGGGGGAAAAAATTCTTTCCTGACTCCAAGTGGCAATCGGAAATTTCCCTGGGTCAACTCTACTTTATGAATCAATACCAGTAACTTGCAACATTCCTTGTTTGCAAACTGACCAATGAAACTGACCAATGAACCTGCCTTAACAACGTCCACTGGAAGTTCCATAGCTTTACCATTCTCACAGTGAAAAACCCTTTCCGAAGCCTAAACCTTTTTTCTTCAAGTCTTTAGGGGTGTCCTCATGTCCTCTGATGTGTTCTTTTGGTGAACAATGCCCCAGATAGTTTATTGTATGGCCCGTTAATGTATTTTTACACAGCAATCATATCCCCACGTAAGCGCCTTTTCTCCAGTGTACATAATTGTAACTTTTCCAGTCTCTCTTCTTATTCAAGCTCCCCCAATCCCTTTATTAATTCAGTTGCCCTTCTCTGAACCCTTTCCATTTCAAAGATGTCCTTTTTGTACACAGGATTCCATTCCTCTCTATATACAAGACAATACCATGCTGGCTCTGGCTGTAGCCGCCTGGCACTGCTTACTACCTTTAAGTTTGTTATCCACCAAAACTCCAAGATCCCTTTCCAACAGGGATTCACTTAACACAGACCCATTTATAGTATAAGTAGCACAAGGATTTTTAAGTCCAAAATGTATCACCTTACATTTATCAACATTGAATCTCATCTGCCACTTAGTAGCCCAATGTGACAATCTATCTAGATCCCCCTGCAACAATTGCACATCCTCTGAAGTTTTTAATGGTCGACAAAGTTTTGTGTCGTCAGCAAACACAGAAACCTTACTTGACAATACCCACTTCAAAATCATTAATAAATAGATTAAATATAAGCGGCCCCAACACAGAACCCTGTGGAACCCCACTTAGCACTTTAGTCCATAATGATGAAGCCCCATTTACAACTACTCTTTGCATCCTATTCATTAACCAATTTTCTATCCATGTACAAATGTGACTCCCCAGAACAACAGACCTCAGCTTATACATTAGTCGCCTATGAGGGACTGTATCAAAAGCCTTTGCAAAATCCAAGTAGACTACATCTAGTGCTATGCCAGAGTCTAAATTTCTACTTACTTCCTCATAAAAGCCAAGCAAGTTAGTTTGATAAGATCTATTCCTCCTAAATCCATGCTGGTTACTACTTATAATGTCAGTCCTTGAAACATACTCTAGAACCACCACTTAAGTTAAACTACCCGGCTGTGAACGACTACCCTTTTTGAATATTGGAATAACATCAACTTTTTCCACACCCACCTTGACATGAGGGAATCTGCAAAAATAAGAACATGGCCTAATAAAACTGAACTTAGCTCCCTAATTACCCACAGATGTATTTTGTCCGGTCCAGGACATTTATTAATATTATCCTTAATTAGTTCTTTCTGTACAATATCTTTGGTTAACCAACGTGCATTTAAATATTTTACACCATTATTGCTACTATACTCTATATATGTACTTGGATCTTCTATAGTGTATACAGAGGGGAAAAAAGTATTTAAGACATTTGCTTTATGGCCATCCTCAGTAACTAACTTATCCCCATTAAATAATGGTGCCACGTTCTCAGTCCTCATCTTCTTACTATTAATAAACATTTTATGCTTAGTGATGCTTTGTTCAGCTATCCTAACTACATTTATTTCCCAAGGGTATAAATTTAGATGTGGCTTAAAATCCCCTTGAACACAGTTCACTTCTGTTCAGTACCTTTACCTGATAATACATTCTCCCAGTTGACATTCTGAAGAGCTTCTTTTAACCTGGGAAAATTTGCCTTCCCAAAATTAAGTCTTTGTTAACCTAGCACACTTTTCCTTTCAATAAAGTCCAAACGCCACTATTTCATGGTCACTATTCCCCTAAGCCTCCAGTTACCTTTATATCTATAATGCACACCACGATGTTAGATATTACCAGATCCAACAGAGCTCCTTTTCTAGTAGGAACCTCAACCACCTGTGAGAGAAAATTATACTGCAGCAAATTCAGGAACTTCAGGAACCTTTTTCTGTGATGGCAGTTCCACTACCCCAATCAATGACAGGGTAATTAAAGTCCCCCATTATGAGCACACTCCCCAAACTTGCTGCACTTGCCAACTGCATATGAAGTTGACTCACCTCCTCTCTGCTAGCATTGGTGGCTTATAGCAGACACCAACAATTACATTACCCCCTTTCCTCTTGCCTTATTCTACCCATATTGCCTCCACTTTAACATCCATATCGCCAGTTATCTCTTCTTTTAAATTTGGCTTCAATTCTTTTTTAACATAAAAACATACTCCTCCCCCATTCCTTTTTTCTTTGCCCTGCCTAAACGAGGCATATCCTTCTAAATTTACAGCCCAGTCGTGAGAACTCTTCAACCACGTTGCATCATACTTTTCATTCAATGCCATCATTTCCAATTCACCCATTTTGCCAGCCAGGCTTCTCGCATTTGCAAACATATATTTTAGATTATGATCCTGTAATTTATTTGTACACTTTAATACACATGCCTCCCTATCTCCTATGCTAGCCCCACCCCCCTTTCTGCCCGCCACTGGCCTATCTACACCCTGCTTTCCTCCTGGGCTATCTATCCCAGTGAGACTGCTAATACCCTCCCCCCCATACCTAGTTTAAAATCTCTTCCAACCCTCTAGACATCTTCTCCCCTAAAACAGCTGCACCGCCATCAGTGAGGTGCAACCCATCCCTACTAAATAGCCTGCAGCCGACAGCAAAGTCTGCCCAGTTCTCAATAAACAAAAACCCTTCTTGCTTACACTACCCTCTTAGCCATGCGTTAATGCTCCTAAGCTCCCACTGACTCCCTGGCTTAGCATGTGGCTGTGGTAGTATTTCTGAAAATGCTACCCTGGAGATCCTTGCTTTTAACTTGGCCCCTAGCTAAATCGGAAATCATGTTTAAGGACCTCACCTCCTCCTCTAACTTTGTCGTTGGCACTAATGTGAACCAAGACTGCCAGATCACACCTGGACCCACCCAATAATCTGTGTACATGATCCACCACATGGCAAACCCTAGCACCAGGCAGGCAACACACAGTTCTCTGGATCGTAAGTTATAGGCTTGTAAAACTGAAATTCCCAGACTATCCTGTCTCTATGTCTCTGTGCTAGTTATAAGCTGTCATAAACCCCATACCCAAAAATTCTCTGAAGCAATTCTTTTTTGAAGCTAGTTACAGACCTGCAACCATTTTATGTCCATTCCTCTACCTATGGACACCTTAGGGAGAGAAAAAAAAATATTTTCAGGCTTGCGGCTAACTTGATTAAGCTTGTGGCTTAATGATTTAGAAGTTCAGGACAGGGCTTATGATGCAGCTGATAATACTCTGTCCCAGCAGTGGGCATGTTTCAACCTTAAACTTGGGGGCAGAAGTGCTGGTGATGTCACAGCTTACAGTGCTAGCAAAAAAAGCACCCTTTATATTGCTGTAACTTTGGATAGACTGCAGCTAGAACTTGAAACATGATCCTGGAGTCATTTTAAAGGTAGGAGTGTACCATTTCCAATAAAGGCAACAGTTCCCCTTTAATATTGTTTTTAGGACTTTTAAGCATTTTCACACTACATAATTTTAGTCCATTCCATGCAGTAGATTCTATGCTTTTTTCAAACCTTAAATAAATATTTCCTGTTTCATTATAATGTGAATATATGCCAAATATTTTAACATTTTAGGCTAAATAAACAGCATGAACGCAATCAACCTGATTAAATCTTTTATTGCTGTTTTTTTAGGTATAAATGCAATACTGTCCCTGGGAGTCAACTACTTGTATCTCTTTGATGGGCTTTGAATGTAGTATTTTGAAAACTATTGGCAAGTGTCCTTGAGGAAGGTTTAAAACATGACCTATAGTGTAAATACTTGCACTACATTTAATCTTTGCCTTCAGCATGGTCATTACAATTTAATACCAACCATAAATGTTCAAACCAAGATACTGGCTTTTTATTAAATTTGGGAGTTCAGTCACCAACAACTAATACAAATTAATTAGTCGTTACTTTTTGTAATTTTTTGCTGAGATTTTTTTCCCCTTTGCCTCATATCTGAGATAATAATTAGCAGTAAGGGCTGTTTTAACCCGCAATGCGATCACATTTTAAAAAGCACTCACTAGTGTAGGCCAGTTGGCACCACTCCTGTTCTGGAGTCACACTAACCAGTGTTAACCGCACAGCCCGGGGATATTGCAAGGTTGCACATGCAGTTATTAGATGAACATTTATAGTAGCAGCCTATGATTCTTATTTGCAGTATAAATAGTTACAAAACCTTTAAGTTGTGCTGATTCTCCAACATTAACTGCTCCTCTGTATGTGTACTTTTGTAAAGCTAGGTTTTTCTGTATCTCTACTATTAATCCTCCTCTACAGCAAGACCACCTTTCTGGTGGCAAATAGGAAAAAAAGGGGTTGTAGAAAAGGATATTTTACAAGTGGAGGGAAATGACCCATGTCTCTGTCATGTTTAATTACATGTTTATACAAATTCATAGGTGCTACTTATTGTACAAATGTGTACTTATTGTACTTATTGCACAAATGTGAATACACTTTGTCAACTGATACAAAGTTATTTGGTGACTTAAGTGCTCATATGCACAAATAAAACTGATTATTAAACCCAAATAAATTTGTGATTGCTGCTTTTTTTAAGATAATTTAAAGACTGTTGTTATAGCATTTGCCATTGCATCAAATTTAAGGGGGAAAAGAACAATCTTCAAATTATCTGAAAATAGCAGGAAGTGACAGATATATTTAAGGCACAATTAAACTTTCCCTTCAGTGAATACGAAAAGGACTGTTTCCTCACCTTTGTGGGTAAATTACAAGTACAATACTTAAATAAAGTAGAACTTCCTGTCCAAACTGGCTCCATTTCTAGACCCTAACTCTGGGTACATTAGAAGGGGGATGGATGCTCTGTGGATTCATTTTCCCATATGTCTAAAAACCCTTCATATATGTGTAGTAGGCAGTTTTTCATGTTAATACATAATTGCACGTTTTATTTATTATTATATTCTGTTCTATGGGCAGAACATGTACAATCTGTTTTTTAATACTGTGTCTTGCATAGCGTGCATATAATATTTTTGTTAAAATATTTCCCTTTTTTGTGTTTCACAATGTATGTCTTATGTGTCTATCAACTTTTCAGGTATTTTTTTATTTAAAGTCAAAGACAAATATTAAAAATATCTTAATGTTGATTTTTTTGGGGTATGATTTACTTGCTCTGTGTTTTAGACTAATCAACAAAAGATCTGAATACCTAAAATCAAAACTTTTTAGCCCTCAGTCTTAAAATAAATCTACAGCTAAATTGTTGTTTATGGTCCAATTCAATAAATAGGCACATTACAGAGACCATAAATAGGTGGTTTGAATTGTTGACAATGTTATTATTAACGTATGAACAAAATGGTAAAAGCCTGATTTTTTTTTCTCTACAGGATGTCCAGTATGCTGATATTGACTACATGGAAAGACAGATGGATTTCACTCTAAGCCCAAATTTTACTGGGCTTCCATTATTGGTTGACAAAATGAGATCAGAGGGAATGAGATTTATCATACTATTGGTAAGAAGCTTTAAAACAAACATGTTTTTGATTTGGAACTGCCATTTTTAAAAAATTTGGGTATCTTATTTTTTAGAAATTTTTGAAAATTTTAAAATTTTGAAATTTCAGAAATCGTATTGCAATACGAAAAATTCCAATTCAGTTGGGTTTGAATTGGAGTTTCAGAACCTTAATAAGTTCCGCAATTCTGTTTTGTTCATCTCTATTGGTGAGCAAAGCATGTATTCATATAATGTAAAAGAATAAACACTATGTAACTATACAATTTTAGCAATTCTTAAATTCCCACAAATTGAAAAAAAAAACTCTTGATGCAGTAAAGTCCTGCTTTCTACAAATTGTCATTGCATATATTTAACCTGCTGCCTAATCTGCATTATTTTTTTAAATTAAAAAACATTGAATAAGGCAACATTTTTCTAGTAAGTGGTGGGCTATTCTGCAAACAGAGGTCGAATAATGGTTCTTCTATTTTACAGCAACCAGTCTGTACATGAAAAAATTAGGTGAATTGCCTATACTGACCTAATAGTTATCAAAAGCATATTGAGAATAGTTGCATTATATTTACAGAATGTGCTGCATAAATTTGTTTGGAATGTACAGAACACTCACACACTATATATGTACAGTATGTATAATCTACCCTTACCTTCCATGAATCATTATCCCAACATGATCTGTGGCTCATTCAAATCTAGAAGGCTGAAGAATTTATTTCCATTAAGATACATTAGGTAATTAATTAAGTGTTGCATATTTTTCTAATTTATAAATTAAATTATGCTTGTTAAATTAAAATATTTTTTTTATATAATTCAAAAATTTGTTTTAGTGCAAAAACAGATAGACATCTTCTTATGCACATAAAATAAATTTACTATGACATAAAATTTTGATTTCTAGTAGGAACTTTGCATAGGGTCTTATGATTTCATATCACTGGGACTTCTAAGAAAATAGTTCATATTTTGCTATGTAGAAAAATAAAATAATTCATTTCACATGATCAAATCTAAATTGTTGCATAGGTTTGTGAATTAATTTAGCCAAATATAAAATGTACAATGTGTATACTTTAGAATGATAATGCATACTTGCTGTTCTAAAATTGGCTTTTCTCACTGTACATTATTTGACCTTAAATCTATCAAAAAGACACAAAGAGAACATACCTTATTGAGCTACAATGTGTAATTGAGTTTTCTTTGTACTGTTTTTTTTTTATTATGTTAACATAATATTACTTATTCTAATGTTAGGATCCAGCTATTGCAGGAAATGAAACTAAACCTTATCCAGCTTTTACCAGGGGTGTAGAAGATGATATATTTATTAAATGGGATGATGGAAGTGGAATTGTCTGGGGAAAGGTACATTTTTTGTTACATAACTTTTATGTTTAGTAACTTGAATCTAGACTATGACACATACAGTATACAACTAAAGCTACACAGTACTGATATAGGGCCGAACCAATGGGATTGGCCTTTTATCAACAACTTGTGTACGTTCATCATCAGCCTTGGGAACAGTCAGTAATAGACCAAAAATTTCCCTAGGTCGCTTCCATGAAGCAGTCGGACCCTTGGGTACATCATACTAAAATTCTAATTTTCAAAGATTTTACGGAGGCTTAATTGGGCTTTTCACGGGTCATTTACTGTCAGTTTCCTCAAATAACAATATAAATTTACATTTGTGGTTTCAGTATTTTCTAATGTATTTCTTTTTAAGGGGATCCAATCAATCACTTATATCTGGGGCCTCTCGACTTACTGCGCCAGATGTATACATTCATGCATTTAGACTCAGCATCTCTAACCATAACTTTACTGGGCGTGCGTTAGGTTGGAAAAGTGTTAATTACTTAATTTACTGCGATAACTGGCAAAACCTAAACTGTGGGGAATAAATATACATTGTATAAGTACAGATTAATACATTCCCCTTAAAGGGTATGTCCACCCTTCTCACAAACTTTTAATATTCTGTAGAGCTTTGTCCCCCAGCCCCAACCACTATATTTTTATTTTCAGAAACTTCCCTCTTTCTTCCACCACATTGCCCGGCCCTCTGCTTGCGCGAAACTGCAAGCAGAGGGGCAGGACCGTCAGCCATGTATGTGATTGACTGAGAGGCAGCCAATCACGGATGCAGCTGCCGGTAGATCTGAATTGCGGAGTAAAGAGGGAAGGTAAGTAATGTTTGGGGAAGTTTCTGGAAATAAAAATATAGCGGTTGGGACTGGGCTCTACAGAATATTATAGGGATTTTGAGCTAGGAGGAGGGAGTCCAAAATGGGAGGGAGAGGGAGGGGGAGGGAGGGAGAGGGAGGGGGAGGGAGGGAGAGGGAGAATGGCTGCAGTGCTCATGCCAAACTTCTCTCCGGGGGGGAGACAGGAGACAGAGTCCTATATAGACTCTGCTATCCTCCTGGTGGGCAGTTTTTGGGACTTTGGGGGGGGATTACAGGAGAACCATATGGAGCTGGGATGTAAGGTAAGGATTTTTATTTACTACAGAGTGGGGCCAGTAGTAGGGGGAATTATAGTTTTGGGGGTAGACTAGCCCTTTAAATTAAACACCTAGCTAATTTTCTTTTTATATATTGTAGATCCCCCCTACCAACCTCTAACCGCTGAGTTAGATCTCAGCATCATACTTTCAGCTCTTCGCTCTCTTGGCTGTCTCCATTGATGGCAGTCACATCTGTGAATGGCTGCCTCTCAGAATGTCTTCAAGAACTAAACTTTAAGTCCAGTTGATCTAACTGAATACAAAAGATATACACTATAATTAAGAGTTAAGATTGCATGCCCAACTATACAGTTAAATTGATAGCTAGCTTGCTAAATGTTTTTGCTTGTGGTATATTGTTTGTTGTTAATAATGCATTTAATTTTTTATATATATCTGTATTTTTAAGCTTAAACAGTTCCACATTAGAGATATCCATAATTTAGTAGATATAATAATAATGCAATACTCTGGTTAATTCACCAGATTTTTTTTGTTTGTTAGATAACTACCTTAAAGGGTATCTCCACCCAGAAGAAAAACTTTTTAGATACTGTAGGGCACCCTAGTCCACCCCCAAAGTTCTTTTGGTTAAAAAAAGCTGCAGAAATCTACTTACAGTCCTTCATTCCCCAGGTGCTCTGATCCAGGCCCTCTACTTGCCAGAGGGGGCCTGGACCGGCAGCCGCATCTGTGATTGGCTGAGAGGAAGCCAATCACAGACGCGGCTGCCGGCAATGCAAAACTCCAGGGGAACAAATCAATGTAAGTGCTGCTTTTTTAACTAATAAACTTGCCGGTTGGGGGTGGGCTAGGGTGCCCTACACTACAGAAAAAGCTTTTATAGGTTGGGCACTAGGAAGAACAAATGGATCCACCTCAACAAGGAAGAAGCAGGGACCGGATGACACACAGATAGCTCCTACTCTTCAGTTTTCCTAACTTTGGACAGGCACTGCAGGAGAACCATTTGGAGCAGAGATATAAGGCAAGGATTTTTTTAACACCACCTAGTAGAGCCAGTAGTGGGTTAAATTTTAGTTTTAGGGGTGGTGGACATGCCCTTTAAGTATTCTGTTACTTTTTCTAGGATTTATTCTGTGTTAATTAGTTAGCATGCAATATAAAATAAGCACAATTTTGTATTCAAGGATTAAAGTTTATCCTTTTATGTTTTCAACACTTGTATCTAGGTTTGGCCAGACTTACCAAATGTGGTTGTAGATGAATCACTGGATTTTGATGCACAAGTACAGGTATGTCCAGCTATTTTAGATTGAGGGTGCTATTTAATAATGACAGGTATAGGATCCAGTTTTACATCATAGAATTCATTGGGATCCTTCTGTGTAGAACTTCTTTATTTATGAAATATGAAATCCGGTAATAAAATCAATACATGTCCCAGAGTAAATGAAAATATTTTGACAAAAAACAATTAATATTGGACTGGATAAAATACATCCTCTGGTCCTTAGGGAGCTAAGTTCAGTTTTATCTAGGTAATTGTTACTTAATTTTGCAGATTCTCTCATGTCCGGAGGTGTGCCTCTGGATTGGAAAAAAACAGATGTTATTCTAATATACAAAAAGGGTAGTCGTTCACAGCTGGGTAATTACAGGCCTGTAAGTTTAACTTCAGTGGTGGGAAAGATACTGGTATGTTTAATAAGGGAACATATGTATGTTTCAAGGACTGACCTTATAAGTAGTAACCAGCATGGATTTAGGAGGAATAGATCTTATCAAATTAACTTGCTTGGCTTTTATGAGGAAGTGAGTAGAAATTTAGACTCTGGCATAGCAGTAGATGTAGTATACTTTTGCAAAGGTTTTTGATACAGTCCCCCATAGGCAATTAATGTACGTATAAGCTAAAGTCTGTTGGTCTGGTGTGGCACATTTGTACATGGATAGAAAATTGGTTGATGATTAGGATGCAGAGAGTAGTTGTTAATGGGGCTTTAACAATATGAACTAATGTGCTAGGTGGGGTGCCACAGGGTTCTGTGTTAGGGGTGCTTCTATTCAATCTGTTTATTAACCTTGCTGAATTGTCAGCAAGGTTTCTTTGTTTGCTGACAGCACAAAAGTGTGTTGAACATTAAAAACTTCAGAGGATGTGCAATTGTTGAAGGTGGATCTAGATAGATTGTCACATTGGGCTGCTAAGGGGCAGATGAGATTCAATGTTGATAAATGTAAGGTGATGCATTTTGGACTAAAAAATCCTTGTGCTGCTTATACTATAAATATAGAAAAATATTGTAGTGGTGTATTAGTCCAATATATAAATGTAAAAAATAAGAGTACTGTGATACTTTTTCTATAGACTAACAGTTTATTTAGTTGACAAGCTTTCAAGGGCTAAACCATCTTCAAGGTCAGAGTATTACTAATTTTAACAAAGGTACATATACTATAAATGGCTCTGTGTTAAGTGAATCCCTTTTGGAAAAGGACCTTGTAGTTTTGGTGGATAACAAACTTAAAGGTAGCAAGCAGTGCCAGGCATCAACAGCCAGAGCCAGCATGGTATTGTCTTGTATTAAGACAATACCCTTGATGGATTCAAGGGAAAAAACAGTTATTCCTTATCACCCAAAGGCAGCAGTGAAAAAGAGATTTAGTCCCACCCCCTAGTAGGTAGGACCAGCACCAATTCCTTAAATACCCCTCCCCCTCAACTCAGCAGTGTTTTTTGGTCCTACAGGTACCAGCGCCATGTTTGTTATTTTACCTGGCTGGTCCAGAGTATCAGTCTGTGGCTCAGAGGACCATGTATTTGTGTCCCTGGGGAGTGCTACTCCTTGCCTGGCACTGCTTCCTAGGTTCCCCTGGGGTTCGCTAGAAGATCCCAGTGTCAGCCCAGATTGGCTGTATAGGAGGTGCCTTCCGAGGATCCGTGCAGCCACCGCTCCATGCCGCACTTCCGCAATGTCCCACTTCCGGTTGGCCGTGACGTCGGTTGCGCGCCGCCGTTCGGCATGCGACGGTACCGGCGGTAGATTTAAAAGGAGCAACCTGTCAGCGCGGTTTTGCTCCTGTAACAGAGAAGGAAAGCAGAGAGAAGTCTGTGTGCTGCGGAACCCTGTTTTAGGGAAGGAATTCATTGTCTGGTAAGCTGGTAAAGCCTATTGTTCTGGAGTCAGAGACTGTTGCCAGTGGTGGGTCACCCAATCACTGTGCTACAAAGTTATATTATGTTGGAGGTAAGCCTCTGTTTATTTTTACAGGTTCGTTCTGGGGTCCTGCCCTTTGCCTCAGCCTGGTAAGCAGTAGCTGCAACTCTGTTCCAGCTTGAGCAGGTGGGGTGTCTTGCTGTCAGGTAGATATATATATATATATTAAGTCTCTTTCGCTCTCTCTCTCTCTCTCTCTCTCTCTCTGTATGTGTATTTCAGCTCAAATCTGAAATGGAGGATTGTATAGAAATCCAACAGACCCCTGCAGAGGTTACAACCACTCCTAAGAAAAAGGCTACATGCAAGTCAAGATTTTGGAAAGCTGTGCATAACCTGGAAGCTAAAGGAGGGAAAATCTCCATCAGTACAGGATTTTTTTACTTTCCTAAAGGAAACTATGTCCTCCTTTCAAGCCAAGCAGTCAGAGAGACCTGATGAATCTGCTGATACTCTGGGGGGTTAAGATAGTATAAAGAGAGAGGTACCAGGTGACGAGGAAGAAATGGAAGATCAGCCTGATGACGAACTGGAGCTCATACATAAAAGAAGCAGCAGGAGTCATCAGAAGAAGGAGAGGTGTCGGAGGAAGAAGACTTCTTTCCCTCCAAAGAGAGTTTTCTAAAGGTAGTATGTGACACGTTAGAGGCGGAAGATCCGCAAAAGCCCCCAAGGAAGGTGGCGTGACTATTTTGTGGAGCAATTAAGAGGAATGCTTATATTCCAGTACATGAGGCTATGAATGAAGGAATCCTGATAGAAAATTTGCTTTACCAAAGCGATTTTTCAGTTTGTCCCCCTTTAATCCAGAGGATATCAAGGATTGGGAGACATCCCCCAAAGTGGACACCCCAGTATCCCTAACTATTAAACGTACTACTCTTTCTTTGGAGGATAGTTCGTCTTTGAGAGATCCGATGAATCAGAAGGCGGAAGCAAGTCTAAGAAAGACCTTTTTATCCCCTGGGGCTGCTATAAGGTCTTCGGTAGCATCAGCTTTAGTGGCCAAAGCTTTATGCATTTGGCTGACAGAGTTAGAAAGTAGCCTTACAGGAGTTTCAACCAGCCAGATTCTCAAAGATCTGCCAATCTTAACAGGGGCGGCAGACTATCTATGTGATGCTGCTTTATCCTCGGTAAAGTTATCCACTCGCTCAGCAGCTTTCTCATCAGTCGCCAGGAGAGCTATATGGTTGAAGTCGTGGGCGGCAGATGCAGCTTCGAAAAATTGTCTGTGTGCTCTACCGTTTGAAGGAGGTAGACAGTTTGGATCCGAATTAGATCCGCTTTTAAGTAAAAGAGGCGATGATAGAAGTGGCTTTCTACTCCAGGATAGAAGATCCTTTCACAAGACTTTTCGCTCCTTTCGCTCCCAGACCAGAGGAAGGGGTTCAAGATTTACCAGGGATAGACAACCGTTGTTTTCCCGTCAAAATCAGACAAGAAGTAGAGGTAGACAAGGGTACCAAAGACCTTTTACCCAATGATGCCAGGCCAGTGGGGGGTCGCTTGTCGCACTTTTTTCAGACTTGGAAGCTGATTACGTCAGACAAGTGGGTTCTAGATACGGTACGGTTGGGATACTCAATAGAGCTACTTCAAAAAAAACAGAATGGTTCTTAATATCTCCAAACCCTCTTCTTCCTGTAAAAAGAGTAGCCCTCCCCCAGGCTGTGAAAGAGTTTATCTTGAAGGGGGTTCTTATTCCGGTACCGCAGACAGAGAAGGGGAAAGGAGTATACTCACCGGTTTTTCTAATTCCCAAGCCAACTGGGAAATTTTGGACAGTAATAGACTTAAGGTATCTAAATACCTTCATCAAAAAACAACGTTTCAAGATAGAATCCATCAGGTCGGCAGTGAATGCAGTTCTCCCTTACGATTATCTGGCCACCATAGAGTTGCAAGATGCGTACCTGCATGTGGCCATCAGACCCTGCCACCAAAGACTTTTGAGAATAGCCATCCAAAACGGTTCTCGTATAGACCATTTTCAATTTACATCCCTTCCCTTTGGAATATCTTCAGCTCCTCGAGTATTTACAAAGATATGATCGTAATATTCTCATACCTACATCAGCAGGGGATAAGTGTAATACCATATCTAGACGACTGGCTATTTAGAGCCTCCTCCGAAGATTAAACCAGAATGTTCAGTTTATGATTCAGACTCTCAACAGCTAGAGATGGATATAAACTACGAGAAGTGCAGTCTAACCCCTACTCAGTCAATAAAATTCCTATGTTTTCTTTTCAACACAGAAGAGAACAGATTATTCCTTCCAGCCAAAAAAAGAGAGAATATCAGGTCAGCAATTACATCAATTGCAACAGGACAGCCAGTTCAATTAAGAGGTATTCTCAGACTGCTAGGAATCTTTTCCTCCTCAATAGAAGCAGTTCCTTGGGCAAGGGGGCATTTCAGAAAGCTCCAGCAACATTTTCTAAAGTCATGGGACAGAGATCCAGCATCCCTAGACCAGTCAGTGACAATTCCACAGGAAATTCTAAGCTCTCTAGAATGGTGGATGGTCAGCAAGCATCTGTCAGTAGGGAAACCCCTAGCCTATCCTCCTCCGGTTGTCCTAACCACAGATGAAAGCAGTTTGGGTTGGGGAGCCCATTGCACAGGTGTTTATGCTCAAGGCAAGTGGACAGTTAGAGAGAAGAAAACCTCTTCAAATTTCAAAGAGCTAAAGGCCATCCTAAAGGGTTTAATTCATTTCCAGGAAAAGATAGAAAATCAGGTTGTCCTAGTACAGACCGACAATTCCACGGCAGCCTCCTATATAAATCACCAGGGAGGAACAAGAAGCCCAAGTTTGTTACAACTTTCCCTACAAATCAGCCATTGGGCAGAAAAGCATCTGCCAAACGTCTCAGCTACATATATGAGAGGCATAGAGAATCGGTGGGCAGACCAGCTAAGTCGGAAGTTACTAGACCCAAACGAGTGGTCTTTGGATCAAGAGATTTTCAGTCGGATCTGCAACAGGTGGGGGACCCCACAGGTGGATCTGTGGCTTCAGCACAGAATAAGAAATTGCCAGTATATTACTCTCTGGAGAAAGACCAGAAGGCAGCAGGCAGGGATGCCTTCACAATCAGCTGGAATTTCCACTTGGCATACATCTTCCCTCCGTTCCAGTTAATTCCCAGAGTGCTGAAAAAGATTCGACAGGATCAAGGTTATCCTGATAGCCCCAACTTGGACTCGCAGACCATGGTTCGCAGACCTGATAAGGCTGTCGATCAGACCACCTTGGCCTCTACCTCTAGAGAGGAATCTCCTACTACAGGATCAAATCCCACATCCCAACCTACAGGAGCTCAAACTCAAAGCATGGTTGCTGAAAGGGACATAATGCAATCTTTAGGATTCTCAGATCCTGTTATAAATACCCTTATGCACAGCAGAAAGCCTTTCACTACATCAATTTATCAAAGTTGTTAGTAAAAGATCCCAACATTCCAGTTATCCTCGATTTTCTAGTGGAAGGGTTAAATAAGGGCCTTGCTCCGAGCACCCTAAAAGTTCAGGTAGCAGCTTTAGGAGTGTTCTATAACACGGACATTGCAAGAGACACCTTTGTCAGAAGGTTTTTTAAGGCTGCTTCCAACTTAAGACCCAGAGTTAGATCGGTGGTACCTAAATGGGACCTAGCCTTGGTCCTAAAAAATCTTGTCAATGCACCCTTTGAGCCATTACAGGATATTACACTACAATCACTGACCTGGAAAACAGCCTTGTTGGTAGCTCTCTGCTCGGCCAGACGGGTTAGTGAGCTCCAGGCGCTTTCTTGCAGAAACCCAATATTTCAAGTAAGTGAAGAGGGTCTTACACTTAAAATAGCCCCTACATTCATTTCAAACCTTGTCAAACTTCCATAAATAACAAGAGATCTTTTTGCCTTCTCTGACTCAGGAAGTAAGTGATGATTCCATGGCTAAGGTGGATGTGTGCAGATGTGTGCTTACCTACGTAGAAAAGGTAAAACCCTTCAGGCAATCAGATTCCCTGCTGGTTCTGTATGCAGGGGCAAAGAAAGGCAGAGGGGCTTCAAAAGCCACAATTGCAAGGTGGCTTAAGCAAGCCATTTCAACAACTTACCAAGCAGATAATTTTCTAGTGCCACAAAATATAACGGCTCATTCAACCAGGGCAGTTTCTACCTCATGGGCAGCTAAAGCAGAGGCAAACCCAGAACAAATTTGTAGAGCGGCTACCTGGGCCTCATACAACACCTTCGTGAGGCATTACAAGTTAAACATACAGGACAGAGATGCAACCTTTGGGTTAAAGGTCCTTCAAGCAGTTTCTTCATTTTAGCTTTTCCCGTCCATTTTGGGAGATGCTACACTGCTTTGTAATATCTCTTTTTCACTGCTGCCTTTGGGTGATAAGGAAAGACAGGATTTATACTTACATAAATTCCTTTTCCTTGAATCCCAAAGGCAGCATTCTTATATACCTCCCTATTAAAGATGTTAAGCAAGTACTCTCGTTTCTGTTACTACTTTGGAAAAAATACACTTCTGGGAGTTGAGGGGGAGGGGTATTTAAGGAATTGGTGCTGGTCCTACCTACTAGGGGGTAGGAATAAATCTCTTTTTTCACTGCTGCCTTTGGGATTCAAGGAAAAGGAATTTACGTAAGTATAAATCCTGTCTTTCTTGCTCTTTACAAAGCATTGGTAAGGCCTCATTTGGAATATGAAGTGCAATTTTGGAATCATGTGTACAAAAAGGACATCTTTAAAATGGAAGGGCAACTAAATTAATTAGGGAATTGGGGGAGCTTGAATATGAAGAGAGATTGGATAAGTTACAATTATATACACTAGAAAAAAAGGGGGGGGATATGATTACTGTGTATACATACATTAATGGGCCATACAATAAACTATCTGGGGCATTGTTCACCAATTGAGCATGTCAGAGGACACTCAGACATTCCTTAAGATTTAAAAAAAAGAAGTTTAGGAAAGTTTGGAAAGGGTTTTTCACTGTGAAAACGATAAAGCTATGGAACTGACTTCCCGTGGATGTTGTGATGGCAGGTTCATTGGACAGTTTCAAAAAAAAAAAGTTGGATATGTTTCCGCAAACAAGGAATGTTTCAAGTTACTGGTATTGATATATAAATTAGAGTTGATCCAGGAATATTTCCAATTGCTACTTGGAGTAAGGAAGGAATTTTTCCCCTCTTCATAAATTTTGTGGGTAATTTTTGCCTTCCTCTGGATCAAAAGTTAGGCAGGAAATGAGGATATTGCTAGATGGGTTGGGCTGGATGGACGTATGTCTTTATTCAACCTCAAATACTAAATACTAGGTTGAATCAAGACTTATGTACATCTAGTCCAACCTTTATACCATACTTTTAAACAGATGATTCAGAGGGGTAAAAAACAGCTAAAATGGGGGGGATACCTTCCTGACTCCAAATGTCAATCGGAAGGTATCCCTGGATCAACCAGAACTACAGTATATATAGTAATACCAGTAATTCTCAATATTATTTCATTTGAGAAACTTATCTAGCCCACTTTCAAAGTTATTTAATGAACTTGTAATTACCACATCTGCTGGAAGACAGTTCCACAGTTTCATTGTTCTCACTGTAAAAAAAAAACTTTCCTATCCTGAAAATGAAACTTCTTTTCTTCTAGTTTTAAAGGATGTCCCTGCATCCTCTGATATGACCTATAAGTGAACAATGCACCAGAGAGGTTCTTATATGGCCCATTTATGTATTTGTATGAAGTCATCATAAACCCATGCAAACGCCTCTTCTCCAATGAAAACAGTTGTAACTTATTTAATCTGCCTGCATTGTCAAGCCCCTCCCCTTTTTTATTATTTTAGTTGCCCTTTTCTCTGAATTCCTTCCATTTCCAAGATATCCCTTTTTTATATGAGATTCCGAAACTGCACCACATTTTCCAAATAAGGCCTTACCAGTGCCTTGTAAAGGGGGGGGAAATAAAACTTTCTCCCTTAAATCTATTCCCCTCTTTATTAGAGATGGCCAAAATTAAAAGTTTCGTTCTTTGAAATTCGAACATTTGAAAATCCTCGATAATACGATCGGAGACCACTATCAGGGTTCCCGATCATATTTTCGAAAGTTTTCGAACGTTCAAATCTATTTTTGAAATTTATTAAAAATAGCTCCGTACATTCAAAAGTCTTCGAAAATATGTTCCGAAGTCCCGAAATCCAGACAATACATCTAAATTCGGATGGATCATTCGTATTTCGGAACCGATGGGTTCCGTATCGGACCTGGATCCCATCTCTACACTTTATAAAAGACAATATCTTGCTAGCTTTAGCCTTGCTGCTCGGCATTGTTTGCTACAGCTAAGTCTGTTATCTACCAGAACCCCCAAATCGTTTTCATTAGCCATTCACCTAGCACAGAGTTATTTATGGTGTAGGTGGCACAAGGATTGTTAAAGCCCAAACGTATCACATTTATCAACATTGAATCTTATCTGTCACTATGCTGCCCATTTTGATAATCTACAGAATCTAGGCCTGCTTGCAGTAATAGCACATGGTTTCAAGTTTCCAAAGCTCTGCATAGTTTAGTGTCATCAGCAAAGACAGAGACCTTGCTCTCAATGCCCCCTTCTAAGTCATTTATAAACAGATTAAAAAGAAGTGGCCCCAGTACAGAATTCTAAGGCTGGGTACACACCAGAAGATATTTTTTGCTTTAGCAAAATCCAAGTATACTACATTCACTGCTATGCAAGAATATACATTTTTTCTTGCTTCTTCATAAAAACCAAGTAGATAAGTCTGGCACAATCTATTTCTCATAAATCCATGCTGACTACAACTAATAAGATCAGTTCTGGAGACAAAGACAAAGATATGATCTCATAACAAAGTTTCCAGCGCCTTCCCTACCACTGTTAGGCTTACAGGTCTATAGTTACCAGGCTGTGAATGACCAACCTTTTTGAATATAGGTATTACATTTGCTGTTTTCCAACAGCTCATCACCAGACACAAGTGAATCTGAGAAAATTAGAAACTGTGGTCTAGATAAAACTGGACTAAGTTCTTTTAAGATCCCTGGATGTATTTCATCTGGTCATGGGGCTTTATTGAAATTAACTTTGTCTTATTGTTTCTATACCTTATCCTCTGTCAACCAGAGTGAATCTTCCTTATTTATACCCTTCATATTACAGTCCCTGCTATAAAAAAACAGGACTCTCTATAGTGTATAGAGAGGGAAAATCATTTTAGCCCCATTATTTAATGGTCCCCCATTCTCAGTCCTCATCTTTTTACTATTGATATACTTAAAAAACATTTTGGACTTGCTTTATTCTGGTATGCATATTTCATTTTCTCTTATAGCTAGTTAAATTGCTTTCTTGCACTCCTTATTACAGATTTTATACTCCTAAGCATTAAGCCATGCAGGAGTTTTCAGAGTTCAATGTTCAGAGTTTTCAAAATTTAGAAAAATCCACAGATTTTTTAAACCTAATAGCAAGAACAAGTATGTGCCCCTTCCATACTGCTTACGTTATTTAATGTGACATAACACAACATTTTAGGAAAAACCTTTGTCAGGTGTATAAGTAAATAATGGTACAAATTGGATGTGTTTTCAGCAAAATTAACAATTAACTCTCAACATTTACTAAATTTCACTCTTACTAGTTGATTGAAATACTACACAGTAATATAGATCAAATATCTGAATATCACAGCTTAAAATTAGAGACATATAAAACACCCACTTGGCAAGGTTAATTAGTTTACTTTTAAAAATGTGTTAACAGATTACAGAAATTATCCAATAATCTTGTTTTATATAATAGGGCTAAACACAAATGCCAACAATGCTTTTACGATGCAGTTTTTATAAAAATGATTTTATGAAGACAAATTTTATTTATGCATGTGGTTAAAATTGCTGTGGCCCAATTTTTTTTGTAACTAGAAGGGGTTTTCTGCCTCTGTATCCGCAGTAACTATAGTAAAGTAGTAAAGTCAGACTCTAAAATCCAGCTAGGGTCTCACCACTGCCCAATAAAACTGAAGAACATCACAATAGAAAAAGAATTACTTGAGAGAGTCAGTTGTAGGTATAAACCCATCCGTGGAATCAATTTAATGTAGCACAACATGTTTCAAATTCATTCATCAAATTCACCTGATGAAGGACCTACCTATGGTCTGAAACATGTTGTGCTACTCCTTCCAATTTTTGTTGTGCCTTTACAGAATGATTCATGAAAAACTTTTTTTGTACTTGAAATAACACTGTTCATAGCTGATATGGCAGAACACAACTTTTACACCAAATGTATGTTTTTAATGGGAACATTAGTTAGTTAGTATGGGTATGTCCCACTGTCCCCGAACTACTGAGCCATATTCTGGAATGGATATAACTTGGGTGGGGCCAGGATGTGGAGTGGGAATGGTGGAATTGGATGGCCACCAGAAGGTCCCACCCATGTCCCTCCTGGAACAAGTTAAGGGGTATGTCTTTAGACACCTGAGTTTGGGTTACTAAGAAGACAAACACAGAACCAATGTAGTTCACACTGAAGAAAGTAATTATTGCTCATAAAGGGGTAAAAAAAAAACTTATTGTCCAATTATAATGCATAATGAAATATCTATAATAAAATACTTAAATCAATTTTGTTTGATTATTTTATCTGCAGAGGTTTAGAGCTTATACAGCATTTCCAGACTTTTTCTTAAATAGGACAGCTATTTGGTGGCATCGGGAAATTAGAGACTTCCGTGAAAAACATATAAGATTTGATGGACTCTGGATAGTAAGTTCATATTTAATTTGTTTTTTTCTTAATGGTACAAACAGATGATTTGTTGCTATGTATTCTTCCCTTGAAACCAAAGTTTGTTGGTAAAACACTGTCTGTAAAGTATATATCTATAAAACCAACATGATTTCATATTACAGGTTAGTAGCTAGATGTCCCTGGAACATTTTTGTGGATATACAGTATGCATCTCCCTGCTGAAATTTCAGATCAGGAAACTGTAAAGTTACTGATTTTAGTACCTTCCAAATGATATTTACCTTGCTTGGCTATTCCTTAATGAAAGTCAGCCCAGGGAGATGTTAAAGTCAATTTCTGAAAATACATTGTACATACTTATTCACCTTAACTTTAAATACCCCCAAACAAACACCAACATTATCACTCACACATAGTTACATAAATCACAAGTAAAGTAGTCTTGGAAAATGTTTTCTAATTTTGCCTCAAGCATTCATTATGCTTCCATTTGAAAGCTAACAACTGATTGTTTAAGGCAAAATTACCACCATTTTTAACGATAAGAACTTTTGTTACAGCGCCCTGTATGTGTCCTAACCTAAATTGAACAGGTCATGTGCATTGCAAGACATTGCTTACACAAAATTTAGAAAAAGGCCTGGTACATACAAGCAAAATTTGCTCCAATATCCGACCCTGGTGAATCTATTCTATTGTTCTATATACTGATTAGAAGTATTTTGATTAAAGTAATTTATGAAAACAATTAGTTATGTGCAAATAAGCTAAAATGTAGGAAAGTAACTGAACAAAGTATCTGTTTAGCAACAGATCTGCAGAGATGCAAATGTAGGTAACTTTTAAAGTATTACATTTGAAAAGTTTAAGGCAGAATGAAGGGTCCTACACAAAAAGTTAATATTTTAGTTATCAATCTCTTGTTCTCCAAAAATGTACATGAAATCAATAAGCTGAGATTTTATTAAGTATGTTCTTCTTGATGGAGAACAGGGACTCTTATCTCTTCTATCAAGCACATCTTACCATCTGTCTTCTCAACCCTACCCCAATTATCTCATTCTCCATCTCTCCTCTTCCTTCATACCACCCCTAACCTCTCCTTTTAATCTGTCCCTATCCACTTGTACTTTTCCCTCCTCATTTAACCATGCCTTGGTATCTCCTATACTTAATAAATCCTCTCTGGACCCATTCGCATTTTTTAATTACCAGCCTGTCTCCCTTCTCCCTTTTGCTTATAAATGGCTGTACATATCTATGCTGACCTGGTTCATCACTTTTCTGCTTACTCTTTCTTTGATCTTAAGTCAGGCTTCCACCCTAACTACTCCACTGAAACTGGCCTCACTAAAGTGACCAATGATCTACTTAATGCTAAATCTAAAGGTTGCTACACTTTGCTCTTTCTTCTTGATCTGTTCTCAGGCTTTGACACTGTTGATCACCCGCTACTTCTTCAGACTCTGGCCTTCTTAGGTATCAAGGATACTGCACTTTCTTGGCTATCTTCCTTTCTCTCTGGTAGGCCTTTTAGTGTTTTCCATTCTTCAATTGGCTCCACCACTTGCCCCTTCCCTGCAGGGGTACCGCAAGGCACAGTACTTGGTCCTTTTCTTTTCTCGATTTACACCTTTGGCCTTAGACAACTTAATAGTCAATTTAGTTTCCAGTATTATCTGTATGCTGAGGACACCCAAATTTACATGTCTGCCCCAGATATCCCGGCACTTACATACCTGGTCCCTTACTGCCTTAGTGCCATCTCTGCCTTCCTGTCCTCCCGCTTCCTCAAACTGAACATGGACAAGACTGAACTAGGCATTTTCTCATCCTTAGGATCTGTTTCCCTCCATAGACTTAATATTTATTTTAACAACAACAATATACTCATATCCTGTCAGCTCCAACATATATCACATTCGTCCCTTCCTCTCGCATTACTCTCCTAGTTCATGCCCTAATCATATCCCAGCTTGACTACTGCAACCACTGTGTGGTTTAGTAAACAACCACTTCAATCTATCCTAAAACCTCTACTGTCTGGCTTGTTCATTTCTCTCCTTTATCTAATGCCTCTCCTCTCTGTCAGTCTCTTGACTGGCTGTCCATCACACAAACTGCTTACCCTATCCTATAAAGCACTATACCATCCCAGGCATAACCTTTTCTCTGCAAACAATATCATCTTCTCATCCACCCTTGTTACCTCTTCCCACATCACAATAAGCACTACTTGTGCTGCTCCTCTGCTCTGGAACTCCCTTCCCCCCTTCATACGTCATTCAACATCTCTTAAAAATTTTAAAAGTCCACCTCTTTAGGCAAGAATATAACCTGGGCTATACATTACCCCTCTCCCTGACCCAACCTGATCTAACACTCCATTGCCAATGTTTATTACCATACGAATTACGTCACCTTATGTCTCATCCCATTTCATTTAGACTAAACCCTTGGGCAAGGTCCTCTTTCCAATTGTATCATGGTATTTCTGTGAATAACTCATTACTTTTTGTACTTATGATATATGCATTTTCTTTGTATGTAATATGCATTACATTATATAATATATATTACCTTTGTATGTAATGTATGACAATGTTGTTGTAAAGTGCCACGGAATATGTTGGCACTATATTAATTCTTATCAATAATAATAATAATAATAATAATAATAATAATAATAATAGTGCTTATACTAAGCTGCTGTGTAAAACATTTGAATTATCACTATTTTTTAATTAAGGATATGAATGAACCATCTAGTTTTGTTCATGGATCTGTTGACGGCTGCAGAAACACAACTTTGAACTATCCACCGTATATGCCAAGTAAGAATATTATTGTTTTTAACTGTTGTTGTAGCTAACTCCAACTTACCGGATTCAACTAAAGCTCTCTTTAACAGCATTTCAAAAAACATTTTTGATTCTAAGGAGTCCTATATTCTTCTTCTCCTGTATTCTAAAACTAAAATTCAGGATCAGTACACAAGTCAGTATTGTTTCTGTATATGACAAAGAAATAAGGAAATATTTTTAAGGAATGGGCATTTGCAGTACTTCTGTGAAGGGATATTTCCAAGTATCTTAGAAGAAAATGTAAACATTTAATATTTGTCACTTTCAAAACATTGATAATCTGATGTGACACAGTACATGGTGTTTGTCTTTTTTTACAATATTTCTGACATTGTTCGCTTTCAGCTAATAAAACACCTACGTTATAAATCCAGTTTAATCTTCACCCTGAAATTAAAAAAATCTCATAGCATAGGAACCCCCCAACCCTGATAGCTATATTAAAATGTTTTGAAATTGCCCAGTATTGTACTTACCCACTTTTGTTCCCTCGGCCTTTGCCTCTTCTGTTTCTTCCTGGAATGGGAGATCAGAAGGAGCAGGACTGGCAGCCACGTCTGTGATTGGCTAAAAGTCAGCTAATGGCTGCCGTTCTTCAGGGGAGCTGAGGGAACAAAGGTCTGTAAGTACATGTCTGGGCATTTTAAAATAGCAATCAGGGTTGGGGGGCGGGTCCCTACAGTGTGGGCAATGTAATTTTGTTTTAGAAGATAAATCAAAGATGGATCCAGTGGGATGGAGGGAAGGGTCTCCCCTGTGCATGCCAAAGTACTTACTGAGGACAAGGAAGCAGCAGGCACTGGATAACTCATAGACTGCTTACTATTTTTACTTTACTGATCTGTGAACAAGAACTTAAGGACCATAAGTAGCAGAGGTATAAGGTAAGGATTTTACACAGTGGGGCCAGCAGTGGGGCAAATTTTAGTTTGGGGGGTACACCTGCCCTTTAATTATTATATACCTGTATATAAAAAACCTTAAGGGGCATGTCCACCCCCAACCACTCCCAAAACACCAAGACTGCAATACTTATGTGATTTAAAGACTTTCCTAAAGTGAACTTTCCCTCCTTACATTCACTGCCCCCTCCAGACCTGGATGCTGCCCCCATCTTTCAGTTGTAAGAGCTTGCTAGAGGCTTGCATATGCTCAGAGGAGGCACTTTAAAAGTAGCCGTTGGTTGGGATGTCATCTGTTAGGTTGTAAATGATTGCAGCACCCAGAGAACCCAGCAGGAATTTCTTTAAACCACTTACTGTAAGAATTGCAGACTTGAATTTTTAGGGGCGCTTAGTCTAGATTATAGGTTGGGAGTGAACATGTCATTTAAAATAAATCATGATTAATTTTGAATTTTAGATTTGGAGTCTGCAAATATGGGATTGAGCCACAAAACTTTGTGTATGGAAAGCCAGCAACACTTACCAGATGGAACCCCTGTAAAACACTATGATGTCCACAGTCTTTATGGATGGTCACATTCCAAGCCAACATATGAGTAAGCACATGTTTAAGTTTCAGCAATTGTGTTCTAAAAAAAGGTACAAAGATATGAAAATCTAAAATATATATTTGGTATAGAGGTCTCTATTGCCGCAGTTACTTCATTATTTAAGTAATAATATCTGACACAAATGTACACTGATTAATAGCACATTACCTTACTGTATGAAGGATGCAGGGAAACACTTTTAGAACATTACATTGCATAGTTAGATGAGATTTAGGACCCGACATTTGTAGGGAACACTCATTTCTTAAATTCTTGAGCTTGCATCTTGCATTTAATTATCCTGGTGCTACTATAAATCCATAAACATTCCATAGGTATGAAACTTGATAAAGGTCTGTAGTCCAGGACCGAAACAGTGTTGCCCTATGCACCTGCAGCATAAAATAAATCAGTTTTGATTCAATTCCTTGAGTGCACCTATCTCATGTGGAATATATATATATATATTTGTCCCAAGTTAGACAAACATACTGTAAGTAGTGGTTAACTCCAATGGACTTTTAAACCAGCTTCTTTATTGTACACACATCAACGTGTTTCAGCAAACACAGGACATTGAAAGCTGCTTGTTAACCTGCAGTTTATTAACCAGTCAGTGTGAGTTTCTAAATCACCCAGCAGCCACAGCAAAGGGTGAGTGTAGACTTGCTTGTTGTATGTTTGTGAATGTGCTCATTTGGACAGTGTTGTCTGGAAACTTTAGTTCTCCTTTAAAGGGCATGTCCACCCCCAAAACTAAAATTTACAGAGGTGGACGGAGGGTGAAGGATGAAGGCAATATCGTGGGGGGGTGGGGGCAGAGAGAAGAGTAGAAGGGGGATTAGAGTGGAGGAATAGGGAAGGGGGGGCAAGAGTGGATATGACGGTGTGGGGTGGTAGGATGGGAGAGAAGAAAAACGAGAGAAGGGAAAACTGTAAAAAAAGAAAATAAAAGGGAGGGATGCGAACGCGGGGGGTGTGGTTGAACCGGAGTGGCGACTCCAACTGGAAAGTTCTATTATGAACTGATCTGAAGGTGCGGTCAGACTGATTATGCCGTAGAGATTGTTAAAAGTTTATCAAATGATACGTCTTAACCTTAAACTGGAACATAGTGTTGGATGAGAGATTAACAGTTTTTTCGAAGTATCTCGATGGGGGGTGAAACATCTCTTCTAAATCGACGGAATGACTGTGCATTTTTTAGCATCGCAGTTACACCCAAAGCGTGGGTTTCTTCCATTGAGAGCGCATAACCATAATTCCTCAGTGAAACAAGGGATCACGAGAACCAAGGCCGCTCCGCATAACATCATAGAGAACATATAACCTGAAATTAACCTTTTTTATTCTATTTATTTGTAGGAATGCAATTTTATATTTGGTAGTTAGTAACATTCCATAAGATAACCTTTAGTTTTTAATTTTGTAATATTCTAGTAATGTCATTAATAGATACTAAATCAATATAGTATCAGTTGTTATAAAAATTACCCAACCTATTTCCACGGTGCTAACCTATAACATGCTTCTAATCGGCTTCTCCTTGAAATTCAGATTAGAGATGGCCGAAACTTGTAGTTTTATTTCGTTTTCGATTTCCAGATCCGGGAAATCCGAAGATCCAATATCCAAAACCGGAACATTTTTCAATAATTATCAAAGTCCAGGACTTTTTCGATAATTATCGAAAATAGCCTCAAACGTTCGGAATTAACGGAGATATATCGGAGAAACCATTGTAGTCTCCGATCGTTTTCTCCATCGTATATCTTTGATGTATTTTCGATTAATTTTCAACATGCCCCTACTTTCGATAATTATCGAAAATACCTTCCGAAGTCCCGAAATCCGAGGATCCGTCCGACTGTATATCTTTCGGATTTCAGAACCGATGGGTCCCGTGTCGGATCGGGTTTTGTGTTAACCTGATCCCATCTCAATTCCTGATTGGACTTCTCCTTATATTATATTTAATTTCAGCATTGCATTTTTAAAGCACTTTTATCATTCTACTTTATGGTTTGAATCTATACCAATAGATGCGAACCATGTGTTTGAAGAACACCCAGATATTCCCGTTATGTCAGGAAATGTTATTTTTTCTTCATTGATTGAAGCCACCATAACGTGTTATTGTGTATGTATTTATATATTATTTATATAGCACCACTTTGGGATGCAGCACTGTACAATTTTAGAATACAAAAAGCACTAGGGGAAAATAATAAATATATAATTATAAATACGGAAGTGATTGAAACAGTAACGAGGAAAGAGGTCACTGCCCCCGTGAGCTTTGCAATCTAATTAATTTAATTTTCCTAATTATAGACATGATTGCTTGCCATTTCTTTATACTACCATTTTTTCCACAAATGAAAAGCGGCCAGAATAAGACTAGGGGAGGGGTACTTAAAATTATTTGTAAATGTCCAAACCCCACCATCATCTTACTTTCTCAAATTACAGTGTTTTTCATGAGAACAGTATAATATTCATGGCACACGTTTTGAAAGGTATTTTGTTCCAGTACAAATTCATATCAACTAATCCTCACAATAATGGTTTATTTCTCCAGATGATGCGGCAGCTGCTATAAGTAGCTGAATTAAACCTACTGCCAAAGACAGCAAACATTCAGACATTAAAGCAGCCAGTTAATACTAACTTGACATCCAGAGTTTTAAATTACTGGCCCTCTCTAAAAAATAACCTTAAGCTGGGAACACATGGACATAATTGACAAAAGGTTTAGGATATAAAAGGATATCTGATGTGTATGGTGTATAAAATGACCAATGCCATGGCTGATAACCCATCGGCACTGTTAACAGTCTTTTGGCAGGAAATTTTCTGGGGTTTTTTTTTTGTTGATAACAATTGTGGCACATTCTGGCACCCAAATGATTATTTGTAGTATGAGTATAGGGAGATCTGTTGATAATGCATGTCACGAACGCCAGTTCACTGGGCAGTGATCTGACCAAGTCAATCGGTATTTGCTGCCACCACCTATGCGTTTAGGACAGCCAGATGCCACACAATCACCTTGACTCTCACTGCTGCTATGCACACCCCTTGTTCGGGCAGCTAAATGGTTAACACTAACACCACATTCCGAGAACCAACAGGTTCATCAGCATCAGCCATTCACAGCAAGTCACAGAGTAATTAGCATTTCACCTAGCAAAGCAATTCCATACGCTTTAAGACCATCCAACACATATAAACTTATAAGAGGCTGAATTATTTTTAGAGACAAAACTTATTACATTTTAGATTTAATATTCCAAAGGTGGACAGTGCATTAATAAAATACACGAAAATGGTTTTTACAATAAATGGCATACACTAAGTACAAACAGTTATAATAATAAAGAGAAAAAGATTCACAGACCCTAACTACTCACAAGAAGAAGTCTGTGTCGTTGGGGCAGAAGGAAACATACCATTATTTATGTCCCCTGTAATGAACTCAGTAGAAAGTTATAGGGGTTACAATGATTTTAGCCCCTTGTTGTACCATCCCCCTCCTTACGAGGCATGAGTGGGAGGTCCGGAATGTCCAGATTCACGTCATCCAAAACATTCATTCCCCCTCAGTTAAGTAGATTCCAATAAATTTTTATGTACATGTACTGGGATATAGACCACATATTACTCTACCTGTAATAATTAGCAAATCCTACAATACCAAACCACTACCCATTTTAATACATATTTCCCAATATTAATACATCCCCCTGACAATGGAATAAGGCCCCATGTTGGGTGTCTTTTTAATGGGCCTACCTTCCCTTTCACAAATTAATATTGGTTCCCGTATAACATATTCCAATACAATAATATTTTATTTTACACTTATGGTTTCCTTAAGGTGACATCGTTGTGCTGTAGAGAATTCCAATACATGGTTCAGCCACCTTTTGTCTAGAAGAAAAATTCTGGCTCCATGCTTCACTAACCCTAACATAAACAACTGGGGACTGTTTTAGGATGGAATGGCATTTTTATAGTCCTTTGAAAGAATATATAATAGGTAACCCATTCATGCCAAGTCCTACACACTGTCAATGAAAATGCCTATTTGTAAATCATCATAAATTATTAACTGATTCCACATGGAATCTGCCATGTAATCTGCAAGAATAATACACCCATAAGTTTCGCAGTCTTATGTTTGTTTTTTTGCTGCTGCTCAAGATCTATTTCATGCCTCTATTTATTGACACCATAGGAGCTCTAACACAAAACATGGAATTACACAAATTGCAAGAGTTTGAAGAAGTCCCAACCGCTACTCTCCTGAAACAAAAAAAAAGACCTAGACAATAGAATAAGACAGGAACTAAACATCTGAATAATAGAGTCAATCAAACTAGATGCTCTTTTTTGGCAAGAGGGATTGTGGACTTTAAAACTCTTGTTGTGTAGCAGTGCCAGTAAGCATGAGTACATGTATCCTTTATCTTATGTTTAAAAAAGCCTGTAATATAGGCTGTACCACAGTTACTGTGAAAATTGCTATTTCAAAATGATAATGCACGTGTGCTGCTGAAAACAAGATTCTACCCTTGAAGCTGACAGCCATCATAACAGCACAGAGATCCTCTTTCCTCCCTGACCAAAACACCCTGTAATAGAAAACCTCAGAAATCCCATGATTTCACCGAGAAGTGAGTTAATTTTAATATTATTCATTTATGTATTATTACCATTAAAGGTCCATCATGCAGGGCATTATTTAGAATGAAGATCGTCACCAACTTTATTTATAGTAATAGTCAGGCTGTGATACACACTAGGTATTCAGCAAGGCTCAATGCTGGAACATAGCTTTGTAGGTCTATATATATTATATCACTGTATATAACCTGAAAAACGAGCTTAGAAGTTTTGGCATCATCCATCTGACCTCTGATCTAACTAAAGGTGCCAGTAAATCTTTACTTCTAGGCGCTGAGAAAAAATCTTGTGAGTTTTTTTATTTATTACATATGCAACATATTTGGCTAAAGAACTCTGTTTAAATGTCTGTACAGTCACATATCAGAAACAACAATAAGTATTAATAATGAATAATAAAACATCGGAATTTAACCTATTAAAGGATGAAGAAGCCTTATGTATCTTGCTTATCATAAATATAACATAATATATATATATTATATATATATATATATAATAAAATATCGTAATATAAATAATATCCCCATATGGGGATCCTTGTGAATCTGAAAATTGACTGCTCTTTTACAGACTTATGTTTAAAACAAATCTTTAAATATTGGTATTGAAATATTTAAATTAAATCAGGGCAAGGTAATATTTTATATAAACAAAATGTTTTACATACATCCCATATACAGCCTCCTTTTCACATAGTTCTCTAAGGAACGTCTTCTGGATAGCAATTAATCTTGCAAAATATGAATTCCATTCCAATGGTATGAACCTCCCATGGTCATCTTTGAAGACCTGGTTTTTTTGCAATCTCAATGAGATGGTATGCAATTAAGAATAAACTATATTTAAATTATTTTTTATGTAAAACTGGAGGTCTCCAGGGTCTCCAGGGTCTCCATAGGAGTGTCTCTGTTTTAAAGCTCTCTTATATCTTCCAAACAAGTCTAGCATGGTGTGTAGCTTCTCTAGTCTTAAGTTATAGACTTAAATTTACACTCAGACAATCAGAATAAACCAGAATGAGTGGCTGTCACATGGTGTTCTGTAAGACGGATAAACTGGGCATGCTCAGTGCCTGTGTCAAGGGGGTCAGAGCAATGGTGCTGGGGATGCACACTCACATGCAACTGTGGCCTTTATACTTTTTATGATTTGCTAGATTGCAGCTAGAAATATGATGATGGAGTCGTTTAAAGGTAGAATGTGCTCTTTTTAATAAAAGATCACTTTTTGGGACCACAGTTACCCTTTAAAGCCTCAACAAATACCACCAAATTTTTTCATTTTATTTACCTGTTATTTCATCATATATAATCTGATAATTTGATGCTTCACCTCCCATCTTTCGTCCACTACAATGTTGCTGATTTTTTTGTAAGCCCTGTATTTTGATTTCTTCAAATTTTTATATTGTTGGGGATCCAAATAGTTGGCAATTATTGTGTCATATTTACAAAATTCTAGGAGGGAAAAAAATAATTACAATTATATTACAAAAGATATTCATGAAGGTTTAATCTGGATTGGTCCAAAAGTATTTTATTATGCCTTAAATAGAACAAAATGTAAATTACAATATGAGATAAGTAGCTAGAGAGAGTTTTTGTATCCCTCCTTCCAAGAATAATGGCGTTTCTATGCATTTCCTCACAGCATTCTCAAGTTAACACAAACTACTGTGCCTAGTTTTGTATTGTCACTGGGTGGTAAGGGATTGCTCTAATGCTTGCACATAGCCAGACATTTATCTGGTGATATGAACAGCATCAATTGAGCACAGAAGCTGAACCTGAATACTAAATGAAAGTATTTCAACTTGAAGTGGCTTAGACTATAAGGGGGGTTTATAAATATGTAAAAGAGTGCTTCTAATATAAAAACATGAAGTGTGCTATAATCAAAAATATTCTTATTCTGAAGATTTTCTCTTGTGTTCACTTGTGATGCCTTTTATAGTTCTGAAGTGCAGATACGAAAGTGCACTTAATGGACAAGTGCAATAAAACAAATTAAATACCATATTGTACAGTATTTATCATTACCCCTGCATCACTATAAAAATTACTTACTGGACCAGCAGAAAATTCTACAAAATGTATTTCCACTTCAATTGAGTCTATAAAAAAAGAAAGAAAGAAAGAGAAAAACATTTAAACATATTGCAAATGGCACAGATTACTTCTGTACTAAATTTTGTTCTAAAATATGAGAGATATTTACAATAATTGTCAGTTTTTTTTAAAACTACATTTAAATTTAATTGAATAAAACATTAGTATTTAACCCTTTCCCTGCCACGATCGTATTCACGATCTGTGCAAGAATGCTTTAACTGCACAGATCGTGAATATACGATCTGTGGCTTTCCCCCCTGCAAAAAAAAAATTTCCCCGCTAGGGCCGATCGTGGGCAGCATTCAACTGCCCCCCTAGCCCCCTCGATCCCCCCTCGTGTGATCCAAATCCGAGGGGGGATCGGAAGATAACACTCACCTTTAGCCGGGTCCCGCGATGTGCCCGTCCCACGTGAGGAAGCGGAAAGGGAGACCCTGGTGACGTCACGGAGCTTCTCCTCCTCACCGGGTCTCCCTTGAAGTGGTAGGAGACTGCCCCTGGTGGTCTAGTTGAGGTACTGCAGCTGATCTCCATAATCATGCTGCTACCTAAGTATATAAAAGCTGTCAAGCTGCCAGATTTTACTATCATTTGTGAATGGAACTCAAAGTTCCATCACAATAAGGATTTTTTCTAAGTCCTTTGCTACTTAGCGAAGACTTAGAAAAAAAATGGGGACAGAGATCAAATTGGTGATCACTTCTGATCACCAAATTATTGATCTTTGCCATGAATGAAAAATCACTTCTGGAAAATGATTTCCGGGAAGTGATTTTTCTGATCGATTTCGAATTGGAAAACGGGCATTTATGCCCGTATTCCAAGTTCGGTATCATTCCCTAGATGATCTGATTATTCTCTTTGGAATGATCGGGAAAAAGGGGAAATAACACAACAAAAAAATTCTTAAGTGATACACACCCTTTTTTTTTTTTACCCTAAAACTATAAATTAGAAAAAAAGTTATCTTCTCCAAGCTCCCCATGTCCCAGTGATATCGGTAAAGTAAACGCGGATACTTATTTGTACGATTTCAAGGAAACTAAGCCTATTTTTTAAGAAGGAAATTTTGCAGAGTTACCAAATAAAGACCGTATTGAATTTTTAGGATCATAAAGTGTGCAAAAACGTGTTGGACTCTCCATACTAACCGATTTCCACTAAAATACCACTAAAAGGGGGGAGAGTGTGTGTGTGTGTGGGGGGGGTTGTGGTTGTGCGTTTTTAAAATATTTTTTCTTGTAACTGCACCTTCTAAATGCGTCCCATTTGAGCTGTTGGTGGCCTCGTCTCTGTTTGCACCCACGCAAATGGCACACCATTTGATTCAGGACATGTGGGAGATTGCTATTTAGTGGGTTTTTTGCTTGTCAGGTGGTTTTAGGTAGGATTTCCAACCCTTGAATCATCTTATTTTTTTTTCACAAAACTCGTAAAAACACAGAGTTCTTTGATCGCTGGGTCTGGATTCTTCATGCATGTAATGAAGCATGGCACCGTAACGTAGCTGAAGGTGTGTAGATCCAAAAATATATAGTTGTGGGGGGAATTTCCATGTTTCGGAACTGGTTTCCTCCTTAGAAAAAGGGTAGCTGTTCAAATTTACAGATCACTTTGATTTTTTTCTTGTAATGCATTTTGTGCATGCGTCCCATTTGACTAGTGGTTGCCACGTCCCTCTGTGTGCATCCACGAATATGGCATACCGTTTGGATTCAGAACATGTGGGAGATTGATATTAGTTGGGGGTTTTATTTGGGGGGGCATTTCAAAGTTTTGGGCTGTTTTGAAATTCAGAGCACTTTGATATTTTTCTTGTAATTACACTGGTGCATGCTCCCATTTGAGCTAGTGGTGGTCACCGCCCCTGTGTGCATCACGCATATGGCATCCGTTTGATTCAGGGCATTTGGAAGATTGTATTGACAAGTTTTTTTTACATGACATGGAATTTGCCATGATTTTTTAACTTTGAATGTTTTTTATAATTTTTCCTGAAAATCTGGTAAGAAAGCGAAATTGTACACAAACTGCACCCACACCATTGGTGGTATGCATAAAAGAATCACACCATTGTGTAGCTGAAGGTGTGTAGAGTCCAAGAATATATAGTTTTGGGGGGTATTTCTAATTAGAGGGGTGTTTAGTCTGACAAATCTGAAAAGTTGCTGTAGTTGGGCCACTGTTCATTGGCTCACTTGTGGCTAGTTGATTCCACGTCTGCGTGTGGAACCATACATGGGCATACCGTTTGATTCAGGACATTTGGGATAATTGATATTGGGTAATTTTTTTTTTACATTACTTGGGATTTTGGCATGATTTCTACCTTTGAGAGTGTTTTTTTTTTCAAATTTTTTAGAAAATCTGCTAAAACTGTGAACTTCTACGAAGAACGGCGCCCACACCCATTGATGGTACGAATGAACAACTACAGAATTTCGTAGATGGTGTGTGGATAAAGTATATGTTGGTGTGTGGGGTTAGTTTAAAAGGTTGATGACATGACAGGTGGGGGTGGGGGGTGCAAAGTTCTCAAATTCAGATTTGACTGAATATTTTTGCTGTTTCTGAGCCATTGTGCATGTTTCACTTTGTGTCTTTTGGCTTCCACTTCCACGTGTGTAACCACACATATGGCAATACCGTTTGATTCAGACATTGGGAGATTGTATTTAGTAGCTTTTTTTTACATTCCATGGGGTTTTGGCATGATTTCTACCTTTTGAAGTTGTTTTTGTTCATTTTTTTTCAGACAAATGCGAATTTCTACGAAGACTGCGCCCACACCATTCATGGTATGAATGACCAAACTACACGTTACGTACTGAAGGTATGTAGATTCTGAAATATATAGTTTTGTGGGGTATTTCCAAGTTAGAGGGTGTTCAGTTTGAAAAATCTGGGAAATGCTTATTTGCTCACTGCGCATTGTTTTTACATTTTGACTAGTCGCTTCCACGTCCGTGTGTGTAACCACACACATATGCATACCATTATTCAGGACATTTAGGAGATTGATATGGGTAGTTTTTTTACATTACATGGGGTTTTGGTGTGATTTTGTAACTTTGAAATGTATTTTTCTCTATTTTTCCAGAAATTGTGTAGAAATGCAAATTCTATGAAGAACTGCGCCCACACCATTGATGGTATGAAATGAACGACTACAGTGCTACATAGCTGAAGGTTTAGATTTCAGGAATATTAGTTTTGGGGGGTATTTCTGAGTTATCAGGGTGTTTTGTGGAAAAACTGCAGACTGTCCAAATATCGGAGTTGGCTAATATTTTCGCTGTTTCTCACCATCATGCATTGTCTCACATCGTGGCTTTTCGCTTCCACGTCCGCATGTGTAACCACCACATATGGCATACCGTTTGATTCAGGACATTTGGGAGATTGATATTTAGTAACTTTTTTTTACATTCCGTCAGGTTTTTGGCATGATTTCTACCTTTTGAAGTTGTTTTTTTTGTTCATTTTTCAGAAAAGTTGCGAACTTCTACGAAGAACTGCGCCCACACCATTGATGTATGAATGAATGAACTACAGTGCTACATGCGAAGTGTTTAGATTTCGGAATATATAGTTTGTGGGGGTTTTTTCTGAGTTACGGGGGTGTTTTGTGAAAAAACTGCAGACTGTCCAATTCGGAGTTGGCTAAATATTTTCGCTTTTTCTGAGCCATCGGTGCATTTCTCACTTTGTGGCTTTTCGCTTCCACGTCCACTGTGTAACCACACATATGGCATACCGTTTGATTCAGGACATTTGGGAGATTGATATTTAGTAACTTTTTTTTAGATTCCATGAGGTTTTGGCATGATTTTACCTTTGAAGTTGTTTTATGTTCGTTTTTTTCAGACAAATGCGAACTTCTACAAAGACTAGCGCCCAACCATTGATGGTATGAAAACAAACTACAGCGTTACATAGCTGAAGGTGTGTAGATTTCAGGAATATATATTTTGTGGGGGTTGTTTCAAGTTACGGGGGTGTTTTGTGGAAAAACTGCAGACTGTCCAATTCGGAGTTGGCTAAATATTTCCGCCGTTTCTGAGCCATCGTGCATTGTCTCACTTTGTGGCTTCGCTTCCACGTCTGCGTGTGTTACCACACATATGGCATACCGTTTGATTCAGACATTTGGGAATTGATATTAGTAATTTTTTTTACATTCCATGGGGTTTGGGCATGATTCGACCTTTTTGAACGCTGTTTGATGTTCATTTTTTTTGAAAACTGGTAAAAGTGCAAATTTCCTACAAAGAACTGCGCCCACACCATTGATGATATGATGAACGAACTACGGCGTTACATAGCTGAAGTGTATATTTCAGGAGTATATGTTTGTGGGGGGGTATTTTTGAGTTGGGGGGGTGTTTCGTGGAAAAACTGCCAGACGTTCAAATACAAAACTGGCTATTTTTTTTTGCTGCTACTGACATTTGGCACTGGTCACTCTCGGGTTAGTTTGGTAGCCATGTCTCTGGGTCACCATGAATGTGCAATACCGTTTTATTCGGGAGGGGTTAGGCTTCATATTTGAGATCGTTTGAACTTTCCTCCACAGTTTTTAGCTGAAATTCGCATTTGATTTTGTCTCTGATTTTACAGTTGAGGAAAAAAAGGAAAATGTGAAAGTAACTTACAATTTTGACGAAGAGCTGCGTCCGGGTACCTGCATTTTGATCGAAACTAACCTCACTCGTAAAATCCTGCGATGTGGTAGTTTCTAAAAATATCTCACTTGTGGGGATAGTTTTAGATAATTTGGTAGATATTCATGTTATCTGTTAGTAGTGGTTACACATTTTAATTTGGTTGTAATATTCTAGGAGGTGGCAGTTTTAGTTGGGGGGTTCTCCTACAGGAAAAGTCGGGTACCTACATATATCTGGTATCGTTGTACTCGGGAGTATCTGAGCTTTTGAAACAGTAAAGATTTTGGTGCGTAACCTAATAGATAACTATATAAAATGGGAAAAATCCATGAAAATTTGCAAATTTTTCATTTTTGTTTACATATTTTACCCATAATTCCAGTAAAATTTCCAGAAAAGTTACAAAATTCTGTTACCATGTTAAAGTACACTTTGTCTGAAAAAACAATGTATATTCCTGATTTACTGCAAGGTTTCCTACTGTAAAATTAGTCTAAAGCGATTAAGGGCAAAATCCTGAAAATTCTTCTGGCAGTTACGCAAAAAAAAATGAAATTCTCCTGGCAGTGAAAGGGTTAAATGATTTATCAACAGCTAATTTATTGTTTATTTGTAATGCAGTTAAAATGTATGCACAGCCTCAATCAGAAAATTCAGTTTAGATACAATACATATTTTATGCCTGATTTTTTTTATCACAAGTTATAAAATGTCAATCATAGATCCGGGACATGTCTTAGAAACGGGGGAATAAAGGCATGTCAACTCCAAATCTATATTTTAAATCTATATGTGTTTTTAATCCGCCAAACATCATTTCTATTATACTTACCTTTTCCTAGGATGCTCCTGTAAGAGGACCTCAACTTTTCAACAGCTGTTTAACGCCTCATCTGCTGCTGTAACGTGTTGGCTAAGGGCATGCACAGCAGCGGCTTAAGTCATCGTTACATATTGACTGACAGAGTAAACTTGAAAGCTGCAGCCCAGAGAAGTGCTGGCAAGGAATTGGGGTTTGTAAGTCCTTTCAGAAATGTCTTAAGAAAAAGGTATGAATATTCGTATAAGATGGCCTTATAGAACTATAGTGCTATTTTTTTTTTTTTTATTAAAACAAAAATAAAATCTACTTAAGTTTGTAGATTCCCAATCTTAAGGGAAGCTGACTCACAGTACTTTCTAATCCACTGACTTCCCTGAACCTATGATTTGTGCTTTTAAACCCAGAAGGAATGATCCAATAAAACAGTGGCCCTATAGACTTAAACAGTATTGGTGTATAGTAAAATTCAAATGTAAAATTCAAATGTACTACTCATTCCCTAAAGTAAGAGATGGCATTCATTCAGTGACTGCCAACTCTCTAAATGTAGCATTTCTATACTTATTTGTAAAATATTGGCTGTTGATTACGTATTTCTAGTAATATCTATTCTGAAGTTTCCCTAAATGTTACACACTACTGTACGTTACATCATCCATACAAAATGTACAGCTTTTATCCACATATTCTTATCCTAAACTAATATTCATAAACAATTTAGTGTTTGTTGGGGATCTACAATTAATCAATAATCTACGCCAAATAGCTTATAGCAAATCACACAAGGTAAAGAGACTGCGTAATAGAGAAATGAAGCAAACATGAGCATTCCTTTGTTTGTTCTGTATAAAAGTATTGATAGACTTATTATGGTGCTCTGGGGGCTCTGTGTGACTTTAGTAAATGGGATCAATCATAAAAATTGCATAAGTTTTCACTTATATTAAAACCTGGAATACATACATTAAAAATTCTTCTTTTTATTAGCCAAAAAATATTGATTTTGAGCTTCATTATATTTCATATCTAAATACACATATATTCCTTTTCATTTTTCTAATATTTTCCACTCATGTTAAGAAAGAAATGATAAAGAAAATTTAATTACGGGTTTTCATGACTAACAATGCTTGTTCCGTCGTCCCAAAGAGTTGCCCATGGGCCTGTTCATTTTGATCTAATGCAACAAGTAGTTTCATGAATTTTTCCGGCTGTAAGAAAATATGTTACACATTCATACATAATCATTGTATAAATAAGTAAGTTTGCAGATTTTTTTGCATGGTGCAAAAAAACAGTCAGAGTTTCAAATTAGAGATTCGTATTCTTAGGTGGGAGCTGATGATTTTTATTTTTAGTTAAAACATGTTTTTTTAAAGAGATATCCGAGATTGATATAAGGCCCATGTAAATAGAATGTTCTTGCAAATAGACCTGTTACTTCTTTTGTATCTTTTTGGCATATTGGTCATTGTTGGCAGCATTCAGTCTGCTATATTTTTCTAACCAACTCATATTCCCAGCAAGTCTCAAATCTTTTTTTTCACGTTGCTGCTCTGTGTACCTAATAGATCTTACCAAGGGAACATTGCTATATGCTGTTTTTTATCATTATATTTAAGTAGAGTGTCTGGATTAGAGTGCCAACCTAAACCAACAACTCATCTGCCTGTCATGTAATACAGAGGATAGAAGCAAAGCTGCAGGAGGATCAAAAGATGGACATTTCTTTCTCTCATCATCCTCACTCACCTATCAAACAGCAAAGACAAACAAAACCACTTATAGAGAATTTAGTTTAACTCAATGACCTATTTTTGTGAAGACCGACAAAGTCTGTCATGGCCGCTAGGCAATACTAGTGCAATTTCTTACGTGCTTGCTATCTGTTAGTGAGTGAGAATCACAGAGCATTACATGTCAATGTGGGTGGCCACATTGCACATGCTGCTATCTGTTTTTGGTGTGCATACGATTAGCATCTTTTTGCGAATTGCATCCACTTTGAAATTGTCTAATAGCAGTGCCAAAATTCTGGCAATAGTAATGCAAATGACATAAACATATCCATGCATTTCATAGGCATTACCTTCTGTAGTAGTGTGGCCTCAGCCTTAAGGAAAAAAATGTTCTTTTTGAAGAAAAGAAGAATTGAACAAATTGTTCATTTTCGCTGTAAAATGTTCTGTAATAGTTACTACTAATAGCTTAGAGAATATTTGAGGTTATTTTCAAAGTACTGATTAATTAGTTTTTTTTTGCACTTACCTTAAATGTGTATTAATAGCAGGAACTTGTAAGGGTAAGATTGAGCCACCCCGCACATGAGATTTATATGATCAAGTGTGCTTTAACTCAACCCACTTCCCCTTTTCATTCATTTTAACCCCCTAAGAAGAAAACAAACAATATGATATCTAACTTATTTCTGCAAAAGTAATATTATCCTTATTTGATACTAATTGTGTTATTTATCTTCCGTTATATGTTTACTGGAAGATAGAGTACAAAGAGAAGGGGACTAACCTTGCCTAAACTGCCACCCCTGTACTGCCATCATAAAAGTGGTACATTTGCACTCCTTCAAAAGGAAGGGCCATACCATAGCGAGATTTCCCTAGCTGTGCCACTCCAGGGGTTATTTACATGCTGAAATGCCCATGCAGAGTGGCATACATGGGTAAAACCAAAAGGACGATAAGAGTCCGCATAGGAGAACACAAAAGAGAAATTTTGAAATGTGACTTAAATAAAAATATACATATAATTTCAGTGTCTAGATATTTTTAGAGCAAAAGACATAATGCTGCCCAGGTGCGATGGCTAGTGTCAGAGGTGGTTAGGAGATCCCCCAGAGAGGGTGACTAAAAAAACTACTCCAGGAAGGTTTTATGGATACACTGTCTCAACACCATCCACCCACTAGTAGTAAATGAAGAATTGAATTTAAATTTTTTTTTTGTGAAATCATTTTAAGGGCACACAACAAGTGAATAAATAAAATTACAGGAAAGAAAAGAACACACAGTTGGATGTTTTTAAAAGGTTTATTATAAGTATAACTTATTTAGCACTACACACTTTATAAAGATGCACGGAAAGCATAATGTAATAATGTAATAAGGTGTGTAAAGATAATGTAAATAAGCATGATAAGGACATGGTGTATTTACTGTAGCACTTAATCACATAGCACTTTTTGTATAAGCACTTGATAGGGGTTCACACTCTATTTGGAGAGGAGTTAATTATTTAAACCACAAACAGATATGATGTTTTATGCACCTGATGAAGGAGTACACCACCGAATGTTTGTACACATATCATTTCACAATAAATGCTTTAAGACAAGTGTGTACGTTAGTGCGTTATCACTAAACATTGTGGACATAACGACTGGAAGTGGTTGACAGCATAGGGGGTACAACACCACCATTAAACTAATTGTTGTGAAAGGAGACCTCAATATTCAGAACTGTACTATTGCTAATGTATTCCAAGGCTTCACCTTCGCTGTCAATATTTAAACCAAAACCACGTGTTTCTCCTTTTTTGCAATTTTGAACACCTTTGCCACCAATGATTCTTATTATTACTTGTGCTTCTCTCTTCATCTGAATTCTCATACGTTATCAGCAATAACCAATGTAACAATAACTATTAATAATCATTAAAATTATGAGATTAATGCAACATTGTTAGTCAATAATAAATGTTTGCACTTACGTGTGATAATCATCCAACTGTATTTGGAACATATCTTTACTGTTCTTGCACCCTAGAAGAATTAGAAATAGAAAATCCAAATTATTAATTCCATTTCTCTAATGCAAGAAAGTGACGTTAACTACAGAATATTCTAGCGTTTTGTTTTTGTCACTTTTCTTTTTTAGTGGGGACAATTTAGGGCTGTTTTTAATTCACGATTAAATGATTTATTCACTTATGTTTCTCTTTATATTGAAACAGCACCGACCAAACACCATAAAATTGAGTGAATGTCACTCTGTTTAAAGTTAATTTTTATTACTCAAGTGCAATTCGGTAAACAAAATCAACAAAAACATTTTTTGGTAAGAATAGGCTAAGAGATAAGGAACAAAACTCAACAGTTTCAATCATCTTTATGTATATTTTTGACAAAAAATTTAAATTTTTCTGTGAATTTTGATGTTAGGTTTTGTTATTAAATTTTGCTGCTTAACGCTGATTAGAGATGTTCGAACCAAGTTTTGTTATAAAATTGGATTTCAAAAATTAACCCAATAGAAGACAATGTTAGCTGGATTATCAATTTTTAATAGAATATAGATAGTCGGTATTAAATATTTAATGTTCAATAATTGGTATCGAATATTTCCTAATCAGTATCAAATATTGAATTATCGGTATCGAATATTCAAACGTTTTGAAAAATTACAACTAAATTAGCAGTTTTTGAATCAGAGCCATCAGAACCCGATACCTATGCCTAATGCCGATACAGTGTTATAATCGGCAGCAGAATGAAACTCTGTGATTTCAGCCCATCTGAAGTCAGATCACAACATTATCTCTGTATTTATGACCTGTTATAGAAGTAGCTGTTACTTCCCCCAGCATTTTATCTATTTATTTATTTATATACATTAAGAGAGCTACTCTTATACTACCAGGAATAATGGTATCAAAATAGTTAAATCATACTATCATTAAAATTCCTTATACATGTAATAATGATTATAAAGTTAGCCAGCAAATTTAACATCATGGTACATACACAGATTTATATTTACTATTGGAGAATAACTTACTTCCTCTACAACAGGGCTTATCATCATGGCTGGTCCCCACAAAAATTGTTTGTAAATATCCCATGTTTGCTTATCTTCAGTAAATCTTAAAACAGAAAAGAAATCAGCATGGTTGTTATTTGACACTGACAGCTGCTTCTAGTGTTTTAAAAACTCTTTTTATAGGGTTTTTGTCATTTTATTGTTTTATTTATATATTTTAATTTTGTAAATTGAGTTATGAATTTTTTCCATGATTAAAAAAAGGATCCCCTTAAGGGCTATGAAAACCTGATTATTTATATTTAAACTGACATCATGCATTTTGTCTAGAGTAAATGCACGTTTTTATCCATTTAATATACCTTGCAAGATTTTTTTCCAATATATTCTGAGGGGGAAAAAGATACTGATGATCAATGGTGTCTTTAGTTAGTGTAATAAACTTCCATGTTATACATTGACATTTTTACTTTTTAAAGATAAAATAATGTTACATAGAGACAAAAAGAGTATGTATGTATGTATGTATGTATGTATGTATGTACATACAATAAATTACTCATTCATTTATTATAGGGGTTGGATAAAAGTTCATTGCTGGTAGTAATACAACAGAAATCATAAAATATGTAAGAAATGTAAATCACTGGAGCAGCAGTTAAGGAAAAACAAATTGGAATTTACTCCAATTCTTTGGAGGGGAATTAAAGAAGAAAAAGTGCTAGTTTAGAACATTCAGGGAGATTCTCCAAGAGGTGTTTTGGAGTTAAAGTTGCGCTTACCAATGTTATATCGGTTAACACAACTCTTTTATTTTGGCGGGTACGTGGCTTACGTGGAAGTAAACTGCAATCGATGTTATATGCCGATAGTGCCATTCTATTCTGGCACTTTTAAAGCCAGCTAATAGCTGGAGTAAAAAGTGCCGAATAGATAAAAGTGCCGATATCGGCATTTAACATTGCCAGCTGATTGCACCAGGTAGCCTAGCGACTCTCGGTGCCTCAAGCTGATTGTATCTATGCATTTAAATTATTGTAGACCTACCAAAGATTCAATAATCAATTATTCAGTGGATCCCAGCAGGTAGGTTATGAGGTGCATTCCCTGTAGCCTGTGCCACGTCAGGTAAATCTCAATTCTATATCAGTACATAGGGAAGCACACTCCAATAGTATAATTATAGTGATTCCATTTATTAGTGTTAAACACACAAACAGGCACACACGTTTCGGGGGGTCCAACCCCCTTCCTCAGGTGTCCACACCTGAGGAAGGGGGTTGGACCCCCCGAAACGTTGTGTGCCTTGTTTGTGTTTAACACTAATAATGGAATCATATAATTATACTATTGGAGTGTGCTTCCCTATGTACTGCTACCAAAGATTAGCTATATGCTGCACCTGTCTGTTAATCTTCACAAATTATGTTAAATTGTTCCTGCAGTTTAGATTTTTTTACCATGCTTACAAAAGGTGTTCCCCAGGCGCAGATAATCAAATAGTATCAAGCAAATGTCAGCTTAACCATGTGGAGAGGGTATACCCATCCCCCAACTTGATAATCAATAGTTTCACGGGAACCAAAGTACAGTGCTTCAGTGATTTTAATTAAGATGTAACACAACATGTTTCAGACCTTGCCAGTATTTCATCAAAATGCACCTGATGAAAGACCAGCAGGTCTGAAACATGTGTGCTACATCTCAATAAATATCCTGTAATAAGCACTTACTTTGGTTCCCATGTGAAACAATACAACCACTATACAACAACTCAGCGATTTAAGAATAATAAGACATTTGTATGTTTATTCCAGAATATTGGAGTCCTTTGTTTAGGTATGTTTTGTGTATGGAGGAGGACATGGATCCCTATTTCAAACACAACCCATTCAAATCAAAAACATATAAAACCAGATTAGCAACATAACCATAAAACTATAATTAAAAAGATCATTCTTGTATTCTTTCAGTACTATACTAAAATCAATCAAAGATACTGCTTATCTTGCCCTTTAATTATTTGTTTGCATTTGATTGAGACACTTACTGTAATGTACATCCTAATACTGCAACTGTCACATTAGCTAAGCTAACATCCTATAGCTAAGAAGAGATCACAGAAAATCTAGACAGTCATTGTTTTTACAGAATGCTGTCCTACAGAAACATGGTCAACTATTAGAAAAATACAGAAGCATAGATCTTTCGTGTTCATCATTTTTAGACATATTTTATATATTGTATATACCATTAATAAACAAAATTGTGTTTTTTTAGATTTGCAACACTTTAAAATTCAAATTCAAAATAAACATGTGATAGTTTACCCACCACAAGTTTTAAATTTACAGTGTTACTAAGATTTGTGACTATTTATCTTCATGCAACCTGATCACATTATGTATTTCTAATGACATATTCCATTGATAATATGGTATAAACATCAGCACATGCAGCTCTCATTCATATTCATTTGCTTTTGTGCATGCTTCAATTTCCATCAAGGGACTTTTTCCATGACACTTGCAGTGAGCTATTGTAAAGAAAAGATGCAGCACAAAAATGTCTCATTTGCTACTAATTTCTGCTACTATCCTTTCTGTACTCAAAGTAAATCATCTTTACTCAAAGTAATCATGATTGCCTGTTTTTATGTATTCTTCAGCTGTGGAGAATATAGGATAAACCATAATCCTCCAGTATAGTTACACCTCTCTTCTTTCTTACAGTATTAAAATTAGTTGAGCACATTATTATTGTTATAATTATGGTTAAAGATAATATTTCTTACTCGTGCAATAAGGGTCGATGACAGTAGAGCCTTATTTGAGCTTCAAATAATAAAGTTTACAAGTAGGGTAAAAGAGTATATCTTATGGTTAGGACATTTTTGGAAAGCTCTTCAAATGTAGCATTAAAACTAACAGGATCTTGTCTCTAAATGGAAAAAAAAGTAATGTTATTTTTTTTGTAGTACCACATTTATAATTGGTTTTACTACCATCAGTAATGCAGAAATGAATAAAAACAGTTTTATAAACTAATTCAGTTAATAACATTTTTATGGATAGTTGTAGGTCTACAATAGTTAAGTCATTGTCATTCACAGTTTAAGCATTGGTTTTTCCTGCATATCTCCAACTAGTATTTGTGTATTATTTATAAGATTTTTATTATTAATAACTAGAGTTTAAAGGACATGTCCACCTTAAAACAAAAACAGGTCACTTGTCAGTTACTGCCAACAAGCCTAACTGCTATTTTACCAGCTTATTACATGCATTTGAATGAGATATTTAAGGATAATTATTGTCCTTATTCTGCCAGAGTAAGCTGGCTTCTCTCCTCTATGTACCTTTACCAGACAAATACAATATTTGTATCTGAAGGGCATGCTAGCACAGAGATATCACATAGTGTTCATTATGCATTAATAAACACACATTAAATTAAAGACTGTTGCAACAGTCTTTAATTTAATGTGTGTTTATTAATGCATAATGACAGATTTCCTACATTTTTGAGACTCCAGTAAACATTCTAAAATACTTATTGCTGTGAAAATGAGACACGGTGACCTTTTTACATCACCCTGCAAATTTTTTTTATAACTATCTCTAAACCAGTAAAAAAGAATATGTTAATTTTGTCAGTGAACATACACTTTAAAACTTTTTAGTTACTGAAGGGCACCCTAGCCCATCCCAACCACCAATCTTTTGGTAAAAAAAGGCTGCAGAAATCTAATTAGAGTGTTTGTTCCCCCGGCGCTCTGATCCAGGCCCTCTGCTTGCTGGAACTTCAAGCAGGGGGCCGGACTAGCTGTCGTGTCTGTGATTGGCGGAGAGGCAGCCAACCACAGACGCAGCTGCTGGCAATGCAGAACACTGGGGGAACAAAGCAATGTAAGTACATTGTTCTGCTTTTTGTTACAAACAAACTTGGAGGTTGGGGGTGGGCTAGGGTTCCCTATACTAAAAAAATTCATAGGTAGGGCACTAGGAAGAACAAATGGATTCAGAGTAGGAGGGGGGGCTCCCTGTGCATGCCAGAAACCTCAACAAGGACAAGCAAAAAGCAGGCACCGGAAGACACCAAGCTCCTACTCTTCACTTTTCCTTACTTGGAGAACCATATGGAGCAGAGATGTAAGGTAAGGATTTTTTAACACTACACAGCGGGGCCAGTTAGTGGGTTAAATTTTAGTTCTGGGCGTGGACATGCCCTTTAATTCTTTACTTCTGTAAAGCAGAAGCTGTTTGCAAAGTGGTTACTGCAGATAACTGCAGTACAGGTAAGGTGTGCTCCATTGTGATATTGCATTGCCATATTTGTCTTTTTCTTAAGTGAAAGCTTAACATTTTGGTTTCCATGGTAGCCTTCTCCTAAAAGTGCAATTCACCACCTTAATCCATTTTGAACAGAATTTGAGCTTAAAACTAAATTCACACAAAAAAGCATATTTTGCCTAATTTTAACAATAATTTGCAGATATGTAAACTTACCTTTCACGCAAATGTTTGCTCCTCTTGCGGACAATATTGCATCTACCCCTTTGTCTTTAAGTTAAATTTTGGACGTTTGGGGTGATGAAATCTAAGTTTTAGTTTCCTATTACCTCTCTTTCCTGTGATTCGTGTTTTCTATTATGACAGTTACATAAAAGGTAAAGGGTGCTCCTCTGCGTTGATAAATATGGTACGCTACATAGTAGTACATAACTAAAGTTTTTTATTTATTGATGTGTAATGTTAAAACTCTTTAAAATTTTTGAAATGACACGGTTTCTGCAAAGCCTGTGAAAACAAAATGATAACCCGATAGTACATCTGCAGTATTAGCATTGGTTATTCACTGATTTGGGCAATAGAGACATTCATTGCATAACCTCCTATTTGTTACAAATGGCTATTTAAAATCTATATATAGAATATTTCCATTAGATTTCACAAACTAACCCATTAGCTAGAATGAACATGTTTTATTTAAAATGATAAAGCATTAGAATTTAAGTTTAACCCCATTCTTGCTTTGGGGCAAAATTATTAAATGGACAAATATGTCTAGGCGTTTGAGGCTTACTAATGGTATTCTAATCTTAAAAATACTTACATTTTTTTAATTGCCATCTATATGAACAAGGATTCGGTCCATATAAACCCAATAAATGAGAAAAATAATAAATGTTCATATTGTGCTTTAATAGTTAAAATAAATGACAAACCATTGATCCTTTCCCATTGTGATTCTTGAAAAGGGGTAAAATGCCCTAACTCCATCCATCGGGCACATAACTCATATGTTGTATCTTGAAAGAATCCACAGATATCTGCTCCTCTAAATAAAAGTTATGTTTCAGAAGTTTAAAGAAGTGCTTTATATTTTTTCATTTGTAGGGGAAGAGTTGTAGTACTTACATAAGATATTCCAAATACTAAAATCCATCATTCCTGTTAAACAAACATAAAGATAACACTTACTAGAGAATATTTTCTCAGGCATTTTAGACCTTACATGGCCAATTAAACTTGTTATTCTACTTTTAAAAAGATTTTTAAAAGTAGATCAGCATGCGCATAGAAGACAAGTCCGTCGGGACCTGTCAGACTACGCGCCAGGGGAGCGGAGAGCTTAAGTTTCTTAGCTTGTCACCAGTCTCCTGTGTGTTCTATTGAAGAAGAAAGGTAAGGCACAGCTCCTTTACCTCCCCTCTTCAATAGAACTGGATTACCAAAATTGAAAAAACGAGTGGAGATACCCTTTAAATGAGGACAATGGAACTGCTGTTTAAATTCAGATGGAGAGACCCCGCATGGCAGGTACAGGATGCTGCTACAGCTCTGGTGGAATAACTTTAATAGAGACAATACAGAATTTGTGACCACTCAGTAAAATAGGCCTTTTAAATACAGGATGGATCACTAAATTGATTTTGAAGGATTCATGACTGCTCTCCTCCCAACATACATGATTAGAATGAACGAGATGTCTCCCTCTTTACAAGCCCTGGTAAGGCATCATTTGGAATTTGCAAAGCAGTATATAAAAGGAACATTGGAAATGGAAAAAGTTTAAACGGCAACTAAATTACTAGGGGGAATGGAAGGGATGATTACGCAGACATATTAGACAAGTTTGGGCTGTTTACCCAGAGAAACGCAATTGTGCTGGATATGATCCCGTAATTCAAAAATTTGACAATTATTGGTAATAAGCCCTAGTAGGTCTTGAAATCCTTCTGGTTGCCATTTAGGTCTGGCAGGATTTTTCCCCTTTCCAGATGTTTTGTTTTTTTTCCCCCTCCCTGGATCATCTGTTAGTTAGGGCTCATGAGTTAGTCAAAATGTCAAAATTCGGCTAAGAGTATAATATATATCTATTGTACGTAATACAAACAAGGGAATAGATTGATTAATGTACATTCCAAGCCTCATACAATATCATACTATTGTGCACAATGATAAACAAAGGGGTTTTAATTACATTAATGATTATAAGACTGGAAAGCCTTCCAACCATGCCAAGGTAACCCCAGTCTGGAAAAGTTTTACCTTGATTGCTTTCTTAGGAAAAAAATATCTCAGACTTTTGCATTGAAAATATTGTATTGGGCCTTGGAATTTGCATTGATAATCTTTGTATGAATTTTTGACCAGTTCGCACTTCCACAGTATGTATCCAGTAAGGCGTGCTCCCACATCCTTTTCTTGTTAGTTACTTTTACTCCAGCAGTAGTGATGGCACATTTTTTGCCATCATTTTCACATTACTGTATTACTACAATTTGCCAATTTTAAATCTGCTAAAAGGTTATTAATTGAACATTATATTAACCCACCATTTTTAAAATGTAGAACATGTTACCCACACTCTTTTCTTACCAATAATTGATTTATCAACTTGTTCCATGCAGCCAGTGTTATCTCCAAGCCAATGTCCCCCCACTGTCCAGAAGTTGGATATGTAAACGACTGATTACAATCCCCCTTTCTCCTGTTATTGCTCTCAAAGCCCTGAAAAGAAAAAAAATCAGTGCATAATTTAAATTAATGACAGGAAAAAAAAGTTAATTTTTATTCACAAACAGCTACAGTATTAAAAAAAATGGTTTGTCCCTTAACAAATAGAAATATAACAAAAGAAAACTTTGTTCACTGTAATAAAGTCCCAAAATTGCACCTGTAAACATTAATCCCATTTTTTTTAGATCCAGATTTCAAATTAGAGACTGCAGAATTCAAAACCTGCATATCTGGCTAAATTGTTTGTTATTTCTAAAGTCAGAACTAAAACCCGAGTGGAAAGTGATACCTGGAAAGTCAAAAACTGGGATGGGAAAAGTCGAAAATCATTGTTAAAAAAAACTGCTTCAATTGGATTGAAATCAAATATTTGGATTTTCAATACATTCTGTGGACCATTGGCAGAATGAAACACACCAGTTTTGTATATCCTCTGTATCCTGCAAAAGCCAACTATGTCATGCTGCCTCCTCTTTCAAACATGAGCTTGCATATGCTTAAAGGGCATGTCCACCCTTTGAAAAATGTTTTTATATGTGGTAGGGCACCTTCCCCCAGCCCAACCCGCATTATTAGATTTTCCAAAGTGCCCCGGTAGTTACTTACCTTCCCAAATTCCCCCGCCACACAGTCTCGGCCCTCTACTTGCTTGGAACTGCAAGCAGGGATGGACCAGCACCAATCACGGACGCGGCTGCCGCTGCCCCCCCACACAGTCTCGGCCCTCTACTTGCTTGGAACTGCAAGCAGGATGGGACCGGCAGCCATCACGGACGCGGCTGCCGGCAGTTCAGAACGCCAGGGAAAAGAGTAGGTAAGTAACTATCGGGGGAGTTACTGGAAAATCTAATAATGCGATTGGGGCTGGGGAAGGAGCCCTATCAGGTAGCAATGGGGTTTGAAGTAGGGGAGGGAGAGCAAAACAGGAGGGAGAGGGAGGGGGGAGGATGTGAAGGGCTGCTCTAGCAAGCCAAAAATCCTGAGAGGACGCTCAGAGGCGGAAACAATTTCCCTGGTACCAGGCTCTTGGTGGTCAGTTTTCTGGACTTTGGAGGGATATACAGGAAACCATTTGGATCTGGGATGTAATTAACACTACAGAGTGGGGCCAATAGTGATTTTCCTCTTCTCCTTAAAAAAATAAGACAGGATGAGGACCTAAACCACAAGGTCCTCTTATCTACATAAAAAACAGCGAACAAAAATTATATTGAAATTATATTTTAATAAATATATTTGGAATATAATTTATTCTGATCTAAGAACACACACAAAAAATGGCTTAAAATGAAGCACACAAAAAAACCCTAGGTGAATATTGTAAGTGCAGTATGGAGCACAGAAAATTTTATTTTAAGTACACATAGATGCTAATATTTTGCTCTCAGATACATACAAATGAATGCAACTGCAATAATTAAACAAGTATTACACAATAAAGTTCTTTAATCAGTAATTGTGGTGCTAAATGATTTGTATGTGAATAAAGTGTTTTTTTAACTATTGTACTTCTCTCTTACATTATTTGGGGCAATAGTCAATAGATTAGATTAGATTAGAATCATTTATTGTCGCCGGTAAACACATAATGCTTATTATAATGATGTCAGTAAAATTAAATTAAGTACATCCAGGTAGAATACTTATACAATACATATTATAAAAATGCATGCAAATTGTTTATTAAGAGATTAATAAAAACAAGACCTAAATATTTCTGTTCTACATAAAATATTTCTAAAACTCCTACCAGAAGGAAGCATATAAAATAAATTGAAATTAGGATGTCAATAATTTTAGTCAATAGCCGATAAATTCTACATATACATTTTAAGCAAAGGCAGGCAATGAGTTGATATTTATTAGTATTATTCATTAGATGGAACATATGTATATTTTCTTTTCTTTCTTTTTAAATTTCAGAATATATTACACATGACAGCAACCAGTGCAAATTATCCAAATAATCTAACATTCCAGGAAATAAAAATATATGGTGTTCAACAGGACAGCAATCAAGTAATTATAATGAAAGGAGGTGTTGTTGAACCCTCTAACTATACAGTTCGATATGACAATAACAAGGTAGGTATTTCAAAAAATTATAATATGAACCCTTCAAATGAGTGTATAATAGTTCTATGTATTTCCTCTGCCCCAGTGGTGTAGACTTTTTAGGGCTGTGTGTGTAGTACTCTGCTGTCAAACCAAGGTTCCACTGATGTGGTGAGTGTAAGATAGGGTATAGGATGGCTGCATAATATGTATTCAGTATCAGTTAATATTGTATACATATGTACCATGGTTTATATTTAGATATGCTGGAACTCTTTATTCCATGCAGAAGAGTGTACAGTATATGGGGAAGGGGAATCTAGTATAGTATAATGTTCTAAATTTACAGTTAAGTCAATTTAAGTCAAAGCAAGTACTCCTACCTCCCACGCAGAATAAGAACATGCCAGGCTGTCATGCTGTCACCTAGAAGAGCTCAAACCAGAAGTTTTCATGCACAGCTTTTCCAAACAGAGAGATAGGTGTACTCCCAGAACATTAAACTATACAGGTGTGGTAACTATGGCTATGCAGATAACCAGAGTTTGAAAAAACAGCCAGAAATTAAGTCTTCAGCCCTTGTAAAAATAGACTTAAAATATCTGTTGTATTCAGTTAGATCAACTGGACTTAAAGTTTAGTTCTTGGAGACATTTTGCTAGTCATCCAACTGGCTTTCTCAATTCAGAAAGACTTGTACAAGAATCTGTTGGCAATATAAGTACTCCATATGACAGCTAGGTGTTAGGGATATTCTGAATGCAAAAGTGCTGTTTCATTTTGCTGAAAAAAAGTGCTGTTTCATTTTATGTTGATTTCTAACATTTAGTACTTAAAACTGGTTTATGAGATATGTTTCATTTTCATCAACAGGTTTTACATGTAACAGGCCTCCAGCTTGCATTAGGTGAATCTTATTCAGTGGAATGGAACCAAATTAATAATGAATTTGAAAGATTTGACTGTCATCCAGAACCCAATGCTGATGAAACTAAATGTGCAAGCAGAGGCTGCATCTGGAAGGTGTGTAAAATACATTTTGAAATATATTGGAAATAATGTAAAAAAAACATAAAATATATATATATTAGCATAACTGTATGGAAGGACGCACTCACGGGTCTTGTTTCTTGTGAACTTTATTGGTGTTTCCGACTCATGGGCCATCTTCAGAACATCTGACGATCACTACGTAACTTCCTTAAGTTAGGAACCCCGACACACCCCTTTGTGACGTGCGTGATGGGCGTTCATGAGAGTGATCAACACCGGAGACACAGCCCCGGTGATGCATGTGAGGTAGGAGGGATAGACTACCTCCTAACCTAAAACTAACAGTGCAAGTGAGCGATGCCGTGACTTAGCTGTGACAGTGAGTTAGGCAAGTATCTGAATAAAACTAAAGTGATCAAAGTGCTGAGTGTGTTAAAAAACGAAGGAAACCTGGCATATATATAAACCCAGCCTAAATATAAAAAACATGTGGGTATATATACAAAGAAATATTACAATCCCATACAGTTTTCTACTTGCTTGTATTAAAATGTTCTGCAAACATTCCACCGATTCCATCATAATAGATTCAACTGTAAATGTAAGCAGTTCCCCAATGAAACTTCATATGAAGTTTAGTTCAACAATATTTTGGCCCAGGAACCAGTTTCAGATCAAAATTATGGTACACCTATAGTAAAAATATTCATGGTCTATTTTTGTTCTATTTGTATATGTGTACAAGAACATTATTAGAATATATTTGGTTTTATTTGCTATTCAGCATTTAGACATTATAAAGCATATGCATCTTTTCAGCCTTCCAGTATTTCCAAAGTGCCATATTGTTACTTTCCAAGTGATTATGGCTACAGAGTTGAGAAAGAACAGTCAACATCTTCTGGTATAACAGTGGACATTTACAAAGATCCCACATCATCGCAATATAGAAATCTTTTACCTCACATAAGCCCACTTCGTGTGGAAGTAAAATATCATGAAAATAACATGCTTCAATTTAAGGTAACTTTATTTTTTATAAACAAACTTTTTATGTTTTTTATATATGTTTTACCTATCAAGCATCCATTCATCTATCTGTCTATCTACACACATGCTCAACTCCCATACACTATATATAAAAAGTCTAGCATACCTAATCTAAAATATGTTTTAATTTAGTAAGTCATGTAAATTACAGAACTAGACTAACGCTTTTGTATTTTGGGATAAAACTTTGATAATTAATCATTTTACACTAAACTTTTTAAATAGATATATGACCCAAAAAACAAACGATATGAAGTTCCTGTACAACTGAATATACCAAGCAATACAGCAAGTACAGAAGCACAAAGGCTCTATGAAGTGGTTGTAAAAAATAATCCATTTGGACTTCAGATCAAACGGAGAAGTACTGGAACAATACTGTAAGTGAAATAAAGAAATATATATAGGTATTATTTGACTTGGAGAGCCTTGTTAAAATAAGGTACCCTGGTTAGCAACATAATGTTGGCAAGACCGTGATACTGGCCATTAACATATTCGAAAGAGGTATGAAGTATAATGAAAACTAGGTTTGGGGAAATCCTAACATATATACCAAAGTTTGTTAAGATTATGGAATGTCCCTTTAACTAAGAATTTAATAACATTAATAACAGAGTGATGCAGTCAATGTTAGGGTTGTAACTATACTACACTCCTTTCCACTATGTATTAACCTATTTGTAACACATAATAAATCAACAAAACAAAAATGGCAAGCTGGGGAACGTTTAGTGGGTTTTACACTCTAAACAAAAAATGCAAAGTTTTGTGCTGAATAGTAGCATAAAACTTAACATAAACTTTATTGCATTGTTTGTGCTGCACTGGTTCCAAACAGTTCTGTTGGCGCAGGCAACACAAAATTATAGTTTGGATATATTGTTCCTAATGAGGGGTTGGATAACATCTGTGGAGCCTCACATGAAAAAAGTGTGTTACATCATTGTTCATCGATGAGAAATGTAATGGAACTGACTTAATGTCAGAATTCACAAAGAGGTGGAAATGTTCTTCGTTGGCTTACCACTGCAAATATTCATTAACAAAACATGGACATAACTGAAACTTAACACAGGTATATCAATAGCACAATAATCCACTATTTATTGCATTGGTTACCATTATGGAAAACCTGCCTACAGTTTCACTGATAGCAAAAAATAAATACTGTAGATTACAGGGATTTCAACAAATGAATCTACACAATAATTAATCTTACTAAATGTTACTCTACTATAGTAATTGTTTTAAAAAAAAGTGTCTATACCTTTTATCAAAAACACATAAAACTGTGTACACTATAAACAAATAAAAACATTAACATACACATTTTTTAATTAAAGTAAAGTAGAGTATAATGTCTGAAGTCTTTATCGTCTTTCATAAATATAAAGTTTTTTCTTTAATTATTCATTGATTTAGTACATTTCTGAAAAGTGTGTTTTTTAGGGCGGCCATTAGTAAGCCAAAAGGGAATTTCTTCAGGCACATCCTAAGAAATTCATTTGTGCTTTGAAAGCAATTGATTCCTTTGTAAAATGTCAGGTTCTTTCTTCTAATCAAATTCAGAACAAAAAGAAATTAGACTTACGTCCAGGGGGATTATTGCTTGTATCATCTGTCCTTTGCATTAGGAATGTTTGAGACACTTGGATTACAGCTGCTGATGGAAATGTTTAGAGCTGATATTCTTAGAAAAATAGACTTTTTAGCAGAGACTAAGCACATGAATCAGACACATGCTCTGAACATACTATTTAGACTGTTTAAAAAAGATTTAAATAACAGAATACCGTATACACTCGAGTATTAACCAAGGTTTTTAGGCTAAAAAATAACCTGAAAACCGAACCTCGGTTTATACTGGAGTCAGTCAGTTACCTGCTCTGATGGCCGCTTGCTCTGCATCCTCTGCTGGCTGATGTCACTACTCGATGCCTGTCTCACTTCCCTGCGCTGAGTAGTGATGTCACGCTGCAGAGCAAGCTAAGCGAGCAGCCGGAGAAGGTAGGAGAAGGCAATTCCCACTGGGGGGGCTTTAGGAGGGGGGAAGGAGAGGCAGTAATCCCTGCAGGGGCAATTCCTTGCCTCTGCAGATGTTTTGAAGCTACAACTCCTCACAACTAAAGCATGCTGGATTTGTAGTTTCCAAACATCTGGAGTCCCAAAAAATGAGGCTTTCATTGCTCTTTAAATGGATAGCAGAATTCCCATACAGTAATAGCAATACTGGTTTTGGCTATTACTGTATGGGACTACTGTATGGGAATTCTGCTGTCTATTTAAAGGGCAAGTAAAGCCTGAAAACAATATAGAATCAGAAAGCAGTAGTGGTCATATTTTCTACCCTTGGTTTATACTCAAGTCAAATCACTTTTACTCCTTTTTAAATGTAAAAATAGGTAGCTCTGTTTATACTCAGGGCAGTTTATACTCGAGTATATAGGTAAAAAAATGTTTACCTGTCCTTTATTAGTAAAAGGTGGCCATACACATTTGACATCCGACAAATCACATTGGTATCTGTCGGCACATTGGTATGGGGATCAGTCGGCCATGTGGCCATATATTGGCCAACGGTATCGGCTCTCTTTACTTTAAAGTAAAGGAAGCCAATATCGACAGACAGAAATTTTCAGTCTTTCCCAACCAACCGTATTGCTGCCCTTGGACGTTCATGAGCATTGCGGGGGGGTCGGTATGGTCGATTCGCACCCTACACATTAGTGGTCCACGATGGGATTTTCCTAATGACACTAATGTGCATGCCCACCTTAAAGGGTATCTCCACCCCCAAAACTATAACTTAACCCATTACTGGCTCCACTGCGTAGTGTTAAAAATCCTTACCTTACATTCCTGCTCCAAATGGCTGCCCTGGAATGTCTGTGCAAAGTCCCAAAAGGTTTCTGCCTTTTACCTCTCCTCCATGAGAATTCTGTCATGTGCAGTAAAGCCCTCCCCCCTCCCTCTCCCTCCCTCTGGATCCCGTTTGTCGCTCCCTTCCCCTAATGCTTAAAAAAATGATCTGAACATTACTTACTTTCCGTCATTCCCCCTGCGTTCTCTAATGCCAGCAGCCGTGACCTTGTTACCCTGCAGTTTATTAACCAGTCAGTGTGAGTTGCTGGTAAACAAACTGTAGGGTAACAAGCAGCTTTCAAGGTCTTATCAGGGACTTCTATTTTGGTGTAGGGTCGAGACATCTGTAAGATTTTTTTTATTATTCTGTTCCTAGCAGAACATAAAATTTCAAACTATACCTGGGTTCTCTACTTATGCAGTGGTGACACACCTTATAAGGCACCATTAAATACACAGTCCAAAAGTTCAAATCCCCAAACCTACCCCACCATTATGTTCCTAGCAAAAGATAAATATTCTACACGTACTAGGGATCCATGTGTAATCTCTAGTTAGGATGGTTGGTAAGAGCTATGCTTTGAGCAAAAATGAAGTTGAAGGTTCAATTACCCAGGCTTAATTTTTACTAAAATGTAAACATTCTGTTTCTTACGTTCATGTTAACACACTGTATTGCATGAAAGGATTATATCATTGTTAGGAAGGAGCATTGAATGTGTTTGAAAACAAAAAAATTAAAATCCCTGTTCTGTGTCACAGAGGATCTCTGAGCTGTTGGCAGTTGGCAGTCAGCTACTAGGAAGCATCTGTTGAGCATTACAGGGTGTGTGCATGCACAGCAACAGTTTACCCTCTAAGGTAGATTATGGGAGCTGACCCCTATTACCCAAGGATAATTTCCTAAATCACCCAGCAGCCCCAGCAAAGGGTGAGTGTAGACTTGCTTGTTGTATGTTTGTGAATGTGCTCATTTGGACAGTGTTGTCTGGAAACTTTAGTTCTCCTTTAAAGGGCATGTCCACCCCACAAAACTAAAATTTAACTCACTATTGGCCCCACTCTGTAGTGTTACATTACATCCCAGATCCAAATGGTTCTCCTGTAATGTCCCTCCAAAGTTCCAGAAAACTGACCACACAGAGCCTGGTTACCAGGGAAATTGTTTCCGCCTCTGAGCTGTCCTCTCAGCGATTTTTGGCTTGCTCAGAGCAGCCCTTCACATCCTCCCCCCTCCCTCTCCCTCCCTCTCCCTCCCTCCTGTTTTGCTCTCCCTCCCCCTAGCTTCAAACCCCATTGCTACATGATAGGGCTCCTTCCCCAGCCCCAACCGCATTATTAGATTTTCCAGTAACTCCCCCGATAGTTACTTACCTTACCTCTTTTCCCTGGCGTTCTGAACTGCCGGCAGCCGCGTCCGTGATTGGCTGCCGGTCCCATCCCTGCTTGCAGTTCCAAGCAAGTAGAGGGCCGAGACTGTGTGGTGGGGGCAGCCGGCAGCCGCGTCCGTGATTGGGTGCTGGTCCCATCCCTGCTTGCAGTTCCAAGCAAGTAGAGGGCCGAGACTGTGTGGCGGGGGAATTTGGGAAGGTAAGTAACTACCGGGGCACTTTCTGGAAAATCTAATAATGCGGGTTGGGCCTGGGGGAAGGTGCCCTACCACATATAAAAACATTTTTCAAAGGGTGGACATGCCCTTTAAGCATATGCAAGCTCATGTTTGAAAGAGGAGGCAGCATGACATAGTTGGCTTTTGCAGGATACAGTAGAGATATACAAAACTGGTGTGTTTCATTCTGCCAATGGATCCACAGAATGTATTGAAAATCCAAATATTTGATTTCAATCCAATTGAAGCAGTTTTTTTTAACCATGATTTTCGACTTTTCCATCCCAGTTTTTGACTTTCAAGGTATCACTTTCCACTCGGGGTTTTAGTTCTGACTTTAGAAATAACAAACAATTTAGCCAGATATGCAGGTTTTGAATTCTGCAGTTCTAATTTGAAATCTGGATCATAAAAAAAAATGGGATTAATGTTTATACAGGTGCAATTTTGGGACTTTATTACAGTGAACAAAGTTTTCTTTTTGTATATTTCTATTTGATTAAGGGACAAACCATGTTTTTTTTAATACTGTAGCTGTTTTGTGAATAAAAATTAACTGTTTTTTTCCTGCTCATTAATTTAAATTATGCACTGATTTTTTTTCTTTTCAGTGCTTTGAGAGCAATAACAGGAGAAAGGGGGATTGTAATCAGTCGTTCTACATATCCAACTTCTGGACAGTGGGTGGGACATTGGCTTGGAGATAACACTGCTGCATGGAATCAAGTTGATAAATCAATTATTGGTAAGAAAAGATGTGTGGTAACATGTTCTACATTTTAAAAATGGTGGGTTAATATAATGTTCAATTAATAACCTTTTAGCAGATTTAAAATTGGGCAAATTGTAGTAATACAGTAATGTGAAAATGATGGCAAAAAATGTGCCATCACTACTGCTGGAGTAAAAGTTAACTAACAAGAAAAGGATTGTGGGAGCACGCCTTACTGGATACATACTGTGGAAGTGCAAGCGAACTGGTCAAAAATTCATACAAAGATTATCAATGCACATTCCAAGGCCACATACCATATTTTCAATGCAAAAGTCTGAGATATTTTTTTCCTAAGAAAGCAATCAAGGTAAAACTTTTCCAGACTGGGGTTACCTTGGCATGGTTGGAAGGCTTTCCAGTCTTATAATCATTAAAATGTAATTAAAACCCCTTTGTTTATCATTGTGCACAATAGTATGATATTGTATGAGGCCTTGGAATGTACATTAATCAATCGTATTTTCCTTGTTTGTATCTACAGAATAAATTTACTTGTTACATTTTGACTAACTCATGAGCCCTAACTAACAGATGATCCAGAGGAGGGAAAAAAAACCCAAAACATCTGGAAAGGGGAAAAATCCTGCCAGAGCCTAAATGGCAACCAGAAAGGATTTCAAGACCTACTAGGGCTATATATATTATTACCAATAATTGTCAATATTTTTGAATTACGGGATCATATCCCAGCACAATTGCTGTTTCTCTGGTGTAAACAGCCCAAACTTGTCTAATATGTCTGCGTAATCATACCCTTCCATTCCCCCTAGTAATTTAGTTGCCCGTTTATAAACTTTTTCCATTTCCAATGTTCCTTTTATATACTGCTTTGCAAATTCCAAATGATGCCTTACCAGGGCTTTGTAAAGAGGGAGACATCTCGTTCACTTCTAATCATGTATGTTGGGAGGAGAGCAGTCATGAATCCTTCAAAATCAATTTAGTGATCCATCCTGTATTTAAAAGGCCTATTTTACTGAGTGGTCACAAATTCTGTATTGTCTCTATTAAAGTTCATTCCACCAGAGCTGTAGCAGCATCCTGTACCTGCCATGCAGGGGTCTCTCCATCTGAAATTTAAACAGCAGTTCCATTGTCCTCATTTAAAGGGTATCTCCACTCGTTTTTTCAAATTTTGGTAATCCAGTTCTATTGAAGAGCGGGAGGTAAAGGAGCTGTGCCTTACCTTCCATTCTTCAATAGAACACACAGGAGACTGGTGACAAGCTAAGAAACTTACCCGCTCGCTCGCTCCCCCGGCGCGTAGTCTGACAGGTCCCGACGGACCTTGTCTTCTATGCGCATGCATGATCTACTTTTAAAAAATCTTTTTAAAAGTAGAATAACAAGTTTAATTGGCCATGTAAGGTCTAAAATGCCTGAGAAAATATTCTCTAGTAAGTCGTTATCTTTATGTTTGTTTAACAGGAATGATGGATTTTAGTCTATTTGGAATATCTTATGTAAGTACTACAACTCTTCCCCTACAAATGAAAAAATATAAAGCACTTCCATTTAAACTTCTGACAACATAACTTTTATTTAGACTGGAGCAGATATCTGTGGATTCTTTCAAGATACAACATATGAGTTATGTGCCCGATGGATGGAGTTAGGGGCATTTTACCCCTTTTCAAGAAATCACAATGGGAAAGGATCAATGGTTTGTCATTTATTTTTAACTATTAAAGCACAATATGAACATTTACTTATTTTTCTCATATTATTGGGTTTATATGGACCGAATCCTTGTTCATATAGATGGCAATTAAAAAAAAATTAAGTATTTTTAAGATTAGAATACCATTAGTAAGCCTCAAACGCCCTAGAACATATTTGTCCATTTTAATAATTTTGCCCCAAAGCAAGAATGGGGTTAAACTTAAATTCTAATGCTTTATCATTTTTAAATAAAACATGTTCATTCTAGCTATAATGGGTTAGTTTGTGAAATCTAATGGAAATATTCTATATATAGATTTTATAAATAGCCATTTGTAACAAATAGGAGGTTATGCAATGAATGTCTCTATTGCCCAAATTAGTGAATAACCAATGCTAATACTGCAGATGTACTATCGGGTTATCATTTTGTTTTCACAGGCTTTGCAGAAACCTGTGTCATTTCAAAAAATTTTAAAAGAGTTTTAACATTACACATCGAATAAATAAAAAACGTTTAGTTATGTACTACTATGTAGCGTACCACTATTTTATCAACGCAGAGGAGCACCCTTTACCTTTTATGTAACTGTCATAAATAGAACTATTTATGACAGTTACATAAAAGGTAAAGGGAGACTAAAAACTTAGATTTCATCACCCCCAAACGTCCAAAATTTAACTTAAAGACAAAGGGGTAGATGCAATATTGTCCGCAAAGAGGCAAACATTTGCGTGAAAGGTAAGTATTACATATCTGCCAAATTATTGTTAAAATTAGGCAAAATATGCTTTTTTGTGTGAATTTAGTTTTAAGCTCAAATTCTGTTCAAAATGGATTAAGGGTGTGAATTGCACTTTTAGGAGAAGGCTACCATGGAAACCAAAATGTTAAGCTTTCACTTAAGAAAAAGACAAATATGGCAATGCAATATCACAATGGAGCACACCTTACCTGTACTGCAGTTATCTGCAGTAACCACTTTGCAACAGCTTCTGCTTTACAGAAGTAAAGAAATTAAAGGGCATGTCCACGCCCAGAACTAAAATTTAACCCACTACTGGCCCCGCTGTGTAGTGTTAAAAAATCCTTACCTTACATCTCTGCTCCATATGGTTCTCCAAAGTAAGGAAAAGTGAAGAGTAGGAGCTGTCTGTGTCTTCCGGTGCCTGCTTTTTGCTTGTCCTTGTTGAGGTTTCTGGCATGCACAGTGGAGCCCCCCCTCCCTACCTCTGAATCCATTTGTTCTTCCTAGTGCCCTACCTATGAATTTTTTTTAGTATAGGGAACCCTAGCCCACCCCCAACCTCCAAGTTTGTTAGGTAACAAAAAGCAGAACAAATGTACTTACATTGCTTTGTTCCCCCAGTGTTCTGCATTGCCAGCAGCTGCGTCTGTGGTTGGCTGCCTCTCAGCCAATCACAGACACGACAGCTAGTCCGGCCCCCTGCTTGAAGTTCCAGCAAGCAGAGGGCCTGGATCAGAGCGCCGGGGGAACAAACACTCTAATTAGATTTCTGCAGCCTTTTTTTACCAAAAGATCTTGGTGGTTGGGATGGGCTAGGGTGCCCTTCAGTAACTAAAAAGTTTTAAAGTGTATGTTCACTGACAAAATTAACATATTCTTTTTTACTGGTTTAGAGATAGTTATAAAAAAAATTTGCAGGGTGATGTAATAAAGGTCACCGTGTCTCATTTTCACAGCAATAAAGGTATTTTTAGAATGTTTACTGGATGTCTATCAAAATGTAGGAAATCTGTTCATTATGCATTAATAAACACACATTAAATTAAAGACTGTTGCAACAGTCTTTAATTTAATGTGTGTTTATTAATGCATAATGAACACTATGTGATATCTCTGTGCTAGCATGCCCCTTCATGATACAAATATTGTATTTGTCTGGTAAAGGTACATAGAGGGAGAAGCCAGCTTACTCTGGCAGAATAAGGACAATAATTATCCTTAAATATCTCATTACAAATGCATGTAATAAGCTGGTAAAAATAGCAGTTAGGCTTGTTGGCAGATAACTGACAAGTGACCTGTTTTTTGTTTTAAGGGTGGACATGTCCTTTAAACTCTAGTTATTAATAATAAAAATCTTATAAATAATACACAAATACTAGTTGGAGATTATGCAGGAAAAACCAATGCTTAAACTGTGAATGACAATGACTTAACTAGTTGTATGACCTACAACTATCCATATAAAATGTTATTAACATGAATTAGTTTATAAAACTGTTTTTATTCATTTCTGCATTACTGATGAGTAGATAAACCAATTATAAATGTGGTACTACAAAAAAAATAACATTACTTTTTTTTCCATTTTAGAGACAAGATCCTGTTAGTTTTAATGCTACATTTGAAGAGCTTTCCAAAAATGTCCTAACCATAAGATATACTCTTTTACCCTACTTGTACACTTTATTATTTGAAGCTCACAATAAAGGCTCTACTGTCATCCGACCCTTATTGCACGAGTAAGAAGCTAATTTATCTTTAACCATAATTATAACAATAATAATGTGCTCAACTAATTTTAATACTGTAAGAAAGAAGAGAGGTGTAACTAGTTACTGGAGGATTATGGTTTATCCTATATTCTCCACAGCTGAAGAAATACATAAAAACAGGCAATCATGATTTACTTTGAGTAAAGATGATTTACTTTGAGTACAGAAAGGATAGTAGCAGAAATTTAGTAGCAAATGAGACATTTTCTGTGCTGCATCTTTTCTTTACAATAGCTGCAAAGTGTCATGGAAAAAGTCCCCTTGATGGAAAATTGAAGCATGCACAAAAGCAAATGAATATGAATGAGAGCTGCATGTGCTGATGTTTATACCAGTATTATCAATGGAATATGTCATTAGAAATACATAATGTGATCAGGTTGCATGAAGATAAATAGTCACAAATCTTAGTAACATCTGTAAATTTAAAACTTGTGGTGGTAAACTATCACATGTTTATTTTGAATTTGAATTTTTAAAGTGTTGCAAATCTATAAAAAACACAATTTTGTTTATTAATGGTATATACAATGATATAAAATATGTCTAAAAATGATGAACACGAAAGATCTATGCTTCTGTATTTTTTCTAATAGTTGACCATGTTTCTGTAGGACAGCATTCTGTAAAAACAATGACTGTCTAGATTTTCTGTGATCTCTTCTTAGCTATAGGAATGTTTAGCTTAGCTAATGTGACAGTTGCAGTATTAGGATGTACATTACAGTAAGTGTCTCAATCAAATGCAAACAAATAATTTAAAGGGCAAGATAAGCAGTATCTTTGATTGATTTTAGTATAGTACTGAAATGAATACAAGAATGATCTTTTTAATTATAGTTTTATGGTTATGTTGCTAATCTGGTCTTTTTATATGTTTTTGATTTGAATGGGTTGTGTTTGAAATAGGGATCCATGTCACTCCTCCATACACAAAACATACCATAAACAAAGGACTCCAAATATTCTGGAATAAACATACAATATGTCTTATTATTCTTAAATCGCTGAGTTGTTGTATAGTGGTTGTATTGTTTCACATGGGAACCAAAGTATAGTGCTTATTACAGTGATATTTATTGAGATGTAGCACAACATGTTTCAGACCTTGCTGGTCTTTCATCAGGTGCATTTATGATGAAATACTGGCAAGGTCTGAAACATGTTGTGTTACATCTTAATTAAAATCACTGAAGCACTGTACTTTGGTTCCCATGTGAAACTATTGATTATCAAGTTGGGGGATGGGTATACCCTCTCCACATGGTTAAGCTGACATTTGCTTGATACTATTTGATTATCTGCGGCCTGGGGAACACCTTTTGTAAGCATGGTAAAAAAATCTAAACTGCAGGAACAATTTTAACATAATTTGTGAAGATTAACAGACAGGTGCAGCATATAGTCAAAATCTTTGGTAGCAGTACATAGGGAAGCACACTCCAATAGTATAATATAGTGATTCCATTTATTAGTGTTAAACACCACAAACAAGGCACACAACGTTTCGGGGGGTCCAACCCCCTTCTCAGGTGTGGACACCTGAGGAAGGGGGTTGGACCCCCCGAACGTTGTGTGCCTTGTTTGTGTGTTTAACACTAATAAATGGAATCACTATAATTTACTATTGGAGTGTGCTTCCCTATGTCTGATATAGAATTGAGATTTACCTGACGTGGCACAGGCTACAGGGAATGCACCTCATAACCTACCTGCTGGGACTCCACTGAATAATTGATTATTGAATCTTTGGTAGGTCTACAATAATTTAAATGCATAAGATAAAATCAGCTTGAGGCACCGAGAGTCGCTATTGGCTACCTGGTGCAAACTAGCTGGCAATGTTAAATGCCGATATCGGCACTTTTATCTATTTCGGCACTTTTTACTCCAGCTATTAGCTGGCTTTAAAAGTGCCAGAATAGAATGGCACTATCGGCATATAACATCGATTGCAGTTTACTTCCACGTAAGCCACGTACCGCCAAAATAAAGAGTTGTGTTAACCGATATAACATTGGTAAGCGAACTTAACTCAAAACACCTCTTGGAGAATCTCCCTGAATGTTTCTAAACTAGCACTTTCTTTCTCTTTAATTCCCCTCCAAAGAATTGGAGTAAATTCCAATTTGTTTTTCCTTAACTGCTGCTCCAGTGATTTACATTTCTACATATTTATGATTTCTGTTGTATTACTACCAGCAATGAATTTTATCCAACCCTAATATAAATGAATGAGTAATTTATTGTAGTACATACATACATACATACAACATACATACATACTCTTTTTGTCTTATGTAACATTATTTTATCTTTAAAAAGTAAAAATGTCAATGTATAACATGGAAGTTTATTACACTAAACTAAAGACACCATTGATCATCAGTATCTTTTTCCCCCTCAGAATATATTGGAAAAAAATCTTGCAAGGTATATAAATGGATAAAAACGGGCATTTACTCTAGAAAATGCATGATGTCAGTTTAAATATAATATCAGGTTTTCATAGCCCTTAGGGGATCCTTTTTTAATCATGGAAAAAATTCAAACAATTTACAAAATTAAAATATATAAATAAACAATAAAATGACAAAAACCCTATAAAAAGAGTTTTTAAAACACTAGAAGCAGTCATGCATAACACTGTCGTCATCAATAACAATGCTGATTCTTTTGTTTTAAGATTTACTGAAGATAAGCAAACATGGATATTACAAACAATTTTTGTGGGGGACCAGCCATGATGATAAGCCCTGTTGTAGAGGAAGTAAGTTATTCTCCAATAGTAAATATAAATCTGTGTATGTACCATGATGTTAAATTTGCTGCTAACTTTATAATCATTATTACATGTATAAGGAATTTTAATGATAGTATGATTTAACTATTTTGATACCATTATCCTGGTAGTTAAGAGTAGCTCTCTTAATGTATATAAATAAATAAATAGATAAAATGCTGGGGGAAGTAACAGCTACTTCTATAACAGGTCATAATACAGAGATAATGTTGTGATTGACTTCAGATGGGCTGAAATACAGAGTTTCATTCTGCTGCCGATTATAACACTGTATCGGCATTAGGCATAGGGATGGGTTTCTGGGCTCTGATTCAAAAACTGCTAATTTAGTTGTAATTTTTCAAAACGTTTGAATATTCGATACCGATAATTCAATATTTGATACTGATTAGGAAATATTCGATACCAATTATTGAACATTAAATATTTAATACCGACTATCTATTATTCTATTAAAAATTGAATATCCAGCTAACATTGTCTTCTATTGGGTTAATTTTTGAAATCCAATTTTATAACAAAACTTGGTTCGAACATCTCTAATCAGCGTTAAGCAGCAAAATTTAATAACAAAACCTCAACATCAAAATTTCACAGACAAAATTTAAATTTTTTGTCAAAAATTATACATAAAGATGATTGAAACTGTTGAGTTTTGTTCCTTATCTCTTATGCCTATTCTTACCAAAAAAATGTTTTTGTTGATTTGTTTACCGAATTGCACTTGAGTAATAAAAATCTAACTTTTAAACAGAGTGACAATTCACTCAATTTTTATGTGTTTGGTCGGTGCTGTTTCAATATAAAGAGAAACATAAGTGAATAAAATCATTTAATCGTGAATTAAAACAGCCCTAAATTCGTCCCACTAAAAAAGAAAAGTGACAAAACAAAACGCTAGAATATTCTGTAGTTAACGTCACTTTCTTGCATTAGAGAAATGGAATTAATAATTTGGATTTTCTATTTCTAATTCTTCTAGGGTGCAAGAACAGTAAATGCATATGTTCCAAATACAGTCTGGTATGATTATCACACAGTAAGTGCAATAACATTTATTATTAGACTAACAATGTTGCATTTAATCTCTATATTTTAATGATTATTAATAGTTATTGTTACATTGGTTATTGCTTGATAACGTTATGAGAATTCAGATGAAGAGAGAAGCACAAGTAATAATAAGAATCATTGGTGGCAAAGGTGTTCAAAATTGCAAAAAAGGAGAACAACGTGGTTTTGGTTTAAATATTGACAGCGAAGGTGAAGCCTTGGAATACATTAGCAATAGTACAGTTCCTGAATATTGAGGTCTCCTTTCACAACAATTAGTTAATGGTGGTGTTGTACCCCCTATGCTGTCAACCACTTCCAGTCGTTATGTCCACAATGTTTAGTGATAACGCACTAACGTACACACTTGTCTTAAAGCATTTATTGTGAAATGATATGTGTACAACATTTCGGTGGTGTACTCCTTCATCAGGTGCATAAAACATCATATCTGTTGCTGGTTTAAATAATTTAACTCCTCTCTCAAATAGAGTGTGATACCCCTATCAAGTGCTTATACAAAAAGTGCTATTGTGATTAAGTGCTACAGTAAATACACCATGTCCTTATCATGCTTATTTACATTATCTTTACACACCTTATTACATTATTACATTATGCTTTCCGTGCATCTTTATAAAGTGTGTAGTGCTAAATAAGTTATACTTATAATAAACCTTTTAAAAACATCCAACTTGTGTTCTTTTTCTTTCCCTGTAATTTATCTTATTCACTTTGTTGTGTGCCCTTAAAATGATTTCACAAAAAAAAATTTAAAATTCAATTCTTCATTTACTACTAGTGGGTGGATGGTGTTGAGACAGTGTATCCAATAAACTTCTCCTGGAGTAGTTTTTTTTAGTCACCCTCTGGGGGATCTCCTAACCACCTCTGACACTGCATAGCACCACCTGGGCAGCATTAGTTTTTGCTCTAAAATATCTAGACATGAAATTATATGTATATTTTTTATTTAATCATTTCAAAATTTCTCTTTGTGTTCTCCTATGCGGACTCTTATCGTCCTTTTGTGTTACCCATGTATGCCACTTGCATGGGCATTTAGCATGTAAATAACCCCCTGGAGTGGCACAGCTAGGGAAATCTCGCTATGGTATGGCCCTTCCTTTTGAAGGATGTGCAAATGTACCACCTTTTATGATGGCAGTACAGGGGTGGCAGTTTAGGCAAGGGTTAGTCCCCTTCTCCTTTGTACACGTTATCTTCCAGTAACATATAACGGAAGATAAATAACAAAATTAGTATCAAATAAAGGATAATCCTTACTTTTGCAGAAATAAGTTAGATATCATATTGTTTGTTTATTTCTTCTTAGGGGGTTAAAATGAATGAAAAGGGGAAGTGGGTTGAGTTAAAAGCACCACTTGATCATATAAATCTCCATGTGCGAGGTGGCTACATCTTACCCTTACAAGTTCCTGCTATTAATACACATTTAAGGTAAGTGCAAAAAAAAACTAATTAATCCAGTACTTTGAAAATATACCTCAAATATTCTCTAAGCTATTAAGCTAGTAACTATTACTAGAACATTTTACAGAGAAAATGAACAATTTGTTCAATTTCTTCTTTTCTTCAAAAAGAACATTTTTTTCCTTTAAGGCTGAGGCCACACTACTACAGAAGGTAATGCCTATGAAATGCATGGATATGTTACTGTCCATTTGCATTACTATTGCCAGAATTTTGGCACTGCTATTAGCACAATTTCAAAGTGTATGCAATTCGCAAAAAGATGCTAATCGTATGCACTCCAAAAACAGATAGCAGCATGTGCAATGTGGCCACCCACATTGACATGTACTGCTCTGTGATTCTCACTCACTAACAGATAGCAAGCACGTAAGAAATTGCACTAGTATTGCCTAGCGCCATGACAGACTTTTGTCGGTCTTCACAAAAATAGGTCATTGAGTTAAACTAATATTCTCCTATAAGTGGTTTTGTTTGTCTTTGCTGTTTGATAGGTGAGTGAGGATGAATGAGAGAAATAGAAATGTCCATCTTTTGATCCTCCTGCAGCTTTGCTTCTATCCCTCTGTATTACATGACAGGCAGAATGAGTTGTTGGTTTAGGTTGGCAACTCTAATCCAGACACTCTACTTAAATATAATGATAAAAAACAAGCATTATAGCAATGTTCCCTTGGTAAGATCTATTAGTTACACAGAGCAGCAACGTGAAAAAAAAGATTTGAGACTTGCTGGGAATATGAGTTGGTTAAGAAAATATAGCAGACTGAATGCTGCCAACAATGACCAATATGCCAAAAAGATACAAAAAGAGTAACAGGTCTATTTGCAAGAACATTCTATTTACATGGGCCTTATATCAATCTCGGATATCTCTTTAAAAAAACATGTTTTAACTAAAAAATAAAAATCATCAGCTCCCACCTAAAGAATACGAATCTCTAATTTGAAACTCATGACTGTTTTTTTGCACCTAGCAAAAATATCTGCAAACTTACTTATTTATACAATGATTATGTATGAATGTGTAACATATTTTCTTACAGCCGGAAAAATCCTATGAAACTACTTGTTGCATTAGATCAAAATGAACAGGCCCATGGGCAACTCTTCTGGGACGACGGAACAAGCATTAGTAAGTCATGAAATGACCCGTAAATTAAATTTTCTTTTATCATTTCTTTCTAACATGAGTGGAAAATATTAGAAAAATGAAAAGGATATATATGTGTATTTAGATATGAAATATAATGAAGCTCAAAATCAATATTTTTTGTGCTAATAAAAAGAAGAATTTTTAATGTATGTATTCCAGGTTTTAATATAAGTGAAAACTTATGCAATTTTTATGATTGATCCCATTTACTAAAGTCACACAGAGCCCCCAGAGCACCATAATAAGTCTATCAATTACTTATTATACAGAACAATACAAAGGAATGCTCATGTTTGCTTCATATTCTCTATTACGCAGTCTCTTTACCTTTTGTGATTCTGCTATAAGCTATTTGGCGTAGATTATTGATTAATTGTAGATCCCCAACAAACACTTAAATTGTTTTAGAATATTTAGTTTAGCATAAGAATATGTGGATAAAAGCTGTACAATTTTGTATGTATGATGTAACGTACAGTATGTGTAACATTTAGGAAAACTTCAGAATAGATATTACTAGAAATACGTAATCAACAGCCAATATTTTTACAAATAAGTAATAGAAATGCTACATTTAGAGAGTTGGCAGTCACTGAATGAATGCCATCTCTTACTTTAGGGAATGAGTAGTACATTTGAATTTTACATTTGAATTTTACTATACACCATGTACTGTTTAAGTCTATAAGGGCCACTGTTTTAATTGGATCATTCATTCTGGGTTTAAAAGCACAATCATAGGTTCAGGGAAGTCCAGTGGATTTAGAAAGTACTGTGAGTCAGCTTCCCTTAAGATTGGGAATCTACAAACTTAAGTAGATTTTATTTTTTGTTTTTAATAAAAAAAAAAAAAATAAGCACTATAGTTCTATAAAGGCCATCTTTATACGAATATTCATACCTTTTCTTAAGACATTTCTGAAAGGACTTACAAACCCCAATTCCTTGCCAGCACTTCTCTGGTGCTGCAGCTTTCAAGTTTACTCTGTCAGTCAATATGTAACGATGACTTAAGCCGCTGCTGTGCATGCCCTTAGCCAACACGTTACAGCAGCAGATGAGGCGTTAAACAGCTGTTGAAAAGTTGAGGTCCTCCTTACAGGAGCATCCTAGGAAAAGGTAAGTATAATAGAAATGATGTTTGGCGGATTAAATAACACATTATAGATTTAAAATGATAGATTTTGGAGTTGACATGCTCTTTATTCCCAGTTTCTAAGACATGTCCCTGGATCTATGATTGACATTTTATAACTTTGTGATAAAAAAAATCAGGCATAAAATATGTATTGTATCTAAACTGAATTTTTCTGATTGAGGCTGTGCATACATTTTAACTGCATTACAAATAAACAAATAAATTAGCTGTTGATAAAATCATTTAACCCTTTCACTGCCAGGAGAATTTCATTTTTTTTTGCGTTAACTGCCAGAAGAATTTTCAGGATTTTGCCCTTAATCGCTTTAGACTAATTTTACAGTAGGAAACCTTGCAGTAAATCAGGAATATTATACATTGTTTTTTTCAGCACAAAGTGTACTTTAACATGGTAACAGAATTTTGTAACTTTTCTGGAAATTTTACTGGAATTATGGGTAAAATATGTAAAAAAAATGAAAAATTTGCAAATTTTCATGGATTTTTCCCATTTTTACTTATAGTTATCTTAAGGTTACGCACAAAAATCTTACTGTTTCTAAAAGCTCAGATACTCCCGAGTACAACGATACCAGATATATGTAGGTACCCGACTTTTCCTGTACAGGAGAACCCCCCCAAACTAAAACTGCACCTCCTAGAATATTACACCAAATTAAAATGTGTAACCACTACTAACAGATAACATAGAATATCTACCAAATTATCTAAACTATCCCCACAAGTGAGATATTTTTAGAAACTACACACTCGCAGGATTTTACGAGTGAGGTTAGTTTCGATCAAAATGCAGGTACCCGGACGCAGCTCTTCGTCAAATTGTAAGTTACTTTCTCACATTTTCCTTTTTTTCCTCAACTGTAAAATCAGAGACAAAATCAAATGCGAATTTCAGCTAAAAACTGTGGAGGAAAGTTCAAACGCATCTCAAATATGAAAGCCTAACCCCTCCCGAATAAAACGGTATGCCACATTCATGGGTGTACCCAGAGACATGGCTACCAACTAACCCAGAGCGTGACCAGTGCCAAATGTCAGTAGCAGCAAAAAAAAATTAGCCAGTTTTGTATTTGAACAGTCTGCAGTTTTTCCACGAAACACCCCCCCAACTCAAAAATACCCCCCACAAACTATATACTCCTGAAATCTATACACCTTCAGCTATGTAACGCCGTAGTTCGTTCATTCATATCATCAATGGTGTGGGCGCAGTTCTTTGTAGAAATTTGCACTTTTACCAGATTTTCAAAAAAAATGAACATCAAACAGCGTTCAAAAAGGTCGAAATCATGCCAAAACCCCATGGAATGTAAAAAAAAGTTACTAAATATCAATCTCCCAAATGTCCTGAATCAAACGGTATGCCATATGTGTGGTAACACACGCAGACGTGGAAGCGAAAAGCCACAAAGTGAGACAATGCACGATGGCTCAGAAACGGCGGAAATATTTAGCCAACTCCGAATTTGGACAGTCTGCAGTTTTTCCACAAAACACCCCCGTAACTTAGAAACAACCCCCACAAACTATATATTCCTGAAATCTACACACCTTCAGCTATGTAACGCTGTAGTTTGTTCATTCATACCATCAATGGTGTGGGCGCAGTTCTTTGTAGAAGTTCGCATTTGTCTGAAAAAACGAACATAAAACAACTTCAAAAGGTAAAAATCATGCCAAAACCTCATGGAATCTAAAAAAAAGTTACTAAATATCAATCTCCCAAATGTCCTGAATCAAACGGTATGCCATATGTGTGGTTACACATGTGGACGTGGAAGCGAAAAGCCACAAAGTGAGACAATGCACGATGGCTCAGAAACAGCGAAAATATTTAGCCAACTCCGAATTTGGACAGTCTGCAGTTTTTTCCACAAAACACCCCCGTAACTCAGAAATAACCCCCACAAACTATATATTCCTGAAATCTAAACACCTTCAGCTATGTAGCACTGTAGTTCATTCATTCATACCATCAATGGTGTGGGCGCAGTTCTTCGTAGAAGTTCGCACTTTTCTGAAAAAATGAACAAAAAACAACTTCAAAAGGTAGAAATCATGCCAAAACCTGACGGAATGTAAAAAAAAGTTACTAAATATCAATCTCCCAAATGTCCTGAATCAAACGGTATGCCATATGTGTGGTTACACATGCGGACGTGGAAGCGAAAAGCCACGATGTGAGACAATGCATGATGGTTGAGAAACAGCGAAAATATTTAGCCAACTCCGAATTTGGACAGTCTGCAGTTTTTTCCACAAAACACCCTGATAACTCAGAAATACCCCCCACAAACTATATATTCCTGAAATCTAAACACCTTCAGCTATGTAGCACTGTAGTTCGTTCATTCATACCATCAATGGTGTGGGCGCAGTTCTTCATAGAATTTCGCATTTCTACACAATTTTCTGGAAAAATAGAGAAAAATACATTTCAAAGTTACAAAATCACACCAAAACCCCATGTAATGTAAAAAAAACTTACCAAATATCAATCTCCTAAATGTCCTGAATCAAATGGTATGCCATATGTGTGGTTACACACACGGACGTGGAAGCGACTAGTCAAAATGTAAAACAATGCGCAGTGAGCCAATAACAGCATTTTCCCAGATTTTTCAAACTGAACACCCCTCTAACTTGGAAATACCCCCACAAAACTATATATTCTCAGAATCTACATACCTTCAGCTACGTAACGCTGTAGTTTGTTCATTCATACCATGAATGGTGTGGGCGCAGTTCTTCGTAGAAATTCGCATTTGTCTGAAAAAATGAACAAAAACAACTTCAAAAGGTAGAAATCATGCCAAAACCCCATGGAATGTAAAAAAAAGCTACTAAATATCAATCTCCCAAATGTCCTGAATCAAACGGTATGCCATATGTGTGGTTACACACGTGGACGTGGAAGCCAAAAGACACAAAGTGAAACAATGCACAATGGCTCAGAAACAGCAAAAATATTCAGTCAAATCTGAATTTGAACAGTCTGCAATTTTTCCCCACAAAACAACCCCCACAAACCATATATTTCTCGAATCCACACACCTTTATCTACGAAATTCTGTAGTTTGTTCATTCGTACCATCAATGGTGTGGGCGCAGTTCTTCGTAGAAGTTCACAGTTTTAGCAGATTTTCTAAAAAATTTGAAAAAAAACACTCTCAAAGGTAGAAATCATGCCAAAATCCCAAGTAATGTAAAAAAAAATTACCAAATATCAATCTCCCAAATGTCCTGAATCAAACGGTATGCCCTATGTATGGTTCCACACGCAGACGTGGAATCAACTAGCCACAAAGTGAGCCAATGAACAGTGGCCCAACTACAGCAACTTTTCAGATTTGTCAGACTAAACACCCCTCTATATTAGAAATACCCCCCAAAACTATATATTCTTGGACTCTACACACCTTCAGCTACACAATGGTGTGATTCTTTTATGCATACCACCAATGGTGTGGGTGCAGTTTTGTGTACAATTTCGCTTTCTTACCAGATTTTCAGGAAAAATTTATAAAAATACAATTCAAAGTTAAAAATCATGGCAAATTTCCATGTCATGTAAAAAAAACTTGTCAATTATCAATCTTCCAAATGCCCTGAATCAAACGGTATGCCATATGCGTGGATGCACACAGGGGCGTGACCACCAACTAGCTCAAATGGGACGCATGCACCAGTGTAATTACAAGAAAAATATCAAAGTGCTCTGTAATTTCAAACAGCCCCAAAACTTTGAAATGCCCCCCACAAATAAAACCCCCAACTAAATATCAATCTCCCACATGTTCTGAATCAAACGGTATGCCATATGCGTGGATGCACACAGAGACGTGGCCACCAACTAGCTCAAATGGGACGCATGCACAAATGCAATTACAAGAAAAAATCAAAGTGCTCTGTAATTTGAACAGCTTACCCTTTTTCTAAGGAAACAGTCCCGAAACATGGAAATTCCCCCCACAAACTATATATTTTTGGAATCTACACACCTTCAGCTACGTTACGGTGCCATGCTTTCATACATGCATGAAGAATTCCAGACCCAGCGATCCAAAGACTCTGTGTTTTTACGAGATTTTGTGAAAAATAAAATAAGATGATTCAAGGGTTGAAATCCTACCTAAACCCACTTGACAAGCAAAAAAACCCACTAAATAGCAATCTCCCACATGTCCTGAATCAAATGGTGTGCCATTTGCGTGGGTGCAAACAGAGACGAGGCCACCAACTAGCTCAAATGGGACGCATTTAGAAGTGCAGTTACAAGAAAAATTTTTAAAAACGCCACAACCCACCCCCCACACACACACTCTCCCCCTTTTAGTGGTATTTTAGTGAAATCGGTTAGTATGGAGAGTCACACACGTTTTTGCACACTTTACTGATCCTAAAAATTCAATACGGTCTTTATTTGGTACCTCTGCAAAATTTCCTTCTAAAAAATAGGCTTAGTTTCCCTTGAAATCGTACAAATAAGTATCCGCGTTTACTTTACCGATATCACTGGGGACATTGGGGAGCTTGGAGAAGATAACTTTTTTTCTAATTTATAGTTTTAGGGTAAAAAAAAAAAAAGGGTGTGTGTATCACTTTAAGAATTTTTTTGTGTGTATTTCCCCTTTTTTTCCCCGATCATTCCCAAAGATGATCATCAGATCATCTTAGGGAATGATACCGAACTTGGAATACGGGCATAAATGCCCGTTTTCCAATTCGAAATCCGATCAGAAAAATCACTTCCCGGAAATCATTTTCCAGGAAGTGATTTTTCATTCATTGGCAAAGATCAAAAATTTGGTGATCAGAAGTGATCACCAAATTTTGATCTCTGTCCCCATTTTTTTTCTAAGTCTTCGCTAAGTAGCAAAGACTTAGAAAAAATCCTATTTGTGAATGGAACTTTGAGTTCCATTCACAAATGTATAGTAAAATCTGGCAGCTTGACAGCTTTTACTATACTTAGGTACTGCAGCATGATCTATGGAGATCAAGCTGCAGTACCTCAACTAGACCACCAGGGGCAGTCTCCTACCACTTCAAGGGAGACCCCGGTGAAGGAGGAAGCTCCGTGACGTCACCAGGGTCTCCCTTTCCGCTTCCTCCACGTGGGACCGGCTGCACATCGCGGGACCCGGCTAAAGGTGAGTGTATCTTCCGATCCCCCCCTCGGATTTGGATCACACCGAGGGGGGATCGAGGGGGCTAGGGGGGCAGTTGAATGCTGCCCCCCGATCGGCCCTAGCAGGGGGGAAATTTTTTTTGCAGGGGGGAAGCCACAGATCGTATATTCACGATCTGTGGCAGTTAAAGCATTCTCTGCACAGATCGTGAATATACGATCTGTGGCAGGGAAAGGGTTAAATACTAACTTGTTTTATTCAATTAAATTTAAATGTAGTTTTAAAAAACTACTGACAATTATTTTTAAATATCTCTCATATTTTAGAACAAATTTAGTACAGAAGTAATCTGTGCCATTGCAATATGTTTAAATGTTTTTCTCTCTTCTTTCTTTTCTTTTTTTATAGACTCAATTGAACGTGGGAAATACATTTTGTATGAATTTTCTGCTGGTCCAGTAAGTATATTTTATAGTGATGCAGGGGTAATTGATATAATACTGTACATATGTGTTATACATTTGTTTTATTGCACTTGTCCACTTAAGTGCACTTTCTATCTGCACTTCAGAAACTTAAAAGGCATCATACAAGTGAACACAAGAGAAAAATCTTCAGAATAAGAATAATTTTTGATTATAGCACACTTCATGTTTTTATATTAGAAGCACTCTTTTACATATTTATAACCCCCCTTATAGTCTAAGCCACTTCAAGTTTGAAATACTTTCATTTAGTATTCACAGGTTCAGCTTCTGTGCTCAATTTGATGCTGTTCATATCACCAGATAAATGTCTAGGGCATATGTGCAAGCATTAGAGCCATCCCTTGACCCCAGTGACATACAAAACTAGGCACAGTAGTTTGTGTTAACTTGAGAATGCATGTGAGGAAATGCATAGAAACGCCATTATTCTTGGAAGGAGGGATACAAAAACTCTCTCTAGCTACTTATCTCATATTGTAATTTACATTTTGTTCTCATTTAAGGCATAATAAAATACTTTTGGACCACTCCAGATTAAACCTTCATGAATATCTTTTGTAATATAATTGTAATTATTTTTTTCCCTCCTAGAATTTTGTAAATATGACAACAATAAATGCCAACTATTTGGATCCCAACAATATAAAATTTGAAGAAATCCAAATACATGGGCTTACAAAAAATATCAGCAACATTGTAGTGACGAAAGATGGGCAGGTGCAAGCATCAAATTATCAGATTATATATGATGAAATAAACCAGGTAAATAAAATGAAAAAATTATGGTATTTTGTTTGAGGCTTTAAAGGGTAACTGTGGTCTCCAAACAAGTGATCTTTATTAAAAAGAGCACATTCCTACCTTTAAAACGACTCCATCATCATATTTCTAGCTGCAATCTATGCAAATCTATAAAAGTATAAAGGCCACAGTTAGCATTGTGAGTTGTGACATCCCCAGCACCATTGCTCTGACCCCCTTGACACAGGCACTGAGCATGCCCAGTTGTATCCGTCTTACACAGAACACCATGTGACAGCCACTCACTTCTTGGTTTATTCTGATTGTCTTGAGTGTAAATTTAAGCCTATAACTTAAGACCTAGAGAAGCTACACACACCATGCTAGACTTGTTTGGAAGATATAAGAGAGCTCTTTTAAACAGAGGACACTCCTATGGAGACCCCTGGAGACCCCTGGAGACCTCAGTTTTACATAAAAATTTAAATATAGTTTATTCTTTAATTGCATACCTATCTCATTGCAGATTGCAAAAATAACAGGTCTTCAACTGCCACTGGGAGGTTCATACCATTTGGAATGGAATTCATATTTTGCAAGATTTAATTGCTATCCAGAAGACGTTCCTTTAAGAGAACTATGTGAAAAGAGAGGCTGTATATGGGATGTATGTAAAACATTTTGTTTATATAAAATATTACCTTGCCCTGATTTAATTTAAATATTTCAATACCAATATTTAAAGATTTTGTTTCTAAACATAAGTCTGTAAAAGAGCAGTCAATTTTCAGATTTCACAAGGATCCCCATATGGGGGATATTATTATATATATTACGTTATATATATATATATATATATATATATATATGTTATATTTATGATAAGCAAGATACATAAAGGCTTCTTCATCCCTTTAATAGGTTAAATTCCGATGTTTATTTTATTATTCATTTATTAAATACTTATTGTTGTTTCTGATATGTTGACTGTACAGAACATTTAAACAGAAGTTCTTTAGCCAAATATGTTGCATTATGTAATAAATAAAAACAACTCACAAAGATTTTTTTCTCAGCGCCTAGAAGTAAAGATTTACTGGCACCTTTAGTTAGATCAGAGGTCAGATGGATGATGCCAAAACTTCTAAGCTCTGTTTTTCATGTTATATACAGTGATATAATATATATAGACCTACAAAGCTATGTTCCAGCTATTGAGCCTTGCTAATACCTAGTGTGTATCACAGCCTAGACTATTACTATAAATAAAGTTGGTGACGATCCTTCATTCATAAATAATGCCCTGCATGATGGACCCTTTAATGGTAATAATACATAAATGAATAATATTAAAAATTAACTCACTTCCTGTGAAATCATGGGATTTCTGAGGTTTTCTATTACAGGGTGTTTTGTGTCAGGGAGAAAGAGGATCTCTGTGCTGTTATGATTGGCTGTCAGCTTCAAGGGTAGAATTTCATAGTTTCAGCAGCACACGTGCATTATCATTTTTGAAATAGCAATTTTCACAGTAATCTGTGGTACAGCCTATATTACAGAGCTTTCTTTAAACATAAGATAACAGGGATTTACATGTACTCACTGCTTACTGGCACTGCTTACACAACAAGAGTTTTAAAGTCCACCATCCCTCTTGCCAAAAAAAGAGCATCTAAGTTTGATTGACTCTATTATTCAGATGTTTAGTTCCTGTCTTTATTCTATTGTCTAGGTCATTTTTTTTTTGTTTCAGTAGAAGTAGCGGTTGGGACTTCTTCAAACTCTTGCAATTTTTAGTAATTTCCATGTTTTGTGTTAGAGCTCCTATGGCTGTCAAATAAATAGAGGCATGAAATAGATCTCTGAGCAGCAGCAAAAACAAACATAAGATGCGAACACTTATGGGTTATTCATTCTTGCAGATTACATGGCAGATTCCATTGGAATCAGTTAATAATTTATGATGATTTACAAATAGGCATTTTCATGACAGTGTGTAGTGACTTGGCATGAATGGGTTACCTATTAATATTAATTCTTTCAAAGGACCTATAAAAATGCCATTCCATCCTGAAAACAGTCCCCAGTGTTTATGTTAGGGTTAGTGAAGCATGGAGCCAGAATTTTTCTTCTAGACAAAAGGCTGGCTGAACCATGTATCTGGAATTCTCTACAGCCAAAGATGTCACCTTAAGGACAACCATAAGTGTAAAATAAATATATTATTGTATTGGAATATGTTATACGGGAACCAATATTATATTTGTGAAAGGGAAGGTAGGCCCATTAAAAAGACACCCAACATGGAGGCCTTATTCCATTGTCAGGGGGAGTTATTAATATCTTGGGAAATATGTATTAAACATGGGTAGTGTTTGGTATTGTAGGATTTGCTAATTATTACAGGAGAGTAATATGTGGTCTATATCCCAGTACAATGTACATAAATAAATTTATATGGAATCTACTTAACTGAGGGGGAATGAATGTTTTGGCTAGACGTGAATCTGGACATTCCTGGACACTCCCACCTCATGCATCGCTAAGGAGGGGGATGGTACAACAAGGGGCTTAAAAATCATTGTAACCCCTATAACTTTCATACTGAGTTCATACTAAGGGGACATTAAAAATGGATAATATGTTTCCTTCTCGCCCCAAGACACAGGACTTCTTCTAGTGAGTAGTTAGGGTCTGTGAATCTTTTTATCCTTTTTATTTTATATAACTGTTTGTACTTATAGTGTATGCCATTTTATTGTAACACCATTTTCTTGTATTTTTGTATTATATGCACTGTCCACCTTTTGGAATATTAAATCTAAAATGTAATAAGTTTTGTCTCTAAAATAATTCAGCCTCTTATAAGTTTATATGTGTTTGGATGGTCTTAAAGCGTATGGAATGCTTTGCTAGTGTAAATGCTAATTAACTCTGTGACTGCTGTGAATGGCTGATGCTGATGAACCTGTTGGTTTCTGGAATGTGGTGTAGTGTTAACCATTTAGCTGCCAGAACAGGGGTGTGCATAGCCAGTGAGAGTCAAGAGTGATTGTGTGGCATCTCTGCTGTCATAAACGCATAGTGGTGGCAGCAAATACCGATTGATTGGTCAGATCACATGCCCAGTGAACTGGCGTTCGTGACATGCATTATCAACAGATCTCCCTATACTCTATACTACAAATAATCATTTGGGTGGCCAGATGTGCCACAATTGTTATCAACAAAAAAAACCCCAGAAAATTTCCTGCCAAACTGACTGTTCACAGTGCCGATGGGTTATCAGCCATGGCATTGGTCATTTTTAACACCATACACATCAGCATATCCTTTTATATCCTAACCTTTTTGTCAATTATGTCCATGTGTTCCCAGCTTAAGGCTTTTTTAGAGATGGGCCATGTACATTTAAACTCTGGATGTCAAGTTAGTATGTAACTGTGCTGCTTTAATGTCTGAATGTTTTGCTGTCTTTGGCAGTAGGTTTAATTCAGCTACTTATAGCAGCTGCCCTGCATCATCTGGAGAAATAAACCATTATTTGTGAGGATTCAGTTGATAATGAATTGTTACTGGAACAAAATACCTTTCAAAACTGTTGCCATGAGATATTTATACTGTTCTCATGAAAACACTGTAATTTGAGAAAGTACTGATTGATGGTGGGGTTTGGACATTTACAAATATATTATTAAGTACCCCTCCCCTAGTCTTTATTCTGGCCGCTTTTTCATTTGTGGAAAAAATGGTAGTATAAAGAAATGGCAAGCAATCATGTCTATAATTAGAAAATTAAATTAATTAGATTGCAAGCTCTACGGGGGCAGTGACCTCTTTCCTCGTGTTACTTGTTTCAATCACTTCCGTATTTCATAATTTATATATTTATTTATTTTCCCCTCGTATGGCTTTTTGTATTCTAAAATTGTACAGTGCTGCATCCCAAAGTGGTGCTATATAAATAAATATATACATACATACACAATAACACGTTATGGTGGCTTCAATCAATGAAGAAAAATAACATTTTCCTGACATAACGGGGAATATCTGGGGTTTCTTTCAACACAGGTCGCATCTCTTGGTATAGACTTCACACCATAAATGTAGAAATGATAAAAGTTGCTTTAAACATGCAATGCTGAAATTAAAATATGAATATAAGGAGAAGTCCAATCAGGAATTGAGATGGGATCCAGGTTTAACACAAACCCAGATCCGACACGGGACCCCTCGGTTCTGAAATCCGAAAGATAATACATTCGGACGGATCCTCCGGATTTCGGGACTTCGGAAGGTATTTTCGATAATTATCGAAAGTACGGGGCTATGTTTGAAAATTATCGAAAATACAATCAAAGATATACGATCGGAGACATACGATCGGAGACTCGAAAATGGTCTCCGATTATATCTCCGTTAATTTCCGAACGTTTGAGGCTATTTTCGATAATTATCGAAAATAGTCCTGTACTTTTGATAATTATTGAAAAATTTGTTCCGGTTTTGGATATTCGGATCTTCGGATTTTCCCGAGATCTGGAAATCCGAAAACGAAATTAAACTACTAAGTTTCGGCCATCTCTAATCTGGAATTGTCAAGGAGAAGCCATAGAAGCATTTTATATGTGTTAGCACCAGTGGAAATAGGTGGTAATTATTATAACAACTATATATATTATATATATTTATATATTAAGACAATTTACCTAGATATATTAAAAAATTAAAAACCTAAAGGTTATCTTATGGAATGTTACTAACTACCAAATATAAAATTTGCATTTCAATAAAACTAAATATAATAAAAAGGTAATTCAGGTTTATATGTCTCTATATGTCTTATGCAGGAGTCTGTGCCTTCTGGTTCTCGTGCTCCATCTTGTTTCTACCCTGAGAATTATGGTTATGCAGCTCTCAATGAGAAAACCACAGCTTTTGGGTTAACTGCTGATCTAAAAAATGCACAGTCCATTCCTCGATTTGGAGATGTTTCACCCCCCATAGAGAACTTGAAACTAACTGTTATCTATCATCAAAATAATATGGTTCAGTTTAAGGTAAGACTTATCATTGAAACTTTAACAAATCTATACACGGAATAAAAGTATATGCAGTACATAATGTTATCAGTTCCCTCTATAGAACTTCAATCGTTGGAAGATCAGACAATATGGTTTATACAATAAAGAATACACAATCCGCGGTACTGCATTAACATTCAATTTCATCTTCTTGTTGCTTTTCGTAGTTTTGTAGTTATTTTTTTGTAATAGTGGGGTTTCATAATTTCGATTTATGTTTTTTTATACTTTTCATATAAACTAAATGAAAAACATTAATTATAATAAAAGTGATATATATAATAAGAGTGTGAAACAAATGTGCATATTTCCTATTTTTGTTAGCTCAATAAATATATGATATGTAATATTTACTGATGACTTTTAGATAGAGGATCCAAACAAAAAAAGATATGAAGTTCCAGTACCAGTCAAAACTCCCAGCAGTCCAAATAGCTCAGAACTGCAAAGAATGTATGATGTTGAAATTGTCAATAACCCATTTGGAATTAAAATTAAAAGGAGAAGTACAGGAACTGTAATGTAAGTAGTCACTTGAGTTGCATAATATTTAGATTTCTAAATTTCCACTTATAATGTCTTTTTGAAAGAAATTAGATATTTAAAATGTAATTTGTTAATAAAACACAATAATTTATTTTTAAAGTCCTATTCATGGTGAATTTATCAAGTGGCAAGAAATTTACTATTTGATAGGATTGGACATGTAAAATCCCATAAATTATAAGGGTTAGGCCACACGCATTTTCTCATGTGCTAACAATCGTGATTGTGAACTGTTTGCACATGAGAACCACATAGCAGTGCATGTTAGTGTGGGTGACAACATTACATGGGCTGCAATGCACATTCGGAGGGCATTCGATCACCATTTTTGCGGATCATACTTTATGCACACCGATTGCACAACATAGCGTGGATCGCAAGCAAATTGTAATGCTTGTAAAACATGCGCCAATTGATTTGTTTGATTTTCACGTGTGTTGCCGTCCGGCACAGTATGACCTCAGCCTAAAGGTTAGAATGGATACATTTTAAAATCATAGGCAGCCTATGATTAAGGACCATGCTGGTCCGAAACGCGTAAGGCATTTGGAACACTAGCTGGTGTCAGTTGCATGTGTTTTATCTGATATAAATAAAAGTCAAGTTTTAATCCATTTCGGAGCAAGTTGTGTCAAGCCTATTTTGTGGAGCTTTCCGGGACCCCTATTGTATACTTACCTGATGTTGAACCTAAGCGAGGGGTTCGGGGCTGGACAGCACCCAGACCAACCAACTGGAGCGGTGAGTCCCATTATCTACGTGTACATAACCTAAGACAAATACAGCTGATGTGTGTTACCTTACCTGAGCCCCAATCGATACAAGTGAGCGTTTAAAATGGCAAATGTATACAGCCTGCTTTGAAATATTTTTTATGTTTGCAAATCTATAGTAGCAATCTGTGCTTGCTTAACTACATCTTATGCTTGTTACACAAGGGCAAATATTTCGCCCTGATAGAACGTTCACCACAAGCGAGCGATCGGCCTGGACGAATCACTGTAATTTGCAGTGAAAATCGCCAGACTCGACATTTCATCGCAACCAATTATGAGGTCCACAGGGGGACGCACGATTGGCCCTGATTTACTGCCGTGTCCGATTGCCTGTTCGCCTGATTCGGGCAAATTGGCAAAGACATTGGTTGCCAGCAACGGCACAAACGCCGGCAATTTTTTGCAGTTAATGCAAAAAAGGAATAGTTTGTTTTCTGAGTGAACTATTCCTTTAAAAGTTAAATATTGAATCTGTTCACATACAGCATCAAAAAAAATTGTTATGTAGAAATTTGTATGTTACAAATTTTGTTAAATCCCTCCAAACATTTTACAATTTAAGGGCATGTCCACCCTTAATACAACAAACTGATAACTTTGGTTACTAGTTTATTACAGTACATGCATTTGTAACTAGATATTTAATAAGTTATCTTCTGTTCTGGCAAAGGTATCTGCTTTCTCCCCTTGCTCAATGAGCTTTTTTTTTAAACTTGAGTATGTGCAGGTCAAGCAGTAGGGGAAAACAGCAGTCAATCATTGCATGTGATGTCAGCAGTCATAGCCTGGATTGGTGGGGATGCCCTTTAAAGTGTTTTTGGAAAAAATACCCATCTATTCAAAATGTATTTGTATATAAATTATCAAAAATGTAAGTCAAACAGTAAGATGTCAATTATAAATTGAGGGTGGCTCATAAGCAGGCATTACATTAATAAATACAAAATATATGCAAATATGCATACACAAACTAAGATTTTTAATTTACAGCTGGAATTCTCAAGTGCCTGGATTGACCTTCTCAGATCAATTTATTCAAATTTCATCTAAACTTCCCTCTGCATATATCTATGGACTTGGAGAAACTGAGCACAGAACATACCAACATGAACTGAACTGGATAACATGGGGATTATTTGCTAAAGACCAACCACCTGGGGTGAGTCTGCTAAGCCTGTACAGGGCCACACATTGTGGGACATACTGTTTTACACAGAAGTGATATTTCAGCAGCTGTGGAAATTATGCAGCAAGACATGGTCACTTTATGAATCCATTGCTGATTATTGGCTGCAAAAAAAAACAAAAAAAACAAACAATTGAGAAAATGTGCCTATTTATATGTAACATTAAACAATAATTATTTACTAAAAGTTACATGTTCATTATTGGATTTTTTAGATATTATCTTCAGACGTAACGATTTCCAATAATAGCTAGTTAGTAAACTTTATTAAAACACAGATAAGATTTGTTAAAGGGCATGTCCACCCCCAAAACTAAAATTTAACCCACTTTTGTCCCCACTCTGTAGTGTATAAAAATCCTTACCTTACATCCCAGCTCCAAATGGTTCTCCTGTAAAGTCCCTCCAAAGTTAAAAAACTGGCCACTAGGGAAATTGTTTCCGCCTATGAGCTGTCCTCTCAGAGGTTTTTGGCTTGCTCGGAGCAGCCCTTCACTCCCTCCCCCCCTCCCTCTCCCTCCCTCTCCCTCCCCCTAGTGTAAAACCACTTTCCCACATAGTAGTGCAAGTTCCCCCAAGCTCCAACCACAATAATAAATTTGTCAGAAAGTCCCCCGATCTTTACTTACCTTCCCTCTTTCCTCTGGCGCTCTGAACTGCCGGCAGCTGTGTCTGTGATTGGCTGCCTCTCAGCTAATCACAGGCGCGGCTGTCGTTCTGGCCCCCTGCTTGCAGTTCCGTGCAAGCAGAAGGCCGGGCATTGTGGCGGAGGAGAGAGGGAAGGTAAGTAACTAATGGGGGACTTTGTTGAAAATATATTATAGTTGGGGCTGGGGGAACTTAGCCCTACAACATATTAAAAATTAGCAAAAGGGGTGGACATGCCCTTTAATACAATTTCCACTGGGATGCTTTATACATTATAATATCAACATCTATCTCCAGCTGTATCATTCAATAATTAACAGCTCCTTCTTTTTATTTAACATTTTCAATTGCAGTATACCCTTAACGCCTATGGTGTGCATCCATTCTACATGGGGCTAGAAAATGATGGCAATGCTCATGGGGTTTTTCTACTTAACAGCAATGCAATGGGTAAACCATTTTTAATTTACTACTACTCCGAATAGTTAAAAAAAAACAGGAAAGAATTGCTAACAATTTTCTTGAACTTCATCTAGTTTATTCCTGCTATTTATTCTATTTATCCACACTTCCATTTTCATAAACCATTGCTTAAAGGGGAAGTTCAGCCTAGGCTTTAAATAATATAGCACATGAATATTGTTGGTGAGCCAATTTTTATGTAACTCTGTGTTGGTATAGGATAGCTGATGCAGCTCAGACTATTGATAGCAGGGGGAAAAAAAACTCCCACATATTAAGTTATCCACACGAGGGGACTTTTTGTCCTGACCAATCGATTGGCCGGGATAATTGACTGTTTGTCATTGCAACAGTGTGCGCAGACGACAATTTGTGCGACCGACCGTGCACCGTTATTTACCACCAGGCTTAATTGCCCGATCACCATGTGATATTTCGGGCTGACTGACTGATACTTGACACTATCGGTCAGTTGGCCAAAAAATATTGTATGTTGTGTACACTGCCTTAGTCATTATTGCATTAGTCAATATGTACTGCTAAAGCAATATGCATAATTTAGGGTTAAGAAGGGTTTGCATTGTTCTGCACAATTTTTTTAATGCCCCAAAGAATTAAAATCATTTATCACACATGCAATATATAAGGTATGCAGGGCACATGTGTATGAGGCTATGTATGGGACTTTCTTTGGGGCTGTGCATGGGACTCTCTATGGGGCTGTTCATGGGACTTTCTATGGGGCTGTGCATGGGACTTTCTATGGGACTGTGCATGGGACTTCTATGGGGCTGTGCATGGGACTTTCTATGGGGCTGTGCATGGGACTATATATATATATATATATATATACATATATTCACCTCCTGCAATGTATAATTATAGTGGATATAGGGGAGAGTATTCCTACCTCACATTTTTTTGAGTTCCCCAAGCAAAAGGTTAAAGCTTTTCTGTTAATCTACCCAATGTACAATAAAGTAATTTCTAAGAGCCATATATTACATATCCCTGGATTAAAATGGGAGCTGAAGTGGAATACACTTTAATAAAAATTGTGTATTCCGCTGCTGCTCCAACTGCTCCTATCTACCTTGCCTGACCCTCAAAAAATAAAAAAATGGTACATACTCCTAATCAGGAGTCATTGGGTTAAACAGCAGAGTTTCCGGTTCGTTAAATTTGTAAGCAGAAAGCAATTTGTTTCAGTGAAGACAGCACCAAAGAAGGAACATCATGTTTAATGGGAGGTACTGCCATTACACATCTAAGAGAAAATTACTGCTACAGTATGTGCTCTTTGTGTCCTGTCTTGCCTGACACAAATTCTGCTTACGAACCTCTGTTTAAAATTACTCCTGGTCACTATTCTGTAGTTGTATTAATATCCTTATATTACAGTGGAAGGGGTACAGTATCTCTTGCATTAATATCCTTATAATACACTGTAAGGGGTGCAGTATCCCTTGCATTAATATCCTTATATAATATATAAGGCTCTGGCATTTCAATGGGGAGGTGCAGTGGCGAGAATCTATATAATCAGTCACTCAAGCCGAGTCAATTCCGACTCACAAGAATGCGCTCACTCCTCCTTATCAGCACAGAAATTCAGTCAGTCAGTATAACAACCGGAACAGCACGATGTTTATTGTCTTTTAGTTTGAGGTAGAAATGGCAGTTAACTTTTTGTATGTACAAAAATGGGCTGGTTATCTACATTACTAATACAGAGAAGAGGAGACAGGGAGGGGGGGAGACAGTGTATCTGTGCTGGATTTTTTTTCTTTTGACCTTATGTATTATATGGAATAATATGCTACCTACAGAATAATACATGGATATTACTTCACCTCGGAGTTCCCTGACCTAACGGCCTTGTGTTTTTATATGGTCAGGGAACTCCTTGGTGGTGTAATATCCTTATATTACATTGTAGGTAGCATATTATCCCTTATATTACACTGTAAGTATAATATAATGTAAGTGGTGGCAGTATCCCTTGTATTAATATCCTTATATTACACGGTAAGGGGTGCAGTATCCCTTGGATTAATATCCTTATATTACACTGTACGGGGTGCTGTATTCCTTGTATTAATATCCTTATATTACACTGTAAGTGGTGCAGTATCCCTTGTATTAATATCCTTATATTACGCCTGAAAGTGGTGCAGTATCCCTTGTATTAATATCCTTATATTACACTGTACGTGGTGCAGTATCCCTTGTATCACTGTACGGGGTGCTGTATCCCTTGTATTAATATCCTTATATTACACTGTAAGTGGTGCTGTATCCCTTGTATTAATAACCTTATATTACACTGTAAGTGGTGCAGCATCCCTTGTATTAATATTCTTATATTACACTGTACGGGGTGCTGTATCCCTTGTATTAATATCCTTATATTACACTGTAAGTGGTGCTGTATCCCTTGTATTAATATCCTTATATTACACTGTAAGTGGTGCAGCATCCCTTGTATTAATATTCTTATATTACACTGTACAGGGTGCTGTATCCCTTGTATTAATATCCTTATATTACACTGTAAGTGGTGCAGTATCCCTTGTATTAATATTCTTATATTACACTGTATGGGGTGCTGTATCCCTTGGATTAATATCCTTGTATTACGCTGTAAGTGATGCAATATTAATATCCTTATATTACACTGTAAATGGTGCAGTATCCCTTGTATTAATATCCTTATATTACACAATAAAGGGTATCCATTGTATTAATATGCTGTATTAATATGCTTATATTACACTGTAAGGGGTGCAGTATCCCTTGTATTAAAGGAGAACTAACGATGACTAGAGATGTCCGACTAGAGATGTCCGAACTTCGCAAAATCCGGTCCACTCGAGGATCCGCGAATTTTCGAGAAAATTCGAAAATCCGCGAGCGGACCCATTAAAATGAAAATATCCTCGAAAATACGAGAAAACCGCGTATCTTCAAAAATTTTCGAAAATACATATTTCCGAAAATCCGAATAATCCTCGTAATTTTGAACATTTTCTGCGGATCGGAAGTTCGGAAGGCGGAAAATCCGGAAAAATCCGCCGTTCGCGAACGGGATAAATCCGCGGTGGATCCGGGTTCAGATCAGCGAACCGGCCATCCCTAACGATGACTAAGGACCGAATGACTATGACTATGACTAAGGACCAAATAGGGTCCGAAATGCATTAGGCCTATGCTGTCTTAGGATGTGTTTGTGAATTAATATAATTAAAGGATTTTATTATGCAGTCTGTTGCTTCCCTGGAGTGCGCAAAGTCCCCACTGTTGATAGAGTCTGCAGTTTGGAACCAGGCGAGGGGTTCGGGGCGAGCGGCACCCGGACCACCGTCAGGGAGTGTTGAGTTACGGAAACCTTCTTATTGTTTGTTTATGTGAACACATGGTGTTTCCCTGGATAGCGGTTGGACATCAGCGTCAGGCCCGGGGCAAAAGCATCCGAGCCTCATGGTTTTCTAAGTAAGCATTTTTACCTTCACTTGGGGTGAGACAGTGTTAATGGTCTTTAATATTTGTATTATTTTCCAACTACTTGGTACTCCTGGGGGGTACAATTATTGTTAAGCTTAAAGGAGAACTAAACACAATTTTATACAATTTTTAAACAACCCCCCTGAAAACACCAATAAGATGTAAAATACCACTTCAGAAAATTGTTAAAGTAAATGTAAGCCTGTTAAGAACTGGATGAAGTATCTGTGTGTATGTGCAGTGTCAGACCACACCTCCTGACCTCAGTCACATGCTTCCTTGCTTTATCTTTCCTGCAAAAGGATTGGCTAGAGTTTATTAATGGGTGTGTCCAACTGTTACAAGTTCCTGCCATAGCTAAGGACTGAGCATGTGCAGAACATAATGATCTTTGACCAAACTGTATGATACTAGAATGCTGTGAAGTAAAGCACAAAACATGTGTTATTTAGGTAAATTTACCAGAACCCGTATTAAAAGAAGAGGTAAGACACAGATTACTGGTTTTATATCAAGGTGTTCTGCCTTCTGGTTCAGTGTTGTTCTGTGGCTTTAATTGACCTTTAATATCCTTATATTACACTGTAAGGGGAGCAGTATCCCTTGTATTATATCCTTATATTACAATGTAAGGGGTGCAGTATCCCTTGTATAAGGTTGTCTTAAAGTATAAAGATCAGTGTACGTCGGTGTGTTATGTGGCCATGGTACTCAATTACTTTTTATCATTTGATTGTTTTTAAAAATCCTCTGAAAGTCAAGTTTTTCCTTTTTCTTTTTCCAGTGAAAGCAGTTCTCTGTCACATGTTTTTTCAGAGACTGTGGTTTTGAAGTCGGGCAGTGCAAGGAACCCAGGCTCTTTGTCTGAGTTGATGAAGAGAGACATCACACTGCAAGTGACATGCTGGGAATTTGTTGTTTAAATTGTGGGTGTATTCTGGGGGGGGGCATGGCTGTGAGGTGAGCACATACAAACATACATACTTTATATAGTGGATATAGGGAACTTTATATAGTATATATAGGGAGAATGCTCGGGACTGTGTGCAAACTATTGTTTTTAGGTAGTAGAACCCTTATTAAAAGATGATTTAGCTACCTCAGTTAGTGCTTATGCGTCACATGCTAATAAATGAAGCTTCTCTAGTGTGTGCATAAAAATGTGCAGATTTGGTTAATATCATATTTTAGAAAAAAAGATTGTTGACTGTAACAGGAAACAACTGCTGTGTTAATGATCTAGTCTTGCATATTATCTGTTCCAGGAACAGATACTAATTTTGGCCCTTCATACATTTCCCCCCAGAGATCCAGTAAGGAAGTCATGTCACTGTGTTTGCAATTTATTGTAAGAAGAATGAGGATATATTGAATAATTCTAGCAGTGGTTTAAAACTGTGTAAGTATTAAGTCATAGATCAATAATAAGCAATAGAGAGGCACAAAAGCAGATGCTGTCAAGTGAATTATTAAGGTTTTAAAGGGTATATAAATGCTTTAAAAATAGTCAAAATTTAGAATGGAACCTCCATCATCCCTAATACAAGTATAGATTAAAAAGAACTGTTGTGTAGATTATAAAGCAATGTGGTGTAGATTATAAAGCCTTGTAGTGTAGATTATAAAGCCCTGTTATGTAGATTATAAAGCCCTGTGGTGTAGATTATAAAGCCCTGTGTTTTAGATTATAAAGTTCTGTGGTTTAGATTATACAGCCCTGTCGTGTAGATTATAAAGCCCTGTGGTGTAGATTATAAAGCCCTGTGGTGTAGATTATAAAGCCCTGTCGTGTAGATTATAAAGCCATGTAGTGTAGATTACAAAGCCCTGTGGTGTAGATTATAAAGCCCTGTGATGTAGATTATAAAGCCCTATGGTATAGATTATAAAGCCATGTGGTCTACATTATAAAGCCATGTGGTGTAGATTATAAATTCCTGTGTTTTAGATTATAAAGCCATGTGGTGTAGATTATAAACCATGTGGTGTAGATTATAAAACCCTGTGGTGTAGATTATAAATTCCTGTGGTTTAGATTATAAAGCCCTGTTATGTAGATTATAAAGCCCTGTGATGTAGATTATAAATTCCTGTGGTTTAGATTATAAAGCCCTGTTATGTAGATTATAAAGCCCTGTGATGTAGATTATAAATTCCTGTGGTTTAGATTATAAAGCCCTGTAGTGAAGATTATAAAGCACTGTAGTGTAGATTATTAAACCCTGTAGTGTAGATTATAAAGCCCTGTAGTGTAGATTATAAAGCTCTGTGGTGTATAGTATAAAGCCCTGTGGTGTACATTACAGTATAAATTCCTGTGGTTTAGATTATAAAGCCCTGTAGTGTAAATTATAAAGCCCTGTGGTATACACTATAAAGCCCTTTAGTGTATAAAGCCTATTTTTTTTATTTTTAGTAGAAGCAACTGCAGTTCACATCCAATTGGCAGGTAAGCCATTTGCCTTAAAAGGGAAGTTCAGCACAAATACATACACTTTTAAGAAAATAAAAAAAAAAAGTATTTTCCCGTTCTAATAATTTTAATCTGCCAATCCAGTATTTTGGTTGTGCAAAAATAAATGCTTCCATAATACTAACTTTCTGTTTACAGGAACTTGCCCTTGACATAGTCCCTGGATTCATTCAGTTGCTCATTAGAGATCTGTGCATGATTGATCCATCCAACAGCCAATCAGTAAAAATTACTGTTAGGAACATTCCAAAAAAGTGGTGCATCCTGTGAAAAAGAAAGTCTACTTATTTCTTAAAATAAAAGAGAATATGTAGAATGAATAGGCATGTGTAATAAAAAAAAACAAATAATTGAAAAATTTAAATTTTCCACTGAACTCCCCCTTTAAAGTTGTTAATAGCTTGGACGGGCAGTCAAAAATGTAAAAAAAAACCCCATATATATATATATATCTATCAAAAAACGTGTTGTTTATTCACCAGATATCAGTTAACATGTTAACTGATATCTGGTGAATAAACACCACATTTTTGTTTTCATTAGGTCCCGTGACTGCGACACGTTTTTTGATTGTTATACCCACCTTTTAGATACTGCACCCTGGCCTGGTCGTTTGTTACCTGGTGCGGAATGTATCTGGATTTATTCCTAGTAGACAATTTCTAGAACGACACAGCACCCAGGATTAGCTTTTTCGTGATTTATTCAAACATCTGCATCAACGTACAATGGGGAAACAGACTCCCCTTCTTCAGGCAATAGATGATGACAGACAATGACCATAATATGTACTCAACACAGAATATAAAGCCTACTACAGGAAGTGACATCATATTAGTCCCTCCTCCTTCATTCAATTACCAATAGGCCATAAAGACCGCCCTGAAACCTGTATATACAAAATACAACAGTGTTTGGTTAACAAGAAAACAACCCTGGAATAGTATCAAATGAATAAATAGAGATCAAAGTCTCTATTTAATCCTTTTGGATACAAGGAATTCAATTTATGAACCCACCACACCTCTCTTTGTCGCAGTTTAAGGACTCTGTCCCCCCCTCTCACGGAGGGCTTAACCAACTCCAACACCATATACTTTAAATCGTTTTCATTATGCCCAGCTTCCCCATAGTGTTTTGGTACCCGTAGTTTATCCTCACGGTGTTTTTGAAGGACACAACAGATTTTTTGATTAAACTAAGAGCTTTACAGTTCAACATTATGATGATATTGTACTGGCCACCCTGGATGTGTCATCCTCATATACGGCTATACCGCATGACCAGGGCATTGCGGCTGTACAGAGGATGCTAACCAAGAGTGGCCAATACAGGGATTCGCAGCTAGCTTTTCCTATTAGATGTTTAAGCATTGTATTAACGGAGAGCTACTTTTCATTTGATGGTGTCAGCTATCAGCAGCTACTTGGCACCGCTATGGGATCCAATGCCGCCCCTGCCTACGCCAATGCCTTTATGGCATGGCTTGAGGAGGATTTTATTTATCGTCTGTCTGCCTTCACCGGGCATTGTTTGGATTGGTGGGGGTATATAGACGATATTTTCCTCCTATGGGAGGGCGACATTGGATCCCTGAGGGAATTCCACACTGACTTAAATAAATTGCATCCTTATCACATACACCCTGAATTGTGACTTGAGCACAATTGTTTTTTGGATGTAAGAGTGAAGAAGGGAGTAGGTTGTTTTCATACTGAACTATTTTCTAAGCCTACCATAGAAATCAGCTGTTGTCCTTTCAGAGCCATCACCCCATGCATGTTAAAAAGTCCATCCTGTGAGTCAATTCACTAGGGTAGATAGAATAGTTACAGAGAATGATAGGAAAGAAACACAAACCAAAGAGATGTTTATGAAACTTAGAATTAGGGGGTATCCTGAAAAAGTATTGGGTGATGCCCTAGATCGGGTGCGCTCAAGAGATGAAAATGCAGCACGGAGCACAACTAAACGTATACCACTCGTAACAGATTATGGAATTGGTACCAATTATGTGGGCAATGTCATACGTAAACATTGGCATTTGCTTGGACAAGCATATCCAATGGTGGCAGAATTCTCCCAGCCCCCATTAGTATCATATCGTAACGGTAGAACAATCAGATCGATGTTTAGGAGTCAACCTGATCGGCCACAACACTTTCTAAGTACTAAGAAATTGGGCATGTTTCCTTGTGCCGTCGTGGCTCAATGTAAATTTGTCCTATAGGTGACACATTTGTACATCCGAGTACGGGGGTGCCATATAAATTGAGTTGCACCTATACGTGCGACAGCAAATTTGTTGTGTATGTTCTTTGGTTTCCGTGTGGACATCTTTATGTAGGTGAAACCACACAATCTATTAAATGTAGGATTTTGCAACACCGGTCGAGCATTAAACACCGTAAGGATAAACTACCGGTATCAAACACTATGGGGAAGCAGGGCATAATGAAAACGATTTAAAGTATATGGTGTTGGAGTTGGTTAAGCCCTCCTGAGAGGGGGGGACAGAGTCCTTAATTGCGACAAAGAGAGGTGGTGGTGGGTTCATAAATTGAATTCCTTGTATCCAAATGGATTAATAGAGACTTTGATCTCTATTTATTCATTTGTACTATTCCAGGGTTGTTTTCTGTTAACTGAACACTGTTGTATTTGGTATATACAGTTTTTCAGGGCGGTCTTATGGCCTATGGTATTGAATCATCTATTGCCGGAAGAAGGGGAGTCTGTTTCCCCAAAACGTTGCTGATTGTACGTTGATGCAGATTTTTGAATAAATCACGAAAACTAATCCTGAGTGCTGTGTCGTTCTAGAAATTATATATATATTATATATATATATATATATAATATTATATATTTTTTTTTTTTTTTTTTTAAGGGGACCTAGACTAACTTAAATTGTGATTGTTTTTACTGAGTTCTATGTTTTCTAAATTTTATAATATATCGGGTAAGATGTCCGAACTTCGCAAAATCCGGTCTGCTCGAGGATCGAAAATCCGCAAGCGGACCCATTAAATGAAAAAATCCTCGAAAATTATGAAGAATCCTCGAGGATTCTTCATAATTTCGAAAATACGTATATTCACGCATTTTCGAAAATACGCGAAATCCTCGTAATTTCGAACATTTTCGAAAATACGTGAACTGGGCCATCACTAATATCAGGCCACTGTAATAAAAGTTCTTTAAAAATGGTGCTACTTTGCCCCAACAAATCAGATGTTAGCTTTTAAATGGTATATAGCATCTGATTGGTTGGGGCAAAATTAGCACCATTTTTAACAATAGGCCTGATTGTCTATAATAAATGTATCAGAACCAGTTTAACTCTGACTGAGAAAGCCAATAACAATACAAGCTATATTTATCTGTCTGTGGTTAAGAAAGAAATTGTATCCAAAAAAACAAAAAAAGAGACATGGATGGAGATTGGAGAGTGAGAGAGAGAAAGGGGGGGAAGAGTAGGGGGAGAGAGAGGGAAGAGAGAGATAGATGGGAATGAGAGCAAGAGAGAGAGGAGGAGAGAAAGAGGAGAGGGGGAGGGGAGGGGAGCGAGGAGGGAGGAAGACAAAAAAGGGGATGGGGGAAAGGCTTGTTTCAAAGCCATTTCTTGTTTCAAAGGAACATTTTATATCAACATGCAATTTAGTCACTATTGTCTTTGAACTAATATTTTTTTTACCAACAGGTAAATCAGCTACTCTAATGTGCACTGACATGATAAATGCTTTAAGTGTGCAAAGTAAAACAATAATATTATTGATTTTAAAATCATTAAGTGCTTTGTCACGTTATTTACTACATCATGCTCAAAAGGGTCCTACCATTATTTATAACAGCAAGAGCAAAAATCTCCCACAATTCGCCCCTTTACAGCGTATAGTAAAGACCTCTGTTTATACACAGAATAGAGAGACAGTTTATTTTATTGGATTAACAAAATGTCCATTTTGTTGCTTTTCATTAAAAGATACACTTCTTGTTCATTATGCAACGATGTATAACTATATTAAAACTAATAAAAAAATTAGCTGTAACCTGCAGCCAACCAGCCTTTCTATATATATAGGATTCGTAGGGCCGCTCACCAACCGTCATTCATTTCTGGGATATAAATACCATTGGCACTGCACCCCCTTACAGTGTAATATAAGGATATTAATACAAGGGATACTGCACCCCTTACAGTGTAATATAAGTATATATGATACAAGGGATACTGCACGTGTAATAAAAGGATATAATACAAAGGACACTGCACCCCTTACAGAGTAATATAAGAATTTCATACAATTCATAATGTACCCCTTACATTGTAATATAAGGATATTAATACAATGAATACTGCACCTTTTCCTCCTTGTTCTCCGGGAGGTACTGTGACAAGCCCTTTCCCCACCTCCCTCCCACCCTCCGGATCCTCCCATGCCTGAATCACCCCTAGCTATAAATGTTCTTTCTGTAGTGTAGGGCACCCCTGCCCATACCCAACCACCATGTTAGATTACAAAAAAAAAGCAGCACAAACATATTTAAATTGCTTAGCTGCCAGTTCGGCCCCTGTTTCCAGCTTCCAGCAATCAATAGGCAGTGCAGAGACAGCTGTGGGAGCTAACCAGTATAAGTATGTTTGTGCTGCTTTGTTTAGTAATCTAACATGCTTTCTGGGGGTGGGAAGGGGTGCTCTACAATATATAAAAAAAATATTTTTAGGGTAGACATACCCTTTAAAGGATTCAATAATAAATTCTTTAAATTCCAGATGAGTGCTCCGCCATATATATATCCTTTATATTATATAAATGTATTTATATCTTCATAGGAGTTTGCAATGAGTTTATAGGAGCTACCAATGAGGTGGGGTATAGGATATTACATTTAGGAAAGGTGTATATGTGTGTACTATCTCACTATTACCATTACAATGACCATCAATAAATGTATATAAAGTATAGCACTGATTTATATTAGGTACAAGATAAAATATACAACGTATACAAAATATATAAACTTACTTACAAAGCTGAGATTCCTATTTTAATATGGTATGGTCAAAATGGGAGGATAAACTACACCCCTGTAACCCCATAATGGGTTTCCATATGAATACTGAAAGGAAGTGGTAAAGTCAGAATAATATCCAGTGATGTTTGTAAAACATGTGACAGTCTTAGCCAATCAAAAAATCATTCTGTATCATACACAGGAAGTGATGTGTATGTAGGAAAATATATAAAGGATCATACTTTGCATGCTTCTCTAAATAACCTGGGAGAGAGAAATGTGTGTTTATATGTTAGATTATTAGGACAATGCTATTATAATAACAGTAGGCTGTGAGGTACCTTTTGTTATAAGAAGGCTCTATTTCATTTTATACTCTGTGGGGAGCTTTTAGCTCTTTTAACCTCCACCTCTCCTTAAACTATAAAAGCAGTCAGTATCCTTTGCTGTACAGTCACAATCTGGAACTTGCTGTGGTAAATACTAATAAGTATGAACCTAGCATGTAAATCTGGATCCTGTATAGGGTCTCAGGTTGTCTAATGGTGCTATTTAGTTTGAATTGCACATTGTGGCAGGATTGCCTGGGTCTATTCTCAGACCTGCAGGTTTATCCCACTTAGACCCTCTAGATTTTTGCTGGCAGGCAGGTGGAATAGCCAAGGGAGGGTGTGGGTGTATATGTTAACATATTGTGTGGGATTGTCTGGGTCTCCTTTAGGACCTACAGGCTTATGGGCTTAAGGGAGAGGCAGACAGATCCCGAATGACTTGCATGTTTGTGCACTTGTTTAAAAAAAAAATGGTGACCTGCGCATTGTAGCAGGATTGCCTGGGTCTGTTCCCAGACCTGCAGGTGTGTCCTATTTGGTTTCCCTGGAAGTTCCCCTGGAAGCTGATGACTGTTTGAATAGGAGGATTCATTGTACTACTCCCAATATGTAACAATAATGTCCAATGTGGCACTCAAGATACTTTTTTAATGCTTAATATCTTTATTTATCTCATTCGTACAGATGGTAATAAGTAAAGTTTCAGAGGACTGTGCTTCCTTTCTCAGGCTAATAAATGAGACATATACAGTACAATCTGTATAAAGACAAAATGTTGTACATCATAATACACTTATATATCTTCCCAGATCACCCTTCAGCTGGAACCTGTGTAAGTAAAAAAAAAAACACCTAGTAAGCACATCATAGGAACAAATACAGGTCATAATCCCTGTTCAATCCCTGTGGTGCTAGAGTATTAAGCCTGTGTACCCACCACACCTCCTATTGTTAGAGTTTACGCACCCTGTCCCCCTCTCTTATTGGTACATCAACTGTCTCCAGAGTAGAGATGAGTTCGAACAGACTCGGACTTCACAAACTATCCCGGACCCGGATTTTTGATATTTTCCAGACTTTTGATAATTATTGAATGTTCGAATGTTCGAGACATGCGAATATGTGAGTAAAATGTCTATTATACCTATATGCGAGTAAATATCGAATATCGAATCCGTGAGTAAAATGTCTATTATACCTATTTGCGAGTAAATAACAAATTCTCCAATCTGCAAGTTAAATGTCTATTAAACCTACACGCGAGTAAATATCGAATCCGCGAGTAAAATGTCTATTATACCTATACGCAAGTAAATATTGAATTCTCGAATCTGCAAGTAAAATGTCTATTATACCTATACACGAGTAAATATCAAATCATCGAATCCGTGAGTCGTTCATGGGATAATTATAATGGGATTTACCCACAGCGTGATTTTTAAGATCATGCTATAAAAGTAGCGCAAACGCTACAGGAAAATGGCTTTGTATGAAAAATAAATTTTCTAGCATTCTGTGCAGCCAGAGAATGTGGGAGTTGTAGTTTTTAAACATGTGAAAAGTTCCACACCCATGCTCTATATTATTACACTGTATTGCATCTTAATACATTCATTAGCCAATGGACATAAAGAAGAAACTTACTGCTAGCAGAGAATGCTGGAAGTTGAAGTTTTCAAACACGTAAAAAGGTCCCAAGTTAAACACCCCTGTGCTATACCATTAAGCTGTATTACATCTGGACACATGCACTTAGCTACAGGACATTAGAAGAAACTTACTACAAATAAGGAATGCTGTGATTTGTAGTTTTCAAACATGTGAAAGGTCACACGTTCAACACCACTGCTCTATACCATTAGACAGAATAACATCTAGACACATTCCCTTAGCTAAAGGCAATAAATGAGATGGGCAATGCTACAGATCAAAAACTATTGATGGCAATCATATGGGTTATAAATTTCCCTGTTGTGAACATCCAGCTTTTTACTACATGTGCAGTGATTTTTGCTACTAGTGATTAGTCCCTGTTTTGAACCAAACCTGGTTTTGAGATGGAACTGCAGGTTTATATAATTTACAGCGGAACTTTTGGAATTTCAAAATGGCTAAATGTTTTGTTGAAAATTTCTGTTGAGAAAAGATGAATTTTTTCCTCTACTTACCAGGATTTTCTTTTTCCTGGACTGGAACATGGCAGTGAGCACCATGAAGGGAACAGGAAGGGACAAGAAGTCTATTTAAATGCTGCCCCCTGCTTCAGTATTCCTGTCCTGGGCATGGACTCATCTGAAAACTAGTGTCAGAGTGTCATGCGCACTGCCCTGTTCCAGTCCAGGAAAAGAAAATTAGTGAGAGAGAGAAATTCTATTTGTTATACGATATCCACTTTATGGATTGAGCCCACAATCTGAAAAAATATGACAGACTGGTGGGGTCTCTCACATTCATAATTGGTTATGTTTTGGGTGGTCTTGAAAGGGACCAACAGGATGTTTCTGTCTCCATTGACGTTGGGATGCCAGTCTGCTTGATCTGAATTGCCTTGCTTTTTAAAGGAAAGCTTATCAGGAGGTGAAACTGGACAACTATTTTTTTTTTTTGTTGAGGTAAAAACATTGATTTTCCAGCAGTGATTTTGGAGATCATCTATTTTGGTCCAAAATTAGAACATGCCATTGCCAGACTGACAACATTCTCCTTCTAGCCACAGTCAATGCCATCAATTTAGCGGCAAACAAGAATCCATTGAGGCTTGAGCATCAAAATATGTAGCCACATTTGGAAGCTGCAATTTTTTCTTCCCTTGGAATGCCTCCATATATATTCAATGTCCTCTAACCATAATCTCTGGGCTCTACCTAACCCAGTGAAAGCAAATGCAGTTCTACATGCCGCACCTGCAACTGTATAGGCTTTCTTGCCGGCCATGAGATCTCTTAATGCAAAATCATTGTCAAGTTCAATCTTGCAACTCTACAAAAGGCTGCATCTACCTTTGGCCTTACATCCCAAAGAGTCACATCATTTTCTGCTAATTGGTACATATTAGAAAAAGATTGAACAAGAGCAAATTTTATTATACTCTTCTGAAATAATAGTAGCCAAAAGGTAAATGTCACAAGTTTAGTAAATATAAGATCTTCCTCTTTATCCAAGACTAATGTCTTCTATGTAGAATTAAAAGGGCATTCAGCAGAATCCTAATCAAAATATAAATTAGAAGTTAGAGGTGTAAACCTAAAACAAAACCTAAATGGTAAATAATATTTACCTAAAAGAAAAGCAAACATCTTCTCCAGAAGATAGCTCACCTTCTAGATTCCAGCCTGATATGGTTTTTACGAGAAGACATGACAGGCACTAAAAATGAGAGATTAAAGTGAGCTATTAACTAAGGAATGGAGACTTCTGGGTAATTTTCATGTGTTTTCCATGTGCCATGGCAGCTTTCAGGAAAACTATTCCTTTAAAAAGGTTTTTATAGTATTCCACAAGCTGAATGCAAAATCAGAGTGCCAACTACAGACCGGTTTGAAACAATAGTAACAAATGTAACCAAAAAAATCTCAGGGTCATACCTGAAAGACACTCCATGCAGCAGCCAGCCAGAGAGACTTTGAGAAGCTGTGGGAAATTTAAAAACATACTGAGGTTGATGTCTTTGCAACACGTTAGGAATGTGGAAAGAGGATCAAAATGTCCTATACAGCCTGATTAGTAGGGACCAAACCCCCCTTAACTGAGGCTATGCAGCAATAGTTAAGGGCTTCAGTGGGAGAGCACAAAAAAAAAAGAAGAAACACTACCCATCCAGTCCACTTGAAGGACAGGTTAAGACTGAGGCAGGGGTGAGGGGACAGCATTTAAAAAGACTCCCTCCACATGGTAAGCAGGGTTAACCCATTTATGCCCACTGCCATGTGTATGGAACAGGAAATGTGCTTCAATAGGGTTCTTAGCAGATTTTAAGTTATGTGCAATGCGTGGAAATGTATCTATCGTTATAAATAAATATTTGAGAAAAACTCAGGCTCCAGGCAGGAATGCTACAAAAAGTGGCTTGGCTTTATTCCTTTGGACACCATATGATATGTTTCAGGTCAAGACCCTTGGGTCAATCTCCTATAAACTTATAAATGATTTTATATAACAGGAAGGATACATTTCAATCCTAGGTGATGATTCTAACATTTCCCCTATAGTAGGCATAAATTTAAACTGTATCTCTTTTTATAATCGATTTAATGGAAAAGTAACCTAGAAAAAGGCAGTAATCCCCCTTTTAATTTGAGATTATTTATGATAGTTGGAGATATCCCTATCCGGAGCCTTGGGCACATGTACATAGTATCCAGCTACCCATGCCGAATACTGTTGAATATTTCTTAAGGCTCAGAACAGATGAGTACATCTACACTAAGCAACTAAACTGCAGCTGTAGACTGCCATTAGGTGCTTCATTAGCATCACTCACGTGGCACTTAGACAATGTGCTTCTCTGTCACTGGCCTGAAGGAAAATGGAACTGTCACTACTTGTAAACAACCAATATAAAGTGGAGGACCAGTTTCCAAATCCCAAAGAGGAATGAATATCACAATAAATGTTTATATAACATGAACCATACCATATCAATAAAGTATACAGTTATAATATTAATAATAACACCAGAGTCAGACTCTAGGATAAATATTTCAAGAGATCATATATCATGCTCTGGATATACTAATAAAACACAGTATAACACAAATAAAATAAATGTAAAGGTGCAAATTTATATGGAGCTAAAAAAACGACTGTGCTGGCCACATTCGCACAACATTTCAGGAAGTGATCTGCCCATTCCTCAGGTGTTTGTGAAAGGGGCAGATTGCTCCCTAAAACATTGAGTGAATGCGGCTAGCACAATATATTTTGAAAGCTGCATATGTGTATGCATTTACTCAAGTATTCTTATCTATAGGATTGTTATATCTGGGCATGGCAGTAAACCAATCGTCAAAGTTAACTTGATTAAGAAATGTGGACTATTGACCCATTTGTGGTTGAATTCATACTGAGAAAATTAGCATAAATATGACACAGGAACAATGGCTAATTATTTACTATTCCTTGTAATTTAATTAAGTAGGAATTATAGATACATTCACAATTTCACAATTGAATAATATGAAATAAGCAAAAGATAATGGCAACCGTTTATGTAGAGAAAATAGAAAAGATAACTCTTCTACGACTTTATTGAAATGTTATCAGTGCACTTTTTTCAAGTTTATGCTTTTTTAATACTTTTTTTAATGATATATATATTCTGAATTGGCTTTCTCAATTCAGAATGATTCCCAAAGATACATAAGGAAGGGGCACCACTAAGACCTATAGTCAGCAGCATCAACTCTGTAACATACAAAGTGGCAAAATACCTAGCCAACATCTTAGGACCATTGGTGGGAAGTTCTAAGCATCACATCCAGAACTCTCAGGATTTCACCAACAAGATTGAAGATATAGTACTCGGTGCAGAAGAGACTATGGTGTCCTTTGGTGTGACATCTCTCTTCACCTGTATACCCACCAAGGAGGCTGTTGACATGGTGTGAAAATGGCTAGGCCAAGACAGCACTCTTACCAGCAGAACTGATCTCAACCCAGAACAGCAGTGTTCCTTACTGGACTTCAGGGAGAATGGTAAACTGGAAGTAGAAGTGTGCAGAAAACCAACACACACAGATCAGCATTTGATGTTTGACTCCCACCACCCTTTAGATCACAAGCTGGGTGTCATCAGAACATCCCCACTAGCACAGAGGCGAAGGCTAAAGAAATGAAACATCACTGGTATTCAATTGAAATTGGTATATATTATATATATATAATAATATATATATATATATTATATATATATAGTTTGAAAAGGGTAGTAACATGATCAGTGAGGTGTTACGAAAAAATTGGCACATGTTAGCTCAGGCATATCCTGAAGTTGAAGAATTTAGAAACCCACCATTTATAACTTATCGTAAGGGTTATACAGTGGGTAATGGTTTAGTGAAATCTTGCTTTAATCGGGAGGGCTCGGGCAGGGTGACATTCCTTAGCAAACACAAGCCGGGAATGTATCCCTGTCTATGTTGTATTCAATGCAAATTTGTAGAAAAGGGATTGTTTTTAAACATCCGTCCACAGGGAAAGAATACCGGAATGGGGAATTATGTACTTGTGAGTCATCATACACAGTGTATGTTTTGTGGTGCCCCTGCGGACTGCTGTACATAGGGGAAACTACTCAGATGATAAAGTCCCGTATCTCACAGCACCGCTCCAGCATCCAAAAAAGGATGTTAATTTACCTGTGCCAAAACACTACGCAGAGGCGGGTCACACTGACAGTGACCTTAAATTTAGGGTGCTGGAGGTGGTGTTGAATCCGAGTAGGGGAGGGGATTGAAGTCTTCTTCTAAAAAAGGTTTGGTAGGTCCATCAACTTAAGAGCTTATACCCACATGGGTTGAATAAGGACTACGATCTTTACCATTATTTGAAATGGAATTGTATTTAAGCCATATCTGTCTTTCCCATGTACTTATGATATATTGTATTAACAGGGTAGTAGGGGTTAATCTAGATTGTGGGGATGGGTCATTGATGGAGATGTCAGTTCCTGTGGGGAGGGTATTTAATGTTTGAAAATTGGGTCAGCATGTGAGAGCCATTATTTGTACCTGACGAAGGGGGAAGTTATTCCCAAAAAGTAGTGCGCTACCTATGTGCTGAATAAAGAAATTGGAGCATAAATCCTGTGTGCGGTGTATGTCTGGTTTCCTATATATATATATATATATATATCATATAATACACCGCACTCATGTAAGTCCATGCAGAAATCTTTTATTATGAGGCTCGCTGTATAGCCGGGGCGACGTTTCGGGAACCACATGTCCCCTTTCTCAAGCCCACAGTGTGACGGCCATATCATAATACCAAACAGTTTATAACACACCAATGGTACTTCCTATATATACTCCTCCCTGCATGGACTTATTTTCAAAGAGTATAAAAATGCTTGCACTTTATAACTACCATGTTATAAATAAACCAATGGTAAATAAATTTTGAAATGCAATGGGCAAACAGATAAGAATACTATTAACATGACTGGAAGATTAACAGCTCAAGGGTAATCCTGTAATATATTGGGCATGTGACTTTTCTATTAAAAGAAAAGGTCAAAGGTGTCAGTGATTACAAGTCCACGATGATAAGCAAATATACTTTTACAAATTGTCCGAACAGCTTTGCTGTGTATGATAGTTGAGTTTTACACATAAAAGGTGTTTGCAAAGTAAAGGAGAATTCATTTTTTTATTTACATTTTATGTGAATACTTTCCTCCCCAGAACACCAATGCCTTGTAAGATACTATGCCAGCAAATAGCATTTATGTAGATGTAAGAATTGGATTATGCAACCAGGGCCATTTCTAGGCATAAATGATCTATTTAGACTGCTAGGGAACTGAGAGGGTAAAGTTTGTTAAGTTTTCTCCGCTGTGATCACTGCCGTTTTTGCCAGAATAAAAATAACAATTTAATTATCTAAACCGGCCTTGACAGGTACCACCAGAGATATAACTGTTAAGTTCCACTACTTAAGCACAAAAGAGAATTTTGGTGTTGGTCTGAACCATTTCAGATTTCAGATTTTTGCTGATCTTTCCCCTATCACATCCCTGAAGTGGAGAGATCTGAAACATGTTGGCTGTGGGCTGCCCACAAAGCCTATGTATTCATAGAGCCTTAATCAAACATGTCTCTACCTACCATAAATTATTTCAAACTAAATTCAAACTTATGGAAAAGCAGATCCATACTCTGGAGACTAGAATTGCGGTACAGCCTGCTGCCACTCTGGCGGCCTCTCTGTGCTCTCTAAAATAACAAATGCAAAGCCCACTGAATGAGAGAGTGAAGAGGGTTTTTTGGCAGATGTGTCCATTTTACACAAAATCCCAAAATAATATTTTTGAAAGGGAAACTGACTATATTTTAGAATCTGGTTTCCAGGTTAGCTTTATCATCGTTTAAACACATTTACAGTTCTTTCCTCACGGGCTGTGCACACTGGGCGGTCCTGTCTGGAGCCCGGGAACTAACTGGCCCACCCCGGCTAGCTGTCTCCCATTTGTCAGCGGCCATGTCCCGACTTCCTACATGGGAGAGCGCATCAGGTTTCCTTTCCCAGAATATGGTCCAGATGGACCATATAGCGCTCATGCCAAACAGAAAATGGCTTTGGGATTAAATGCTCTAAATTCTACTCTATTTTATTTCCTTTTTGAGGGGTAGCCTGCAACCTTTCCCTCTGTCTGTGTTCTAGTGAATGTCTTTGATCTTAATCTGAAATTATATTTGCCAATTCTGAAGTGTTGTGAGGGAGTTGTTAGACAAAAGAAAAGCCACAAAAGTCACATAAATATATGCTTTATTGAAGACATATCATATGCTGGGCTCTACATACACTGTATAATGTAGAATTAATTATCCATTTGTTGCATTTAATGCCTGTATGTTCTTGTTGTCTGGCCTTAAATAAAACTTGCATTAAACTAAAAAAATAACACTTTCAACAATGTCAAAACAAACATGCCTATTAAGAGAGTTTATCTTTTTACAGAATTACTGAAGCTTCCAGAAAAAAACTTTATCTGGCTGTATGCATAAAAGAGGAACAGAATTCTAGGTTATGGGTCAAGAGAAACAGGAAGACACAAATGAGTATAAAGCAAAAAAAAAAACATACAAAACAGAATGCCTTAGTAACTTAAAAGAAGTATTGACAAGGCTATGAAGGCCTAGCTATGTTCCTGGAAGCTGGAGAACTACAATGCCCACATCTTATAGCCTTGGTCTTTTACAATAAAGAGCCCTTTGTTAAGTGAAATATTGACTGTAATAAGAAAACACCAACAGAACTAAGAAGTATTTTTCTTATTGTTGGCTGTTTTATAAGCATTTGCCAGGTTGGAAAAATATTGTACATTTATGTTTACTGTTGCTGTTGTAACCTCCCAATTTCTTAAGGTATTATGGGAGTAGTATGTTGTAGTAAACACCAGATGCAGGGAAGCAGAATGTGGATCCTTGGTATTCTTTTCATCCACAGCCTTCAGTTCGGTGGTTTTTAAACAGTATGTTTTTATTGTTTGTCACTTTTTGTGTAGGAAACAGCAAAGAAATTGTTAATTTAATCATGCTAAAAAAACACTTTTGTGTACATTTGTTTTTTGCAAATAGTTTATTAAATCAGTATTCAAAGGTTGTACCTCTGCTGATATGATTGCATTGTAAAACATTAGATGTACTTAAAGGACAAAAAAAGCTTCAGAACAACACTGTACCAGAAGGCAGAACACCTTGATATTTAACCAGTAATCTGTGTCTTACCTCTCATTTTGATACAGGTGCTGGGAAATTTACCTAAATAACACATTGTTTGTGCTTTACTTCACAGCATTCTAATATCACACAGTTTGGTCAATGACCATTAAGTTCTGCACATGCTCAGTTCTTAGCTATGGCAGAAACTTGTTACATTTGGTCACAGTCATTAATAATCTCTAGCCAATCATTTAGACAGATAAAACAAGGAAACATGTAACTGAGGTCAGGAGGTGTGGTCTGACACTGCGCATACACATATATACTTCATCCAGTTCTTAACAGGCTTACATTTACTTTAATACAATTTACAGGAGTGGTAAATTTTGGATCGTTAGCACAGTACTATTTCCAAAAACATTTGGAAATGGCGCTGTGCTCTAAAATCCATCTAAAACCCACGTTAACCCGAAATTTCATCGGGTTAATGTGGATTTTAGAAGGATTTTGGCCGTATTAAATCTCCCCCATAGTTTCTTATTTGTGCATAAATGGGCGCTTTATGTAACCGGGGGTGAATGTAAAATGTAGGACTTTTTTTTTTTTTACTGAGAAATGGGTTAATTTGGTAATTTCCCAATATCTATTTAGACCAGTGCTTGATTGCAAATTAGTTGTTAAAAAGTATGTCCACCCTTGAAATTTTTTTTTGATATATCATTCAACCTGTCCCCCCAGCCCCAACTGCTTTACTTACCTTCCCTCTTTCCTCTGCCGCACTGCCAGGCCCTCTGCTTGCGAGAAAATGCAAGCAGACGGGCGGGACCGGCAGTCGCGTCTGTGATTGGCTGAGCGGCAGCCATTCACGGACGCGGCTGCCGGGAGTTCAGTGTGGCGGAAGAAAGAGGGAAGGTAAGTAAAGTTTGGGACACTTTCTAAAATAACAAATATAGCGGTTAGGGCAGGGGGGACAGGGGGAATGATATATGGAAAGGGTTGTATGCTAGGGGTAGGGAATCCTAATCGGGAGGGAGAGGGAGGAAGAGGGAAGGAGAGGGAGGGAGAGGGAAGGGGAGGGAGGGGGAGGGAGGGGGAGAAGGGCTGCAGTACGCATGCCAAACTTCTCCCGGAGGCCAGATAGGAGGCAGAGTCCTATATGGACTCTGCTATCCTCCTGGTGGGCAGTTTTTGGGACTTTGGGGGGGGAAGGACTGCAGGAGAACCATATGGAGCTGGGATGTGAGGTAAGGATTTTATTACACTACATGATGGGGCCATTACTTGGGGGGATTATCGTTTTGGGGGTAGACATGCCCTTTAAGTTTTTCACTATCTCTGAAGCAGGGTCTCTACTTCCCATTGCCAGTGTTTGGTAGATGGGTGGAAGATGAGGGTTGATCTGATTTTGGTTCTAAAAAATAAATACTTTTAAATGGGCTCAGATTACATTGTTTGGGATTTTGTTTTCACTGTAAAATCAAAACAAAAGACAGGCTAAATAAATCAAACTAAAAAAGTAAATGGTACCTTACTCTGAGATCCTGCAATGCAATAAGAGGTTTTGGAACTTACAGCAATGCCGGCTCTCATCAGGTATTAATACAGTAAATATCTCCAGTAAAAATAAAAGCCTGCTAACCCTATATTACATCAGGTAACACAGATTTTTTTTAAAAAAAATCTGGAACCAGTGGGTACTAGGGATCAGCTTCAATAATCCATGTCCTTTTTTGGTGGACCTACGCAGTGTACATTGCTGTACATTCAACACTTTACCTGCTCTCTAGTGCACTGCAGATTAAAGCAGGGAAGCTGAAGCCTTGCCCCTAGAATCGGACAGTAAATTATATTACAGCACAGCTGATTTTGTATTGTTCTGCAATGCACGTTGGCTTGACAATCTGCAGGCTAACTACAGTAACAGCTTTTCAAAGACTTCCATAGAGACAATGAATAATGGGGTCAGGGGACATGGACAATATGTTCACATGCACACAAGGCTCTTTGAAGACTACATGGGCTGTGGGTTGTAGTGGCAAAAACATGGACACTACTTAATTACAGAATCTACTTCTTATATGTACTAAATGCAACGTACTAGAGAAGAATCTTACAATGTATAGGTGTTCTGGGAAGAAAAGCTTCTACATTAGGATTAAAGATTAATAAAATAATTTTAGTTCTCCTTTAAATGTCTGTGGTTATAATCCCCACATAAATTATTGTTTATGCACCTCACAAATTTACAATATATTACAATATTCAATAAGTATTACATGTACAGTATACAAAAGTACAATTTATAATGTTTGGAAAAACACTTAAAGTAAATGGCTTCTGCTCTACTCATCTCAAGTTTAGCAATTTAATATACAGAAACTGAGTGTGAGAAAAACCTAATAGAAGCATTTAAAGGTACTTCATTTTTTATAAGTAGCACTTAAATTGGGAGGAGAATTGTCTAGAGATCACATGGGTGCATTGTCTCTTACATTTATTGCTTTAATGTTTAACTATACTGCATTTTAATGTTCTGCATGTTTTTAAGGGCCAAGCATTTCCAGTAATTATGCTTTAATCGCATATTTGCAAAGATCTGAAAACAATTAAGTTCACAATTCATTCAAATACAATTCATTACTGGCAAATTTTAATGTATATACAGCATGGGTAAACAAATCACATTAGGTGTTTTATGATTATTATAAGTAATGTTGTTAATTGTTAGAGGTATAAAAGGAATTAAACACCTGTAGTATCTGCAAATTGTACAACAATGGGGCATTTTAAACAGCTAAGGTAGATTTTTTGACTGAATAATTTCTCTTGAATAATTTTATATTATTTTATTGCTATAATTGGACTCTGATATGTATATGGTGTCAATTTGGGAAACAACTTTTAGAAAAGGAAAAAAATAGAAATTTTTTTTTAGAAGGATCTGAAAGAACAACAAATCTAACTTAAGGTGGCCATACATCTATAAGATTTTACTTACCCGACCGAGCGCTCACCCGATGTTCCTTCGATTCTGCCGGAACCACTTCTCCCGATCTTACATTCGACCGACATGTGATCGCAAAATGAATGGGATTTTGCGATCGCATGCCGGCCGAATGTAAGATCGGGAGAAGCGGTTCCGGCAGCATCGATGACCATCAGGTGAGCGCTCAGTTGGGTAAGTAAAATCTTTTATAGATGTATGGGCACCTTTAGGAATGACTTATAGAACAGAGAATGCAGGATGGCTGGTAAAACACAAACAGGGAGATGTAATAAAAGTTCTTAATGTTAAAAATGGTGCTAATTTTGCCCCAACCAATCAGATGCTGGCTTTTAAATGGTAACTAACATCTGATTGGTTGGGGGCAAAGTTAGCACCCTTTTTAACAATAAGAACTTTTATTACATCTCCCTGAAAGAATACTCTTTATTTATAAAACTGATGCAGAAACACAATATACAAAATGGGACTGTTAACATTTTTTGACTTCTTTCTTTCTTCTAGATACTTAATCTGTTACACTTTACCACCTGCTTAGGTAATCAAAAAAAATTCAGGCACCAATATTATTACTGACTTATCAAACAAGGAGTGTAAGTGGTCAAGTTCAACAAATCCTCCAGTATATTAAAAGTTAAGTAAAAACATTTGAATAGACTCGTAAAGTCACCTTTTTAAAGCATAAGAGAAACTCTTCCCTCACTGAAGACAATGTTCAGTGGTTAGAATAAATCTACAAGACATGTTACACTTTACTTAAAGGAGCATCCACACCACTTGAGCGTGCAGTCCTTGTTTTGATAATTATTGTATTTAGAAGAAGTAGCTCAGTGTCTAAGAAAAATCCCCACAAATATAGTAATACTACATGCTAGTGCTAGGAGTGCTATTACATGTTATGGTGGCCATATACATATACAATCGGCTGATCACCCCATGGAACTTTTCTGTTACAGGATTTGTTTTAGTCATTAGTTATTTTATTAACAAACTTTGGGCCTGATGCAATAAAAGGTGTAAAGGTTTGCCAATGCTATTAATATGCAGCAATCAGATGATATATAACTGCGGTATGATATCTAATTTCTCTGGTGCATTGTTCACTAATCGGTCATATCAGAGGACACGTGGACATCCTTTAATATTAGAAGAAAAGAAGTTTGATCTTCAGGTTAGGAAAGGTTTCTTTACATTGAAACTGTGAAACTGTCTTTTACCAGATATGGTAATGGCAAGTTCATTAAATAGCCTTAAAAGTGGGTTGGGTAAGTTTCTAAAATTAAAAAATATTGAGAATTATTGGTATTAATACATATAGTTGTGGTAAATCCATTGATCCTTTCTGATTTAGAGTCAGACTATAAAGTTTGGACTAGATGGACATGCTTTTATTCAACTGCCGACTATCTCACTTTGTAATTAAATAACCCAATAAAAAACTAACATCTGATTGGTTGCTGCAAATGATAGCCCAGACAACCTTTTGCACCTCCTCTTATATTTTTTCTTTTAAGTTTAAAGGGAAATTTTAGTAGAAAATATCTTAATTTTTAAAATTCTTAGTTTATTATGCACACCTAGTTATTCTATATATTCTCTTCCATTTTGAAAAATCAGTTGAATTTATACCCCTTGCTATTCCCTGCTGTTGACATTTTAGGTTCTGTAACAGTCCTTCTTCTTTCCTTGGAATGTTCCAAACAGTAATTGATACTGATTGGCTGTTGGATGGGTCAGATATGTTCAGATCTCTACCAAGCAACAGAATCAAAATGCTGAATGGGCAGGTTAACATCATTTGGATGGAAAAATATGGCTCCTGTATATGTATTTGCACTGAACTTCCCCTTTAACAGCAAGCAAGATTTGGTTAATTCCATTCCTCTGCCTAGGATCCAGTCCCAAAATTCCATATGTTGTTTATATCAGTCATTTAGCAATTAGTCATGAAGGATACTTACCAGATGTGGGAAGAATTCCAGGGAGTGAACAGCTTTAACAGAGTTGTAAGTATTAATTTTAGTTAGAGCTTTAAAAAGTATTTAGGTGGCATATTCTGTATTGTCATCTGTTTTATTTGTATTATTATTTATCCATATTGTTGTTTGTGGGGGCCCCTTTAGGCTTGTTTTTTTTTTAAACATTTAGTATACTGCTTTCTTGTTTTTCTTCCTCCCTATCCTTTATAAGTGTAAAGTTATCTGGCCTTAACGCTGAAATAATTAATAGGTTTTACTTTTACATTTAATTACTATGTTGATTTTAATTAATGCTTTTGCTTTGATCAAAGTATTGTGTTGCATTCAGTGTAAGTTAAAATAAGCAGTATGAGATCTTGATAAAATTAATAATGACCAAATGGATATAATTAATGTTTTACAAGTCCTCCTTCAGTATGTCCAAAAAAAGAAGGAAACAATTTCTTTCCTTGCAAAGTATGTTTCAGACAATTAAAGAAATACGGTTACCCCTAATTGAAAAAAAATGATCTGCTTCTGTTAACAGCAGATTAACAATTAGACTTTGACTGCATTTCTAACTCTGCCTCCCCCTCCAAACAGTTGGGGACTGAAAGCAAATTTAGTTGCTTTACATCTCATCTGTTCATTTTCTGCCTGAAATACTCAGTTGTACTGAGGCACTAATCCTGAGCTGTCAACACCTCTGTGTGATTGTCATTTCATAGAAGAACCACTAATTAATTGATCGAGAACAATTGCATTCACCTCCAGGCCTCATTAGTTGAATACAACCTGAAGACTAGGAATTTTCATATTTTAGCATAATTGATTTATCCGGTAACTCAGTACCTTTTGGCACAAAGAAAAATATGACCTTCAGATTAGATTAATATTTTAATGCATCCCCAATATTTAAAAAGAATGCAGATATAAATGGAGAGGATCTTTGTTTTGAATCTTTACTAGTAACACAGTAAAATCGTATTAAAGGTTGAATACATACATCATACATCCTTCTAGTCCAACTTTGTAAGACTACTTAACAGCTGATTTAGAGGAAGGCAAAATAAAACTGCTAAAAAGGGGGATGGGGGGAAGATTCCTTCATGGATCATCAAGAATTATATGTATATTTGCCAGTAATGTTAATATACTGTATGTGAGATTTGAAAACTTATGAAGCCCACTCTTAAAGCTATTCAACTCTTCTTCAGCTATTGAACTTGCCATTACAACATCTGCTGGAAGTCAGTTCCATAGTTTCTGCAAAGGCTGGGTACACATGGACACATTTTTCAACCTCACCGACTGGAAGCCACTAACGAGTGGTTGGCCAGGATGAATCACAGTTGCCGTGTCTATAGCAGACCGCATGTCAATATATATGGTGAAGTTCAAAGCCTAATACCACCCGATGTGCAGCCTATTTAACCAATAAACTACACACCCTTCCAATCAGTAAAGGGAGGGGGGAAGGAAATGTGCCTTTTTACTCCTTCATAGGTAACAAAACAGGTGCAACCACTAAGTTGTTTTAGAAACCCAGTGGCAATAGCTCACCACCATCTTTTCCTACGAGTAAAAAAATGTGGTTTTATTTACTTACTTACAAATATGTAGTTTGCTTTCTGAAGAGATTTAGTGTGGATTTTTTTTTAAACTTGGGATTGTGGTGAAGGTGAAATTGACTCTTCAGTGTATTAAATTACTATTGCCCTGTGCTATAACGCATGCCTTTTTTACAAATAGCAAATTGTTGCTTCAAGGATTAGTTAATGGATGGTAGCTTTGGGAAATAACCAGCAAGGATATTTGGAATTCCAGAAATAGCTAAAAGTGATTTAAATCATGCAAGGTTAAATCGAAATGATACTAAAATCCAAATAATTGAAAAGGAGCTTTACATTGAGTCACCTATCAATGGAACAGAGGATCAAATCTAAAGTGCATATAATGTCCCTTTTCCAGAAAAAATGATGAAATCTGGAAAACCAGTAAACCCTGCTATACCCACCAATCTCCCTGACGCTCCCCCCGTGCGCACACACCCCTGATCCCTCCAGGCGCCGGCACTAGTTAGATGATGTCACGCGCACAAGCTTTTGGTCCCGGCGTCCATGCATATTTACATCTGTCTTTTAGTATATAGGATCTGTGTTTTTTTATATCATTATGTTGACCTTAAACTGAAAAGGTTACGGTTCTATTACTGTGTTTTAGCCAGGATTTGATTTGTATCTGCAGAAAAGATTCTCGTTTTTCAGGCAGAATTTTTGCAGTAAAACTGCAGAATGCACATTACTTGCCACCCAAAACAATAAGAGGGGGCAGAGCCAAATAGGTGGTATTCATTTGGTCATTGCCAAAACAAAGACAATTTTGCAGGAAGAACATAATCAAGTAAAACCAGCTGGAATTACAGAAAGCCTAGCTCTGGCAGTAAGCAGACTAGTCTGCAGTAAGCAGACTAATCTTTCTTCTTCCAGTTAAAGGGGTGTGCTGGACTTCTATATTCTAGTATTGTACCTGTTGTAATCACAAACAGGCTGTGAAAGTGTTAATAAGTGTTTGGTTTTTTTTTTCCTCTCTTTCTGGCTCTTGCACTAATTGGTGTGGGGGTTGGGGCCTATTAGTTAAATAGGATTCACAGTTGTTGGGCCTGTGGTTTGGACCTAACAAAAGGAAGTTTCCTGTGAGTGAAACAAACTTGTGAGTGTCCCTTTCTCTTAAGGACCTTGATCTCAAGGACATAGAAAAAGAAGGACATTGAAACAAGAAGGGCAATTAAACAAGGTTTGTGCATCACTGTGTTGGTGTGGTGTATTAGAAGGGACAGTTTTGTCAGTACCATGCAATGTGCATCATGCCACACGTATAGGAACCTGGAGCAGACGTCTGTGTCTATGTCTGTGTCAGGTGTGAGTGGGTTGCCCGTTTGGAAGCTGAGGTGGAGAGTCTAAGCTTGCAGCACAGCATTGCGGGGATTGTCAGAACTGGGGGGTCAGCAGGCACTGGCTGGGGCCAGTATAGAGGTGGGTGGAAGAGGGACAAGAAGGATGAGGAAGGAGGTAGTTTTGTTAGGTTACTAGGGGAAGTGGGGGACGAAGAGTAGGGGGGCTTCTTCCCAGATGTCCATCCCAACAGATTTGCCGCCTTAGGTAATGAAGTGGAGGAGGACACTCGGAATTAGCGTGTATGGAGGGGCTAGTCCTTGAGCACCCAGGGGCTGCCATCTCTGATACAAGGGAGGAGGAACGATGGGTCAGGAATGCAAGGCAGGTGGTTGGTAGGGGACTCCATTATAAGGAAGGTATAGGGTATTCTGCCGCCCAAGACCCTACATGCCGAACTGTGTGTTGCCTGCCTGGTGTAGGTTCGGCATGTGGTGGATCGTGTAGACAGATTATTGGGTGGGGACGGGTGTGACCAGCGGTCTTGGTTCACATTGGTGCCAATGACAAAGTTAGAGGGTGAGGTGAGGTCCTTAAACATGATTTCCGAACTAGGGGCCAATAAAAGCAGGACCTCCAGGGAAGTGTTTTCAGAAATACTACCGCAGCCACGTGCTAAGCCAGGGAGACAGCGGGAGCTTAGGAGCATTAATGCGTGGCTAAGAGAGTGGTGTAAGGAAGAAGGGTTTGGGTTTATTGAGAACTGGGCAGGCTATGCGGTCGGCTACAGGCTCTTTAGTAGGGATGGGTTGCACCTCACTGATGGTGGTGCAGCTGTTTTAGGGAGAAGATGGCTAGAGGTGTTGGAGGAGATTTTAAACTAGGTTTGGGGGGGGAGGTTATTAGCAGTCTCACTGGGATAGATAGTCCAGGAGGAAAGCAGGGTGTAGATAGGCCAGTGGTGGCGGAAAGGGGGTGGGCTAGCATGGATAGGGGGCATGTGTATAAAGTGTACGAATAAATTACAGGATCGAATCTAAAATGTATGTTTTGCAAATGCGAAAAGCCTGGCTGACAAATGGGTGAATTGGAAATTATGGCATTGAATGAAAAGTATGATGTATAGGTATAGCAGAAACGTGGTTGAACAGTTTCTCGCGACTGGGCTGTAAATATAGAAGGATATGCCTTGTTTGGCAGGACGAACATAAAAGGAAAGGGGAGAGTATGTGTTTATGTAAAAAAGATTGAAGCCAAATTTAAAAGAAGAGATAACTGGTGATATGGATGATAAAGTGGAGGCAATATGGTGTGAATTAGGCAACAGGAAAGGGGGTAATGTCATTGTTGGTGTCTGCTATAACCCGCCAAATGCTAGCAAGAGAGGAGGTGAGGCAACTTCATATGCAGTTGGCAAGGGCTGGCAAGTTTGGGGATGGTGCTCATTATGGGGGACTTCAATTACCCTGACATTGATTGGTGTGGTAACTGCCATCACAGAAAAAGATTCCTGAATTTGCTGCAGGATAATTTTCTCTCACAGGTGGTTGAGGTTCCTACTAGAAAAGGAGCTCTGTTGGATCTGGTAATATCTAACATTGTGGAGCGCATTATAGATATAAGGTAACTGGAGCTTGGGAATAATAACCATAAATATGGCATTTGACTTTGTTAACCCAGCGCACTTTTCCTTTCGATAACAAAGACATTTATTTCAGAAAGCAAATTTTCCCAGGTTAAAAGCAGCTCTTCAGAATGTCAACTGGGATACTGTATTATCAGGATAAGTACTGAACAGATGTGGACTGTGTTCAAGGGGATTTTAAGCCAGTTAACATCTAAATTTATACCCTTGGGAAATAAATGTAAAAAAAATAAATCCACGCCCATGTGGCTGAATTCTGATGTAAAGAGAGGCAAATGGTAAGAAGAAAAAGGCATTAAAACCTTTAAGGCCGAGGGAACGGAAAGGGCCTTTAGGGATTATAAAAACTGCAACAAGGAGTGTAAGAAAGCAATCAAACTAGCTAAATTAATAATGAAGTTATATACTGAAGAAAGCATCACTAAGCCTAAACATTATTTTAAGTACATTAATAAGAAGATGAGGACTGAGAATGTGGCACCATTATTAATGGGATAAGTTAGTTACGGAGGATGGCGATAAAGCAAATGTCTTGAATAATTTTTTTTCCTCTGTATACACTATAGAAGATCCAAGTACAGACATCATAGAGTATAGTAGCAATAATGGTATAAAAGATTCAAGTGCACTTTGGTTAACCGAGGATATGGTACAGAAAGAACTAAAAGAAGGTTATATTAATAAATCTCCTGGACCGGATAAAATACATCTCTGGGTACTTAAGAGCTAAGTTCAGTTTTATCTAGCCATTGTTTCTTATTTTTGCTGATTCCCTCATGTCCGGTGGTGTGCCTCTGGATGGAAAAAGGCTGATGTTATTCAATATTCAAAAGGGTAGTCGTTCACGCCGGGTAATTACAGGTCTGTAAGTTTAACTTCAGTGGTGGGGAAGATCCTGGAAAGTTTAATATAGGGAACATGTTCTAGAGTATGTTTCAAGGACTGACATTATAAGTAGTACCAGCATGGATTGGAGGAATAGATCTTTCAAACTAACTTGCTTGGCTTTTTATGAGGAAGTAAGTAGAAATTTAGACCTGTGTATAGCAGTAGATGTATTTTACTTGGATTTTGCAAAGGCTTTTGATACAGTCCCCCATAGCGACTAATGAATAAGCTAGGTCTGTTGGTCTGGGGAGTCACTTGTACATGGATGAGAAATTGGTTAATGATAGGATGCAGAGAGTATGTTTTAATGGGCTTCATCATTATGGACAAAGTGCTAAGTGGGGTGCCAAGGTTCTGTGTTGGGGCCGCTTCTATTAATATCTATTTATTAATGATTTGGAAGTGGGTATGTCAGCAAGGTTTCTGTGTTGCCTGACGACACAAAACCTTGTCGACCATTAAAACTTCAGAGGATGTGCAATCGTTGTGCAAGGGGGATTTAGATAGATTATCACATTGGGCTGCTAAGTGGCAGATGAAATTCAATGTTGATAAATGTAGGTGATGCATTTTGGACTTAAAAATCCTTGTGCTACTTATACTATAAATGGCTCTGTGTTAAGTGAACCCTGTTGGAAAGGGATCTTGGAGTTTTGGTGGATAACAAACTTAAGGTAGCAAGCAGTGCCAGGCGGCAACAGCCAGAGCCAGCATGGTATTGTCTTGTATAAAGAGAGGTATGTATTCAGGAGGAAAATGTAATTCTCCCTCTTTACAAAGCGTTGGTAAGCCTCATTTGGAATTTGCAGTGCAATTTTGGAATCCTGTGTACAAAAGGACATCTTTGAAATGGGAAGGGTTCAGAGAAGGGCAACTAAATTAATAAGGGTTGGGGGAGCTTGAATATGAAGAGAGACTGGAAAAGTTACAATTATGTACGCTGGAGAAAAGGCGCTTGCGTGGGGATATGATTACTGTGTATAAATACATTAACGGGCCACACAATACTCTATCTGGGGCATTGTTCACCAGTAGAACATGTCAAAGGAAACGAGGACATCCTTAAGCTTGAAGAAAAAGGTTTAGGCTTCAAGCTATGAAAGGGTTTTTCACTGTGAGAACGGTAAGCTATGGAACTGTCTTCCATGGGACGTTTAATGCAGTTTCATTGGTCGTTTAAAAAAAAGCTGGATGAGTTTCTGCAAACAAGGAATGTTTGCAAGTTACTGGTATTGATACATAAGTAGAGTTGATCCAGGGAATTTCCGATTGCCACTTGGAGTCAGGAAGGAATTTTTTCCCCCTTCATAAATTTGGTGTTTTTTTTTGCCTTCCTCTGGATCAACATTAGGCGGAAATGAGGATATTGCTCAAGATGGGTTGGACGGGATGGACGTATGTCTTTATTCAACCTCAAATACTATACTAAATCAAAAGATTGTGCACTTTGGCTAGAAAAAAACCTCTTGCCCAGCAGTACTATCTAATTTCTGACAACAGAAATTAAGACTTCTTTTCAAATTGGGTGCTAAAAGTTATGATTTGGACCTGGATCGAAATGTCACCAAGATAGGAAGATACAGAAAGAGCTTTGTTTATAAAAGATATTGGGATAGATAAAGATGGTGCACCCTGTAAGGTTTGTATGTTCAGATAAACTGCCTTATTACTACCGTATATACTTGAGTATAAGTTGACCCGAGTATAAGTCGAGGTACCTATTTTTACCTGGAAAATTAGTAAAACATGATTGACTCGAGTATAAGCCGAGGGTAGAAAATAGGACCACAACTCCTACTCATTCTGTATTGTTTTGAGGCTTTAGTTGCCCTTTAAATGGACAGCAAAATTCACATACAGTTGTCCCATACAGTAATAGCCAATCCATTATGGCTATTACTGTAGGTGACTACTGTATGGGATTCTGCTGTCCATTTAAAGGGCAACTAAGCCTCAAAACAATCAGAATCAGAAGGAAACAATATATACCATCCTCCAGATTCTGTATTGTTTTAAGGCATTAGTTTGCCCTTTAAAAGGAGAGAATCCCACACACTAACCCCCCAATACTTGCCACTCCAGATGTTTGGAAACTACAACCTCAGCATGCTTTAGTTGTCTGGGAGTTGTAGTTTCCAAACATCTTTTTTTTTTTTTTGGAAACTACATCAAATTCACAGCCATCGCTTTCTAGACTTTAGAATTACTGTCCTGTAGTAAAATAGTAAAAAAGTGCCAAAGATAAATTAGCCTCTACGGGGGGGGGGGGATGTCTTTGTCACTCTTTGCATTTTATCATTGGTCACTTAGAGATTCACGAAGAGGATGCTGTGTGGGTGGGTTTTTTTAAGGAAGTGGGAAGTGTGATGTTCTGACGATCCTGCTTTGGGATTGAAACATGTTAACACAATAAACGGTTATTTTGTCCATGAAGTCCTGTGAGTGCGTCCCCCTTCTGGATTGAATACTCGTATACCCATATTTGACGGCACCCGGGCGGTCTACCTTGATGAGAGTGATTACCTGCTTCTGCTGTACTATATATATATATATACACATCTATACAGCATACGTCTGCACTCTAACTCGACGCGTTTCAGCGGCTGAAACGCGTCGAGTTTGAGTTTTACTATGAATAAAAGTTTGTTATAAAAGTCCAGCGGAGTGCCTCAGACATCTTTATATATATTAACTATATATAAATTATATATAAAAAACCCTGTAGTGATGTCTGCACTCAGTCTTTCCTTCTCCTTACTATGTATATATTGTATATATTTTATTTTATGTCGGGTGCTTCAAGGAACACAGATGCTTGGTACTGTACATATAGTAAACCAAAAAATAAAGAGGTTCAGAGCACTCCTTCTTCACACGAAAGTTTTATTTACGTTTCAGTGCTTCACGAGCACCTTCATCAGAGGATGAAGGTGCTTGTGAAGCACCGAAACGTTAAATAAAACTTTCGTGTGAAGAAGGAGTGCTCGAACCTCTTTATTTTTTGGTTTACTATATATATATATATATATATATATCCAATTCTTTATCCAATTCTTTATTGTCATATCATCCAATTTATGATCTTCATATTATTCTTTATCCAATTCTTTATTGTCTTCTTTATCCAATTCTTTATTGTCATATCATGTTGACGTGTTTCAGTCCCCACACGGACTGTCCTCAGAACAACCATTCCCATATGCCAAACACCCTTAAATACCCTCGGTTCCCCACGTGCTCCCTCCACCAGGCTGTGTCATAAACCAGCATAAGCCAAGCGGATCCCCTCCGCACACCATCAATCCCCAATACTTACATTCAGGCTGTGCTGGTGGATACATGGTCCCGGGTGGGCGGACAACTCAGTCTGCATGGTGCTACATCATCAGATCACATCCGACTCAGTATATGACTCAGCGTATGAGCCAATGTGCGGACTCCTCGGTCGCCACGTCATGGCCACATCACCCTACCCGGGGGAGTATCGGAAAACGAGAATGCTCATTCGCTAATTCACGCCCATAAGGGAGTGTATCATCCTCCAACGGGGAACTACAGCAAATCCCACCCAACTGTCAATACGGTGTCCAATCAGAAGTCACCATGGGATATACCCATCTAGAACGAATATGCCTAGCCGGCATATTGCTTTATCCAATTCTTTATCCAATAAAAATTGGATAAAGAAGTCCTGTGAGTGCAGTCATTTGGAAGAGGACTTTATATATGTGTATTGAATTTGCACCCAGGCGGTTGTACCTTTGAGACGTGAGTGCTTTCTTTATGGACAAAGATATATATATATATATATACATATATATATATATATATATATAAAAGAGCGATATGAGCTGCACTCGCACTTGCCTAGTTTCACGCCCGGGTGCTTCCCGATGAGAAGGAACACAAACAAGATAATGGAGAGTGGGGCACTCCACGGGACTTGTACAATTTAAAAACTTAACTTTTATTGATAGAAGTTCACATGAGTCAATGATCTCGGCCTATACCTAGCCGTCAATGATGACGGCTAGGTATAGCCGAAATGCATTGACTATTGGATGCTTCTATCAATAAAAGTTAAGTTTTAAATGTACAAGTCCAGTGGAGTGCCCCGACTCTCCCATTATCTATCTATCTATATATATATATATATATATATATATATATATATATATATATAAATAAATCGCTGGTGTTGGAGCGGCACTCTCATAACATCCGATATGGCCACCCGGGTGCTTCCTATGGAGCAGATACAATAAGGGTAGGGGGAAAGGAGCACTCCTGGGATTTGTGAAAAACTTCTTTATTGGAGGCCAAACATCAACGCGTTTCGGTCCGCAAAGGACTGTTCTCAAGACAATGTACATTAGTGTACAAACTAGTTAAATACCCACTTCCTCGCACTTGATCACACCACCCACTCGTGATGTCATATACTCGCCCACCTCCGTCCTCCCACTAGTTCCAATGCCGTCTCCCATTTCGGCTCAGTCCAGATTTATAAAGCAGAATTTCTAATGGAAGTCCCAGAATAATGGATCCTCCTTTCTTTCAATCTAGAAGCCAAGATGCGGAAGACCGTTTTAAGTAGGGGTTAAAGGGAGAGGAACGGTGCCCTTATTGGTGCTAGTGTTCTAAAATACATAAATATATAAATAAACATTAAAAACACATTCAATGATGCCCAAGCCATGGCACCATAATATAAATACAAATACCTATGTGCATATATGTAAATACACCATCAGTGAATACAATGTAACGCATTTCTCATAGGGATAAAAGGATTAAAATATGTAAAACCTATCTATGGACAATTTTAATGGAGTATAATCTCCTAGTAGTATTCAGGGTGCTAACGGGTAGATCTAGTCCATTCTATATAAAGCACGAGAGTGAGCAAACCTCATTTAGTCCCTTCGAAGACATGGTGTTCAATATTTTTATCCATTGGACCTCTCTTTGGAATAGAGCTCTCTCCCTATCTACACCCTCCACTGGTTTGACAAAATCTATGGCCATCTACTTATGATTGGCCAAGGTGTGTTGGGCCACTTTGAAATGTTTCGCCACTGACTGTTCATAGTTGGTCAGTGTATTATTTTGTGAACCACTGGAATGATCAGCCAAAGCCTCCCTAATGGCCTTTCTGTGATTGGCCATATGATCTTTTATACTCGTAGTCGTCTTGCCCACGTAGTATAAGTCCCATGGGCTTATAAATAACATAACTACTAAGGCAATCGACAATCTTGAAAGGGCACATTGTCTTGAGAACGGTCCTTTGCGGACCAAAATGCGTTGATGTTTGGCCTCCAATAAAGAAGTTTTTTCACAAATCCCAGGAGTGCTCCTTTCCCCCTACATAGCATGGGTATTTTTTGGGCAAAAGCCATGTTCCTTTGAATTATTTTTCCATATTGTTTAAAACAATGTTAATTGTTAAAATGTTAATATTAATGCATATGGGACTATTATCAACAAACATTTTTAAATTGACCTGTTTTTTGGTATTTTTATTATTATTGTTGTCTAAACTAAGCATGCCATCGACTGGGCAAGTTAAACAAAAACAAATAAATTTAAAAAACAAATGCTAAATTGCATTTCCTTAAATTTGAACGAGAAAAGGGTCAAGACCTCTTTTTTTTCTAATAAAAATATCATAAATCCAGATAATAGTAATATAAACTAGATTACAGGTTTATGACCTATGGATTTTGCAGAGATTATAAATAAATTGTACAATGCTGTTGTCTTTTTAGAGGAAGCAGTGTTATTAAACATAACTTGGAAAGTCAACTTAAAGTTATTGGGGAAAGTGCACTTCTAATGTGGAATTTTTAATAATTTGCTCACGAAATGCTTTTGAAATGCCAGGGCAGAGAACACAGGCCGCTGTTCCAAGCAATAACATTGCTAATAAACCCACCTGTCCCATATTCCTCACCAATTTTATTTTTTCTTATACATTGATCTTACATAGCAAGGTTAACACACTTTCAGCTCACTTTTTTCTTTAAAGTTAACATGTGATTTGCATAACAATTTTAAAGTCATTTCATTGGTTATTAATAAAGGGCCAATTAGCTGCATTATTCTCACTTATTTAACTTTTGTTTTTGAAAAAAAGAGAGTACTTCAATAAACATTTGATGCAAAAAAGCTTTAAAACACTTTGACCAACAAATGCCATTTAGTAATGAAATTGTATCTAGCAAATTTAACAATATTTCTGCATTTTGCGAACCCACAAGCAGAATGAAACCTGGTGGCTATTTTTACTAGCGTATGCCTGAGTTTCATTCAGAATCATAGTTTATTTTTTGCCTTTCCATTTGTGTTGACAGATCTATCAGTGTTACCAAAGATCTGTTCCAGTGTCTATACAATTATTTGATTTGCAATACCACCTCTATATAGATTTATATACTTTCAACCTTTAAGTCTGTGTAATTTTATAGTTCCCAATAACTCTGAACAAGTGGATGACAGAATGTTACTGAACTTAAACATTATTTTAATGAACTTAAAAGGGCACGTCAACCCCCCCCACTAAAATTTGCCCCTGTTGATCCCACTGTGTAGTGTTAAATGACCCCTAGAGAGCCTTCCTACTCTGTACACTCCCAATAGGAAGTTGAAGGGAAGGCAGTCTGAGGCAGTCAGCTATAGGATGTGAAGGTCCCTTAGTGCTAAATTTTGGGCTCTGTGGGCCCCTCTTACACTGCAGCCAGGCTCTAGCTGCTTTGGTTGCCTTGGCAATTACCCATCTCTCTCTAACAATAAAAAAAGCAATCTGCAATTGCATACATTGCCATATGCACAAGTAGAGTAAAGGTTTGTACACACGCTCAATATGCGCCGAGCCAAGATACCAATGGCTACACGCGACGAATGGCCGTTTCGCCCGACAATCGTCTGTGTGTATGCATTCAGTCGCGGGTCGTTCGACGATCTGCCAGGGGAATCAATGAACGACCAATGTTCGAAAGCATACACACAGACAATTCTCGCCCAAAGCGGCTGTTCGTCTCATGTAGCCATCAGTGTCGGGGGTCGTGGCTCAGGACGCACATTGTGTGTGTGTTCAAGCCTTTAGATATATAAATATCAACATTGGGATTACACTATCAATCTGCGACCATCCAGATATTTGAAAACTACAACTCCCAGCATTTCCTGGCAGTAGCTTTCAAACATCTCGAGAGCCACAGGTTGGATAAACCTGAACTACAGTATGATGCATAATTTATCAGTTTTAAAGATCACCCTATAGGGACTTACCTGACCTGGTCCCTCCCTGCCTGGGCACCACCCCCCTGCTACTGTTTTAAGCAAAAAAAGTTGCAGAGGGTTTCTGTGCTGACAGCCACTCTACTTTTTGGTCACGGCTACCAGGCGATTAGGCGTGACATCTTGTTGTCATCTGATAGCCACAACCAGGAAGTGAAGCGACTTTTGGCTGCGGTGCAGAGGAGGAGCGGTGAGGGACCGGGTCTGATAAGACATTTCAGGGGCATCTTTAAAATGTAAGAAGTAAGAATAAGGTGAAACCTAGGTTTGGAGGGGTGTTAAACATTTTTAAGCTGACTTTATTTTAGGCTGGACATGGCCTTGTAACCAGATATGTATAGATAAGTTCTGTTCCTTTCTGCCAGCAGGGAAAGCTGCACTCAACTATTGGCTGTGATATCGGCAGTCACAGCCATGATGTACCATATGGAGGAAGCAGACAGCTTACTCTGCCAGAATGGAGACAATCATTATCCTTAAATATCTCATCACAAATGCATGTAACAAGCTGGTCAAATTAGCAATTGGGATTGGGGGCAGATAACTGCCAATCGACAGTTTTCTTTTTTTTTTTTAAAGGGTGGACATACCCTTTAAGGATAATTACTTCCCACATTCTGGCAGAGGAAGCCATCTCCTCTATTCATGAATTCAATCAAGACTGACTACCCACATCTTATCGTCTCTTTCTTCTACATCCTCCTCTGCACTTATTAGCATGGATAGGAAAAGGGAGAGAATGTAGTCAATCCATATCATTAAATATCTGGTTAGAAATGCATTTAATAAAGTGCTAGAAATAGCATTTGGGGTTGGGGACAAAAAAAGTACTTTTTTAATGTTGGACATGCCCTTTAAATGGGTTGTATTTGGATGTATATTTTTTGCATGTAAATTTTTAATCAACTTATACATGATACTTGTTTTATATTTGTTCAATTCTTTTTATTTCTAATTATTAAAATTTCCCATGGCTTTATTTTCCCTTCAGGTTGTGTTCTAGTCTTTAATACCTGAACAGCGGCATTGGTGTTTACACTTGGTTTCAAAAAATTTTCTTGATTCAGTCACAGAATTAGCCACTATTTTGGGCCATGTAGTTGGTGAGTATCACTTAAAACTTTTATTTACACAGATATTTGGAAACATGGTTGCAGGACAATGTTGTGTTTTTAAACAGCTGATCTGTTTAGAAGGACCAGTGTAAGTTTTACACAGGGTAATCAGGGTTTTTTTATAGGATCTCAGACTTTCCAATATTGAATGCTCTCAAAGGCCACACTATGGTGCCTACGAGCAAGTTTTCGGCACATGCTGCGATCACGCAATGTTACGCAATCAGAGCGAATGCGATTGTGCGGGAAAATGTGGATCGTGTGCACTCCAAATAATGGATCACATGGTGTGACCACTACTTTTTATATCGTGATCGGATCATGCTTACAATTGCAATAGTGTGGCCTAGACCTAACAAACTCTCTGGTGGCAGGTGTGAGTTAATGGGGAGGGTGTGCAGGAAGTGCACCTTATGTAACTTGGTTTTAATAGCCCTGTATAGCCCCAAATTCATGCTGAAGTTGAAAGAGAAAGAAAGTCCAGTATCAAGTTACGTTCAGATGATTCTTACCCTGATGTAAGTATTGAACTCCAGCTATTAGTGGCGTTAAATACTTACGTCTCAAGAGCCGCGCAGCCTCTAATAAATAGGATTGCGACGGCTGCACAAGTTCCTGTTCTGGATCTCGCACAGCCACCGCAAAGCAAGCCTAAGCGTAAATCAGTTAGCGAGACATTAAGAAGGGGCAGGAGCGTTGCATGCTGGCAGCGCTCCTGGGTAAATCGCCCCATATACCTTAGAAAAGCTATTAGTTGCTTCAAAATTGATGTTTGTGGGAGTTGTTGAGACTTGAATATGGAATCAATGTATCTGAGTGTGTGTGAGTAGCAAGTTAATGCTACTGCTCCAATCTGATTGGTTGTTTTAAACAGTGATTTTGCATTTGTCAGCACTTAGGTTTAGGTGACTGGATAGACATTTGTAGCCCTAATTTTATCAGAATTTGTTATTGTGTAACCTGTTTATATTGTTAGGGGATATTTATATAATTAACAGATTACATTATTATTGTAGGAATGTAGGATATTTTTAGTAATTAGCAAGGATGCATTTATAGCAAACTGATTGCATTTAAACTGCATTAATTAGCATTTAGCCTTGCTGCATGTGTTTCCAAAACATAGCTATTAGAGAATGCTGGGATTTGTAGTCCACCTGTAGTAATATTGGTCAAACCTGCTGCATAATGATTGGCCAGAGAGAGACATATTTTGATTACATATTCAAAAAATACAAAGCCAATGTTATTAAGTTATTGCCATAATTGATTTTACATACTGATAATCAAGTACTGAGCTGTTGGTTATGTATGACAAAGAGAGGCTACTACACAGTATGAGAACTGCAGTCCAACTAGAATTAAGAATTCCAGAATTAGGCTTCTTGCAATTGACGGACTGTAGAACATACAGTATCCTGCAAGCTCAGCTACTGAACCAAAAGTGTGCTTGAACAAATAGATTTGTTTTAAACCAATCATAGTTTAGGGGAGTGGTTAGGCAACACTATAAAAAAGAGTGCCTATTGATATCATAGTATCATTCAGCAGCCAAACAAGCAGATAATGCCATTGTATTTTGATATTACCCCTTTCAGTGCCAGCAGAATTACATTTTTTATTGTTTTTTTTTGGGGTGGGGGGGGGTTGCATTCAGTGCCAGGAGATTTTTCAGAATTTTTCCCCTAATTTTACATTAGGGAACCCCCCAGTAAATTAGGAATATTATACAGTACAGTGTACTTTAACAAGATAACATAATTTTGTAAATTTTCTGAAGATTTTACTGAATTTTTGGGTAAAATACATAAAAAATTTTAAATTTGTAAATTTTCATGAAATTTTCCCATTTTTATTTATAGTTATCTTAAGGTAATACACAAAAATCTTACTGAAATCTAGAAACCTTCAGCTATGTAAAGCTGTAGTTTGTTCCTTCATATCATCAATGGTGTGGGTGCACTTTTAGTAGATTTTCTGAAAAAAATTAACAAAATACACCTTTCAAAGGTAGAAATTGTGTCAAAACCCTATTGAATATTAAAAAAATAAATCCAAATATCAATCTCCCAAATGTTCTAAATCAAATGGTATGCCATATGCATTGTTACACACGTGGACGTGGAAGCGATTAGCCAACAAGTGAGACAATGCATGGTAGCTCAGACACAGCGAAAATATTCAGCCAACTCTGAACTATATATTAGATTCCTGGAATCTACACACCTTCAGCTACGTAATTCTGTAGTTTGCTCATTCATACCATTAATTGTGTGGGCGCAATTCTGTAGAAATTCCCACTTTTAGCAGATTTTTTAAAGAATTAGGAATCATGCCAAGACCCCATGTAATCTGAAAAAAGTTACCAAATATCTCCCAAATGTCCTGAATCAAGGGGTATGCCATATGCATGGTTACACAGGGGGGCGTGGAATCGACTTGCCACAAAGTGAGCCAATGCAAAGTGGCCCAATTACAGCAATTTTTTAAATTTCCTGAAAAAATATACAAAAATAAATTTCAAAGTTAAAAATAATGGCAAATTACCATGCAATGTTAAAGAACATATCTATCTCTCAAATGGGAACCATTGTGGCGTGTAGCGGACGCGCTGCAGGGATTGATGCATACGAATTGTGGTGGCCACACTTAGCACTATTTTGCATTGTTGGAGATTCCTATCTCTCAAATGCCCTGATTTAAATGGTACACACGGATGTAGAAGTCACAAAGTGAACCAATGCGCAATGGCCCAATAATGGCAACTTTTCCGATTTTTTAAACATCCCCCAAACTCAAAAATATCCCTCAAAACTATATATTCCTGGAATCTACACACCTTCAGCTACGCAACAGTGCCATTCTTTTATGCATAGCACCAACTGTGCGTGCACAGTTCTTCATAGAATTTCGTATTTTTCATTTATTTTTTTAATGTAGGAAAAACAAGCTTTAAAGTTAAAAATCATGCCAAAACCCTAAGTAATAAAAAAAGAAACCAAATATCAATCTCCCAAATATCCGGAATCAAACAGTACACACAGAGACATAACCATCAACTAACTCAGATGGCACATTTTCACAAGTGCAATTACAAAGTACAAGTACTCTGTAATTTGCATAGCCTACCTTTTTCAAAGGAAACCGCCCCAAAACTTTGATATACCCCCCACAAACCATATAATTTTGTAATCTGCACACTTTCAGCTATGCAAAAGTGCCATACTTTCATGCATATATGAAGAATTCCAGACACAGTAATCCATAGAACTCAGTGCTTTTAGATTTTGTGAAAAAATAAAATAAGATGATTAAATCCTACCTATACACAATTGTAAAAATAACACAATAAATGTAAATTTCCCATATGTCCTGAATAAACACTATGCCATATGCGTGTGTGCACACAGAGACATGGCCACCAACTAACTCAAATGGGACCCATGCACAAGTGCAATTACAAGAAAAAAAGAAAGATCTCTGTAATTTGAACAGCTTACTCTTTTTCAAAGGAAACAGCCCCTAAACTTGGAAATGCCCCCCACAAATAAAAAACCCACTAAATGTCAATCTCCCACATGTCCTAAATCAAATGATATGCTAAATGCATGGGTGCACACAGAGACATGGCCACCAATTAACTCAAATGGGTCGCATGCACAAGTGCAATTACAAAAAAAACAAAGTGCCTGGTGTTTGTACAGCCTCTTTTTAAAAAAAAAACACCCCCAAAACTTGAAAATACCCCCACAAACTATATATTTTTGGAATATACACACCTTCAGCTATGGAACGCTGCCATGCTTCCACAAATACATGCAGAATTCTGTATATAGTTCTTTTTAAAACTTTGCAGATTTTTAAGAAAAAAGTTAAAAAGAAAGGTGAAACGTAGAAATATTGAACAACCCCCAGTAAAAATATAACAGCCCTCTAAATATTGTTCTCCCCATGTCCTCAATAAAACAGTATTCCAATTCCATCAATGCACACTGAAACACTGCCACCAAACAAACTTAAAAGGAGACAATGTACAATTTTGCGGCTGCACTCTAAGGTCCCTTTTTGGACTTAAACAATCTATTTTATTTTGAAAAGCCCCTATTGTTTATGAAATATCATTGTGAAAAATACCCAAAATATTGGGTAGATATTTCATTCTTCACAAAAAAATCTAAATCACCGCTAAACATTTTAAAATTCATATAGGAGAAGGTTTGGAACCAAATTTTTCTCACTGGTAATAAAACGCCACAACCTACCACCCACGCACACACACTCACACTCACCTTTTTGGTGGTATTCAGTGAAAACTGGTTGGTACTGAATATATAATTTCCTAATATAGACTTCCACTGGTTTCCCTTGAAACTGATGGAATAATAATCGGGGTTTACTTTGCTGATACCCGGTGGACTTTAGGCATCTTGGAGAAGATGCCTAAACTGCTATATAGTAAGCTATATAGTAAGCTGTCACACACTGACAGCTTACTATATAGCATGTACTGTACTGTGATCTGAATGGAGATCTACCTATACTAGACAACCAGAGGCAGTAGGGGGAAGCCTACCATAAGACCTTGGTGAAGGAGGAGTCCTCTGACATCACGGGGGTCTCACTTTAAATGAAGAAGGAAATGAATGGGCTGGCTCCAATTCCCTGTACGGTCACAACATTTCAGATATTAAATCTTGGAATCCCCACATCAGTTTCGGATGAAAACCATGGGGGATCGGGGGGACAAGGAGGTGTCCTCCGATCACTTTTAGCACATTTTTAGAACATTTAGCACATCCTAGGAAATGATCCTATGATCACAGCAGAAATGGGAGTACCATTGTACACAGGGAGAAGTGGCCTATGTGTAGTGGATTTACAGTTTTGGGGGTGGATATGCCCTTTAAGCCCACCTCACCTCAAACTAGACCTGGGCAAAGTAAGGACCGGGGGCCACATGTGGCCCTTTGGCTGCCCCTGACTGGCCCCTCAATACTAGACCTGTACTCAAATATTATATGATTGTCTCAGGCTAGATATTTGATTTTATTTAAAAAAAAAATGATGACCTGATCAATTGATTAATTGAATTCGAATAGACCTTTTATCATTAATTGCAGCTAATATTAAAAAAAAAAACAGGAATATTAATTCATCTTTTTATAAAATCCAGTTTTGCAATCTCTATAATGAGAATTGACCTATTGGTCCAGCCGTTCGCCACAATTCAAGTGGCCTGTGAGGCCCACCCCTGCTTTAAACTATGTAGCTGACTAGTTAGGAAAGATTAGAGATGGCAATCTGAAAAAATGAAGAAAGGCGCACACCATACAGAAAACCCGCAGGTCCAATAGTAGTTAATTTAAAAGCATATCATCTTTATTAGTATTCCAAACAACATGCATCAGAAACCGCTCACATGTTTCAAAACGCATAAGACGTAAGTGGTTTCTGATCCATGTTGTTTAAAGTACTAATAAAGATGATATGCTTTTAAATTAACTACTATTGGACCTGCGGATGTTCTATATGGTGTGCGCCTATCTACATTTTTTCAGATTGTCTCTCAACGAATTGAGCGAAGGATTCTGGGCAGGCAGCAGCCAAACCACTGATGGGAAGTGGTGAGTGCATGTGACACTTATTTGGCTTCAGCTTGCTAGAGCGATGGGTTCGGGGTATTATACACCCTGACTATCTACATATTGAAGTAAGGGCTCCGTCGATATTAAGGAGGGATTATGCTCCTTATTTTAGTGTCAAGGGCTTTTACGTCATTTTACATAATAAATTAGAGGTGGGCTGCACAATCCTCCTCACACCATAACATTAAATAAATAAATAATAAATATGTGATCAGTTGAAGCATACCTTAAATTTAAATTTAAAATCCAATACAATAAATCTAAATAGTAGATGAAAGGACACTTACATAGCCTTGTAGATTTCCAAAGCTTTATTTCTTAAAATTGCATGATTTTCAGCAAGTCAGTTAAAAGCACCAGTAAAAACATCCCTATAACACATCCAAGAGTTGTTCAGAGGGGTTGTTAACCCCAGTATAGTCTCTGGCTTCCTGTTTTGTCCTTGATATTTAAAACTTCAAATGCACATTTTGCGGCAAATCCTTAAAACACCAGTAAAAACATCCCATAAAAACATCCAAACCTTGTGGAGTAGTTAAAAGTGGGTTTTAAAATGCAGCATGATCTCTGGTTTCCTGTTCTGACATTGCTATTTAAAAACTCGCGTTTCACTGGGAATTAGGAGATTTTTCACTCTTGAAACACACATTTATTAAGAAATTGCTTGATGCATGTCTCCTTTAAGTTGTGAAGAGTTACAGGCAATGATGACAAATGTTCAGTTTATCAACCCCTGCTTTTGACCCGATGAGTGTTTAGAGGGGATGCTTCAGGATGGAGTTGTTCAGTGTCACTTGCTTAGTTCTGTGAGAAAACAGCAGCCAAATAGAAAAATAAATAACTTTTAAATTCTTAACTTTTCTTTATCTTACCTTAAAAGTTAAGATTTTGTTCTCCTTTAAATTATAATCCATATCATGACTGAACATTCTGTTACACATCTAAAGAGAGCCATTTGCATATAACGAAAAGGATTCATAGTAAAGGTGATTTCATAATTCCAGTATTTCTAAGATGGTAGCTAAATCCCTAACATACTTCAGAATTTAATTTTTACTAAGCCCCGGAGAAATAAATAATGAGGGCATATTAACTCATGAAGTGGATTTATGTAGCTGCTTTCTATGTTCAGAAGTACAGTTTGTAACTTAGCTTATGAGATTTGAAAGTCTAGCTTGCAGAGCAATCATTCATGTTATGGTTGCATTTTAAGATAATGTTGGAATAACTGGAATTACAGTATTTACTAAATCATCATTTTATCTAGATTTTATCTTTCTAAAGCTTTTCTGAGATATAAAATAGAAAGATTTGATGTTTGTAAGGACTATCAACATGATAGAGTGCACCACTTAAAACCACAGTCTGCAGTTAACTGAACACCAGTCTTTGATATGTTTGTGTTTGTATATATATATATATATATATATATATATATATATATATTTATTTATATATATTACCTTTATCTAGTGTCACGGCATGACAAATGTAAGAGGCACATACATCAGCCCCCAGCCAACCAGACATAATATGTCTGACCATTGTGTATGCGATATAGGGAGAATGTGTATCTTGTGTAATTGAAATATGAAATAGCAACATCCTTAATAAGGATTAATAAGGAAAGAATTGCAATGTTTTTTGATAATTGTTGCTAAAAATAGTTACAGATTAAATCTTAGTTGGAAAATCCTTTAAATGTTAATATGTGGTAATGGTTATATGTGTGAGTTTGTCTTAAGTCAGAATTTACCCCAAAATGTCCAGCACTTATTTATACATATCTGATGGTTTTAAAATTGTTTTTACATGTTTTTTGATGTATCTTGTAAATGTTTTTCTAATGGAATTTAATAATACGGCTGTTAACATATGATCACACAAACTATGTTGAAAAGTGGGAGGTTAATCTTAGTGGAGGGAGAGGAGCACGAGTGATGTGTGGGGAATCGTCTATTTCTTTGAGAGATGGCATGTATTACATCACATCCTGAGGATGTTATAGCTGAAACGTGTAGATGTTATAATAGTGTTTGTCTTTAAATATGAGCCAGAGAACATATTTAAAATCAAAGTGTTAAAAAGCCCAATATATGGGTACTGGTGACACGTCACAAATTGATTTTTGTACCACTTTCTCTCCCTACAGTAAACAAATAAAGGAGGGAACCCAGAAATAATGGGAATTGGTTAAGTACAACAAGAACCTTACCTTCACCAATACCAGGGTCCGGCATACATACAGGAGGGGGAGCAACTTAGGCAATTATTTGGTCTGTAATGACCTATTAAATCTCCAGTCACGTACCGGCTCCACAGGATGGATGATATCCAAAATGGGTTGTTTTTGCTGCTCCAACTGCATTACATGTTAGTCCATGATGGAGGGAAATCTGGGACAAAAATTCCTGATTCTGAACTTGAATAGTTTCTAAAACTTCCCAAACTACAAACTAGTTCAGGTCTTCCAAACTTGCGGACCTGTTTTCGCTAATTATCGAAAATTCAATAATTAGCTAATTTTGCATACCATTCGCTAACCCTCGATTTCGTCCATGACCCTCTGAATGTAATGTTTTGGTGTTAACCCTCGAATGTGCGTTTTGCCGAAATCCCTTGATTGTTCAATTTCTGCGACCATCCAATATGACGTTTAGTCTATAACCCTTGAATGTTCCATTTCGGCGATAACCCTCAATTGTATTGTTTGGTAACCCACGAATGTATTGTTCAATTTCAGTAACCCTCGAATGTATTGTTCGATTTCGGTAACCCTCGAATGTATAGTTTGATTTTCGATAGTGTTTAAACAATTTTTGGAGATAATGGCATGTTCCCTAGACCATTTCCTAGGTGCCAGAGCCATTTACAGTAAGTTACCATTCATATTTTATTTTTACTTCATTAGAACCTTTCGAACAATTTTCTCCCATTGATTTTAATGGGTTTGTTTCTGATCTATAGAACTTTAGAACTTTTAGTAAAGTTCTATAGTTTGGAAATGAACCGAACTTCAGGAAGTTCAACCATCCCTATTACCTACCCTTGTACCCTTTATTAAATTGGGAAAACCACCACGGCCTTCAAGGAGCATATGGCCAATCACAGATCATACATCCATAACCTCCAAATATGGGGATCTATTGGTTGCTCAACATTTTAAAGAATTAAATCACCCTTTGTCCAGCCTATGATGCATGATCATAGATGGCTTAATGCCCTCTGAACTAAAATCCAATATTAATAAACTAATTTCTGTTACAAAAGGAGGCGAGGTGGATTCACCACTTGCCCAAGGGGTTAAATTAACAGATTTACTACACTGCTTTTTGTAGGACTGCAATGGCCTTTTCACTGCTATATAGTTGTTTTTTGAAGTCTACCATCATTCATGATCTCTTCTGCTCTAATAATAATCAGCTTGTTGCCCTTACTGAAGCCTGGCTTTCCCAACATGACTCGGCTATCGAGGCATCACTTGCTCTCGGTGGGCTCTGCTTTTCCTATTTGCCTCGCTCCTCAGGTCATGGTGTGGGTGTTGGTCTTTTACTTTCTTCCTTCTGTCGATTTAATAACATTACCTCCCCACCTGACTTTTCTTTCACTCATAAGGATGGCCACTTTCTGGTTCTCTAAAAACCTCTCTGTCTCATCTTTTGAATCTAACTCCTTCCTGCTTTCTGATCACCATCTTATAACTTTTCAGGCTCAAAACACTTTTCTTCCTCCTGTCCCTTCCTCTTGTGTTTCTGTTCATAATACTAGATCCGTAGATCTCCCAGGACTCGCCTCCACCCTGTCCTCTAGTCTCTCTTCCCTTTTGACCTTCGATGACCCTGATTTGCTTGCTAGTTCCTATAATTCTATCCTGACCAACATGATAGACTCTTTTGCCCCCTTGCATTCCCACACTCAAGGGACCTCTAATCCTTGTTCATGGCTCAACCCCACTTCCCATTTTATATGCAGGTCCATGCGTGTACTCCTGCTAGCTAAACAGGACTACTGCCAGAAACTTATAAACAACAGCAAATCTATTCCACGTCGCCAGTTTTCCATCTTCAACTTTGTTCTGCACCCCTTGCCCACTGACTCTATCCTAGGGATGACTCTCAGATTATTTTACCCTCACCTCCCTCTGCTATTCTTGGATCTTTTACTCCTGTGACCCATTCAGAAGTCTTTCACTTATCTTGTCTGCTTATGACCTGTCCTCTAAACCCCATGCCCTCTGTAATACTGAAGCACTGTAATCATGTGCTTACCCCTATACTCACGTATTCAGTGCTTCCCTTCCATCTGGAATTTTTCCTTCCATCTTTAGTCATGCCCAAGTTAAACCCATACTAAAAAAGCCCTTGCTAGACCCCTCTTGTTTAGCTAACTAGTCTCTGCCTTACCAATAGCCTCTAACTGCTAGTACGTCTTCTCCTGTATCACTAATTACATGCTCATAACCTATTGGTTCCTTTGCACTCTGGATTCTGTCCTGCATATTTCCCTGAGATGGCTCTGTGTAAAGATGTGAATGATCTGCACGTTGCAAAGTCCAATGATCACTTTTCTATAATTATCTTTTTTTGACCTCTTCTCTGCTTTTGACACAGTTGATCATTCCTTCCTAATGTGGATACTTCACTCCTTGGGTATTCGGAATGAAGTGGCATTCTGATTTCTATCCTATTTTTCTAGCCAAACTTACTCTGTATCTTATGCTAATAACACCTCTTCTCTGGTTCCTCTTAATATGGGGGTACCACAGGGGTATTTTTTTGGACCCTTATTGTTCTCCCTTTACACTATTTCCTCGGGAAATGCTACTAGCTTCACTTATATGCAGATGATACACAAATCTACTTGTCCACCCTGAGCTAATTTCTGAAATCCAATCACGTGTCTCCGAATGTCTCCTTGCCATCACCTCCTGGATGTCACTGAACTGATAATTTCCCACCTAAACCTGGTACTGTCACATCTTTCTCTATTTCTGTTGACAATACCCCCATTTTCCCTATCCAATCAACAAGCTGCCTATGGTTAATTATTGACACTCTCTCCTTTTCTAACCATGTTAGCTATGTTGCTAAAACCTGGCACTTATTCCTTTGCAATGTCGCCAAAACCTGCAGGTTCCTTTCTCTACTGACCACCGCTATGCTTATGCATGCTTTTATCCTATCATACCTTGATTACTGTAACCTACTATTTACTGGTCTTCCTGCTTCCCACCTCTCTCTTCAGTTCATACTAAACTCTGCTACACATATTGTTTTGCTCTCTAATAAACAGGATCCCAAATTTCCTCTGTACCAGACAAAAAACTCCCTGTGCATTGTATATAAAATCCTTCTCCTAACATTTAAATTCCTTCTCTCTGCTGCACATCCTTATATTTCCTCTCTAGTGTCCCCAAATGTTCCCTCCCGCATCTTTCAATCATCACAGAACCATCTCTTGTACAGACTACCACTCATATTGCTTCCTCTCGTCTTAAATCTTTCTCTATTGTTACTCCCATTCTCTGGAATTCTATTCCCCTCTTTCTACATCAAGAAAGCTCAATTAGCAGGTTTAAATCTAGCTCTACAGCCTAACTATCTGGTAACCAGCACAGAATATGATATGATTGTTTTGTTTGCAATGTTGTCTCACTCCAGTTCTTATACCTATTTCTTTGTATCTGTATGTTACCCACCTAAATAGATTGTAAGCTCTATGGGGAAGGGACCTGCTTTCCTCTTGTGGCAAGGCTCTAGCACTTCTATTTATATAATTTATATATTTATATTTATGTACTGAACTATTTATGTCTTTGCCCCCATGTATGACTTTTTTGTATTGTGTTATTGTATAATACTGGATATTGGATAATACTGTATGTATATTTTAAGCTATCAGTGACTTGTTACAATGTTGTAAGGGGCTCTGCTGTTTCCATCTTGGCACTAGATACTTTCCTAGCAGAATACATTTTCTATAAGTCTGCTTCTCCTGTTTTTAGATTGTATATTGATATTTATTTTATATATATTGTATTTTTCCAATGAGTATTTTTACATGTGTGTACCAGAGTATAAATTGAAGCTCCATATTTCTATATCATATCCTGATGACAGCAAGTGTAGGGCTGAAATGCGTAGATGTGTATTTTACAGAAGTTTAAATAATTATATATGTGTGTGTATATACAATAAAAACATAGACTGAGATTGATTTTCAGTGTGTTACAGTATATTGGTAAATTGTACTTAAGATTGGAAACTCTTCTGGGAAGGGTCTTATGGGAATGAGTAAATTAATTGTAAAGTGAAAATAATAGGTTCAGTGCTGTATACGAAAATAAATATGATTCAATACAATAAAACGTGTGCCTAAGGTGCACCTGAATTTCATTTTTGTTTGTGCACTATGTTTATTATATATGTTTATGTTCTGTGTATAGATTTATATGTATGAACATACTGTGTATATATAACTGTCTATGGTTGTGGATATTTTTGCATATGTGAATATGTATATGTTTCATCTTTTTATGCAAATGTATTTGTATGTAGTTTTCTCTATATCTATAAGTTTGTATGTTTTGTGTTTGATATGTATGTGAATATGTATACATGTATATGCTTGTTTGCTTTTGTGTGAATATTTTGTATATGCACGTGTGCCTAAAGGGCATGTCCACCCCCCAAAACTATAATTTAACCCACTACTGGCCCCACTCTGTAGTGTAATAAAATCCTTACCTTTACAACAGTTACTGATGGCAAGGTGCAGCACACAAACAATCAGTATTTCCTAATTACTGTAGCTACATATTTGGCATGTTGCGACATATTCTCTGGGCACTCTGGATTTTTCATATAAATCTTTATTTGATCAATGTTTCAGTAACACTTGGATTACCTTTATATTGTATTTCTTTAAAGGGACTGCCCACCCTTTAAAGCAGACAGGGATGCAGTGTTTTTTTGAAAATTCTTCTTAATTTCTTGGAGACCCCTGCTACATATTGGTCATCCCATATGTAGCAGGGGTCTCCAAGAAATGAAGAGGAATAATAAAAAAAAAAAAAAACGTTATCCCTGTCTGCTTTAAACCAAATAACACACTGAGGCAGCAATTGGTACATCCAAAAAGACCCAATATTGAAAAACAAAAAAAGTGACATCATATACGCAGTGCAGTGAAGAATGCTCTGCTTTGTATGTGGAGGAGACCAAACAGCAGCTGCATTAATGTATGGCCCAGCACAGAAGAGATGTGTCATGAAGGCCATTTATGTGAAAATAAAGAAACCAAGCCTAAATAGAGGTGGGAGGGGGTTGTCGCCAACTGTCTGCCATGTACAATGCTGTTTTGACACCTTAACCTGGGGAGGTCCTATAACACCTCTTAGCCCCAATGCAATCATGCCTTGCATTCATTCACCTGGCTGTGATATGCTAATTGGGATTTTCCAGGGTACATAATTGCCAACAGATTCTTGTGCAAGTCATTCTGAATTGAGAAAGCCAGTCGGATGACTAGAGAAACGTCTTCAAGAACTAAACTTCAAGTCCAGTTGATCTAACTAAATACAATGGATATACCATGAGCTGGATGAATGAGAACCTTCACAAGAATAAAGTAAAGCCAATATTTCTCATCACAGATGATTTCTTGCAAAAACTCTTTTAAATGGCCATATGATCATGAATCGTGTTCTTCCTTTTCTACCCACTTTCTGCGATTGAAGCTGGCTACTAGCCAAAGATGGGGGATTTAAAATGTAGAGTTAGATGAAGGGAAATGTGCAGGATATGATCAGTTAAAGCAGATATGATCAGTTAAAGCAGTTTCAATCTTTAGATAGGATTATCTTGCTGGGGTCAAATAACAATATTTTAAAAGTGCAAAGTCAAGATTAGAGATGGCCGAACTTCAGTAAAAGTTCTATAGTTCGAAAACAGACCCATTAAAGTCAATGGGGAAAAAAGTTTGAAACGTTCTGATAAAATATAGTTAAAATAGCAATGGTAACTCACTGTAAATGGCTTTGGGAACTGAGAAATGTTCTGGGAAACATGTACATATCACCAAAACGTTTAAATAATAACTTTCCTCACAATCGGTTACCAAAATCGATTGCCACATTCGAGTGTTATCGCCAAATTTGAGGTTTTCCAAACGCTGCATTTAAGGTTTATCATTAAATTTGAGGGTTACCGAAAGCCGCATTTAACGGTTATGGCCGAAATCTGAGGTTAGCAAATGCTACATTCGAGGGTTATCACCGAAATCGAGAGTTAGCCAAAGCTACATTCAAGGGTTATGGTTGAATTCAAGGATTAGCGAATGCTGAATTCAAGGGTTAGCGAATGCTACATTTGAGGGCTAGCGAACGCTACATTTGAGGGTTAGTGAACGCTACATTTGAGGGTTATCGTCGAATTTGAGGGTTATCAAAAGCCACATTTGAGGGTTATTGCGGAAATCAAGGGTTAGCGAAAATGCTATATTCAAGGATTACCGAACACCGCATTTAAAGGGTTATGGCTGATTTCGAGAGTTTGTGAACGATACATCTGAGGCTTATCACTGAACTCTAGAGTTACCGAACGTCACATCCTAGGGCTATAGAGCTCTACATTTGAGGGTTATCACCAAATTCGAGGGCTACCAAACACCGCATTCTAGGCCTATGGAGCGCTACATTCGAGGGTTATCGATTTGAGAATTCCATAATTACCGAATTTTCAGTAATTCTCAAAAATATGTCTGGGAGAAAACTCAAAAGTTCGTAGTTTGGAGAGTTCTAAATAGTTTAAGTTTGTGCGAACTCATAAAATCTGTATCAAATTCGGGTTTGAGTTCTAGTCCATCCCTTGTCAGGATGATGAAGGCTACAGAAGACAACATTTTCTTAACGAAGGCTGCTCTTTAGGACAAATATTGCGAATATTAGTAAATAAAATGTTATTATAATAAAGAACATTTACCTACTTTATAGATTTAATTTGATTTGGTAAATGTCAGTGCTGCCATATAGAAGTGCACCTTCTGGCCAAACCTCTTGACTTCAGTCACATGCTTTTTAGTGAAGACTCAAAACTTTTCTGGTTGACTGTAACATAATTGGCTAAAGGCTTTTAGTAGGTGGTGACCCGCTATATCAAGTTCTTGAAGTAGCTCAGGACTGAGCATGTGTGAAAAACATGTCAGTGACTAAATCATTGAAAGTGCCTGCATGACTGGATTGCTGGGGAATGAGAAATAAGACACATGACATACATTTTAATATGTACATTTCTCAACAGCCACAAAAAAATAAAGTAAGACTCTAGTTAATGTTTTAAAGTCATACAGGCTCATTTACCCAGAGCCACTATCGCTCTGGGTAAATGCTCCTTTCGCTATTAAATATAGTGTTTGCAAATCTGGGTAAATCCCGGTAAGGGAAATCCAGCGCTAAATCTAGCACAAACGCGATAGTGAATTGCAAGCGTCAGATATGCGGGTGATTTTTGTGTAACCCACGCTAATATGGATTTAAAGTCACGCTAACTGCTTTAGTTCTTTAGTACTTTAATAGAAAATAGTGTCCATTTAGGTGGCTGCGTTTAAAATGGGATTTATTTGAGGCAATACATTCCGTTGAGCCTATTCTAGCAACAAAGCTACTGAATTTTTGAACAGTAGGGTGAAGCAAAAAGAGGTAACCAAATAGACAATCAAAACACTCACAATTATATTAAATCACTAAGTGAGTTGACTTTTTTTAAACAGATATAACAATTGACTTTCAGACCACAAAGTCCCATGTTCACAGTGTTGCCCTCTATCAAAACTTTAAGCATGGTCTTGTGTTAGGATAAAAGAAAAATATGCTGAGTGGCATGAAAGTACTGTATGTTTCTATAATTATAATGGTGCTTTTTTCTGTTTTACCTGGGTATTTATTATTCCAGCAAAAAAAAAAATAACAGTTTAAAGCTACTCACAATCTGGAACAACTATAAGGCTCAAATCACACAACACCCATCCTAAGTGGTAAAGAGTACAGCAAAATACAAAAAAAATTGTGAAAGTGTAAGGCAGAATTGTACTGCAAACAATTGTTTGCAGTACAATTCTGCCTTAGGCTCTCACACAATTTTTTGTATATTGCTGAATTTATTTTTCCTTATAAATGCTATTAACTTCTCTACATTATCTTTAATAGCTATTTCCTAAGGTATAAGCTAGCACTAATCACTAACTAATTGCCAACTACATGCAGCCATAAAGATATAAATGAACCAAGGAATATAAAAAGAATGCCTTTCATGTTTAAAGTCCTCTTCTTTTGGTTGAGCAAGAAGAAAAGTAGCAAGAAAGAGAAAAAACAGTAAGGTATATTTAAAAAAATATTGTAATTGACACTGCATATTATTTAAGATTTGGTTTCTTAGTTGTAAAAAGGCAAATACTATTTTTTTTTAATTGGGGGGGTCACTAAATTGAAACTTATAAGAAAATGTTATCAATTTTCTATCTATTATTTAAAGGGTTGGTAAAATGTTGAAACTAGTTTTAAAATGTGTAAAAACTTGGATAGTTAGACAAAGCATAGTTGAAGACTATATGTGATATTATGGCTTTTCAGATTTATTGTTGCTACAATTCAATATTTGTCAATGTAGTGTGTAAATTGTTAAAAAATAAATTTGCTTTACACATGATGGGTACATTTTAATCATATCTATTTTATTCCCTTTAGAGTAGATTTTCTAGTAAAGATAACAATTGTACTTAAAGCAAACTATAGTAATTAAAAGGCTGTTTAGATATATAAATGTCAAAAGTGACAGTTGAGCTTTTACATTATGGACTTCAGCAAATGTACTCGTATTTCCTTAGCAACTAGCTATAACATTCTAGAACATTAATAAAATTGTGAAACAAGGCTACAATTTGACTGTTTTAGGGGTTTGTGTTTGTAGCAGGAATTGCTTTGTGTTATTTTAAAGGATAGCTAAATAAATAAAAAGCTAAATAAATAAAAATCATGTGTTTTACACAAGTATAACAAATTGGCAGCATATATCATTTTTAATATTGCTACTCCTTTGCAGCTTAAACCATCCAACCTTAATTTGATGCCAATCTCATAGCCAGCGTCGGCATTACTAGCAAAGAAGGACCATATGGCCATATGAAACACTAGCATGTAATAACAATTTTCAATTGAAAATAAAGCTCTTCAGGGTCATTATGTGGAAAATGTATTAATTTATACTTTGTGGTTTCTAATTGAAATATTTACCATCATGTATTACAAGAGGGTGCATGTAGTAATGGGTGGTATTGCTTAGTAAAACTCACGCTACCCGATGTAATATTGGGTTAATGTGGGCTTTAGAAAACAGCACAGGCCCTGCTATTTAACATTGCCAGGAACCCAATGCAATAAAATATTGTTAGGTTTGGGACTAAGTAAAGGGAGGCGTTTTGCAGGTGCAGCTTACTGCAATGCATTATCTGACGCAAAGTGATTAATGAAAGGTAAGAGGAGCACAGCATCTCCCTGTGTTATTTTAATTATGTATTAATTTCAAGTATAGTGGGCCATATTTCAAAAGGCATTTTGTAGGCTTGATAAAGGTCCCAGATTCGGACCGAAACGTTGCCTTTTGTTGCACTAATAAATATACACTAATTAGACCCCTTGAGTGCACCTACCTTCTTGATACTGGACTATATATATATATATATATATATATATATATATATATATATATATATATATACAGCTTCACAGGAAAGGAGCACTCCTGGGACTTCATAAATCTATTTTTATTCTAACAAACACACCCGTCAACGCGTTTCAGCCCACCCGGGCCATCATATAAATATATATATATATATCCCTTATATAAATAAATTTATATTTTTTACGGAGACTGCATTGAGTTTTTAGGAGCAACTAGTTAGGTGGGGGTATATAACACAATTACACATAGGAAAGGTCCATATGTATGTGTATAATTATCACTATTTAATTAAAATCACCATAACAAATAACACTATACAAAGTATAGTACTACTACTTACTACTAAATTACAACCCACACCATCAGATATTTCTGGCCGACTGAGCCACTGCATCAGTTGGTTGCTGGTGTGTTCCCGACCTTAGATTTCATGAATTTCAGGTGTTATTTGGAAGTGTGGGCAAATATGGTAAGGTTTATGACTCAAGGAGAGTCACCCAGAGGCGCAAGCTCTCTGAGCAAATCTCCAGTAAGTGATTTACCACAGGCTGTGCGACTCTGGGAGAATCACACCCGCACATAAGTATTTAATGCCAGCTATTAGCTGGCGTTAAATATTTACTTGTAAAGAGGTGCAAAACCTCTGGTAAATTACTGTGCAAAAGCCACTTGATTGCCTTTTCCGGTACTCTCGCTGCCTCCGCAGAGCGAGCCTTAACGTAGCGCTAACTGATCGGCACAGTGCTACTTTGTAAATCACCCTGCTACTGCCTTAAGTGACCCATATAATGCTTCCCTAATCCAATAGTGTAATAGCTATAGATGTAAGGGAAGGGCAGACAAATCACTTGCATGTTCAAACCCTTGGGTAGGAAGCACTAAAGTACGAAAATGAGCTTTTAATGTCTGCAAGTCAGGAAAATGGCTTTATTCTAGGATGCATGAAAACAAAATTTTCCAGCATTTTGTGCAGCCATGGAATTCTGAGAGTTGTAGTTTTTGAACATGTGAAAAGTTCATTAAGAAGAAACGAACTGCAAAACAGAGAATGCAGGGATTTGTGAAAGGTCACAAGTTTAACACCCCTGCTCTATACCATTAGGCTGTATTATATTTAGACACATGCCTTTGCCACATGCTATAAATCAGATACTTTGCATGTCCTCACCCATTTCTTTAAGTGAGAATTATGTGTTTATATGTTAGATTATTAGGGCAATGCTATTATAATAACATGAGGCTGTGAGGTTCCTTCTGTTATAATAAGGCTATACCTCATTTTATACTCTGTGGGGAGCTTTTAGCTCCTTTATCCACACCTCTCCCTAATATATATATATACAATCAGTATCCTGTGCAACCAAGTCCTAACCCCATAGTGAATGTAAATCTAGAACTTGCTGTGGTAAATACTAATAAGTATGAAACTAACATGTTAATCTGGATACAGTATAGGGTCTTAGATTACCTGGGTTTGTTCTTAGAGCAGCGGGTTTATTCCACTTAGACTCTCTAGCTGTGAGGTAAAATAGGTAAGGGAGGGTATATGTATGTGTTTGTTCATGTAATATGATGTCATTGCTTGGATATTTTTTAGGAACTTCAATCTAATTTTATATGGACCCCTCTGGGTGTTTCCTCTAAGCACTGCATCTACACATAGCAAAACATACACACATAATTCCCACTGTGCACCAATGGGCACACTTTTGCTAATATATATATATATATTGAAATGAAGAGGGTGCATTGACATTGTTCTCAAACAATAATATCCTGAAGAATCAGTAATAAAAAAAATAATATTTCTGGCTTGAGTGATATTGTTCCTTTAATAGATAAACAATGGTTGTGAAAGTGTTTGAGGGTTTACAATTGTAAATATGTTGACATAATTTTTAGTATTAAGTACTTTATATGTACTTGAATGCACCCTCTATTGATCTGATGTTGTAGATTATCTGGATATATTTTTATGGCTAATTAACAGTTAAATATTAACAGTATTATGTTAGTTGTGCAGACTTTGATCCACAACAGTGGCAGGCATCCACACTTTAGTAAGCATCCTGGGTATCAGGAGATTAAGCTAGACAGAAGCAGCTGGTTTATTTATCCTCACCAAAAATATGCTTTAAAAAAAATCAGTTTTACATACACAATCTTTAATACTGACAATTAGAAAATACATTGGTTAGCATTTATATGCTGTGTAACAATTTATGTGTCAAATAAAGCAATTTGTTGTATCCAAATTCCATTAAACTTTCTTCTTACAGTCGTTTTTAAATTAGTTTTGTTTTGTTTTTTTTAAATTGCCTCAGGTATACTTTGGTCTCTTATATGATGTTTATGTATAGGATTTGATACCCAAGTCAAGAGGTAATAATTCAGAATATTAATATTAATAATTTGTAATGAAGCTGATGCTTAGTGTTGGTGTGCCATATACAGGTCTTATAACTAGGTCTGTCTAGTGGTGGTGTGGTACAGAGTACAGTCCTAAAGATACAAGTTTTGTCTCCCTCACCTCTAGTGCACATTATCAAAATAAGGAAACTGCAGCTTTGCCCCTAGAAGCTGACAGCCAACCATATTACAGCACAGAGAGCAGCCTCACATTGCAACAGATCCTGCCTTTCAGACACAGAACAATCGCTGTTCCCAACATTCCTTTGCTGTTCATACAAAAAACAAAATAATGTTTTCAGTTTACTTCAATTGTTGAGAAAAAAGGCTACAAAAATGTCTAGTAATTTTGTGGATTTGCTCTTGTAACCTCATGGGCTGTGTGTTTCAAAAAGTAGATCACTAGTCCACTAAGAAACCAGGACACCAAAAAATTTACATTTATCTTTGGTAGGAACAGAATGTATTGGAAACAATAATAAAAAATGGCCTTAAAACTACCTGACTATTTTGTATTGTTCCTTATAGGCGGTCATGCTGGCTGGAAATGAACTGCAGGGTAACAAGCAGCTTTCAAGGATTACAGTGGCATCCATATAGAAAATATGTGAATAGAGATAGTGAATTGTGGTGTTAGGTGGCGTGGGCTATAGGTGCACATGCTCATGAGGCTCTTTTAAGGCTACGTGGGCTATGGTCTTGCTGGTAACAACATGGAAACTTACAGAATCCACTGCTTAAGTAAACTTAAATGCAATTTACTAGAGAAGTGCAGTATCTTAGGCAGGAAATGTGGGTATTGCTTAGTAGCTGGACTGGGTGAACCTATATCTTTATTCAACCTCAAATACTTTACTATACTATCTTACAATGTATGTAGGTGTTCTGGGGAGAAACGCTTTCACATTAGGATTAAGAAATATAATTTAATGCTCCTATAAATAATTCTAAAACACAATTTATACTCTGGGGCTTAATGCATCTTTATTCTATGTAGTTTTTCACTAGTTTCGTCTGAAACACTCCTGAATGAATATGATAAATGATGTTATTGTTTTTCAGGATTCTGTTTTTACTTAACAATGTTATAGTTTTGTATATGCAAAGCACAAGTAAATTATAGATGAGACTGAGCAAAAAAATGAAATATAGATGGGACTTATAAATTAAGTGTGCATTTATTAAAAACAAATACTTTTAAAACAAGAAAGCCATTTGGAACAAACATGTTACTGAGATCTTCTGTTTGAGATAGATACAGTTGTTTGTTGGCACCCACGTTATATCATGCACTATATATTATCTTGCTTGTGAATGTTCTCATTCATCCAGGTCATGGTGTATCTGTTGTATTCAATTAGATCAACTGGACTTAAAGTTTAGTTCTAGTCATCCGACTGGCTTTCTCAATTCAGAATGACTTGTACAAGAATCTGTGGCAATTATGTACCCTTGAACATCCCAATTAGCATATCACAGCCAAGTGTTAAGGGCGTGATTGGATAGTGGCTAAGAGGTGTTATAGTAACGCCCAGAGTAAGTTGTCAAAACAACATTGTACATGGCATGACCTCTATTTAGGCTTGGTTTCTTTATTTTCACATAAATGGCCTCCTTAACATTCTCATTCTGAATTGAGAAAGTCAGTCGGATGACTAGCGAAACATCTTCAAGAACTAAACTTTAAGTCCAGTTGATCTAACTGAATACAACAGATATATATTATATTCTGACTAGTAGGAAAAAAAGCACCACAGACATACAGGTTTGCTAGCCCAAAATAATGCAGTCCATGTTGTTTACCTTTATGACAACTAAGCAAAAGCATCCTATTCAAGATTTCCTATATTGTGTTCTGTCCATAGCATAACACCCATCACCCACAAGGCTACCATTTTTAATTGTCTGTTACATTTTTCCAATTTTTATATTCTTTTATTTTTATATTATTATTATCTTATTATTTTACTGTGCTTTTTTTGGACACATAGTTTTTGTTTTAATTGTCCTCTTGAGAATCCTGAGGACATGGTAATTCACAATCACATTCAGATTCTTGTTGTAAGTACTATCAGGGTTATTCAATAAAAGTTCTTATAGTTAAAAATGGCGCTCATTTTGCCCCAACCAATCAGATGTTAGCTTTCAAATGTTAAATAAGATGTGATTGGTTGGGGAATAATGAGCACCATTTTAAACGATAAGAACTTTTATTGAATCTCCCAGTATATATTTAATGTTTTACAAGTAGGTTAGATTTAGATGATGGTATTGTACTATATATGGTGTACTTAGATTGTAGATGCTTTTTCTAAGTCTTAAACCTGTAACTGTTATTTTTTTTTTCCTCCAGATGGGCAAGAAACGAAAATTTAGTTCTCTGGAATTTACCCTTATTGTGCTGGTCCTTATTATGACTGCCGTGGCTATTACATTGGTTGCACTTTTTGCAACAGGACAGTGTGGCTACAAAGATGATAGTAAGTTACATAGAAAGGGAAAAAAGGGGGGGACATCTCTAACCAAAATGGAAACTGAAGGAAACACAGTTTTGCGTATAGATTTAATTTCATTTCATTCCTAAATAAGCCCCAGACCTATCACAAGATACAGGTAAAGCTTCCTCAGTAGGCAATAAGAATAATAATAGCTCACACTTACCAGGGGCAAGCAAACCCAGGCCCATTGATAGATCCAGCGCATAAAAGCAATGAAAATACACACTGGAACAAATTAATTCCGCTGGAACTTGTTACGCCAGAAAAAAAAATAACATTGTCACCATAGAATTAAATAAACTTAAAGAATTAACTTACATTTTTTACTTCTCCAAAAAAACAATGTATAGTAAGATACTGCTCCTGTAAATTGCAATTATGCACATAACAAATATCCATGTAACTAATGGTGCCCATACACATGGATGTCAATCAGACAGGATTTACTGATTATCATCAATGTGTTGGATAGGTTGTGGAGGCGAAGACCTACTGCTGTTGGCATCACTAACTATCGGTTTCGAATGGAAAATTTCCATCGGAACATTACCTGCTTCCTATTCTACATTATAGGGAGTCGATAACAATTGTTCGCATCTATGGACAGAACAAACTTTTGTTCCCGTCGATTGCGTATCAGGCAAATCACGATCAGATTCCAATGGAATCAGATCGTGAATTTGTGACTGGAGTTACATGTGGAGGGGCACCTTAAGAAGGCTTCAACATTGTTGCCAGTACAGATCCTTGTCCATGTAGTCCACATACAGCCTTGTGTGTATGTGCACATTTTGTATTGCAGGATGTGAGTAGTGTTGCGGTTGGGCCAAAGCATACACAAGATCAGAGATGCCCTCAATGAGTAATTCAATACTCACCACTAGGGATGTACCACAGTTTCAACCAAAATCTGGTTTTGTAGCTAATCATCTGAATTTGCTACTGAACTTTCAACAGTTGTTTAATGACCCTCTTTCCTTTTAAAAGCATCACTATTCATTATTCCTACTGTCAAAGTTATGAATTACTGTTCCCTTCAGTTCTGATCTAGTTGACAATTGCCAAATTGTCAACTAGATAACTTGCTTGGTATCTTACATGTCCCAAGGGCCTTCTTTATCCCATAATGCCAGGTGTTCGATGTAGCAAGATAATTCATTTTATTAACTCCACACATCAGTTGATATAAAAAGCACCTTTATCTCTATATTCTTTTTCAATTATTCGGGGATAAAAATAAAACACGCAAGCACCAGTCTCACATTGACCATTAATAAGAGTAAATAATATTTTTGAAATTGCTTAATTTTTATTAAAATACTGCAAGTTGTAAGGAAGTTAGTCAAAATGCTGCTTTTCAACTATATTTAAAAATGCACTTTGGTTGCAATGTTAATTATATTATAATAATTATTATCTGGCCTAATATTTTTATTAAGTATATCATTTTTATTTCTTAAAAAAAAAATCTTATCTTAACCTTGTTCAATGTTTCTTCATTATGCAGCAACTGGTTGTTGGGAAAACAAGCAGAATCAAAGCACTAAGGGAATACTAGGAAATGTAGATTATTAACAACTCTGACTCTTGGACTTTATAACAACTGAGAATCCAAACTAATTACATTTCACCTTTTCAAAATGACGATTTTTCTTCCCAGGATAATAAAATTGCCTTACCATTGTCTTAACACTAAACATTTATGACATACGGATTCATTATTTCTCCAAATAAATGTGGCATAGATGCATAGAAAATAATACAATATGTGGCATTAAAACTTGTTATGACTGAGTAATCAACTACTCAGAATTGCAAGAACATGTTGAAATCATAATTAATGTTGTCTTTTTTATGTTTCACTCTGTGCTAATCTGTACTTCATGTTTGATGGCATACACCTCTATTAAGATCATATCTGCACAACTCCCATATAACATGACTGCTAACCAATTACAACACCTACTGATTTGTGTTTTCTTATGCAGTGCACCTCTAAATTCAAAAATATATGGAAAAAAACAAACAGTTTGTGTACCAAAGTAGCCTTTTATTTACATTGAATTATGCATTTAGTCCATAGTTAGTCCATAATTAAATCTTTTCTAATGTTGTTTTTAATAGAAACAAATTGCAACATAAACATTGCACAACTCACCCAGGATTTCTTTATGAAAGTTTATTTTTTTCTGAATACAAATAAACATTTATGTATATTTTCCCTAATATATTCCAATGCTAATCTAAAGTCTAGGGAACCAGATGGGAAACCAAACAATGGTTCTTGCACTGGCTGTTCACAGCTGCCACTGCCAATTACATTAAATTGCTTAATGTCTAAGTACCTAATTAGGAAAGATTGAAAAGTCATATAGCTCTTTACCTTTACTTTTGTGTGTTTTAATCTAAAGGTCCATTAAAGAAACAAACAAAAAAAAAAACTCCTAATGATTAGGCATTTACTTTTGGTTCTCCCTGAATGTGTGTCAGAACTAAGTGAAATTGATTGTTTCTTGTCTTTGTTGAGTTACAGTATATGGCAGAATGTGATTCATTACAAAGATAACTGAAAGTTCCATGGATTCTGCGATCTTAATGCACGGTATATCCAAACTGCATTTTGTGTTATGTTAGAGGAGAAAACAAAGGACCAAGAGGCTTTGTAATCTTGTTATCTTATTTCAAAGCAAAACAAATCACAGCTGTGTGTACTGAAATTGCAGTACATGGATGGGATATTTTGTCTGAGCGCAATAGTATTATTGACAGAGGATAGATTTTTAAAGACTTATGTCACCATGCCTTATTATCACGATTTGGGTTTTTTATGCAACTTGTCATAGTTATGGTTCCCTGCTAAAGATTTACAGAATATTGTAATAATTGGGTCATCCCTTGGGCAAACTGTAGGCTGTGAATGTGTTAGTAACCTTCTTACTGTTGTTTTTCTTTAATTAAGCTACCAAATGAGTTCCAAAATGAACATCTCACCGACTGATTAAACATGGTTGCATTTTGTGTTGGGTTTTTTTCAAAAATGGTAGGCAGTAGAAAGATTTCTATTAATATTAAGGTATTTTTAGGTACAGTGATTCCTCCATTTGTGCCTCAGTGTCCAGACACAAACATTAACCTAAGGATTGACTGCATTCCAGATCAAGTAGCTTCTGAGGTATGTTTCTGCAAATCTGTGTAATACAGTGAGTATTATCTATTTTCCTATTATACATATTAGGGCAGAGGTAACAGTGGGCCCCTCAGTATAATTGAGTTGGGAGCACTGTAGACATACATTATAAAAACTCTAGAACAAAAGATAGATTTCATGGGGCCGATGCAGTACAAAATTGTTCCCTTGCTTTTCTTTTGCAGCATTAATTCAGTAGCTTTTTACTGAGCTACAGTTGTTTGATTAGTTCTTATGTGTGCAATAAAAGGAAAGGGACAATCCAGAGCTCCACGATTTTGACATGAACCTGGCTTTGGATTGAAACTACATGTTCTGCAGTTGAAATTTTCAAAACTAATGTTGAAAATTTGACGCCATTTTTTTCTTATTTTTCAGCCAAAATATAGTGATTTTGAGGCAGAATTTAAAAAAAAAATTCTGTTGAACTTAAAAAGTTGTGCTGGTGAAATGATTATTTTACTACTGAGTATCTATCTATCTATCTATCTATCTATCTATCTATCTATCTATCTAGGGCTTTCTATGGGGCTGAGTATAAGACTTTCTATGGGGCTGTGTATTGGGCTTTCTATGGGGCTGAGTATAAGACTTTCTATGGGACTATGTATTGGACTTTCTATGGGGCTGTCTATGGAACTATCTATGGGGCTACCTATGGGAGAAAGTCAACTCTCAGTTTATACTCGAGTCAAGCAGTTTTCCTAGATTATCAGTTAAAAATAAGTGCCTCGGTTTATATTTGGGTCAGTTTATACTCAAGTATATAGGGTAATTATATTTCTTTTTAAAAGAAAGGAATTACACTTGAAATTCTAACATTACAATTTGAGTATAAGCATTCCACCATACACCACTATGAATATCAACAAGAAGAAAACTAATGTATTTTATTTTTAAGTCAGATCAATGAGGACTGCATTACAGCTTACCAAAAATATTATAAGGAACTTTATTTAGAATTGTGTAAATCGGATAGCACTGAATGGGATTTTACTGACGAAGAAAAATGTGTTGGAGATAAAAATACTATTTATTATTTCTTTTACATATTTTGTTCAACCAAAATTCACCATTGAACAAAATCTACCGGTATATATTACACAACATAAAATGGTAATTTAAAAACAGTTGATATCACCTATCTGTATGCATTGGCTAAAGGTGAGTGGCAGAAGCATTCCAACCTCCTTTCCCTCTCTCCCCCCATTAATTTTATGCTTTCCCTTCCCTTTTCCTTCCTGGAAACAAAAAAAAAGTCAAAATTAGTATTATATTTATTTAAGATTGATCACCGATGTGAATATCGTTTTTTGATTCTTCATTATTACATTTTTGTACCTGCAAATTTATGATTTTATAGTTGTCACTCTGTCTTTGCTATTAACGTGTGTATAGAGCTGGAAGCATGGCTTCACATATGCTATAAAACCTTGTTACTGTGAGCACCTAGGAGTAAATACAATATTCTGTAAAAACAACAGGCACCAGGCTCTAAGGTCCAGTCACTTGTGATCTAAGATACAATCTGGACTATTAAAGTCTCTTATTAAGAAATATTTTGTGTGTCTGTGTATATATATGAAAGTTTTGTGTTTAGGCATATACAAGCACACCTATATGTACAAATCATATTTGGTCTAGACACTAAAGCTGGGTACACACACTACAGATCATTGAAAGATGACAGACAGGATCTGCAAGATCCTGTCTGTCATCTTTCAAAGATCTGCATACACACAGTCCCGAGCGTTCTCCCTATGAACATCATAGGAAGAACGCTCGGGACTGTGAGTTTTACCTCGGCCACGGCATACTCCTCTATAGGGAGCCAATAATAGACTTTGCATTACCAATGACTAACACAGAATAGTTGCTGCATTTATAATGTCTGCGGGAGAACAGATGACTAAGTCACTGTTCATTATCTTTAAAAATGTTTTGTTATCATCATGTATGGGAATAATTTTAATTTTTCAGATGGTTCAAAAATAATTTGTGGCTCATATATATTATTGGAAAGTAGAATAAAGGAATGTCATGATCCATTTGTTTATCTAAAAGTAATTCTCTTAGCTTAGTAAAACTTAGTGATGTCTGCAGAGTGCAGCAGAGAGCACTGTAACGAATAACTTCATTGAATGTGCTTACTGAGACAATGCATTCTAAAGTTAAAATGTATATACAGGATGAAGAGCGAGACTGCTGCTGCCTCTAGGCCTAGTGACCTATTCGCAGCAAAAGAACATACCAAACAAGAAGTGCCAAGCTTCCATAATATGTTACCACTGAGAATGTCATAAAAATATAACCTATTAGTACTAGAAAAATATTTTTTAAGGAGGACTACAGTATAATGTGAAAAGACATTAAATAAGATCTGCCTGGTATATAATATATATCTCTGGAGGGTAGGAAGTTGAACTTCTCCTACATGAGTGTGGACTGCAAACGCATTATAGGGGGAAGAGCTTCATACCTGGCAGCCAGCAGTTCACAAGCACAGCTGTGCTCTCTGCAGCTATTGAGCAATGCGATGTAGAAATAATCACTCCTACCTACCAGAGATATATACTTTGCATGCTACCATGCTAGGCCACAATCTGTCCAATATTATTCCCCAAAACTTTTGTTCTATTAAAAATGACTTAGCTTTAATGGGAATGTTGTTCAAAAACAATATGTCCCTTCCTTTGATTCTTTAATTATAAATAGTGCAGTGACAAGGCAAGACAAGTCTCAAATGGTCCTGATGCAGAGTGAAGCCTCCTTTCTCTCTCTCCCTACTGTCCCCATATCAGGGGAATATAGCTAGAAACACAATTGTAACTTTAGTAGAAATGGTGCTAAAAGTGAAAATTCAGTAAACCCCTTCTGATAGATATTAAATCTAATTCTAATGGTTTGCCCCTGCAATGAATCTAATTCTAATGGTTTGCCCCTGCAGTGAATTTTTCATCATTTATTACACGCAATCACTGTCCCTTGCTATCGTGAATTGCACAACAATTAGCTTAATTCTCAGATTTTCTGAATAACAGAATTGTATTACTAAATATATGCAAAGGTGTGTATTAGGCTAAGCACCTGATTGCTTGATGTGGACAGATATTAACAATTGCTGAAAATGCTAATTTCTATGCTTCTATAAACAATAAAAATGTTTGCACATGATAATGAATGTCAATACATTGCATTAAGATGTGTGTTTAAAGTTTTAAAGCTAGGTACACTCACTAGCGGTAAAGCCCCGATACTCTCGGTATCAGAGCTTTATTGGCAGTGTGTGTAGCAGCTTTTCCGAATGCGTGTTCAGCCACTGAGCGTTCGGTTCGGCCTCACGGCCATTCGGGAAAGACCAAAAATGTCCCTCAACCACAGTAGACTCCATAAAGAGGAGATGTGCATAGGGAGAACGCTCTGGACTGTGTGTATCCTGATCTTCGAAAAATGACACAGTGTCTTGCAGATCCTGTCGGTCATTTTTCAGAAATATGTCATGTGTGTACCCAGCTTAAGACCTAGGCACTAAAAAATTCAAAAACAAAGCAAAACCAGTCTATCACACACTAAACTTGAATGAATTAACACAAAATGCATGCTAAGGCCATTGTTTTTTTGAACTTCATTCCCGTTTATGACCATTCTTAAGCCAGAGCACACTGTGATTTTGCTCAGCCTTAGGATTCCAGTCACTATTTATAATTAGAGAATCAATTTTAATATAGGGTATTGTATGTCTTCTGAGGGTTGCATGTATTAGAGCTTGCAACCTACTTTTGGTCTTAAAGGGAACTTAAGTCTCCAGACAATTTTGTTTCAATAGATATAGTATATTCACAAAGATACAACAAGCTATATCTTATTTCTCCTTTTGCTGTTGCTGCTCGATGGTTTATGAAATGAATGTAGGGGAAATTCATCTTCATGGGTTTGCTAGATGTAGACTTCACATGCTATCTATTGCACAGCACATCAATAAAAGGAATCTGCAGCCTTGCTTCCTAGAAGCCGACAGCCAATCGTATTTACAGCACAGAGACCTGCCTCTATTAGTCACAGTCATCTTAAAGCAGATTCTGCCTCTCAGACACAGAATAGAAATGTAACTTGTTTTTTTTTGTTTTTTTTAAATCACCTCTGTTCCTCTACACATTCCTTTGCTTTTCATACAAAAAACAAAATTGATCTTCATATTTTATTTTTTGTCAAACAATCAGGAAAACTTTCATAAGTAAGTCTGGGGAACTGAACATGTAACCTAATATAGACTGTGTTTCTAAAAGTAGAGTATTAGACTGCTGAGCCACTACAGCTTGTACAAACAGAAGAACAGCAAAGCAAAAAATAAAAGGCAGTAAAACCAGCTGACTATTTTATATTGTTCCTTTGCAGCTGTGACCTTAAAGGACTATGGGCAAAATAGGGGTTTGTCTTTGAAATTTGCTTTTTTCTTCTACATTTCTGTGGGTCATCAGTTATTTATCCTACACAATGCATATAGTTTACAAATGTTCTTAATATTCTTTTATGTTCTGTAAATGTTTTTGTGATAGTTATCAGCTAGCATAAATAAGAAAAACCAGCCCTCTCTGATCCATAATCTTGTAAAGATTTGTCAGCCATGGTTCATAACAGGAACTTTTTTAAAATCTAATCTTCAAATACATTTGACTATAAATCCTCAAAAACACACAATACGAAATTAATTATGAAGTAATCCAGGAGTTTTTATTTTTAAAGGTCTTCAAAATAGTTTGTTGTGTTAATGTGCTTTTTTTGTACACTATATGGTGTTTGTCATTTGTTTTGAAATCTAATATTTCCTGCAAGTGCTCTTTATTTTTCTTCTTCTTCATTTTGCCTTGGGAAAGATGCCATGTAAATTACTCTTTTAAAGGCTAATCTAATGAGTGTTTTCAAAAATGCGTAAGCAGTCAATATTATCAACTATGTTAGGCAAACAAAAAAGCTATAGCAATTTCTTTTAGATTCCACAGAGCACAAAATAGTGAGAACTGATCTTGTTTAAATGTGCACAGTGTTCCGATACAGTACGCAATATATTTTAGGCCTGCTTCTTTTATAAATAATGCAAATGTAGACTACATAACACAATTTTCTCTTAAACTACAGTGATGGAATACTTTCTACATATGACTTTACATGATATAATAAAACTCTTTTAGCAAACAGGAGCCACATGTGTCCATTTAATGGAGGGAACACATTAATTTGACTATTAGTGTAAAAGCCAGATTACGAAAAAAAAACTGTCCTTGTGGGGTTTTAAGACCCGTTTCTCAAGCTAGTGAGGCTCAGTCTAAGACAAATTGGCAACCAACCTTATGGGAATAAAATTACATCATAATAAACACATTAAAAAGCCTGCCCTTCTCTCTGGATAAATTAAATTATTTTAAGCACAGTAACCACTTTGTTTTGTTCTGCTGGGTCCTAACTTTTAACCTCTTTTTTACCTTAGTAACTTTTTACCTTCTTAGGAGACGTAATTCTCAAACTTTCTCTTTATATTAGTACCTGCCTTTTATAAGATGAAAGTCCCTGCTGCTCTTTTGCTAGCTTTCTTGGGACTGACTCTCCAGCACTAAGTACTTGAACACATGACCCACTGTGGGTGGAGTACACATTTCCCAGAGGCTTGGTCAAACCCCCAATGCAACAACAAATCTATTATATATATATATATATTATATATATATATATATATATATATATATATATATATAAATGGGATAGTATGCATCCAAACAGAGTGCAACTAGTGACCAAATTTATTCAATACATACAAAAAAGAAGCCTAGTCAGTGCACATCCACTTTTATATATAAAAGTCAATGTATGTATGTAGGTTTGTATGTTCCAGAAAAACTTCCAAACGGCTGAGGCAATTTTACAACTTTTGAAAATGCCTCCAACCCCCCTTTTTTCGATTTTTTTTTAAGTTGATTACCCTGTGTGCTGCCATCTGGTGGTGAATCAAATAATCAAATAAGTTAATTGCACAGCTTCCAAATATTACAGATTGTTCAGGGCAGTACAATGCTTAACCCTTTGACTGCCGGGAGAATTTCATTTTTTTTTTTGCGTTAACTGCCAGAAGAATTTTCAGGAATTTGCCCTTAATCGTTTTAGACTAATTTTACAGTATGAAACCTTGCAGTAAACCAGGAATATTATACATTGTTTTTTTCAGTACAAAGTGTACTTTAACATTTTCTGGAAATTTTACTGGAATTATGGGTAAAATATGTAAAAAAATGAAAAATTTGCAAATTTTCATGGATTTTTCCCATTTTTACTTATAGTTATCTTAAGGTTACACACAAAAATCTTACTGTTTCTATCTTGTTTGCAATTGCGCATGGATCCCATTTGAGCTAGTTGTGGCCCCGTCTCTGTTTGCACCCACCCATATGGTATACCGTTTGATTCAGGACATTGGGAGATTGCCATTTAATGGGTTTTTTTACTTGCCAGTGGGTTTAGGTAGGATTCACCCATTGAGTCCTCTTATTTTATTTTTTCACAAAATCTCCTAAAAGCACGGAGTTCTATGAAACAGCGTCTGGAATTCTTCATGTATATACAAAGCATGATACCATCAGGTATCTGAAGGTGTGTAGCTTCCAAAAATATATAGTTTGGTGGGGGAGGGGTCCCCTTTGCATGTCAGAGTCCTCCAGAGGACAAGGAAGTAAAGAAGAAGTGAGAACTCAATGACGCACAGACAGATCCAACTCTTAATTTTTCTGAACTTTGGACAGGCACTGCAGGAGAACCACTACACAGTGGGGCCAGTATTGGGTTAAATTTAGTTTGGGGTGGACGTGCCCTTTAATCTCTTCCTCTTTTGGATCTCCCACTTTTGACAATGTATTTTGTAGCATGTCAGGGTTTAAAAAAACACCTGACAATCCCTGTTGTACAGTTATACTTTTAACAGTTTATGTTTTTTGTAGTTCTCCCTGTATGTTAAAATGGGCCTGGTTTAGCGGTTTACCTATGTTAAGGGCGGGGTTAAGGGATCAAAGCTATTAGTGCCTTAGGCTCCAGAGATGTAAATCCTGATTTTGGTCTCCAACCTTATCTGTGGGTCCTAGGCTCTAGTTTAATATGCACTTTTCTTAATGTAGAATACAATTCTCTAAAATAATGTATGTATTATATAGAGGTAATTTATCTGTCCAAACAATAGATAAAATAACAAATTGAAGATAGACCTTTCTACAAAAAACATTACATCTTGTTCAACAACAATAACATGATAATGATTCCAATAGCTAAATAAACAATGTAATATTATCTATAAACAATAGCATGGGCGCATGTGCATGTGAGCTGATCAGTCTGACTTTGAAACTACCTTTGGAAATGCAGTGTTACAAGAACAGTTGAATACATTTGTAATGTATTTAGAAAACGTGGGAGGCGCACAAGCAAAACTACTGTACACAATGTTGGCAAACTGACAGTCAAGAAATTGAATAGTAAAAAACTGAAAAATCAATCAAGACAAAATGGAGATAGGCACTGTTTCTTTGGCTGCATGTTCATTTTAATAATAAATGCTTGAATAACTAAGCACAGCTTGTGGTATGATTGATTATTACTTTGAAAGTTTGCATGTTGCTTGTTTTAAGAAAATGGACATGATCTGCAGGTTCAATGCAGTGGTGCAAGGTTATGCTATCTTTCAAAGGGCAAGTTCCCCCCTCAAATGCAAAAAATGTGTATACAGTAGGTAAATCACCCCCAAAGCCCACAATGCTGTAGTTAGAAAGAAAGATTTAAGTCTAACCTGAAAATCTGCATGATGTTCTGTTAACTCTCTTTTTGTTCCTGGTTCTTCCAGTAAGCAGCTTTCATCATGGATGCAACGATGACATCACAGCCAATGACTGAATGCTCTTCCCCTAGTTGTCTCCTCTGAGCATGTAAAAGTTTGTACAAAATCTTGGAAGGCTTGGAGGGGGAAACCTTTTGAGATGCGGGAAGGGGGAGAAGAACATTTTCAGTGATATTCAATAAAAGTTCTTATTGTTAAAATAGTGCTAACTTTGCCCCAACCAATCAGATGTTAGCTTTCAAATAGTAACTAATATCTGATTGGTTGGGAGAATTAGCACCATTTTTAAGGATAAGAACTTTTATTTAATCTCCCTGTTTTTGTTGCATAACAGATTAGCCCTACGTCTGTCAGCTTTCTAACTATTATAGTTTTGGGTGGGGGGATGATTTACCTATATATCATATCATTTTTTATTTGAGGGATGAGCATGCTGTTTAAATCTAAAATAGTGTTATTATTTACAAAGGAAAAACTAATGGGCGTTTTTCAATCAGTATAAATATATAAATATGTGTGAGGGAATAATTCAATTTATAGTCTCAGGTGGGCCCCTCAACACCTGACTGTGGATATGTTCCAAATGGTAGATGTGGATAAACCAACTATAGGCACAGGCTGGCTGTGAATATAATAGTGTTTATTTAAACAAATTATAATGGTATAGACCTGCTCAAACTAATTGTAAATATTTATCAGTTCATATTCTTACCCAACAGTATATGTCATACATTAAAGGTAGTGCCCTCGTCCGCGCTCTCAGTGACTTACAGGCACAGTATCATCATTCTGACGATTTTATCAAAAACACATGAAGCCTATATTAATATTAAGGCGTGACCATACATACAATATGTCCACAGAAGTTCTCTCAAAACTAGTGAAATTGACATTTCTTTTAGTGTCTCAACTCTAAATACTATATAAAAAACCCTTAAAACACCTAAAACACACCACCAAACATAAGCGATGGAGGATGATCATTTGATGCATGCATCTCTCACACTTATCCAATATTATAGAGCGTGTCGTATAGACACACTCAATACTGCATATACCCAATGGACTAATTATGGATCTACCTACACCCAATGTGTTTATGATGTAGGTTTCCGTTCATAAATAAATATATAAGTAGCGACATAAGTGTAAAGCCTTAATAAACCGTTATCAAATACTATTGGATCCTCCACACAATAGACTACGAGCCATTGTTTAAGATCATTTATTAGGGTCCAGGGCGGACACCATCGTTGGTTACGTCCCACCTTAACCTACATCAATTGTAAATATTTACAATTAGTTTGAGCGGTCTATACCATTATAGTCTGTATAGTAGCTTTTCAGCTACCATTTTTGTGTCTACTTTATTAAACAAATGCATGACTGTGGACATATTTTAACTGGTCTTATGCATTAAAATATAGTGTAGCATTTCAAGTTAGGATGTAGAAACCTACTGCAGTTGGTTCTACCATTGGGTCCAGGAAACTGAGTACTGCTCAAAACCAGGCTTCATAGTTGACACTTCATGGTTTCGACACAGAACACAACATCTCTATTCAATACATATAAGGTAAAGGTAAAATTAACTTATATTAGATTGACTTATTCCAATGCAGATTTTGACCATTTCGCCAATGTAAAAAATGTGTTTTTGACCTTTTAAATATCTTTTAAAGCAAAAACATATACAAAGGCTTTATGAAGAAAAGATAATATATGAAAGATAGATAGGTGCAGATTTATGCCAACTTCATGCCCATCACTTGGTATAACATGCATTATTAATAAGAAGCTGATTGGATAGGGGCAAGGGGACCATCATTGTCCACAATGTAACACAATGCTAGATGGATTAGAATATATATCAGTGTTTTAACAAATGACTACTAGAGATGGCATAGAACCCGAACTCGAACGCAAGTTCGAGCCAAAGTGTTCGAGTTCAAACGGACCCGGACTTCTCGAACTATCCCGGACTCAGACATTATATGGTTATTATATTACTAGGTTATAATAATAATCCAACATTTGTATAGCTTCCCCTAGCCGATTCGAACCCTGGTCTCCAAGTAAAAGGCGTGCCTTTAACCTAACACTATCCAGCCACTGCATTTTTGGTTAATATATTACTAGGTTATCATATGGTAATTATATGGTTATTATATTACTAGGTATTGTATGGTATTATATTATTAGGTTTTTTAGCAAACAAGTATGTTTGAGAGCTGGATAGTGACATGGGCGAGCAGGGTTCGAATCCTGGCTAGGGGCAGCTATACAAATGTTTGGATTATTATAATATCCTAGTATATAATAACCATATAATAACCTATATTATAACCACATAATACCCTAGTAATATAATAATACTATAATATAATAACAATATAACCTAGTAATATAATAACCCTATATTCTAATCATATAATAACCTAGGAATATAATAACCATAAAAAACCCTAGTAATATAATATTATATGGTTATTATATTACTAGGTTATGGAGGATACAACGACAAAGACGGCTATACCCAATGGACTAATTATGGATCTACCTACACCCAATGTGTTTATGATGTAGGTTTCCGTTCATAAATATAATATATAAAGTAGCGGACATAAGTGTAAAGCCTAATACAACCGTTATCAAATACTATTGGATCCTCCACACAATAGACTACGAGGCCATGTTTAAGATCATTTATTAAGGTCCAGGGCGGACACCATCGTTGGTTACGTCCCACCTTAACCTACATCAATTGTAAATATTTACAATAGTTTGAGCAGGTCTATACCATTATAGTCTGTATAGTAGCTTTTCAAGCTACCATTTTTCTTGTGGTCTACTTTATTTAAACAAATGCATGACTGTGGACAATTTTAAACTGGTCTTATGCATTAAAATATAGTGTAGCATTTCAAGTTAGATGTAGAAACCTACTGCATTTGGTTCTACCAGTGGGTCCAGGAAACTGAAGTACTGCATCAAACCAGGCTTCATATTTGACACTTCATGGTTTCGACACAAACACAACATCTCTATTCATACATATAAGGTCAAAGGTAAAATTAACTTATATTAGATTGACTTATTCCAATGCAGATTTTGACCATTTCGCCAAGTAAAAAATGTGTTTTTGACCTTTTAATATCTTTTAAAGCAAAAACATATACAAAGCTTTATGAAGAAAAGATAATAATGAAAGATAATAATGTGCAGATTTATGCCAACTTCATGCCCAGTCACTTGGTATAACATGCATTATTAATAAGAAGCTGATTGGATAGGGGCAAGGGGACCATCATTGTCCACAATGTAACACAATGCTAGATGGATTAGAATTATATCATTGTTTTAACAAATGACTACTAAGATGGCATAGAACCCGAACTCGAACGCAAGTTCGAGCCAAAGTGTCGAGTTCAAACGGACCCGGACTTCTCGAACTATCCCGGACTCAGACATTATATGGTTATTATATTACTAGGTTATTATAATAATCAAACATTTGTATAGCTTCCCCTAGCCAGGATTCGAACCCTGGTCTCCCAGTAAAAGGCGTGCCTTTAACCAGTACACTATCCAGCCACTGCATTTTTGGTTAATATATTACTAGGTTATCATATGGTAATTATGGGTTATTATATTACTAGGGTATTGTATGGTTTTATATTATTAGGTTTTTTAGCAAACAAGTATTGTTTGAGAGCTGGATAGTGACATGGGGAGCAGGGTTCGAATCCTGGCTAGGGGCAGCTATACAAATGTTTGGATTATTATAATATCCAGTTATAATAACCATATAATAACCTATATTATAACCACATAATACCCTAGTATATAATAATACTATAATTATAACATATAACCTGTAATATATAACCCTATATTCTAATCATATATAACCTAGGAATATTAACCATAAAAAACCCTAGTAATATAATATTATATGGTTATTATATTACTAGGTTATCATATGGTTATTTATACTAGGTTTTATCCCAATCCTGCACCTCTGCTAAAATCTTTAAAAAAAAAATTGGCCCACAATTTAGCCGTCTTTTAGATTTTGGCCCCTTATGTGATTGAGTTTGACACAATTCAAAATAAAAGTGTATAGTATAGATTGAGCACCAAAAACACAGACACCCCCACATGTATTGCTATAAACAAACATCCATTTATTGTGGCACAGTCACTTGAGAAAGGACCAGACTGTCCGAAACTGTCGTGGTGTGCACAATAAATGCACTTTGTTTATATCATACCTGTGGGATTGTTGAGTTTTTGTTTGCTCTTACTACACACTTTTATTTTGAATTATGTCCAGGAACAGACATCTGGCAACAAAAGTCTATGAGAGATGTGGTGAGCTGAATTGCCTTACATGAGTTTGACACCCCGATAAGGGATACATATTTGGCCACCCAGCAGTAAGTAGAGCATACATACTGCCGCATAAGGGTCAACCCCTTTTGAAATACTCATTATTTTTGTTTGTGGACTTAATTTAAATACCATGTTCCAGTTTCATGATCTGATTCAGTAATATATCCAATGACCTACAACATGAAAAAGTATGATGAAATTTTTCTCTGTTTTTAAACCCTAGTACTTGCTTTATGATGTTTTGTATGCACTTACCACCCTATTAACTAATTTAGTTTATCAACATATTCTTTTCTTTATAGTACTAAAATACACATAAGCCATAATGGTATCTAGCATATGCTGTACAAGTGTGATGCCCGTCAAAGAAAATAAATCCATTTTAGGTTTTAAACACAGATTTGATTACTGTACATGCTAAATGGTAATGCGAGAAAATTGCTTAACAACAGCAAAACCGGATCATTATCTCACTTGTGACATAGAGTTACCTGACATCTGTGCAATATTGATTTCTGGAAGGTCAACCCCTTTGATTGGAAGAAGTCAACTAGATAAATGAATGATTTATCTGTTATTACATTTATACGCGTTCGATTATTTTTCCCTCCCTGTGTGCAGCCATGGCCAAAACTTGAAAAGACCCGCATTGTGTGGTAAATCTTAAAATTATCGTAAAAATTCTCTCTAACCATTTAGTGATTTTTTTCTATCTTAAATGCGGAAATGTTACAACCAATTCAAGAAAGTAAAATAAATTATATAAATAGGCATTCTTGAACAAAAGAAGAATCGAGTTGGAAATCTTGCGTGACCCTGCTAAAACTCACCAACATTATTCCATATTGTACAAATCAACACACTACCACGTGTTTATCATTCGTTCCCTCAGGGCACTAATAACAACCAGGATTTAAGATTTCCTTGCTTAATACAAGTCAGTAAAAATCAATGCGAGTAAGAATGGTTGCTATCTAATTATTTCACTATGTTTAAAGGACACTTTACAAAAGCAATAATTTGGACCATCCATAATTAGATTTTTTCCCCCTTTTTCCTTTATTTGCAATGTAAACATCTTTTCATTGACCAGGCCTGTTCTCTTAATGCTCAGACATAATTATTTCTTCATAAATTTTCCTCCAGCTCCTAGAATAAGGACCCTATTCTAAGCAGTCAACAACGTCCATTTAATGGAATTTGCATCATGAAAAATTTCTACAGTTTCTCCTCATATGTTTTTAGTCAAGCTCTGTTTTAACTTACCATAATACATATAAACATATAATAAAATTATACTCCACCTCCTCTATTGTAAATATAAGAAATTATGTAGGTTTGGAACTCCTAGGTTTCCCAATCAGCATATCCATTTGCAGAAAAGTAAGTTATTGCTTTAAAATGGAGTATGAGTTGTACAAATTACACAATCAATTAAAGGCTCACACACACAATACACATTATTATTTGTCTGTCTGAAAGAGACAAACCTATTTTTTTAAAATTCTTTTTCTTCTTCCATTTTTGGACTGTATCTCCTCCCACAGTTTTCGAGCTAGAGCACTACAGATGTTCGAGACATGTATGAAAGTAGAGATGGCTGAAACTGTTAAGTTCTGTTCCATTTTCGGAGTGTACTGATCTGGAAAAATCCCAAGATCTGAAATCCAAACGGAACAATTTTCGGACTCGGAGCCCATTTTCGATAATGTTCTGGACTATTTTCGAAAATAGCCTAGAATGTTCAAAATACAATCAGAAACTAATTCCGAGTTTCCAATATTATTTTTGAGGCTATTTTCGATAATCCTCGAACGTTTCGATAATTTAGAAAAAGGCTCTAAGTACCGAAATCTGAATGATCCGTCCGGACCGAACATTCGGATTTCGGAACCACGGGGTTCCATGTCGGATGTATTTCTGAGACAGACCAGGATCCCATCTCTAATTAAAAGCATGCTATCTTCCGCTAAGGGATCCATGAAAGTGTTACCGAGTTATTGGTCAATTATGGAAATTTTTGCACATAGACATTAATTTACTAGTGTCGCATGACTATCAAAGACTGGCCTTAATTGCATCAGCTGTGAGCAGACCTAGTCAGTGGTGTTTAGCTGCCCCTTGATTTGATTTACATGTGAAAGACTAATCAGTGCTGATTACCATTCATTTCACCTGTGGGGCTAGCCCCCATCTTCTCCTGATTTCCTTACTGGCAGAGTACCCCGTTGCCGTTTTTTCTAAAGATCCACCTGCAGATTTCTTGGGTTAGCTGAGACACAAATCTGGTAAACCTCGGGTGCCCAACATGATTCTAGGCCAGAACTCATACCCAGTAACCTACCTCACAACATTGGGAACATACTTAAAACATTAAAATGCAAAAGAGGACACACTGGAAGAGAGATGCAGCAGACCACACCACCTACTTTGTTTAGGTTATACCCATTTTAAAACCCTTTGCCTGCCACAATCGTGAATATACGATCTGTGCAGACAGATACCAAACTGCCACAGATCGTATTATCACGATCTGCAGCACTTCCGGGTCTGGGAGCGGAATGCCTGAAGTTAGCGGCGGGGGCAGCCAATGGGAAGGCACGACATCACAATTCACATGGGGAGTGACTTGCTGAGTTTCAGTGTAAGGAACCGCCCCCTGCTGGATTTTTCTCACCTTACCTGGTGGATTACGTTGCTGGAGCCTCCTGCTGTGATCTGCTGTTTTTCTGCTGGGATTTACCTTGCTGCCTGCTTTAGATCATCTGTCTTCTGGGACTGGTACAGTATTTACCACACACTACAACCACATCATTTAGTTTATAAACTTTATAAAACTTTTTTTTTTTGTATTACACACATCTACACCTTTAGTACAACACTAACACACACTTACAAACACATATTTACATCTAACACACACACCCACACATATACACACAAAATAACACAAAAATCAAACATATTTTTTATTTGTATTTTTCATTCATTTTGATTTGACAGTTTTTCTGGATTTTTTTTGCGTTTTCTTTTGTTGGTGTTTTTTATATTATTTCTATAATTGTATTTGTTTTTGTGTGTATATTTTGTAGTATATAACCCCTCTTATATCCCTATATACCCCTCTATATCCCTATATACCTCTACCCCTCCCCACCCCCACCCCCAGACCCTCTTACTGATAACTTGTGGGATTGAATTTCTGTTAACATCTTTATTACCCATCAAGCCTAGTGGGTCTGTCTTTTGACCCCCAGTCTTGCTGTGCGGTAAAGTTATTTAGCCATTTTTTGTTTTTGTGTTGTAATTTTCTGCAATCTCAGTTTTATATACTTTTTTTGGTTCTGTAACCCTTGATTCTTATTACCACAAGACTAGTGGATCTGTGATTTTGACCCCCAGTCCTGCTGTGTAGTGAAGTACTTTTGTGCATTTTTTTTGCTTTTCTGTGCTAAATATATTCAGTGTCTTTATTATATTTTTTTTTTTTTTGCTCATTACCCTTGATTTCTGTTTTATAAAGTTATCTAAAATATATAAAAGTTATTTTCTGTATTTTGGAATTGTACGGTGTTAAATTTTGTATACTGTTCATTAGGTTAGTTTTTTATAGTATTTCAGTTTTCTGGTGCTTTCTAGAAAGTGTTAAAGTTGGAAAGTTGAAACATTGTTACTTAGTTTGCTTGAGGTCAACTCAGGTCTTTTTTGCTGAGGGTTAACTCAGGTCTTTTTTGCTGAAGGGTTTAACTGCAGGCGTTTTGTTTGAAAAAAAATTGGTACAGTGACTTTTGATACAATGGCTAAAAGAAGAGCTTTTCTGTAAGATGAGGCTGCTAGATACTGTATGCTGACCAGCTCAGAGGAAAGTGATTTTTCTGATGCTGATGCTGACCCGGAGTATTTACCCCATGGATCAGAATCATCAGATTCTGACGAGCATGGCAGTAGTGACACTGTCACACCTTAGGAGAGTAGTGGTTCTGCTGATGATGAGGCTGGTCCTAGCATTGTTGTCCTATGGAGGTAGATGATGGGAGTGTTCTGGTGCTGCAGTTGGAGAGAGACCTGCGTGGAGGCCTCCCCTAATTTACCCCCAAATTCCTGATTTTTTAGCGTTCCCTGGCGTGAAGGGTGGACACCCAGTAATTTTGAAGTGCTAGACTTCTTTCACGTTTCTACGACGCAACCTACAGGTGTGTCCACTATACTAATCTATTGCCGACCAGTATAATGCCACACACCAATTAGGTGTATATTCACGTGCTCGTGCATGGTATCCCACCCCAATAGTGGAAATGAAAAAATTTTTTGCCCTCACTCTTTCAATGGGTCTCGTAAGAACAATACATTGGAAGGCTATTGGGATACCACCACTGTAATTTCCCTCCCCCTTTTTTCAGCTGTAATGCCTAGAAACCGCTACCAAATCTTATTGCGGTTTATGCATTTTAACGATAACACCACAGTCTGTTCCCCCCGGTGCACCCGGTCATGACAGGATTCATAAATTGAGGCCTTATTGATAGCCTGTCTAAACGCTTTGCAGAGGTTTACATCCCTTCCCAGAATACTGTATTGATGATCCCTTATGCTCTACAAAGGGCGCCTAATATTCCGTCAATACATGCCAAGTAAGCGTTCTCGCTATGGCATCAAATTAATAAGCTCTGCGAAAGTAGTACTGGGTACACTAGCAAGTTTATGTATATGAGGGCAAGGACTCACAGTTAGACCCCCCTGGTTGTCCACTGGATTAACGGTCAGTGGCAAGATAGTCTGGGACTCATTTCTCCATTGCTGGGCCAAGGTTACCACTTATATGTGATAACTTTTATACAAGTATTTCCCTTGTTTATATATCTTTATTCTTTTGACACCCCAGCCTGTGGCACCATAAATCCTATTCGAAAAGGGTGCCCAAGGCTTTACTGGATAGACACTAAAGCGTGGAGAGAATTTTGTCTAAGAAGCGAGGACTCCTGGCTATCAAGTTTTGTGATACTAAGGTTGTATTCATGCTGACCACCATCCACGTGAGTCGGTAAGAGTAGGGCACAGAAGTGTGGTAGGCCCCCCAAAATTAGACCACTCTGTAGCAAAGAATACAACAAACATGGGTGGCGTTGACAAAACTGAATCAGATCCAACACTACTACAACGCCACCAGAAAAACAAAGGCCTGGTACAATAAATTAGCCATTTATCTTTTGCAAACGGCCCTACATAAACGTATATGGTTTAACAGACAGTGGTACCGAAGCCTGTACTGTCTTATTATAGTTCCAGCTGCAGCTTATTCCAGCTATGTTGTTTGGTAGTGTAGAAGGAGGTCCCGGAGATGCCTAGTAATGATAATGTAGCTAGATGTAGGGAAAGCATTTTTTAGAACCCTTCCACCCACGCCTAATAAGCCATCCCCAAGAGCCTGCAAGGTGCCGTAAAAATGGGACTAGGCGAGATACAAGGTATTTTTGTCCTAAGTGCCCTAGCAAGCCTGCTTTATGTCTGAGCCCTGTTTTGAGCGCTACCATACTTGGGTGCACTTTGAAAGTTAGATAGGATAGGAGGCTCTCTGGATTTGTGGGTGTCCTAGGCCCTTATTTGGCATGCTCCGGGGTTCATTTGCCTTTTTCTGAAATAGCTTTGTGGTTGGGACAGGTAAGGTCTCCTTCTAGTTAAAATAGTTATTTACTGTAAAGGGGCATAAGGTACAATGTGTTTTATTGTTCAGTAATGTTTACTAACTTGTTTATTTTTCCCCAAGGATTTTTGAGGTTCCTGTAAAATACACCAGTAAAGGGTGATGCGTAATGGTGTATTTACAGTAAATGTATGAATGGTTCTATGTATGGCATTTAACAACTGCTTTTATCTTTCAAGATGTGCCGGAAAAAAACTGGAGACGTAAACAACAACTCCAAACAGAAAGCACCTAGTCTTGTGCTGGGGCAGAGCTTGTAGGTTCAAGGGCGCTTGTGGCAAATGAGTGAATAGAAATGAATTTTATTATTCATCTTTCGATCTGATGCACAAAACTTTTTCACAGCAAAGCTCAATAGCCTTCACTAAAGCTATCAGTATTTTCTCAGTAATGCAAATAGGCAACAACACAGAGGCAAAGATATCCAGCAGGTAGGAAGATTTGAACACTTTTCCAGGTTTTCCAGGCACACCGATCAAGTGCAAGTTTCGTCTGCTAAAAGTTCGAAATACTACTTTGAAATGCGGCTACAGATTGCATGTATGAACAAGAAATGGCACTGTTGTATAGCTAAAGGTATGTAGATTCCAAAAATATATAGTTTGTGTGGGTATTTCTGAGTTGGAGGGGGTTTACCGTGAAAATTGTGGAACATTGCTGTAATTAAGCCACTGTGCCTTGTCTTAATTTGTGAATAGTCGCTTCCACGTCCGTGTGTGTAACCACACATTGGCATACCGTTTGATTCAGGACATTTAGGAGATTGATATTTGGTAAGTTTTTTTACATACATGGGGTTTTGGTGTGATTTTGTAACTTTGAAATGATTTTTCTCATTTTCCCAGAAAATTGTGTAGAAATGCCAAATTATACGAAGAACTCTGCGCCCACCCATTGATGGTTGAATGAATGAACTACAGTGTTACGTAGCTGAAGGTATTGTAATTCTGAGAATATATAGTTTTGCGGGGGTATTTCCAGTTAGAGGGGTGTTCATTTTGAAAAATCTGGGAAATGCTGTTATGGCTCACTGCGCATTGTTTTACTTTTTGACTATCGCTTCCACGTCCGTGTGTGTAACCACACTATGGCATACCGTTTGATTCAGGACATTTAGGAGATTGATATTTGTAACTTTTTTTACATTCCATGAGGTTTTGGCAGGATTTCTACCTTTTTAAGTTTGTTTTTTGTTCATTTTTTCAGAAAAGTGCGAACTTCTAGAAGAACTGCGCCCACCCATTGATGGTATGAATGAACGAACTACAGTGCTACATAGCTGAGGTGTGTAGATTTCAGGATATAATAGTTTGTGGGGGTATTTCGTGATTATCAGGTGTTTTGTGGAAAAAAATGCATACTGTTCAATTTGGAGTTGGCTAAATATTTTCGCTGTTTCTGAGCCATCATGCATTTTCTCACTTTGTGGCTTTTCGCTTCCACGTCCGCGTGAGTACCACACATATGCATACCGTTTGATTCAGGACTTTGGGAGATTGATATTTAGTACCTTTTTTTTACATTCCATGAGGTTTTGGCATGATTTTTACCTTTTGAAGTTGTTTTTTGTTCATTTTTTTCAGAAAATTGCGAACTTCTACGAAGAACTGCGCCCACACCATTGATGGTATGAATGAACAAACTACAGTGCTACATAGCTGAAGGTTGTAGATTTCAGGAAATATAGGTTGTGGGGGGTATTTCTGAGTTATCAGGGTGTTTTGTGGAAAAAAAGCATACTGTTCAAATTGGAGTTGGCTAAATATTTTCTGTTTTCTGAGCCATCATGCATTGTCTCACTTGTGGCTTTAGCTTCCACGTCCGCGTGAGTAACCACACATATGGCATACCGTTTTGATTCAGGACATTTGGGAGATTGATATTTTAGTAACTTTTTTACATTCCATGAGGTTTTGGCATGATTTTTACCTTGAAGTTGTTTTTGTTCATTTTTTCAAAAAGTGCGAACTCTACGAAGAACTCTGGCGCCCACCCATTGATGGTATGAATGAACAAACTACAGTGCTACGTAGCTGAGGTGTGTAGATTTCAGGATATATAGTTTGTGGGGGGTATTTCTGAGTTATCAGGGTGTTTAGTGAAAAAACTGCAGACTGTTCAAATTTGGAGTTGGCTAAATATTTCGCTGTTTCTGAGCCATCATGCATTGTCTCACTTTGTGGCTTTTCGCTTCCACGTCCGCGTGTGTAACCACACATATGCATACCGTTGGATTCAGGACTTTGGGAGATTGAATTAGTACACTTTTTTTACATTCCATGAGGTTTTGGCATGATTTACCTTTTGAATGTTGTTTTGATTTCATTTTTTGAAAATCTGGTAAAAGTGCAAACTTCTACGAAGAGCTGCGCCCACACCATTGATGATATGAATGAACAAACTACAGCGTTACATAGCTGAAGGTGTGTAATTTCAGGAATATATAGTTGTGGGGGGTATTTCTGAGTTGGGGGTGTTTTGTGGAAAAACTGCAGACTGTTCAATACAAAACTGGAAATTTTTTTTTTGCTGCTACTGACATTTGGCACTGGTCACGCTCTGGGTTGTTGGTAGCCTGTCTCTGGGTACACCCATGAATGTGGCATACCGTTTTATTCGGGAGGGGTTAGGCTTTCATTTTGAGATGCGTTTGAACTTTCCTCCACAGTTTTTAGCTGAAATTCGCATTTGATTTTGTCTCTGTTTTTACAGTTGAGGAAAAAAAAGGAAATGTGAAAATAACTTACAATTGGACGAAGAGCTGCGCCCGGTATTTGCATTTTGATCGAACTTACCTCACTCGGAAAATCCTGGCGGGTGTGGAGTTTCTAAAAATATCTCACTTGTGGGGATAGTTTAGATAATTTGTAGATTTCTATGTTAACTGTCATAGTGTTTATACATTTTAATTGTGTAATATTCTTGAAGGTGCAGTTTAGTTTGTGGGTCTCCTGTACAGGAAAGTGGGGTCCACATATATCTGGTATCGTTGTACTGCGGGAGTATCTGAGCTTTTAGAAACAGTAAGATTTTTGTGTGTAACCTTAGATAACTATAAGTAAAAATGGGAAAAATCCCTGAAAATGTGCAAATTTTTCATTTTTTTTACATATTTTTACCCTATTCCAGTAAAATTTCCAAAAAGTTACAAAATTCTGTTACCATGTTAAAGTACACTTTGTGCTGAAAAAAAACAATGTATAATATTCCTGATTTTACTGCAAGGTTTCCTACTGTAAAATTAGTCTAAAGCGATTGAGGGCAAAATCCTGAAAATTCTTCTGGCAGTTAATGCAAAAAAAAATGAAAATCTCCTGGCAGTGAAGGGTTTAAAGACCATTATTCACATTTTACATTGTTACCTGCAATATTTCAATGGCTCCTGTTACATTAAACACACCACACACTTTAAACTATTGCACATTATAACATACGCAACACTTTCAACATATATTACATGTTAAAACACAACTTTAAACATATATTACACCCCTCAAACACACACAAGCTTTAAACATAAATTACATGTTAAAACACACACTTTAAAATATATTACACGTTAAACTACACACACTAAACTATTCCACGTTAAAACACACAATCAACTGACTTTTGAGTATACAAATAGGCACATCCTACAGACACTTACTATCACAAACACACATTAGGCACACAAACTAACAGATACAACTTTTGCATGCACTGTTATACATAACACAGACACACCACCTTTCAGTTATTATTAAGGAGCTTCCCCTACCTGGAATAAGTTTTAATGTTACTGACGGCAGATCACTGAAGGGGCGGGGTTTAGCTCCTGTGATGCTTTATTAGCCCTTGATGATTTCCTGCTCCCCCAGCAGTACTGACAGAGAGGAGAGGTAAGCCTGCATTCCTTTCTCTCCTTCCCCCCCAAATGAACATCAACGTTTCTTCAGTCACTGGTGCAGTAACTGGTTTCCCCTGCTCTGAGAAGACACACTTGCCTGATGATATCACACAAGCAGATTGGGTGATGTTACTGTTTTGTGATTGGCTTCTTCCTCTGCTTATAGGGTTTTAAAGTAGCAGCATCACAGGTTTCATAGTAAAGTGAGCAATTGCCGTTTACAGCTGTGCCGCTGTAAAGAAAAGGAGGACAGAGGAGAAAGAGTGCAGGATTTAATAGACCTCTGGTTCTAGACTTTTACAGGCCCCCAGTGGCTCTGGCCCCATGGCTGCTATGGTGATCCCTACGCCACTGCCCTTACATAAAAGTACTGCAATCAATGAGAATTTTGACACAATGCCCCCCAGAAACACAATTGAGATGCCACACTCACATAAAATGTATGCTGCCAAAACAATGACACATGGAAAAGAAAGGTGAGTTTAAAAAGTGTGTAATGGAAAACTAACAATTATTTTGAACTTTGCACCAAACTGCTGCAAACTGTGATCACCATAAGTAGCTGCCTGCCTAACCCCCAGTACAAGACTTATCTTGGTTTGGCTGGTTACCTCTCAATCTTTAATCTGAGTGACCACAAGTGAGAGGAGGAGAGTGTGCGGTCACATGCCATTGTGACACACATGTTCTGCTGCTCCTCATGATTGACACCTATCCTCTTATCACAGCAACAAACAGAAGAAAGGAAGTTAAAGGGGAACTGTGGTCTCCAAACAATTTATTTTAAATGAAAGACCAGGTTCATACCTTAAAATAAGCCATCAACCTCTCTACGTGCTGCAACAGCCCAAAATATGAGAATCACTGATCAGAAAGTTAGGGGGTGGGAGGTTCTGAATCTGCGGTCAGTGGGAGGGGCCGCATTGGAGGGTCCCCGGGCCCGCAGTGGTAGGGGCCCCAGCCATGAGTGGGAGGGCCCCAGAACCATGAGTGGAGGGGCCATGGAGGCTGCAGGGAAAGGCCTAAGGGCTGCAGGGAGGGCCATGGATCCCACGAGGAGGAGGAAACCGAAAGGGACTGTCACATGGTTTCAGTGCAGGAAGCACGGGGATCTGGTGATGCTGCAACATATCACACATATAAATGTAAATATCTTCAAAACTATGTAAAATAAATAATGGAAGTAAATTGCAAAATCCCCAGGAAAGCAATTCCTGTCAATTTACCTACATTTATTTTTGGACCACAGTTACCTTTTAACCTTTCACTGCCACAGATCGTATATTCACGATCTGTGCAGTGTATGCCCAAACTGCCACAGATCGTGAATATACGATCTGTGCTGTACCTGCAAAAAAAAAACGTGCTAGGGGCGATCGGGGGGCAGTATTCAACTGCCCCCCTAGCCCCTCAATCCCCCCTCGTTTTGTCCACCGAGGGGGATATAGGGATTTCCCTACCTTTAGCCGGTCCGCGAGGAAAAGCCGGTCCCACGTGGAGGAATGACAGGAAGCGGAAAGGAGACCCCGGTGACGTCACATGGCTTCCTCCTTCAACCGGGGTCTTCCCATAGATAGGTAAGAGGCTGCCCCTGGTGGTCTAGTGGATGGTACTGCAGTGTGATATCCATTCATCACGCTGCAGTACCTGTATGTACAAGCTGTCATGCTGACAGCCTTACATACATTTTGTGAATGGAACTCAAAGTTCCATTCACAAATAGTATTTTTTCTAAGTCTTTGCTACTTAGCAAAAAAATGGGGACGAGATCAAAATTTGGTGATCACTTCTGATCACCAAATTATTGATCTTTGCCAATGAATGAAAAATCACTTCCTGGAAAATGATTTCCGGGAAGTGATTTTTCCGATCGGATTTTGAATTGGAAAACGGGCTATTTATGCACACACCCCTTTTTTTTTTTTAACCTAAAAAAACTATAAATTAGCAAAAAAAAATTGTCTTCTCCAAGCTTCCCAATGTCCCCCGTGATATGGTAAAGTAAACGCGGATCATTATTTGTTCGATTTCAAGGGAAACTAAGCCTATTTATTAGAAAATTTTGCAGAAGTACCAAAAAAAGACCGGATTGAATTTTTAGGATCAGTAAGTGTGCAAAAACTTGTGTGACTCTCATACTAACTGGTTTTCACTAAAATACCACTAAAAGGGGGAGTGGGGGATAGGGTTGGGGGGGGTGGGTTGTGGCGTTTTTTATTTTTTCTTGTAATTGCAATTGCGCATGGATCCCATTTGAGCTAGTTGGTGCCCCTCTCTGTTTGCACCCACCCATATGGTATACCGTTTGATTCGAGACATGTGGAGATTGCCATTTAATGGGTTTTTTTTACTTGCCAAGTGGGTTTAGGTAGGATTTCAACCATTGAGTCCTCTTATTTTATTTTTTCACAAAATCTCCTAAAAGCACGAGTTCTATGAATAACAGCGTCTGGAATTCTTCATGATATTACGAAAGCATGATACCATCAGGTAGCTGAAGGTGTGTAGCTTCCAAAAATATATAGTTTGTGGGGGGTATTTCCAAGTTTGATTAGGCTGTTCAAATTACAGAACACTGATTTTTCTTGTAATTGGACTTGTGCATGCGTTGAGCTAGTTGGTGGCCACGTCTCTGTGTGCACCCACACATATGGCATACCTTTTGATGCAGGATATGTGGGAGATTGACATTTAGTGGGTTTTTTTTTTGCTTGTCAAAAGGGTTTAGGTAGGATTTCATTCAACCTTTTATCATCTTATTTTATTTTTCACAAAACCTCCTAAAACAACGAGTTCTTTGGATCACTGGGTCTGGAATTCTTCATGTATGCATGAAATCATGGCATCGTAACGTAGCTGAAGGTGTGTAGATCAAGAATATATAGTTTTGTGGGGGAATTTGTTTCATGTTCGGGTGTTTCCTAGAAAAAAGTGTAGCTGTTCAAATTACAGAGCACTTTGATTTTTTCTTGTAATTGCATTTGTGCATGCGTCCAATTTGAGCTAGTTGGTGCCACGTCTCTGTGTGCATCCACGCATATGCATAACGTTGTTCAGAACATGTGGGAGATTGATATTTAGTGGGGGGGGTTTAATTGTGGGGGGCATTTCCAAGTTTTGGGGCTGTTCAAATTACAGAGCACTTTGATTTTTTCTTGTGTTTGCATTTGTGCATGCTTCCAATTTGAGCTAGTTGGTGGCCACGTCTCTGTGTGCATCCACGCATATAGCAAACCGTTTGATTCAGAACATGTGGGAGATGACATTAAGTGGGTTTTTTTGCTTGTCAAGTGGGTTTAGTAGGATTTCAACCCTTGAATCATCTTACTTTATTTTTCACAAAACATCCTAAAAACCACGGAGTTCTTTGGATTACTGGGTCTGGAATTCTTCTTCATTTATGTAGAAGCGGGCACCGTAACATATGGAAGGTGTGTAATTCCACGAATAATAGTTTTGGGGGGTATTTCTAATATAGAGGGGTGTTTAGTCTGACAAATCTGAAAAGTTGCTGTAATTGGGCCATTGTTCATTGGCTCACTTTGTGCTGTTTGATTCCACATTTGGCGTGTGTAACCATACATAGGGCATACCGTTTGATTCAGGACATTTAGGAAATTGATATTTGGTAACTTTTTTTTACATTACTTGGGATTTTGGCACGATTTCTACCTTTGAGAGTGTTTTTTTTTCAAATTTTTTAGAAAATCTGCTAAAACTGCGAACTTCTACGAAGAACTGCGCCCACACCATTGATGGTACGAATGAACAAACTACAGAATTACGTAGCTGAAGGTATGTACATTCTGAGAATATATAGTTTTGCTGGGGGTATTTCCAAGTTTGAAAAATCTTTGAAATTGCTGTTATTGGCTCCATGCGCATTGTTTTACTTTTTGACTAGTCGCTTCCACGTCCGTGTGTATAACCACACATATGGCATACCGTTTGATTCAGGACATTTAGGAGATTGATATTTGGTAAATTTTTTTTACATTACATGGGGTTTTGGTGTGATTTTGTAACTTTGAAATGTATTTTTCTCTATTTTTCCAGAAAATTGTGTAGTGTATTTTTCTCTATTTTTCCAGAAAATTGTGTAGAAATGCGAAATTCTACGAAGAACTGCGCCCACACCATTGACGGTATGAATGAACGAACAACAGTGCTACATAGCTGAAGGTGTGTAGATTTCAGGAATATATCGTTTGTGCAGGGTATTCTGAGTTATCAGGGTGTTTTGTGGAAAAAAATTGCAGACTGTCCAAATTCGGAGTTGGCTAAATATTTTCGGTTTCTGAGCCATCGTGCATTGTCTCACTTTGTGGCTTTTCGCTTCACGTCTGGTGTGTAACCCACACATATGGCATACCGTTGATTCAGGACATTTGGGGAGATTGATATTTAGTAACTTTTTTTAGATTCCATGAGGTTTTGGCATGATTTTTACCTTTTGAAGTGTTTTTTTGTTCATTTTTTCAGAAAATGCAAACTTCTACGAGAACTGCGCCCACACATTGATGGTATAATGAACAACTACAGCGTTACATAGCTGAAGGTGTGTAGTTCATGAATATATAGTTTGTGGGGGTTATTTCTAAGTACGGGGGGTTTTTTGTGGAAAAACTGCAGACGTCCAAATTCGGAGTTGGCTAAATATTTTCGCTGGTTTCTGAGCCATCGTGCATTTGTTTCACTTTGTGGCTTTTCACTTCCACGTTTGCGGGTGGTGACCAACATATGGCATACCGTTTGATTCAGAAAATTGGGAGATGATATTGGTAACTTTTTTTTAATTCCATGGGGTTTGGGTCATGTATTCTACCTTTTTGAATGTTGTTTGATGTTCATTTTTTTTGAAAATCTGGTAAAGTGCAAAACTTCTCACGAAGAACGCGCCCACCCATTGATGGTATGAATGAATGAACTACAGCGTTACATAGCTAAGGTGTGCGATTTCAGGAATATAAGTTTTGTGGGGGGTATTTGTTTGTGGGGGGGTGTTTTGTGGGGAAAAACTGCAGACTGTTCAAATACAAAACTGGCTAATTTTTTTTTGCTGCTGCTGACATTTGGCATGGTCACGCTCGGTTAGTTTGGTAGCCATGTCTCTGGGTACACGACCATGAGTGGCATACCGTTTTTGGAGGGTTAGGCTTCATATTTGAGATGCGTTTGAACTTCCTCCACAGTTTTTAGCTGAAATTCGCATTTGATTTTGTCTTTATTTTACAGTTGAGGAAAAAAGGAATGTGAGAAAATAAACTTACAATTGGATGAAGAGCTGCGTCGCGGGTATCTGCATTTTGATCGAACTAACCTCACTCGTAAATCCTGGTGTTCGCAGTTTCTAAAAATATCTCACTGTGTGGGATATTTTAGTTAATTTGTGTAGATATTCTATGTTAAACTGTCAGTAGTGGTTTAACATTTTAATTTAGTGTAATATTCTTGAAGGTGCAGTTAGTTTGGGGGGGTCTCCTGGCAGGAAAAGTCGGGTACCTACATATATCTGGTATCGTTGTACTCGGGAGGTATCAGATGCTTTATTTACAAGAAAAAATAAAAAAACGCCACAACCCACCCCCCAACCCTATCCCCACTCCCCCTTTTAGTGGTATTTTAGTGAAAACCAGTTAGTACTGAGAGTCACACAAGTTTTTGCACACTTTACTGATCCTAAAAATTCAATCCGGTCTTTTTTTGGTACTTCTGCAAAATTTTCTAATAAAATAGGCTTAGTTTCCCTTGAAATCGAACAAATAATGATCCACGTTTACTTTACCGATATCACGGGGGACATTGGGAAGCTTGGAGAAGACAATTTTTTTTGCTAATTTATAGTTTTTAGGTTAAAAAAAAAAAAAGGTGTGTGCATAAATGCCCGTTTTCCAATTCAAAATCCGATCGGAAAAATCACTTCCCGGAAATCATTTTCCAGGAAGTGATTTTTCATTCATTGGCAAAGATCAATAATTTGGTGATCAGAAGTGATCACCAAATTTTGATCTCTGTCCCCATTTTTTTTTGCTAAGTAGCAAAGACTTAGAAAAAATACTATTTGTGAATGGAACTTTGAGTTCCATTCACAAAATGTATAGTAAGGCTGTCAGCATGACAGCTTGTACTATACAGGTACTGCAGCGTGATCTGAATGGATATCACACTGCAGTACCTCCACTAGACCACCAGGGGCAGCCTCTTACCTATCTATGGGAAGACCCCGGTGAAGGAGGAAGCCATGTGACGTCACCGGGGTCTCCCTTTCCGCTTCCTGTCATTCCTCCACGTGGGACCGGCTTTCTCCTCGCGGACCCGGCTAAAGGTAGGGAAATCTCCCTATTCCCCCTCGGATTTGGACAAAACCGAGGGGGGATTGAGGGGGCTAGGGGGGCAGTTGAATACTGCCCCCCGATCGCCCCTAGCACCGTTTTTTTTTTTTTGCAGGTACAGCCACAGATCGTATATTCACGATCTGTGGCAGTTTGGGCATACACTGCACAGATCGTGAATATACGATCTGTGGCAGTGAAAGGGTTAAAAGGTAACTGTGGTCCAAAAATAACTGTAGGTAAATTGACAGGAATTGCTTTCCTGGGGATTTTTGCAATTTACTTCCATTATTTATTTTACATAGTTTTGAAGATATTTACATTTATATGTGTGATATGGTTGCAGCATCACCAGATCCCCTGTGCTTCCTGCACTGAAACCATGTGACAGTCCCTCTTCCGTGTTTCCTCCTCCTCGTGGGACTCCATGGCCCCTCCCCTTGCAGCCCCTTAGGCCTTTCCCTTGCAGCCTCCCATGGCCCCTCCCACTCATGGTTCTGGGGCCCCTCCCACTCATGGCTCTGGGGCCCCTACCACTGCGGGCCCCGGGGACCCTCCCACTGCGGCCCCTCCCACTGACCGCAGATTCAGAACCTCCCACCCCCTAACTTTCTGATCAGTGATTTCTTCATATTTTGGGCTGTGCAGCACGTAGAGAGGTTGATGGCTTATTTTAAAGGTATGAACCTGGTCTTTCATTTAAAATAAACTTGTTCCCCTTTAACTTCCTTTTCTTCTGTTGTTGCTGTGATAAGAGGATAGAGCTGTCAATCATGAGGAGCAGCAGAACATGTGATGTCACAATGGCATGTGACCGCACACTCTCCTCCTCTCACTTGTGGTCACTCAGATTAAAGATTGAGAGGTAACCTAGCCAAACCAAGATAAGTCTTGTACTGGGGGTTAGGCAGGCAGCTACTTATGGTGATCACAGTTTGCAGCAGTTTGGTGCAAAGTTCAAAATAATTGTTTAGTTTTCCATTACACACTTTTTAAACTCACCTTTCTTTTCCATGTGTCATTGTTTTGGCAAGCATACATTTTATGTGAGTGTGGCATCTCAATTGTGTTTTCTGGGGGGCATTGTGTCAAAAATTCTCATTGATTGCAGTACTTTTAAATGTAAGGGCAGTGGCGTAGGGATCACCATAGCAGCCATGGGGCCCAGAGCCACTGGGGGCCTGTAAAAGTCTAGAACCAGAGGTCTATTAAATCCTGCACTCTTTCTCCTCTGTCCTCCTTTTCTTTACAGCGGCACAGCTGTAAAACGGCAATTGCTCACTTTACTATGAAACCGTGATGCTGCTACTTTAAAACCCTATAAGCAGAGGAAGAAGCCAATCACAAAACAGTAACATCACCCAATCTGCTTGTGTGATATCATCAGGCAAGTGTGTCTTCTCAGAGCAGGGGAAACCAGTTACTGCACCCTGTGACTGGAATGAAACGTTGATGTTCATTTGGGGGGGAAGGAGAAAGGAATGCAGGCTTACCTCTCCTCTCTGTCAGTACTGCTGGGGGAGCAGGAAATCATCAAGGGCTAATAAAGCATCACAGGAGCTAAACCCCGCCCCTTCAGTGATCTGCCTGTCAGTAACATTAAAACTTTATCCAGGTAGGGAGAAGCTCCTTAATAATAACTGAAAGGTGTGTGTGTCTGTTTATGTATAACAGTGCATGCAAAAGTATGTATCTGTTAGTTTGTGTGCCTAATGTGTGTTTGTGATAGTAAGTGTCTGTAGGTATGTGCCTATTTGTATACTCAAAATGTCAGTTGATTGTGTGTTTTAACGTGGAATATGTTTAGTGTGTGTATGTTTAACGTGTAATATATTTTAAAGTGTGTGTTTTAACATGTAATTTATGTTTAAAGCTTGTGTGTGTTTTGAGGTGTAATATATGTTTAAAGTATGTGTGTGTTTTAACATGTAATATATGTTGAAAGTATGTGCGTATGTTATAATGTGCAATATGTTTAAAGTGTGTGTGTGTGTTTAATGTAACAGGAGCCACTTGAAAATATTGCAGGTAACAATGTAAAATGTGAATAATGGTCTTTAACCCTTTCACTGCCAGGAGATTTTCATTTTTTTTTTGCATTAACTGCCAGAAGAATTTTCAGGATTTTGCCCTCAATCGCTTTAGACTAATTTTACAGTAGGAAACCTTGCAGTAAATCAGGAATTTTATACATTGTTTTTTTCAGCACAAAGTGTACTTTAACATGGTAACAGAATTTTGTAACTTTTCTGGAAATTTACTGGAATATGGGTAAAAATGTAAAAAAATGAAAAATTTGCACATTTTCATGGATTTTTCCCATTTTACTTATAGTTATCTTAAGGTTACACACAAAAATCTTACTGTTTCTAAAAGCTCAGATACTCCCGAGTACAACGATACCAGATATATGTGGTACCCCACTTTCCTGTACAGGAGACCCCCACAAACTAAAACTGCACCTTCAAGAATATTACCCAAATTAAAATGTATAACCACTACTGACAGTTAACATAGAATATCTACCAAATTATCTAACTATCCCCACACAAGTGAGATTTTTTAGAAACTACACCCGCAGATTTTCCGAGTAGTGAGGTTAAGTTCGATCAAAATGCAAATACCCGGCGCAGCTCTTCGCCAATTGTAAGGTATTTTCTCACATTTCCTTTTTTTCCTCAACTGTAAAAACAGAGACAAAATCAAATGCGAATTTCAGCTAAAAACTGTGGAGGAAAGTTCAAACGCATCATCAAATATGAAAGCCTAACCCTCCCGAATAAAACGGTATGCCACATTCATGGGTGTACCCAGAGACATGGCTACCAACTAACCCAGGCGGTGACCAGTGCCAAATGTCGTAGCAGCAAAAAAAAAATTTGCCAGTTTTGTATTTGAACAGTCTGCAGTTTTTCCACAAAACACCCCCCCAACTCAGAAATACCCCCACAAACTATATATTCCGAAATCTACACACCTTAGCTATGTAACGCTGTAGTTTGTTTTCATATCAAATGGTGTGGGCGCAGCTCTCGTAGAAGTTTGCACTTTTACCAGATTTTCAAAAAAATGAACATCAAACAACATTCAAAAAGGTAAAAATCATGCCAAAACCTCATGGAATGTAAAAAAAAGTTACAAATCAATCTCCCAAAATGTCCTGAATCAAACGGTATGCCATATGTGTGGTTACACAGCGGACGTGGAAGCGAAAAGCCACAAAGGGAGACAATGCATGATGGCTCAGAAACAGCGAAAATTTAGCCAACTCCAAATTTGAACAGTCTGCAGTTTTTTCCATAAACACCTGATAACTCAGAAATACCCCCCACAAACTATATATTCCTGAAATCTACACACCTTCAGCTACGTAGCACTGTAGTTTGTTCATTCATACCATCAATGTGGTGTGGGCGCAGTTCTTCGTAGAAGTTCGCACTTTTCTGAAAAAATGAACAAAAAACAACTCAAAAGGTAAAAATCATGCCAAAACCTCATGGAATGTAAAAAAAAGTTACTAAATATCAATCTCCCAAATGTCCTGAATCAAAACGGTATGCCATATGTGTGGTTACTACGCGGAGTGGAAGTAAAAGCCACAAAGTGAGACAATGCAATGATGGCTCAGAAACAGCGAAAATATTTAGCCAACTCCAATTTGAACAGTATGCGATTTTTTTCCACAAAACACCCTGATAACTCAGAAATACCCCCACAAACTATATATTCCTGAAATCTACACACCTTCAGATATGTAGCACTGTAGTTTGTTCATTCATACCATCAATGGTGTGGGCGAGTTCTTCGTAGAAGTTCGCATTTTCTGAAAAAAATGAACAAAAAACAAACTTCAAAAGGTAAAAATCATGCCAAAACCTCATGGAATGTAAAAAAAAGTTACTAAATATCAATCTCCCAAATGTCCTGAATCAAACGGTTATGCCATATGTGTGGTTACTCACGCGGACGTGAAGCGAAAAGCCACAAAGTGAGACAATGCATGATGGCTCAGAAACAGCGAAAATATTTAGCCACTCCAAATTGAACGTATGCATTTTTCCACAAAACACCCTGATAACTCAGAAATACCCCACACAAACTATATATTCCTGAAATCTACACACCTTCAGCTATGTAGCACTGTAGTTCGTTCATTCATACCTCAATGGTGGTGGGCGCAGTTCTTCGTAGAAGTTCGCACTTTTCTGAAAAAAATGAACAAAAAACAACTTCAAAGGTAGAAATCATGCCAAAACCTCATGGAATGTAAAAAAAAGTTACAAATATCAATCTCCTAAATGTCCTGAATCAAACGGTATGCCTATGTGTGGTTACACACAGGACGTGGAAGCGCTAGTCAAAAAGTAAAACAATGCGCAGTGAGCAATAACAGCATTTCCCAGATTTTCAATGAACACCCTCAACTGGAAATACCCCGCAAAAACTATATATTCTCAGAATCTACATACCTTCAGCTACGTAAACTGTAGTTCATTCATTCATACCTCAATGGTGTGGGCGCAGAGTTCTTCGTATAATTTGGCATTTCTACACAATTTTCTGGAAAAATTGAGAAAAATACATTTCAAAGTTACAAAATCCCACCAAAACCCCAGTAATGTAAAAAAAACTACCAAATATCAATCTCTAAATGTCCTGAATCAAACGGTATGCCATATGTGTGGTTACAACACGGACGTGGAAGCGACTAGTCACAAATTAAGACAAGGCACAGTGGTTAATTACAGCAATGTTCCACAATTTTCACGGTAAACCCCCTCAACTCAGAAATACCCCACCACAAACTATATTTTTTGGAACTCTACATACCTTTAGCTATACAACAGTGCCATTTCTTTGTCATACATGCAATCTTGTAGCCGCATTTCAAAGTAGTATTTCGAACTTTTAGCAGACAGAACTTGCACTTGATCGGTGCCTGGAAAACCTGGAAAATATGTTTCAAATCTTCCTACTTGCTGGATATCTTGCCTCGTGTTGTTGCCTATTTGCATTACTGAGAAAATATGATAGCTTTAGTGAAGGCTATTGAGCTTTTGCTGTGAAAAAGTTTTGTAGCATCAGATCGAAAGATGAATAATAAAATTCACTTTCTATTCATCATTTGCCACAAGCGCCCTGAACCTACAAGCTCTGCCCCAGCACAAGACTAGGTGCTTTCTGTTTGGAGTTTAGTTGTTACGTCTCCAGTTTTTTTCGGCACATCTTGAAAGATAAAAGCAGTTGTTAAATGCAATACATAGAACCATTCATACATTTACTGTAAATACACCATAACGCATCACCCTGTTACTGGTGTATTTTACAGGAACCTCAAAAATCCTTGGGAAAAATAAACAAGTTAGTACAACATTACTGAACAATAAAACACATTGTACCTTATGCCCCTTTACGTAAATAACTATTTTAACTAGAAGGAGACCTTACCTGTCCCAACCCAAAGCTATTCAGAAAAAGGCAAATGAACCCGGAGCATGCCAAATAAGGGCCTAGGACACCCACAAATCCAGAGAGCCTCCTATCCTATCTAACTTTCAAAGTGCACCAAAGTATGGTAGCGCTCAAAACAGGGCTTCAGACATAAAGCAGGCTTGCTAGGGCACTTAGGACAAAAATACCTTGTATCTCGCCTAGTCCCATTTTTACGGCAAACCTTGCAGGCTCTCTGGGGATGCTGCTTATTAGGCGTGGGTGGAATGGGTTCTAAAAAAAGCTTTCCTACTATCTAGCTACATTATCATTACTAGGCATCTCCGGACCTCCTCTACACTACCAAACAACATAGCTGGAATAAGCTGCAGCTGGAACTTAATAAGACAGTACAGGCTCTGGTACCACTGTCTTGTAAACAATATACGTATTATGTAGGGCCGTTTGCAAAAGATAATGGCTAATTTATTGTACCAGGCCTTTGTTTTTCTGGTGGCGTTGTAGTAGTGTTGGATCTGATCAGTTTTGTCAACGCCACCCATGTACTTGTTGTATTCTTTGCTACAGAGTGGTCTAATTTTGGGGGGCCTCCACCACTTCTGTGCCCTACTCTTACCGACCTCATCGTGGATGGTGGTCAGCATGAATACAACCTTAGTATCACAAAACTTGATAGCCAGGAGCTCATCGCTTCTTAGAGCAAAATTTCTTCCACGCTTTAGTGTCTTATCCAGTAAAGCCTTGGGCAACCCTTTTCGAATAGGATTTATGGTGCCACAGGCTGGGGTGTCAAAAGAATAAAGGATATCAAACAAGGGAAGGGAAATTGTATAAAAGTTATCCACATATAAGTGGTAACCTTGGCCCAGCAATGGAGAAATGAGCTCCCAGACTATCTTGCCACTGACCGTTAAATCCAGTGGACAACCGGGGGGTCTAATGTGAGTCCTTGCCCTCATATATCATAAACTTGCTAGTGTACCCAGTACTACTTTCGCAGAGCTTATATAATTTGATGCCATAGCGAGAACGCTTACTTGGCATGTATTGACGGAATATTAGGCGCCCTTTGTAGAGCATAAGGGACTCACAATACAGATATTCTGGGAAGGGATGTAAACCTCTGCAAAGCGTTTAGACAGGCTATCAATAAAGGGCCTCAATTTTGAATCCTGTCATGACACGGGTGCACCGGGGGGAACAGCTGTGGTGTTATCGTTAAAATGCATAAACCGCAATAAGATTTGGTAGCGGTTTCTAGGCATTACAGCTGAAAAAAGGGGGGAGGAATTACAGTGGTGGGTATCCCAATAGCCTTCCAAGTATTGTTCTTACGAGACCCATTGAAAGAGTGAGGGCAAAAATTTTTTTTCATTCACTATTGTGGTGGGATACCATGCACGAGCAGTGGAATATACACCTAATTGGTGTGTGGCATATACTGCTCGGCAAATAGATTAGTATAGTGGACCACATCCTGTAGGATTGCGTCCCGTCCGAAAACAGCGTGAAAGAAGTCTAGCACTTCAAAATTACTGGTGTCCACCTTCACGCCAGGGACTGCTAAAAAATCAGGAATTTGGGGGGTTAAAATTAGCGGGAGGCCTCCACGCAGGCTCTCCTCCAACTGCAGCACCCAACACTCCATCATCTACCTCCATAGGACCAACAATGCTAGGACCAGCCTCATCATCAGCAGAACCACTACTCTCTAAGGCGTGTGACAGTGTCACTACTGCCATGCTCGTCAGAATCTGATGATTCTGATCCACTGGGTAAATACTCAGGGTCAGCATCAGCATCAGAAAAATCACTTTCCTCTGAGCTGTCAGCATACAGTATCTAGCAGCATCCTCACAGAAAAGCCTTCTTCTTAGCCATTGTATCAAAAGTCACTGTACCAATTTTCTTTTAAAACAAAAAGACCTGCAGTTAAACCCTTCAGCAAAAAGACCTGAAGTTAACCCCTCAGCAAAAAAGACCTGAGGTTGACCTCAAAACACTAAGTAACAATGTTTCAACTTTCCAACTTTCAACACTTTCTAGAAAGCACCAGAAAACTGAAATACTATAAAAAACTAAACCTAATGAACAGTATACAAAATTTAACACCGTACAATTCCAAAATACAGAAAATAACTTTTATATATTTTAGATAACTTTTATAAAACAGAAATCAAGGGTAACGAAAGCAAAAAAAAAAAAATATTAAAACAGAACTGAATATATTTAGCACAGAAAAAGCAAAAAATGCACAAAAGTACTTCACTACACAGCAGGACTGGGGGTCAAAATCACAGATCCACTAGTTCTTGTGGTAATAAAGAAATCAAGGGTAACAGAACCAAAAAAAGTATATAAAACTGAGATTGCAGAAAATTACAACACAAAAACAAAAATGGCTTAATAACTTTACCGCAAAGCAAGACTGTGGGGTCAAAATGACAGACACCACTAGTCTGATGGGTAATAAAGATGTTAACAGTAAATTCAATCCCACAAGTTATCAGTAGAGGGTCTGGGGGTGGGGGAGGGGTAGAGGGGTATATAGGGATATAGAGGGTGTATATGGGATATTAGAGGGGTGTAAAACACAAAATATACACACAAAAACAAATACAATTATAGAAATAAATAAATAAAACACCAAAATAAAGAAACAGCAAAAAAAATCCAGAAAAACTGTCAAAATCAAAATGAATGAAAAAATACAAAATAAAAAAATATGTTGATTTTGTGTGTGTTTTTTTGTGATGTATATGTGGTGTGTGTGTGTTAGAGTGTAAATTGTGTTTGTAAGTGTGTGTTAGTGTGTACTAAAGTGTGTAGATGTGTGTAATACAAAAAAAAAGTTTATAAAGTTATAAACTAAATGTATGTGTGTGTAGTGTGTGTAAATACTGTACCAGTCCAGAAGACAATGATCTAAAAGGCAGGCGCAAGGGAATCCCAGCAGGAAACACAGCAGATCACAGCAGGAGGGCTCCAGCAACGTAATCCACCAGTAAGTTGTGAGAAAAATCCAGCAGGGGGCGGTTCCTTTACATGAACATCAGCAAGTCACTCCCCATGTGACTTGTGATGTTCGTGCCTTCCCATTGGCTGCCCCCGCTCTAACTTCAGGCATTCCGCTCCCAGACCCGGAAGTGCTGCAGATCGTGAATATACGATCGTGGCAGTTTGGTAACTTGTCGCACAGATCGTATATTCACGATCTGTGGCAGGCAAAGGGTTAAAATGGGTATAACCTAAACAAAGTATGTGGTGTGGTCTGCTGCATCTCTTCTTCCAGTGTGTCCCTCTTTTGCATTTTAAAATGTTTAAAGTATGTTTCCTAATGTTGTGAGGTAGGTTTACTTGGGTATGAGTTCTGGCCTAGAATCATGTTGGGCACCCGAGGTTTACCAGATTTGTGTCTCAGCTAACCCAAGAAATCTGCAGGTCGGATCTTTAGAAAAAACGGGCAACGCGGGGTACTCTGCCAGTAAGGAAATACAGGAAAGATGTGGGCCATAGCCTCACAGGTGAAATAGAATGGTAATCAGCACTGATTAGGTCTTTTCACATGTAAATCAAATCAAGGGGCAGCTAAACACCACTGACTAGGTCTGCTCACAGCTGATGCAATTAAGAGCCAGTCTTTGATAGTTCATGCGACACTAGTACATTAATGTCTATGTGCAAAAATTTCCATAAATTGACCAATAACTCGGTAACACTTTCATGGATCCCTTAGCTGGAAGATAGCACATGCTTTTAATTAGAGATGGGATCCTGGTCTGTCTCAGACATACATCCGACATGGAACCCCTTGGTTCCGAAATCCGAATGTTCGGTCCGGACGGATCATTCAGATTTCGGTACTTTAGAGCCTATTTTCTACAATTATCGAACGTTCGAGGATTATCGAAAATAGCCTCAAAAATAATATTGGAAACTCGGAATTAGTTTCTGATTGTATTTTTGAACATTCTAGGCTATTTTCGAAAATAGTCCAGAACATTTATCGAAAATGGGCTCCGAAGTCCCGAAAATTTGTTCCGTTTTTGGATTTTCAGATCTTCGGGATTTTTCCAAGATCCGTACATCCGAAAATGGAACAGAACTTAACAGTTTCAGCCATCTCTACTTTTCATACATGTCTCGAACATCTGTAGTGCCTCTAGCTCGAAAACTGTGGGAGGAGATACAGTCCAAAAATAGGAAGAAGAAAAAGAATTTTAAAAAAATAGGAATTTGTCTCTTTCAAGACAAATAATAATGTGTATTGTGTGCTGTAGCCTTTAATTGATTGTGTATATTTGTACAACTCATACTCCATTTTAAAGCACATAATACTTTTCTGCAAAATATGGGATATGCTGATTGTGGAAACCTAGGAGTTCCATAACCTACATAATCTTCTTATATTTTACAATAGAGGAGTGGAGTATAATTTTATATATATGTTATATGTATTATGGTAAGTTAAAACAGAGCTTGACTAAAAACATATGAGGAGAATACTGTAGAAATTTTTCATGCATGCAAATTCCATTAAAATGGACCGTTGTTGACTGCTTAGAAATAGGGTCCTTATTCTAGCAGCTGGAGGAAAATTTATGAAGAAATAATTATGTCTGAGCATGAGAACAGGCCTCTGTCAATGAAAAGATGTTTACATTGCAAAAAAGGAAAAAGGGGGAAAAAATCTAATTATGGATGGTCCAAATTATTGCTTTTGTAATGTTCCTTTAAACATTAGTGAAATAATTAGATAGCAACCATTTCTTTACTCGCATTGATTTTTACTGACTTGTATTTAAGCAAGGAAATCCTTAAATCCTGGTTGTTATTAGTGCCCTGAGGGAACGAATGATAAACACTGTGTATGTAGTTGATTTGTACAATATGGAATAATGTTGGTGAGTTTTAGCAGGGTCACGCAAGATTTCCAACTCGATTCTTTTGTTCAAGAATGCCTATTTATATAATTTATTTTACATTTTCTTGAATTGGTGTAACATTTTCCTGCATTTTAAGATAGAAAAAAATCACTAAATGGTTAGAGAGAATTTTTACGATAATTTTAAAAGAATTTACACTCACAATGCCATGGGTCTTTTCAAGTTTTGGCCCATGGCTGCACACAGGGAGGGAAAAATAATCGAAACGTATAATGTAATAACAGATAAATCATTCATTTATCTAGTCTGACCTTCTCTTCCCTAATCAAAGGGGTTGACCTTCCAGAAATCAATATTGCACAGATGTCAGGTAACTCTATGTCACAAGTGAGATAATGATCCGGTTTTGCTGTTGTTAAGCAATTTTCTCTGCATTACCATTTAGCATGTACAGTAATCAAATCTTGTTTTAAAACCTAAAATGGATTATTTTTCTTTGACGGCATTCACACTTGTACAGCATATGCTAGATACCATTATGGCTTATGTGCTATTATGTACTATAAAAGAAAAGAATATGTTGATAACCTAAATTAGTTAATAGGGGGTAAGTGCATACAAACATCATAAAGCAAGTACTAGGGTTTAAAAACAGAGAAACATTTCTCATCATACTTTTCATGTGTAGGTCATTGTGGAAATATATTTACTGAATCAGATGATGAAACTGGAACACTGGTATTTAAATTAAGTCCCCAAACAAAAATAATGAGTATTTCAAAAAGGGTTTGACCCTTTATGCGGCAGTTATGTATGCTCTACTTAACTGGCTGGGTGGCCAAATATGTATCCTTTATGTCAGGGGTGTCAAACTCAATGTAATGCAATTCAGCTCACCACATCTCCTATAGACTTTTGTTGCCCAGATGTCTGTTCCTGGACATAAATTCAAAATAAAAGTGTGTAGTATAGAGCAACCAAAAACTCAACAATCCCACAGGTATTGCTATAAACAAATGTGCATTTATTGTGCACACCACGACATGTTTCGGACAGTCTAGGTCCTTTCTCAAGTGACTGTGCACAATAAATGCATGTTTGTTTATAGCAATACCTGTGGGGTTGTCTGTGTTTTTGGTTGCTCTATACTATACACTTTTATTTTGAATTTGTGTCAAACTCAATCACATAAGGGGCCAAAATCAAAAAGACAGGCTAAATTGTGGGCCAATTTTTTTTTTTAAAGATTCTTAGCAGGTGCAGGATTGGGACTCTTAGACACCGCTCCTTGCAGGGTCTCAGCAGGGAAATGGTGTGAAGCACATTGTTTTGAACGGGGACCTCTACCGTGTGATCAAACTTCTGGCATGCTAATGGAATGGCCAACTCCAATGGGAGGCACTTTGTCATACTTTGCCATGCCAGATACGCTGTACAGCAGTGACTGCATCCAAGCCTTACTATGCTGCTATCCATTTTTACAAGTCCCATTTGTGCAGTCCCAGTTTTTAAACAGCTAATAGCGCCTGTCTTAGTAAAGGTGCGCCGATGAGCTGTTTAAAAAGAGCTGATCCAGGTATCTAGCAGGCAGATTTATAATTACGCAACTACTTGGGACTGCACAAATGTATAGCAGTGTAGTAAGTCTTGGATTCTGAACAGTCACCGGGAGGGACACAAACAACGGCCGGGAGGGCCACAAACAATTGCTAGAAGGGCCAGATTCAACCCACGGGCCTTGAATTTGACACATGTGCTTTATGTACTTGGCATTCCAACCCTACCCCCACATAAAAAATGGACACAAAAGGGGGGCTATGGGAGCACTCCTGTGGCAAAATTACTTTATAACAAATAGTGCTACTGATCTAACCAAAACATTAGAACAAACAAGAGATGATCAATGCACATTCCTGGGCCCCATATATCATAATAAAATGGAGACATGCATCATCAAACAGAGGGCATTCTAAGTACCCTTTTTCTCCCATCAATTTCCCATCAGTTTTGATTAACATTAACCCCCCCTCCCCCCTGTAGGTAGCCGGGGATTAGGTTTTTTACAGAGATGCAGCAGAAAGAAAATCCCCATAACAGAGTGCATCTGTGGGCTTTTCTTTGGCTTACCTTAAGGCTTCTCCCTCCCATTCATTTATTTCAGTAAATTTACTAAAAGAACAATATTCTATGAAGGACAGTGTCTGGAATTCTGCACATATGTATAACAAAATAGTACCATTTGGTAGTACATTTGGTGTACATTCCAAAAATGTATAGTTTGTGGGGGGTATTTTTGAGATTGAGAGGTGTTTAGTTTGAAAAACTGAAAGCTATTCAAAAAGCAGATCTGACTGAATTAATTTGGTTTTTAATGCACTCATGCATTGGTTCCCTTTGGGGTAGCCATGAATGCCATGCCTCGATGTAAACCCGAGCATGTAGCATACGATTTGATTCACGACATTTAGGAGATTAATATTTAGTGGGGGGTTATTAGTCATTGGAGTTTAGGGATGATTTTCTAATTTTGAAACATTTTTAATTATAATTTTGACAGTCTACTAAAAGCATGACATTCTACGGAATGCATCCAGAATGCTGCTTGTATGTATGAAAATTTTCCATGTATTTATTCCAAAAATATATAGGGGGTATTTTTGTGATTGGTGTTTAGTTTGAAAATCTGAAAGCTGTTTTAATAAATGCAGTGCCGACTGACTTTGGTGTAATTTCCCTCATATATATTTATTTGTGTTAGTTTTGAACTGTTCTTTTTTTATCTTTGAATTTGTTGATGATTTTGTATTTGAAGAAAAAAAGGAAATATGAGCAAAAAACCCAAAAAAACTTGCAATGTTGTGTCATGGTATTTTCATTCTGATCAAAATTACACCACTTATGAAAACCTGAAGTCATTATTAGTTTCTAAACTTATCTCACTTGTGGGGTTTATTTAATTTGGTTATTATTCTATATTAACTGTTAGAGGGGCTTAAACATTTCAATTTGGTGTACAATTATTAAGTTCTTAATTGCTGTTGAAAGCCTGGTACACTTTAGATCCTGTGTCCCAACCAACAGTTCAGTACTTTAGACCGTTCAAACAGGAGAAAGGACTGATAGTCACAGCAAAAGTAACTGTCGGCCGTGGTTTTCGGCCGCATCTGATCGCCATTCATCCGATTTGGAAGTCACACATTTTCTATTTTTCACCCACAAATTCAAACAAAATCAAAGGGGGAGATGCAATATATTTCGCTATCGCAACCTACATGCACTCGTTTCCGCAATGTATTAACTAGAGATGTCCGAACTTCGCAAAATCCGGTCCACTCGAGGATCCGCGAATTTTCGAAAAGATTAGAAAATTTGAAAATCCGCGAGCGGACTCATTAAAATGAAAAATACCCTCGAAATTACGAGATTTTTCGTATTTCCGAAAATTTTCGAAATTACGGGTTTCGCGTATTTTTGAAAATTTTCGAAAATACGAGAAAACTAGTAATTTCGGAAATTCCCGAAAATACGTGAAAACTCGTAATTTCGAAAATTTCGAAAATACTAAAAATCCGCGAATCGGAAGTTCGGAAGGCGGAAAATCTGGAAAAATCCACCGTTAGCGAACGGGATAAATCCGCGGCGGATCCGGGTTCGGATCCGCGAACCGGCCATTCCTAGTATTAACCACTTTGCGTCCGTTAATACATTACAAAAAACGCTAGAGATAAGTTGCAACCTTTTGTGCATATTTTAAAGTCACCACTGAAAAGGCGTTAATTGTCGCGAAAAAGAGTGCAAAGTTTATTGCATCGTTTTGCGCTGCGCAAAGAAAAAAAAATGTGACATGGTACAGGCAGTGCAAAACCTTTGCTAACACGTTAGTACATATGTTAGCATGATTTTAGCACTTATTTTTTCATTAGCGCAGGATATTGCATCTCCCTGATAGTGCCCATACATGGCATGATTATAGACCGAAACGGTTGTGCATACACATCGTGCGTCGCGGGTCAGCCCCTGCGATCACATGTGCGTATGAAGCTTAAAAAAAATCTGAAAGAAAAAAAACAGCGCAGACACTATTTTGAACTGAGGTCTCAATTTTGCATCCTCACAATACAGGGATACTCTATCCTACAATTTTATTTTATTTTTTTCTTGATTTAATAATATGATTGCTTAGATAACAATTTGAAAATTGTATATCACTCAATAAAATTCAATACTCCCACCTGAACAGCTGGAGCACGTCACACAGAAATATAAGCTTCTATAATTAATGACTGATTGCAAAGACTTTCATGTTGCCAGGATTTTTAATTGAGAAGCTGATTGGACCAAACCTTCTTATTTTTCAGCAAAATCAGTAGATATATAGATAAACAGACATTCATCTATATAGATCAATCTTATTATGCATCCTATGATACCTATCTAACAGTGGATCAAGAGAAAATACAGTAAAAAAAAATCTAAAGGTCTAAACATTAAATTTATGTAATATTAATGACTTGTGCTGTATCAGTGTCTGCCTGCTGCAATCAGCACTAGCCCTTATCCATTTCTTTGTTTACCTGAATTTCCATTTACCACCAGCAAGTTGGCTGTCTCAAGCTAACCACAAAATCATTACCTGTAAAGCATTTGTGTATGAGCGCCCTTTTCGGCCGACAATTGTGCAGTATACAAGCAAGCAGCCCTGCTGAACACCGAAGGATACAATGCAAGTAAAAACCAATTCGGACATTAAAGCCATTCCAGTGATTGTATTTTCGAATGTCAAATCTCCTTAATGTATAACTAGTGTATGGCCAGCATTACTACTTTAACTAGAGTTATTTTCTGAAGATGAACTTCTTTTATCATTTCTCCATATAAGCTCCTTTCTAAATGTGAATAACACTTATTTAGTTTGTATTCACAATCAAGATGTCACAACTCCGTACTTATTTCCTACTTATGCTTCTTGATCTGCCTTCAGCATATGATATGGATGATCACCATTTGTTACTTTAGACCCTATCCTCCTATAGGCATACAGGGTACTGCCCTTTCCTGGCTGTCCTCCAAGGCTCGGTACTTGGTTATCTTCCTTTTTCCATTTACATCTTTGTTCTTGCTCATTAGTTCATTTGGATTCCAGTATCACCTGTATCCTGACAACACCCAAATTTACATCTCTGCCCCAGATCTCACTACACCGACAGAGCCATCTCTGCTTTCATTCACCCTGCTTTCTCAAACTGAATATGGACCAAACTGAACTTGTCATTTTTCACTTGATAAAGGCTGAAACGTTGTGCATTTTGTATCTGCACTGAATAACGATGGGATTAGCCCTTTAAAAGCAACTTAAATGACTGGACAGCCCTATTTTTCTGTATATAAAGATCTTTCTTTCTGACCCCATATTAACACAGAACACTACCAAAATACTAGTACATGCCCTTATAATACCCCGCTTGACTAATGTAACATCCTCCTGTGTGATTTACAAAGCAATATACACCAAGAAAGAAAACAAAAAGTATGGACACACCTGGGCACACTGACACCATAATAATATTAAAAATACATAATATTATTATGGTGTCATTGTGCCCAGGAGTGTCCAAGCTTTTTGATTAAATCAAAAATAATCAACCTGTGTATAAGCTGCTTTAGCTGCTTATTTCAAAAAACTAAAATCTAGATCTGATTGCAACAACTAACCTGGTGCCATCCGGTTAGCAGTATTTAACCAAAGTTTTAAGTAACTTTCACAAATTCCCCCCCCTCTTTCAACAGTGCTAGCATCTGCTCCTCCATGATTATATGTACATGTTCTATATGTGTGAATGTATATTTGGATTGAATGTATGTAAGAGGACATGCTGGCAGTTCTGTTCTGATTTCTACTGTCAGCATGGACCCTACAGCACAGCATATCCCCACTACACTACAAAAAAGAAAAGAGGAGAGGGATCCAGAGGGGAGAATTGAGGGGAGGGGTCCCCTTTGCATGTCAGAGTCCTCCAGGAGGACAAGGAAGTAAAGAAGAAGTAGAGACTCAATGACGCACAGACAGATCCAACTCTTAATTTTTCTGAACTTTGGACAGGCACTGCAGGAGAACCACTACACAGTGGGGCCAGTAGTGGGTTAAATTTTAGTTTTGGGGTGGACGTGCCCTTTAATCTCTTCCTCTTTTGGATCTCCCACTTTTGACAATGTATTTTGTAGCATGTCAGGGTTTAAAAAAACACCTGACAATCCCTGTTGTACAGTTAATACTTTTAACAGTTTATGTTTTTGTAGTTCTCCCTGTATGTTAAAATGGGCCTGGTTTAGCGGTTTAACCTATGTTAAGGGCAGGGGTTAAGGGATCAAAGCTATTAGTGCCTATAGGCTCCAGAGATGTAAATCCTGATTCTTGGTCTCCAACCTTATCTGTGGGTCCTAGGCTCTAGTTTAATATGCACTTTTCTTTAATGTAGAATACAATTCTCTAAAATAATGTAGTTTATTATATAGAGGTAAATTATCTGTCCAAACAATAGATAAAATAAACAATTAGAAGATAGACCTTTCTACAAAAAACATTACATCTTGTTCAACAACAATAACTATGATAATGATTCCAATAGCTAAATAAACAATGTAATATTAATCTATAAACAAATAGGCATGGGGCGCATGTGCATGTGAGCTGATCAGTCTGACTTTGAAACTACCTTTGGAAATGCAGTGTTAACAAGAACAGTTGAATACATTTGTAATGTATGTAGAAAACGTGGGAGGCAGCACAAGCAAAACTACTGTACACAATGTTGGCAAACTGACAGTCAAGAAAATTGAATAGTAAAAAACTGAGAAAATCAATCAAGACAAAAATGGAGATAGGCACTGTTTCTTTGGCTGCATGTTCATTTTAATTAAGAATGACTTGAATAACTAAGCACAGCTTGTGGTATGATTGATTATATACTTTGAAAGTTTGCATGTTGCTTGTTTTAAGAAAATGGACATGATCTGCAGGTTCAATGCAGTGGTGCAAGGTTATGCTATCTTTCAAAGGGCAAGTTCCCCACTCAAATGCAAAAAAATGTGTATACAGTAGGTAAATCACCCCCAAAGCCCACAAATGCTGTAGTTAGAAAGAAAGATTTAAGTCTAACCTGAAAATCTGCATGATGTTCTGTTAACTCTCTTTTTGCTTCCTGGTTCTTCCAGTAAGCAGCTTTCAGTCATGGATGCAACAGATGACATCACAGCCAATGACTGAATGCTCTTCCCCTAGTTGTCTCCTCTGAGCATGTAAAAGTTTGTACAAAATCTTGGAAGGCTTGAAGAGGGGGAAACCTTTTGAGATGCAGAGGGAAGGGGGAGAAGAACATTTTCAGTGATATTCAATAAAAGTTCTTATTGTTAAAAATAGTGCTAACTTTGCCCCAACCAATCAGATGTTAGCTTTCAAATAGTAACTAATATCTGATTGGTTGGGAGAAAATTAGCACCATTTTTAAGGATAAGAACTTTTATTTAATCTCCCTGTTTTTGTTGCATAACAGATTAGCCCTACGTCTGTCAGCTTTCTAACTATTATAGTTTTGGGTTTGGGGGGATGATTTACCTATATATCATATCATTTTTTTATTTGAGGGATGAGCATGCTGTTTAAATCTAAAATAGTGTTATTATTTACAAAGGAAAAACTAATGGGCAGTGTTTCAATCAGTATAAATATATAAATATGTGTGAGGGAATAATTCAATTTATAGATCTCAGGTGGGCCCCTCAACACCTGACTGTGGATATGTTCCAAATGGTAGATGTGGATAAACCAACTATAGGCACAGGCTGGCTGTGAATATAATAGTGTTTATTTAAACAAATTATAATGGTATAGACCTGCTCAAACTAATTGTAAATATTTACGTCAGTTCAGATATCTTACCCAACAGTATATGTCATACATTAAAGGGTAGTGCCCTCGTCCGCGCTCTCAGTGACTTACAGGCACAGTATCATCATTCTGACGATTTTATCAAAAACACATGAAGCCTATAGTAATATTAAGGCGTGACCATACATACAATATGTCCACAGAAGTTCTCTCAAAACTAGTGAAATTGACATTTCTTTTAGGATGTCTCAACTCTAAATACTATATAAAAAAAAACCCTTAAAAACACCTAAAACACACCAACAAACATAAGCGATGGAGGATGATCATTTGATGCATGCATCTCTCACACTTATCCAATATTATAGAGCGTGTCGTATAGACACACTCAATACTGCATATACCCAATGGACTAATTATGGATCTACCTACACCCAATGTGTTTATGATGTAGGTTTCCGTTCATAAATATAATATATAAAGTAGCGGACATAAGTGTAAAGCCTTAATACAACCGTTATCAAATACTATTGGATCCTCCACACAATAGACTACGAGGCCATTGTTTAAGATCATTTATTAAGGTCCAGGGCGGACACCATCGTTGGTTACGTCCCACCTTAACCTACATCAATTGTAAATATTTACAATTAGTTTGAGCAGGTCTATACCATTATAGTCTGTATAGTAGCTTTTCAAGCTACCATTTTTCTTGTGGTCTACTTTATTTAAACAAATGCATGACTGTGGACATATTTTAACTGGTCTTATGCATTAAAATATAGTGTAGCATTTCAAGTTAGGATGTAGAAACCTACTGCAGTTGGTTCTACCAGTGGGTCCAGGAAACTGAAGTACTGCATCAAAACCAGGCTTCATAGTTGACACTTCATGGTTTCGACACAGAACACAACATCTCTATTCATACATATAAGGTCAAAGGTAAAATTAACTTATATTAGATTGACTTATTCCAATGCAGATTTTGACCATTTCGCCAAAGTAAAAAATGTGTTTTTGACCTTTTAAATATCTTTTAAAGCAAAAACATATACAAAGGCTTTATGAAGAAAAGATAATATATGAAAGATAGATAATGTGCAGATTTATGCCAACTTCATGCCCAGTCACTTGGTATAACATGCATTATTAATAAGAAGCTGATTGGATAGGGGCAAGGGGACCATCATTGTCCACAATGTAACACAATGCTAGATGGATTAGAATATATATCAGTGTTTTAACAAATGACTACTAGAGATGGCATAGAACCCGAACTCGAACGCAAGTTCGAGCCAAAGTGTTCGAGTTCAAACGGACCCGGACTTCTCGAACTATCCCGGACTCAGACATTATATGGTTATTATATTACTAGGTTATTATAATAATCCAAACATTTGTATAGCTTCCCCTAGCCAGGATTCGAACCCTGGTCTCCCAAGTAAAAGGCGGTGCCTTTAACCAGTACACTATCCAGCCACTGCATTTTTGGTTAATATATTACTAGGTTATCATATGGTAATTATGGGGTTATTATATTACTAGGGTATTGTATGGTTATTATATTATTAGGTTTTTAGCAAACAAGTATGTTTGAGAGCTGGATAGTGACATGGGCGAGCAGGGTTCGAATCCTGGCTAGGGGCAGCTATACAAATGTTTGGATTATTATAATATCCTAGTATATAATAACCATATAATAACCTATATTATAACCACATAATACCCTAGTAATATAATAATACTATAATATAATAACAATTAACCTATTAATTATATAACCCTATATTCTAATCATTATATACCTAGGAATATAATAACCATAAAAAACCCTAGTAATATAATATTATATGGTTATTATATTACTAGGTTATCATATGGTTATTATATTACTAGGTTATTATAATAATCCAAACATGTGTATACCCCTAGCTAGGATTCAAACCCTGGTCTCCCATGTCAAAGGCAGTGCCTTTAACCAGTTACACTATCCAGCCACTACATTATGTGGTTATTATATATTATTATTATATATTATTATATACTATTATATTAATAGAGTATTATATGGTTATTATTACTAGGTTATTAGCGAACAGTACATTTGAGGGGTGGATCCTGGCTAGGGGCAGCTAACAAATGTTTGGATTATCATATATAACCATATGATAACCTAGTAATATATAACCATATAACATTATTATTACTAGGGTATTATATGGTTATTATATTACCAGGTTATTATTTGTTATTATATTACTAGGGTATTATATGGTATTATTATTTTACTATTTTATTATATGGTATTATATGGTTATTATATTACTAGGTTATTATATGGTTATGATATTACTAGGGAATTATATAATCCCCTAGGGTTCAAATCCGGCTATTGGCAGCTATACAATGTATGGGTTATTATAATGACCTAGTATAAATAACCTAGTAATAAATAACCATATGATAACCTAGTAATATAACCATATAATATTATTATATTACTAGGGCATTTATGGCTATTTTTACTAGGTTTTATTGGTTGATATTGGTTTTATTGGTTATTATTATAGGTTATTATATGATTATTAATTATATTGTTATTATATTACTAGGGTATTTTGTGGTATAATAGGGTATAAATTGGCTAATATATTACTAGTTTATTATATTACTAGGATATTATATAATCCAACATTTGTATAGCTGCTCCTAGCCAGGATTCGAACCCTGCTCGCCCATGTCAAGGCAGTGCCTTTAACGAAGCATATCCCCTTCCCCCTCGTTTTCCCTTGCACGAAGCATACTGTGAGGGAGGGAAGCCAGTGGGGTATGGGATCTGTTCAGTGGGGCCAAGCCTGCCTGGATCCGCAATAATGTTGTCAAATTGCAGTGGGTCTACTGTTACTCAATGGTACTTCCTACAAAGCGTATCCCTAGGTACCCACCCCTCCCAGATCTTCTGGGAGTCTCCCTCAATTTGGGGTGGTCTCTTGCGCTCACGCTAGGGGGAGGGAATCGGAGAGGGAGGTGAGGAGGGGGGGAGGGAGGGGGGAAAGGGCTGCAGTACCATGCAAAAATCTACCTGAGCAAGGATGGAGGCAGCCCCTGCTAGCCTCCTGGTGGGCAGTTTTTGCCACTTTGGGGGGGGACTACAGGAGAACCCTATGGAGCTGGGATGTGAGGTAAGGATTAAACTACACATATGGTGGGGCCAGAGTTGGGGGGATTATAGTTTTGGGGGTGGACATGCCCTTTAAGTTACCATTGATATTTTAGTTGTATTCCGTTCAAACTTTTCGAACTATTTGCCTCCCACTGATTTAATGGGTACGTTTTCGAACTTTCGAACTTTTCCAATACGCACCGAACTTCATAGTTCGACCATCTCTAATGACTACGTAGCTGCAACCTGTGGATTATTTTTTAAATTTCTATTCAGCTTTAAAAACCAAACTTTAGATCCACAGAATAGTGCAACACAGGAATTGGACATCTCATTGATCTCAATAAAAGGATGTTGATTCACTCAAAGTTTTGGCATCGTCTCTGTTATAAATTAATTTGCATAATTTACAGAAAACAGTTTAGCCTCTCACCAATGAGCTAATGACCTGAAATTTTTTTCTATATTGAATTGTCATTTAGAATTGCAGGGAACGTAGGCGTTCCTTTCATTTTTTACCTTTTGCTTTTAAATAGAAGTGCTTACCTTTGCAATTATGCAAGCATAATTATCTTGGGACATATCAGCTGATGCTTTTTCTGTATATCAGGCCTATGAAAGAGCACCATAAAAAAAAAAGCAGATGGAGAAGGCACAGTTCTGTCTTAGGTATATGCTGCATTCTCTAAAATCCAAGATTTTCAATAACACGCTACCAAATTAAACTATTTCTTTATACATCCACAAACTTGGCATATTTGATTGAAATTCATACACAAATTTTATCTTAGTGTTGAATATAACATCTATATTAATAAACATATATGTCTATATGTATGTTGCAGGGCTGAAGACCTGAGTTCAAATCCACCCTTTGACACATCTTCATGGAGTTTGTATGTTCTCCCTGTGCTTGTGTGGGATTTCTCCAGGCACTCCAGTTTCTTCCCAATCAGAAAGACATACTGATAGGTTGTATGTGTCAAATAAATGTGCTTAGATTGTAAGCTCTTCGGGGCAGGGATGTAAATGTATACATGTAATTGTAAGTGCTGCGAAAGTGTTGGCGCTATATAAATTCACAATAAATATGTCCTCAATGCATAACAAATAATTAAACCTAATTTTGATTCCCACATATAGAATTACACATTAAGCCCTTAACAATATGGTTTTCCTTTATTCATGCAGTACATAAAAAAATCAATACTCACCTCTCCTAAACAGAAACTCATAGTTCTTGATTAACACCTACTAAATAATAGTTAAGGTCTAATATAGCTTTATTTTTTGAACAGCCACAATGGCATAAAGGGTTAATAAACAGGTACTCACCGCCTCCACAGCTTTTCCTTTTTGGGGGTACTCACTACATCACATCCTTTCTGTTTTGAGGAGTACTCACCATTTCCATGGGTTTTTCCATAGGGTTACTCACCACCTCACTCCTGGAAAAAAAACAGTGCTGTAGGCTTGATGGGTAGGAACACTGCCCTCAACACAGTTCACTGAATTTACTAACCTACAATTTTTAAAATTGCACAGTTAGGGACTACTTTTTCAGCTATAGATATGCTCGGTAGCTTTAAATTTCCCAAGGGATTGTGGCTTTTTTTAATCCTTTACCCACATTTGTACTAAAGTATATTCAATTAAAGTCACTTTAAATGCATGCTGCGGTTGAATTGGTTTCAGACCAAGGGAGAGATACAATATAGCCCATTTCCGTCTAAAACCCACGTTAACCCGAAAAAAATTCGGGTTAAAGTGGGTTTTAGACGGCTTTTAGAGCACAGCGCCATTTCCGAATGTTTTTGAAATCGCGCTGTGCTGACATCACAACCTGTAGCATTAAGTTTTGCCTACTACTTCGTAGCGTAAAAACCTAATGCTACGGCTTTTGGAGCGTTAAAGTCCCGCTACTTACCTTAGCCCGTCCGCGATGCAATAACTGACGTAATCTCGTTTACGAGGTAAGTTACGGGAGCGCAGTTATTGGTTCTCCCCGCAGTGTTTAGTTTTAATTGACTATTAAACCTATTAACGTCTCTCACAGATTAAACTCCACCTGCATACCTTTAAACATTACCACTTTGATAGTTACACTTATAGAAAAAACATAGTACTACACAGGGATGATAATAAAGTAACTGATGAACAACTGTGAGACTTCTTGAGGAAAGCTAGCCATGCACCACCAAATGTTCTTCCGTTATGAATTTCTGATCAAGTGCAATGATTGGAAATCGGATTGGAAGAACCATTTTAAGTTCCCCACCTTGAGGGTCTGATCTTTCCACAGATTTCCCCTTAAAATCTGTGAAGGGATTAAAGATTGGGTCAGTGGAAAATGATTTTGCCTGGCTTGATCTGGATGAAAAATGGAAAATTTATCTATCCTGTGTATGGGTTTCAAGTAAGACTTGAAAAAGTGATTCAATCTACTGTGTCCATTTGTTTTAATTAACATTTTAATTAGCTCATATTGAGAACATAGAAAAATGTTTAAAGCTATAAGCTAACTGGTGCTATAATATAATATTACTATGCATGCTTTGGCATTCTATACCACTCTTAGTTTATTATGAGGTGCTTATCCAAGGTAGGTAAGGGTCTTTAGATCTTCAGTTCTGTACTATTGATGTTTGATGCTGAAATATTAAAATATTCTATGCCATTAAAACATTGATATTTCATTGCATACATTACCCCCAGTCATTAGGGACTGTGGAAAAGCCTGTTTTGGGCAAAATTCTAATAAAGGTTTGGCTGAAAAAAGCACATCCTTCCATCTGAGTTTTAATTTGCAGGGCATCCTGGTTACATAGTTTTGTAACTCGCTCTGTTTGCAATGAATGCCACATGTAAAAGTTTGATTTGAGGAATCTGGAACATTTCTCTGGTGCATTTTTTCCTTGAGGGAAAAAACTTGATTCATAAATTAACCCATTGGGAAGTGATCAAGAAAAAGTAATGATAGCTGCACCATCTACTAAAATATTATTTGAAGCCTGTCTCAGGAACCAGATGGAAGAGTGCCTTCAGCCTTTACTTTTAAATATATATTATTATTATCAGCACAATTTTGTATACTATCCCTAAAGGCACATACATTTTCCATTCTCAATTAATTTCATGTTCCGGAGTAAAAACACCTTTAATATTCAGAGGTGATGCAGGAAAATTATAATTAACATGCAACACAGAATAATAACAGTTGAGCAGGAGTACAACCACATTACATATGCCAGATAAAAATGGATAAATAAAATATTCTAGTGATTCTCAATTTATGAAGGAACATAAAAAAAAAAGACTATTTTAATTTGTTACTTCACTTTGTGCTTGACCTATTAAAAAATAAACAGGAATATCAGCAATAAAGTTTTGATGAATAGTCACATTACATTGTATTTAGACATATTCTCAAATACATTTTATAGTAATCTGTAAAGCGGCATCAAATTTAATAGGATAGTAACATCAAAACTTACATTATATTTGTGAGAATCCCTACTTTAATTATCTTATACTTTATACTGTAAAATAATTAAAATAACAGCAAAATGTTTCTGCTACACAAGAACACAGTTACCATTGTGTGTTTTATTAATGCAAACTAAGCATTTAAGAATAAAACCTAAAAGAAAAAAAGTTACTTACACCTTAGGCTGGGTACACACCAGCAGATATTTTCGGCCGACGACCAATTCACGCACTTTCGTGTCGGCCGCGACCGACTTCAATCATCCGGATCGGACGTGTCGGTAAATTCCAATCAATCATGCGGTTCTCTATGGGACTGCACGATCGATCGTTCCCACTTTTGTCCACGGCCAATTTGCCGCAACCGATGGACATTTGTCCCGGCCGAGCACTCGCTCGATCGAGCGCTTGGTCGGGACAAATAGTCCCTCAATGTTTACCCAGCCTAAATAGTACATTTAAGACCCTATACAAATGGTAATAGCCTACTGTGTATATATTTGTATTTATTTGGAGAGTTCAAAAGGCAGACAGAATGTGAATTGTGAAGGCCATTCCTAGCAAACCAATATATGAGAAATAGTTCAGCCATAAATAATGACGCATTAAATAGGTGAAATAAATCATATAACAAAACAATAATAAAAGAGTAATTGTTTTAGCTTTCATTGTTCCTATTTAAGTTGTCCTATCTATGTATAAATACAAGAGCACTGCAAATCATAGAAGGATAAAAATGCCAAGAAATGCCAGTCATGATAAACAGATAAAGAATCATGATCTAAAGGCTATAGCTCCTGCTCACCTAGTTCCAGTATATTCTGCCTCAACATCATAGGCATATACAGTACATCACATGCCATTCAATGCCTCAATGATGTAATATGTTTGTAAACTATATTTGTACATTATCTTGCTTCCATTTCAGGTGTTTAAGTCCTGAGTTAAAATCCACCCTTGGACACATCTGCAAGGAGTTTGTATGTTTTCCCTGTGCTTGTGTGGGATTGCTCCGCACTCCGGTTTCCCCCACAATCATAAAGACATACTGATAGGTTTGTATGTGTCAAATAAATGTGCTTAGATTGTAAGCTCTTTAGGGCAGGGCCAGATGTGAATGTATACATGTAATTGTAGAGCGCTATGGAAGATGTTGCACTATATAAATCCACATTAATAATAATAATATAATATTGTTTTTATACACATTTGCTTCATAAAACCTTTAAGCAAATGTTTTATCACACACCATATTTCTCTCTCTTTAGTTCAAAGAAGTATCTATTAGATTAGTTTGGGTAAAATTTAGTTGTTAAGTTAGTGTGGGCAATTGCTAATGTCCATTAATAAAGAGCACGGAAAGAGGAGTAATCTCCTTAATTTGCTTAGATTGTCAGATCATAAGACAAGATACTCATGTACCAAGTCTTTTCAGGTACTAACCTGACAAAAGCAAACAATAGGGTCACTATTAACATATAGCTTTAATGTGCTTAAATTTTTTTTGTTATGATTTAAAGGAGAAGTTCAGTGCAAAACATCGAAAAAAAGACTTTTCAGAAAAGAGCAGTATTTTTCCATCCCAATGACCTTAATCTGCCAATGCAGCATTTTGTCTGTGTATAATAAATGCAACCGAAATACTGACTTCCTGTTTGCAGGACCCTTAGTGGAGACCGTTATGGTTTTGCCCTTGACCCACGCCTGGTTGATTCAGTTGCTCAGTAGAGATCTGACCATCCATCCAACAGCCATCAGTAGAAATTACTGTTAGGAACGTTCCAAGGATGTGGTGCATCCTGGAAGAAAAAGGACCTTTAGAACCTGAAATGTCACTCACTAATGCAACACAGGGAACAGCAAGGGTATGAAATCAAGTATTTTTCAAAATGGAAGAGAATATGTAGAAAAACAAGAAGGCATTACACAAACTAACAATTTAACAATATGATAATTTCCACTGAACTGTCCCTTTTAACTTTTGGCTAAATTTGTTTACAGAACAGCTATTACAAACATTGCTGTACAATATTTTATTAAGGGCAAGTCCAGCCCTAAAATGAAAACTTACATACAGGTAATCACTATTCAACCCTAAACGGTAATAGTTTGAAATCTTAAATATATGTCTAACCTGAAATCCTCCACAATGTCCTGTTGCCCCTGTTTCTGCTTCCTGGTTCATCCAGTTAGCAACTGTCAGTTATGATTTGACAGTTGACATCACAGCCAATGACTGAATGTGTATCCTCTATCTGCCTCTTCTGAGCAGGCAATAGTACAGGATTCTAATTGCTCAGTTTTCATGAGGCATCCAGAACATGCAGAATACAGTAATGAATTTATAGGACAGTATGATATATCACCAGATTTTAAAGAGGCCATTCTTTCTAAAAGATGTTCTTATGAGGGTGGAGTTGTCCTTTAAAACCGAATTGTTTTTATTTCTTTTACTAATTTACTTTGTAAAAAGGTTTTCTTCTTTATGTTTAATGTTTATGTTTCTTAGGGTAATTAAGGATATGATTTATTTAAAGGATAGTACCCTAGCATTTCAGTGTGTGTTTTCTTCATTGACTGTCACTGACTCAAGGCATCGAAATACATTGTATGTACAGTTAAAGAGTCACTATACTCACTAAAACAACTTAAAATTTTCTGAAACTACAATTTGAGACAAGTTAAATTATGGTACTCACATATTTATCTGTGCTTGCTTTGTCATTAAATTATTTTTGTTTTATAGTCTCCTAATTCCCCCCACCCTCCCTTAATCACTGCCTCCTTGTAGTGTCTGAGACACTTACATCTCACAGCCTCACCACAGACCCACCTCTGCTTACACTCTCCCCCTCCCCCCTCCTCCTCTTCTTTCTCTGCTGATTCTCTTAAATGTTGCAGAAAGTGTGCTGGCAGGCAGGCAAGAGGTCAACATGGGTTACATATTATAATTTCTGCTTCTGGAGTGACAGGTCTTTCCCTGTAAATGCTGTGATTAAAATTATGATTTCTCAGAATCTACTACTCAGAAAAATCTGAAAAAAGTTTTGGAGGAGTGGGATCTTGTTGTATCTAAAGGTACTTAGTTTTTTTTAGAGTAAAGATACCCTTTAAGATGTTTTTCAATGTTTTAAACTTGTATTTCTTTGCTTGATAAATAGAATTTAAAAAGGTATCATGCAATGGGCATTTAAATCTAAATGTAAATGTGTGACACTAGCAACCTGAAGATGGAGTTAAAAAACACGCTAAACAATGTTATAAAGAATCAGTTAGTGTAATTTAACATTATGGCACCTGCGTGGTTAACGCAGAACCACGCACCACCACAAGCGATGCTAATCCCCTTATGGTTTAAGTCCGCTACCAGTAAAACTCCACTTCTACTATGGGATATAGCATCGCGGAGCGATTGCACGGGGGAGCCAATATCGACTTTCTGTGCATCACCCTGAAAATGTCTTCCTTTCTTTAGTAACAATTTAATAATGAATGCTATATTTTTCATGTTCTTATTTGATGGACAAACAGGTTTTCCCATATTTTAAACCAGTCTAATTTTTGTTTTACCATTTCGAGATACGGGTATATGTATTTATTGAACTATTATTGCTTATATAAAAATGCGTATATATTAGTATGATAGACCAGCAACCAGTTTGTCGATGTAGGAACAAATAAATGAGCAGGACCTCCACTGCAAACTTGAGCTATACACCATATTAGAAAAATATTGTTTGGACAGACTGATGATTGGTCCAGTGATCTTTATCAAAAGACTCCTACACATTTGTGATTTAAAGGCAGACAAGTGAGCAGACAATTAATGCTATTTCAGCTGCAGGTATGTGGCTGCTTGTTGGGCATAGTTGGTGGTCAGACCCAGCTGATTGTCACCCACTTATTGCCCACTCACAATCACATGTGTGTATCACCTTAAAGTTTCAATGCTGTGCAGTCTGTACTTTTCAATTAAGGGGGGAGCATCCAGACCTCCTGTGGTATGGGAAAAGACTATTGTTACCACGATCATTAGGGGATCCTGCAGGACAGATCAATAAACATTGTTGTTGGCAACCTTTACCACCTTAAAGTGCCCATACACGTAAAAAATATTACCGTTGGGGAAACGACGGTGTTGTGAATAAAATTGGCATAGCGTAAAAAGCATGATAACTTCTTTAGACAAAAGTTGGCGCATTTCAAAAACTGAGGGTGATCTTAGTATTAATTGATTAGCATGTGCAAAAATTTACAACACAAGATTATTATCATTCTAGATTTTTACATAACCAAAGGCTTTCTAGCAGAGGTGATATGGAAAAGCATTAAGACGGAAAAGAAAGGAAAACTTGCTTATACAGAGAACCATTCTAGGAAATATTAACTTGTGTGAACGAAGTAAAAGGTTTTGGTATGGCGATAGAGGGATCTTTTATACATAAAAATGGGGTGCCAGTGTGATAGTGAGTCTTTTCAAATATACTAGTGGGCGATACAGCCATCTTTTGCAAATGATCATGGCCTGCAATCACTGTGGTTATGGCTATCTGAGTGTGGTTTGTCTTAGCAGAGATAAACAAAGCATTTTTGGGACTACATGAACATGTGCTGTATACGTTTGTAACAAATTTATCATAAAATGCAGTCAAGCCCAGCTATTCCCCCCATACTATATAATATAGATACTGTAATAATTTTAAGATGTTTTTATTGTAACCCAACTAAATACAAATACAGTAGAAAGAAATGCATAATATTTAAATACAATGATACATATTTAAAGCATATTTCAACACATACCCTAACCTTGTTAACTCAATGTAAACAAAAGTTCTTAAAGCCATGCATCAAAGCAAGAATGCAATAGCATCTGCTCTTGGCTGTGTTACTTAGAACATGCCTTTTTGCTTTGTAAACACAGTTATTTCAATACGTAATTAATAGGAGATATGCCTTGGGCTGAAACTGTATTTTTGCTCTTAATCATACAAAATCCACCTGAACAGAAGGTGCTACAGTGTGTACCATTGCAGCTTGTTTTCCATAGTATTAGCAAAGATAAAACAGGATAGACTTTTGCTTATAGCACAGCAATAACATGACAAACCCTAAACAAAGATTTATACCAACATTAAAAAATAAAAAACAGGATTCCTAAACATTTGTGTACATTTCATAATTAAAGGTTGCTATGTTCTTTTTAAATATATTTTAGGTTTTCATTTTGCTGAATGTCTGAAAACAGACAAATGAATGAAGTACAAAAATGTTTTGTAGGAAATAGGAACAGAATTGTATTTCTATTACAAAGAAATTTAAATAAAGTAATAAGTCTTAACAGTAGTAGATTGACTTGGCTTTGCACCAATCTATTTTATTTCTCATGGTTGTGCAAAACAGGTTGAAAATACAGCATGTTAAGGGATCTTTATTCTAAAAAATCAAATTTTTAAAAAATTGTAAATCCCAAAAAGATCCCACTGCCCAAAACTTTTTTTTCGGATTTTAAATCTGTACAGGGAAAGACCTGTCACTCCAAAGCAGAAATTATAATATGTCCCCATCAATGGCATTTTATTAGAATCTTTGGCTGCCGGACAGCAGTTTCTGTAACAATAGAGAGAATCAGCAGAAAAAAGAAAGAAGGGGGAGGGAGATGTTTAAGCAGACAGGGTCTAAGGTGAGCCTGTGCAGAACTTAGAATGTCGCAGACACTACAAAAAACAGTGAGAAGGGAGGGTTCTATAATAGGGGCATGCCAGCAAATTAACTTACATGGTCTTACCCATTTAAAGAAGCACTCAGTCGCTTCGCTTGACCTAGACAGTGGAGCCTTAAGGTGCCCTGCGTTTATTTTCCAGTAAATATGCATTACTGACAGAATAAATAAATAAAATAGTCAGTTGATTGGGACATGTCCATCCTAAAAATATATTTTTTATATATTGGATAGTACCCCCTGCCCACCCCCAATGGACGTGTTTTTTTTCTTTTAAAAAAAATATTAGAACAGTACTTGCCGCTCCTGCTCAACTGATCCGGTTCCCTGCTTGCCAAATTTACAAGCAGGGGGCCGGACCGGCAGCCGGTGTCTGTGATTGGCTGAAACGCAGTGCACTATCACTGCTGTGCATGCAATCACACATTTCTGGAGCCTCGGATACTCTCTAGTGTGGCCTCAGCTTAAGTGTCCTTGTAAAGTGATCAGTACAATTATACTGGGATTGTCACCTACCCTTTAAGACTCAAACTCTTAGGGCTAGGCCCCACTAGTGTATTTTAGATCGGGATTTGCCATCCGATTGGGCTAGAGGGGGCGCAGGCAAGTAATATCTTATGGAACCCCCCTACGTGCGATATTGGAGCATATAGTGCATGCACTCCGATAAGGTCCAAATGTGGAAGCATAACCTCGCGCACAGAAGCGCATCATTGCGATTGTGCATTCTTCCATGCGCTCAATTGGCCGCAGCCTCATTAAATTGACCTGCTGCCATTTCATTAAATGCATGCTGTAAGGCTACACTCAATGCAGCTTGCACAGATGATATAATCTTTATACACCCTACTATAAAATTTCAGGGTTTTGTACGTAAAAAGAAATCCTGGTTCTATTAGTGTCACATCCCCTAAATGAATATTTTACATAATATACAAGGCAGAAGGGAACCTATTTGGTGTTCCAGGGGGATCCCCACATAGCAAAAGGCTAAGGACTTGCAAGCGTGTACCTTCATCCCAACCATTAATAGTGTCTGCCATTCAAATTGTTCAAGCCAATCAGTCCACTCCCTTTGCCCCATCAAATGGATCATGTTTAAAAATATTTTTGGCAATTGAGCCTGGTAGAGCTACTGATTCTAATCGGGGCCTTTCATCTGCAGGTACAAGGACGGAGATTTAAATCAATACTTTCAGAACGGCCTCCATAGCCTAATACAGAGAACAAATATACATAAAAAATAGGGAGAATAAAAGGTTGCCTGCTCTGCTGCCACCTATTTGTACCAGATCACTGCTTTATGGAATGATTATGGGTAGCATGGCACACAATGGGTTACTCTGGTGGTCTGGCACAAAGCAGACAGTCCACTTATTTTCTAAAGATAAAACAGTTTTAATTACATTTATACAGTAAGTATTGCAATGATTTAATAACAAAACATAAACATTTCCCCACATAAGATGTGCAGTAATGGAGTAGTCCCTGCCTATGATGCCCAGTTTAAATATTAACCACGTCTGTATATTGTGTCCCCTTGTGAGCTGGTGTACACTTATCTGTTACCTCAGAGTTTGTATCCAATAAGGTCAATTGTTTGTCCAATAATCTGTCCTCCCAACAGATGAAAACGATCTTATACACGGATCTTGTGTGCAAGGGATCACTCTAACGATCAGTCCATCCATCACTCACTCCTCACTTCTCATAGTAGAAAGTAGGGATGTCTTGTCTTTTATTACTCAGTGATTCCACCTGCAGGCTGGAGGTGGTATATAAGGAGCCTTGGTGCATATGTCCCATTACAATACACATCATATCCTGTGTAGCAGACAGAAACTTTTTTGGATTACACTCCTTTCAGTATTCACATGGAGCAGACCCAGGGGTGTGTTAACTGCCATTTTGGCTATACCATATTGACATAGAAATCTCAGCTTTAAGTAAGTTTATATATTTTGTATATTTTGTCTTGTACCTAATATAGCCAGTGCTATACTTTTATACAGTTATTGATGGTCATTTAAATGGTTATAGTGAGTCCTATCCTATACGGTAAAACATAGGAACTGTCTTGCACTGGAGGTTGGAATGAGTTTCTGAAAAACAGGAATGTTGCAATTACTGGTATTGATACATAAAGTAGAGTTGATCCAGGGATATTTCCATTTGCCACTTGGACTCAGAAGACTACGTAGGATAAGGTGACTGCTTGACCTGAGGAAAGAGAAGTGTATCTCTCGAAAGCTTGTCTGCAAAAATTAACTGTTAGTCCATAATAAAAGGTATCACCTTATCCTACAGTACTCATCTCTTAGTATCTGGATCAACAGTTAGGCAGGAAGTGTCGGTTGCTGAGTGGTTGAACTGGATGGACGTATGTCTTTATCAACTTTAGAACACTATACTAGACTAGGAAATGGATTATTGAAACAAACGTATTTGTTCAGATGGGTCAAGCGTGTGTAGCAGCAAACCAGTAAGGGTACAAGGAAAAGTGTTTCATGCCTACAGTCAAGCATGGTTGTGGGAGTTTGAGGCAGCATGAGTACTGCCAGCTCTGGGGAGCTACAGTTCTTTAAAGGAACTGTGCTAACATGTATTGTGCATACTGAAGTATTCTGAGCATGATCCCCTCCATTTAGAAACTGGTCTGCATCTAACATGACCCCAAAGATGACAAGACAACCATGCACTGCTAGCTAAAAAAGGCAGTAAGGTGCTTAACTTTTCTTTGTTTGTATAAAGGAGTGCTCCCATATATATATTGGTAAAGTCAATTGGTGACTTTCTTTATGAATCTGTATAAAGATGAGAAAAGCCTGATAAGATGTCCCTGTATCCCGTTTATGAGATTTCCATGGTGCACATTCGGATGGCAAATAAATTAAGATTCCATCCAGTGCTTTATATTAAAGGCATAGGACCTCCCATAAAAGGGGCTTGTTGGGGGCGCTATTACCACATGGAAGCTTGACCAGGCTTCCCAATAAATACAAACATTACAAAGATTGTGGAAGCACTCCAATTAGGCTAATTTACAACTACTTAGCAGAAATGCTACTGATCTAGTCAACATTTTATACAAACATAGAAAAACAGGGATGGCCTCTTCCCTCATTAAAAAGCCAAAGGGCTGGGGAGAAGTGAGAAAGTCTGCTATATGCATCCATGCACGCTAAAAGAAAAGCAAAAGTTCCAATGGTATTGAAGTAAAAGTTAGAAGTTAGGACCTTCCAGATTGGGGTTACCTTGACGTGGTTGGAAGGCATTTCATTCATGTGATCACAGTAATGTATACTAAAACTAAAACCCCTTTGTTTTAAAGATGTTGCAAATAATATGATATTGTATGGGGCCTAGGAATGCACATTGATTATCTATGTGTGTGTGTATAATAAATATAAATATATATATATATATATTAACAAAGGTAGAAATTTATGGTGCACTCCAGGGTCTGTAGAAAACGTATGTTTTACTCACACATATCACAGCAATGTTTCAGCGCCTTTTGTCTTAGGCCGAAATGTTGCCGTGATCTGTGAATAAAAACATACGTTTTCTACAAGGCCCTGGAGTGCACCTTAAATTTCTACCTTTATTATACTGTATTAACGGGTGGCACCAGGCAAGTATCCCTTGGAGTGAGTGCCTGTATTCACTATATATATGATCTGGTCAAACATTTATACACATAGAGAATATCAATCACATATTATACAATATCATATTATCTGCACACTGGCATACTTTATACAAAGGGGTTTTAGTATACATTACTGTCTCACATGAAGGAAAGCCTTCCAACCACGTAAAGGTAAACCCAGTCTGGGAGTCCTAACGTTTAAGCTTTTCAATTTCTTTTATTTCAATTCGTTAAAACTTTTGCATTTCTCTTCTTACACATTGGATCCATATAACAGGCTCTCTCTCCTCTTCCCCTCACCCTTTGGCTTTTTAAAATGGAAGAGGCCATCCAGTGCTTTATATTAAGAGGCAAAGGACCTCCCATAAAAGGGGCGTGTTGGGGGTGCTATTACCACTGGAGGCTTGATATTCTGGTACTGAATTTTCTGAATTCAATAACACAAAGATGAGCACCTTCTCTTATTCTGATCCTGCAAAGCAATAAGCGATTTGTCCTTATTGCAACAAGGATTCAGCAAGACACTCCTCTTTGCTCTCTGATTATTGGCTCCAGGCAACCAGCCCATACGCCTACTATAAGTAGGGCAAAACCCCAAAAAAAACTTCAAACCTGCTAACACAATATGACATCAGGTTTGTGGGTTTTGCAGTTATTTAAACAATATTTAATCTCCCCTAATTTAAATAAAGACAGTAAATTCATCTAATATAAGTGCAATGATAATCTGTAAGTAAAACACCCAAGGCTAGCAACCACTACAATGTAATAAGACTGAATGACAAAGAACAATTTATTTCCACCAACAAAATAGGCCCTGGCAGCTGACATTTTTTTGGAGACCTCACAGATAATGAACAGCTGGAAGATAACCTGAATCAATCTGCTAACTATCAATTTATCTACATCAAGCAGCCATTTTATTACCATGTTGATTTCTATGTTTGCAAATTTCATTAGCATGGTTAGAGAGGAAAAGTGTCATACTTAACTGCACATTAATAACATGAACAGAGGAGTTTAGAAGTTTGCCAAAGCAGATCTAGAATGTTTAACAATGAGTTCCTATAACCTTATTGGAGTCCTATAAACTGTGTACATAAATCAATGGAGAGGGGGAGAGAAAAAATAAGTTTTTATACAAACTAAACATTTCACATTTTGTAAATTCTAATAAAAACACTAAGGGATTTAACTAATTAAAGGTTAATGGAGTACACTGGTATAGTCTTGAACATCTTTGATATACTAATTTATTATCTGATTTAATTGTTTCTGACCTAGATCAATTGTAACACAGTGACTAACAGTGTAGCTTTTCTAATACAAATGGCTGTGTGTGGAACAAAATTAGATAGATTAAAGATCATCATTAAACGCAGAGGTGTTAAATTGGGTGGATATCCTGATGAACTTTAAATGAGGCTGGAAGATTCAAAATTATAAAGCTATGGCAATGCCTGTCAAAGGACAGTTAAAAAATAAATAAATAAAATAAATTTAACAAGTGGTTTAAGAGGAGTTGATGCTTGACAAAAACTCGAACAGACAGCTAATTAAAATACTCTAACTGGCTTAAAAAACCCATAACTCTCTAAAAAAAAAACTACTATAAATCCACCTTTAATATCACGAGTCTGTGGTATTTTGGCAAGTACTTAAGTAGGTTCCTAGCAAATGATCAATTAGAGCCAGGTAAAACATATTATAAAAATTTAGGTTTTTTTGGTCTTGTCGCTTAGTGTGGAAAAATGAGATAAATGCTCCTAATTATTAAAGAAGACACAAAAATATGGGTTTATGCTCCCGTATTAATAGTTATTATATTACTAGGTTATCATATGGTTATTATATTACTAGGTTATTATAATAATCCAAACATGTGTATACCCCTAGCTAGGATTCAAACCCTGGTCTCCCATGTCAAAGGCAGTGCCTTTAACCAGTACACTATCCAGCCACTACATTATGTGGTTATTATATATTATTATATATTATGATAGACTATTATATTAATAGAGTATTATATGGTTATTATATTACTAGGTTATTAGCGAACAGTACATTTGAGGGGTGGATCCTGGCTAGGGGCAGCTATACAAATGTTTGGATTATCATATAATAACCATATGATAACCTAGTAATATAATAACCATATAACATTATTATATTACTAGGGTATTATATGGTTATTATATTACCAGGTTATTATATTGTTATTATATTACTAGGGTATTATATGGTTATTATATTACTAGGTTATTATATAGGGTATTATATGGTTATTATATTACTAGGTTATTATATGGTTATTATATTACTAGGGAATTATAATAATACCCTAGGGTTCAAATCCTGGCTATTGGCAGCTATACAAATGTATGGGTTATTATAATGACCTAGTAATATAATAACCTAGTAATATAATAACCATATGATAACCTAGTAATATAACCATATAATATTATTATATTACTAGGGCATTATATGGCTATTATATTACTAGGTTATTATATGGTTAGAATATAGGGTATTATATGGTTATTATATTACTAGGTTATTATATGATTATTATATTATATTGTTATTATATTACTAGGGTATTTTGTGGGTATAATATAGGGTATAATATGGCTAATATATTACTAGGTTATTATATTACTAGGATATTATAATAATCCAAACATTTGTATAGCTGCTCCTAGCCAGGATTCGAACCCTGCTCGCCCATGTCAAAGGCAGTGCCTTTAACGAAGCATATCCCCTTCCCCGTTTTCCCTTGCACGAAGCATACTGTGAGGGAGGGAAGCCAGTGGGGTATGGGATCTGTTCAGTGGGGCCAAGCCTGCCTGGATCCGCAATAATGTTGTCAAATTGCAGTGGGTCTACTGTTACTCAATGGTACTGTTCCTACAAAGCGTATCCCTAGGTACCCACCCCTCCCAGATCTTCTGGGAGTCTCCCTCAATTTGGGGTGGTCTCTTGCGCTCACGCTAGGGGGAGGGAATCGGGAGAGGGAGGGTGAGGGAGGGGGAGGGAGGGGGGAGAAGGGCTGCAGTACGCATGGCAAAAATCTACCTGAGGCAAGGTAGGAGGCAGAGCCCTGCTAGCCTCCTGGTGGGCAGTTTTTGCCACTTTGGGGGGGGACTACAGGAGAACCCTATGGAGCTGGGATGTGAGGTAAGGATTAAACTACACTATATGGTGGGGCCAGTAGTTGGGGGGATTATAGTTTTGGGGGTGGACATGCCCTTTAAGTTACCATTGATATTTTAGTTGTATTCCGTTCAAACTTTTCGAACTATTTGCCTCCCACTGATTTTAATGGGTACGTTTTCGAACTTTCGAACTTTTCCAATACGCACCGAACTTCAATAGTTCGACCATCTCTAATGACTACGTAGCTGCAACCTGTGGATTATTTTTTAAATTTCTATTCAGCTTTAAAAACCAAACTTTAGATCCACAGAATAGTGCAACACAGGAATTGGACATCTCATTGATCTCAATAAAAGGATGTTGATTCACTCAAAGTTTTGGCATCGTCTCTGTTATAAATTAATTTGCATAATTTACAGAAAACAGTTTAGCCTCTCACCAATAATCTGAGCTAATGACCTGAAATTTTTTTCTATATTGAAATTGTCATTCTAGAATTGCAGGGAACGTAGGCGTTCCTTTTCATTTTTTACCTTTTGCTTTTAAATAGAAGTGCTTACCTTTGCAATTATGCAAGCATAATTATCTTGGGACATTATCAGCTGATGCTTTTTCTGTATATCAGGCCTATGAAAGAGCACCATAAAAAAAAAAAGCAGATGGAGAAGGCACAGTTCTGTCTTAGGTATATGCTGCATTCTCTAAAATCCAAGATTTTCAATAACACGCTACCAAATTAAACTATTTCTTTATACATCCACAAACTTGGCAATATTTGATTGAAATTCATACACAAATTTTATCTTAGTGTTGAATATAACATCTATATTAATAAACATATATGTCATATATGTATGTTGCAGGGCTGAAGACCTGAGTTCAAATCCACCCTTTGACACATCTTCATGGAGTTTGTATGTTCTCCCTGTGCTTGTGTGGGATTTCTCCAGGCACTCCAGTTTCTTCCACAATCAGAAAGACATACTGATAGGTTGTATGTGTCAAATAAATGTGCTTAGATTGTAAGCTCTTCGGGGCAGGGATGTAAATGTATACATGTAATTGTAAAGTGCTGCGAAAGATGTTGGCGCTATATAAATTCACAATAATAATATGTCCTCAATGCATAACAAAATAATTAAACCTAATTTTAAGATTCCCACATATAGAATTACACATTAAGCCCTTAACAAATATGGTTTTCCTTGTATTCATGCAGTATCATAAAAAAATCAATACTCACCTCTCCTAAACAGAAACTCATAGTTCTTGATTAACACCTACTAAATAATAGTTAAGGTCTAATATAGCTTTAATTTTTGAACAGCCACAATGGCATAAAGGGTTAATAAACAGGTACTCACCGCCTCCACAGGCTTTTCCTTTTTGGGGGTACTCACTACATCACATACTTTCTGTTTTGAGGAGTACTCACCATTTCCATGGGTTTTTCCATAGGGTTACTCACCACCTCACTACTGGAAAAAAAACAGTTGCTGTAGGCTTGATGGGTAGGAACACTGCCCTCAACACAGTTCACTGAATTTACTAACCTACAATTTTTAAAATTGCACAGTTAGGGACTACTTTTTCAGCTATAGATATGCTCGGTAGCTTTAAATTTCCCAAGGGATTGTGGACTTTTTTTAATCCTTTACCCACATTTGTAACTACAGTATATTCAATTAAAGTCACTTTAAATGCATGCTGCAGGTTGAATTGGTTTCAGACCAAGGGAGAGATACAATATAGCCCATTTCCGTCTAAAACCCACGTTAACCCGAAAAAAATTCGGGTTAAAGTGGGTTTTAGACGGCTTTTAGAGCACAGCGCCATTTCCGAATGTTTTTGGAAATCGCGCTGTGCTGACGATCCAAAACCTGTAGCATTAAGTTTTGCACTACTTCGTAGCGTGAAACCTAATGCTACGGCTTTTGGAGCGTTAAAGTCCCGCTACTTACCTTAGCCCGATCCCGCGATGCAATAACTGACGTAATCTCGTTTACGAGGTAAGTTACGGGAGCGCAGTTATTGGATCTCCCCGCAAGTGTTTAGTTTTAATTGACTAATTAAACCTATTACAGTCTCTCACAGATTAAACTCCACCTGCATACCTTTAAACATTACCACTTTGATAGTTACACTTATAGAAAAAACATAGTACTACACAGGGATGATAATAAAGTAAACCTGATGAACAACTGTGAGACTTCTTGAGGAAAGCTAGCCATGCACCACCAAATGTTCTTCCGATTGAATTTCTGATCAAGTGCAATGATTGGAAATCGGATTGGAAGAACCATTTTAAGTTCCCCACCTTGAGGGTCTGATCTTTCCACAGATTTCCCCTTAAAATCTGTGAAGGGGATTAAAGATTGGGTCAGTGGAAAATGATTTTGCCTGGCTTGATCTTGGATGAAAAATGGAAAATTTATCTATCCTGTGTATGGGTTTCAAGTAAGACTTGAAAAAGTGATTCAATCTACTGTGTCCATTTGTTTTAATTAACATTTTAATTAGCTCATATTGAGAACATAGAAAAATGTTTAAGAGCTATAAAGCATAACTGGTGCTATAGATATGATAATTACTATGCATGCTTTGGCATTCTATACCAATCCTTAGTTTATTATGAAGGTGCATTATCCAAGGTAGGTAAGGGTCTTTAGATCTTCAGTTCTGTACTATTGATGTTTGATGCTGAAATATTAAAATATTCTATGCCATTAAAACATTGATATTTCATTGCATACATTACCCCCAGTCATTAGGGACTGTGGAAAAGCCTGTTTTGGGCAAAATTCTAATAAAGGTTTGGCTGAAAAAAGCACATCCTTCGCATCTGAGTTTTAATTTGCAGGGCATCCTGGTTAACATAGTTTTGTAACTCGCTCTGTTTGCAATGAGATGCCACATGTAAAAAAGTTTGATTTAGGAATCTGGAACATTTCTCTGGTGCATTTTTTCCTTGAGGGAAAAAACTTGATTCATAAATTAACCCATTGGGTAAGTGATCAAGAAAAAGTAATGATAGCTGCACCATCTACTAAAATATTATTTGAAGCCTGTCTCAGGAACCAGATGGAAGAGTGCCTTCAGCCTTTACTTTTAAATATATTATTATTATTATCAGCACAATTTTGTATACTATCCCTAAAGGCACATACATTTTCCATTCTCAATTAATTTCATGTTCCGGAGTAAAAACACCTTTAATATTCAGAGGTGATGCAGGAAAATTATAATTAACATGCAACACAGAATAATAACAGTTGAGCAGGAGTACAACCACATTACATATGCCAGATAAAAATGGATAAATAAAATATTCTAGTGATTCTCAATTTATGAAGGAACATAAAAAAAAAATGACTATTTTAATTTGTTACTTCACTTTGTGCTTGACCTATTAAAAAAATAAACAGGAATATCAGCAATAAAGTTTTGATGAATAGTCACATTAGCATTGTATTTAGACATATTCTCAAATACATTTTATAGTAATCTGTAAAGCGGCATCAAATTTAATAGGATAGTAACATCAAAACTTACATTATATTTGTGAGAATCCCTACTTTCTAATTATCTTATACTTTATACTGTAAAATAATTAAAATAACAGCAAAATGTTTCTGCTTACACAAGAAACACAGTTACCATTGTGTGTTTATTAAATGTGCAAACTAAGCAGTTTAAGAATAAAACCTAAAAAGAAAAAAAGTTACTTACACCTTAGGCTGGGTACACACCAGCAGATATTTTCGGCCGACCGACCAATTCACGGCACTTTCGGTCGGCCGCGACCGACTTCAATCATCCGGATCGGACGTGTCGGTAAATTCCAATCAATCATGCGGTTCTCTATGGGACTGCACGATCGATCGTTCCCACTTTTGTCCACGGCCAAATTTGCCGCAACCGATGGACATTTGTCCCGGCCGAGCACTCGCTCGTAGCGAGCGCTTGGTCGGGACAAATAGTCCCTCAATGTGTACCCAGCCTAAATAGTACATTTAAGACCCCTATACAAATGGTAATAGCCTACTGTGTATATAATTGTATTTATTTGGAGAGTTCAAAAGGCAGACAGAATGTGAATTGTGAAGGCCATTCCTAGCAAACCAATATATGAGAAATAGTTCAGCCATAAATAATGACGCATTAAATAGGTGAAATAAATCATATAACAACAAATAATAAAAGAGTAATTGTTTTAGCTTTCATTGTTCCTATTTAAGTTGTCCTATCTATGTATAAATACAAGAGCACTGCAAATCATAGAAGGATAAAAATGCCAAGAAATGCCAAGTCATGATAAACAGATAAAGAGATCATGATCTAAAGGCTATAGCTCCTGCTCAGCCTAGTTCCAGTATATTCTGCCTCAACATCATAGGCATATACAGTACATCACATGCCATTCAATGCCTCAATGATGTAATATGTTTGTAAACTATATTTGTACATTATCTTGCTTCCATTTCATGTGTTTAAGTCCTGAGTTAAAATCCACCCTTGGACACATCTGCAAGGAGTTTGTATGTTTTCCCTGTGCTTGTGTGGGATTGCTCCGGGCACTCCGGTTTCCCCCACAATCATAAAGACATACTGATAGGTTGTATGTGTCAAATAAATGTGCTTAGATTGTAAGCTCTTTAGGGCAGGGCCAGATGTGAATGTATACATGTAATTGTAGAGCGCTATGGAAGATGTTGGCACTATATAAATCCACATTAATAATAATAATAATAATATTGTGTTTATGACACATTTGCTTCATAAAACCTTTTTAAGCAAAATGTTTTATCACACACCATATTTCTCTCATCTTTAGTTCAAAGAAGTATCTATTAGATTAGTTTTGGGTAAAATTTAGTTAGTTAAGTTAGTGTGGGCAATTGCTAATGTCCATTAATAAAGAGCACGGAAAGAGGAGTAATCTCCTTAATTTGCTTAGATTGTACAGATCATAAGACAAGATATCTCATGTACTCAAGTCTTTTCAGGTACTAACCTGACAAAAGCAAACAATATATGGTCACTATTAACATATAGCTTTAATGTGCTTAAAGTTTTTTTGTTATGATTTAAAGGAGAAGTTCAGTGCAAAAACATTCAGAAAAAAAGAGCTTTTCAGAAAAAAGAGCAGTATTTTTCCATCCCAATGACCTTAATCTGCCAATGCAGCATTTTGTCTGTGTATAAATAAATGCAACCGAAATACTGACTTCCTGTTTGCAGGACCCTTAGTGGAGACCGTTATGGTTTTGCCCTTGACCCAGCGCCTGGGTTGATTCAGTTGCTCAGTAGAGATCTGAGCATCCATCCAACAGCCAATCAGTAGAAATTACTGTTAGGAACGTTCCAAGGATGTGGTGCATCCTGGGAAGAAAAAGGACCTTTAGAACCTGAAATGTCAGCTCACTAATGTCAACAGCAGGGAACAGCAAAGGGTATGAAATCAAGTGATTTTTCAAAATGGAAGAGAATATGTAGAAAAACTAAGAAGGCATTACACAAACTAACAATTTAACAAATATTGATAATTTCCACTGAACTGTCCCTTTTAACATTTTGGCTAAAATTTGTTTACAGAACAGCTATTTACAAACATTGCTGTACAATATTTTATTAAAGGGCAAGTCCAGCCCTAAAATGAAAACTTACATACAGGTAAATCACTATTCAAAACCCTAAACGGTAATAGTTTGAAATCTTAAATATATAAGTCTAACCTGAAATCCTCCACAATGTCCTGTTGCCCCTGTTTCTGCTTCCTGGTTCATCCAGTTAGCAACTGTCAGTTATGGATTTGACAGTTGACATCACAGCCAATGACTGAATGTGTATCCTCTATCTGCCTCTTCTGAGCAGGCAGATAGTACAGGATTCTAAATTGCTCAGTTTTCATGAGGCATCCAGAAGCATAGCAGGCATACAGTAATGAATTTATAGGACAAAGTATGATATATCAACAGATTTTAAAGAGGCCATTCTTTCTAAAAGATGTTCTTATGAGGGTGGAGTTGTCCTTTAAAACCGAATTGTTTTTATTTCTTTTACTAATTTACTTTGTTAAAAAGGTTTTCTTCTTTATGTTTAATGTTTATGTTTCTTAGGGTAATTAAGGATATGATTTATTTTAAAGGATAGTACCCTAGCATTTCAGTGTGTGTTTTCTTCATTGAACTGTCACTGACTCAAGGCATCGGAAATACATTGTAATGTACAGTTAAAGAGTCACTATACTCACTAAAACAACTTAAAATTTTCTGAAACTACAATTTGAGACAAGTTAAATTATGGTACTCACATATTTATCTGTGCTTGCTTTGTCATTAAATTATTTTATGTTTAGTAAGTGCTCCTAATTCCCCCCACCCTCCCTTAATCACTGCCTCCTTGTAGTGTCTGAGACACTTATACATTCTGCACAGCCTCACCACAGACCCAACTCTGCTTACACATCTCCCCCTCCCTCCTCCTGCCTTCTTTTCTCTGCTGATTCTCTTAAATGTTGCAGAAAGTGTGCTGGCAGGCAGGCAAAGAGGTCAAGCATGGGTTACATATTATAATTTCTGCTTCTGGAGTGACAGGTCTTTCCCTGTAAATGCTGTGATTAAAATTATGATTTCTCAGAATCTACTACTCAGATTTAAAATCTGAAAAAAGTTTTGGAGGAGTGGGATCTTGTTGTATCTAAAGGTACTTAGTTTTTTTTAGAGTAAAGATACCCTTTAAGATGTTTTTCAATGTTTTAAACATGTATTTCTTTGCTTGATAAAATAGAATTTAAAAAGGTAATCAATGCAATGGGCATTTAAATCTAAATGTAAATGTGTGACACTAGCAACCTGAAGATGGAGTTAAAAAACACGCTAAACAATGTTATAAAGAATCAGTTAGTGTAATTTAAACATTATGGCACCTGCGTGGTTAACGCAGAACCACGCAGCCACCACAAGCGATGCTATATCCCCTTAGTGGTTTAAGTCCCGCTACAGTAAAACTCCACTTCTACTATGGGAATATAGCATCGCTGGAGCGATTGCACGGGGGAGCCAATATCGACTTTCTGTGCATCACCCTGAAAATGTCTTCCTTTCTTTAGTAACAATTTAATAATGAATGCTTATTATATTTCATGTTCTTATTTGATGGACAAACAGGTTTTCCCATATTTTAAACCAGTCTAATTTTTGTTTTACCAATTTCGAGATACGGGTATATGTATTTATTGAACTAATTATTGCTTATATAAAAATGCAGTATATATTAGTATGACCAGCAACCAGTTTGTCGATGTAGGAACAAATAAATGAGCAGGACCTCCACTGCAAACTTGAGCTATATACACATATTAGAAAAATATTGTTTGGACAGACTGATGATTGGTCCAGTGATCTTTATCAAAAGACTCCTACACATTTGTGATTTAAAGGCAGACAAGTGAGCAGACAATTAATGGCTATTTCAGCTGCAGGTATGTGGCTGCTTGGTTGGGCATAGTTGGTGGTCAGACCCAGCTGATTGTCACCCACTTATTGCCCACTCACAAATCACATGTGTGTATCAGCCTTAAAGTTTCAATGGCTGTGCAGTCTGTACTTTTCAATTAAGGGGGGAGCATCCAGACCTCCTGTGGTATGGGAAAACAAAGACTATTGTTACCGACATCATTAGGGGATCCTGCAGGACAGATCAATAAACATTGTTGTTGGCAACCTTTACACACATTAAAGTGCCCATACACAGTAAAAATATTTACCGTTGGGGAAACGACGGTGTTGTGAATAAAATTGGCATAGCGTAAAAAGCATGATAACTTCTTTAGACAAAAGTTGGCGCATTTCAAAAACTGAGGGTGATCTTAGTATTAATTGATTAGCATGTGCAAAAATTTACAACACAAGATTATTATCATTCTAGATTTTTACATAACCAAAGGCTTTCTAGGCAGAGGTGATATGGAAAAGCATTAAGACGGAAAAGAAAGGAAAACTTGCTTATACAGAGAACCATTCTAGGAAATATTAACTTGTGTGAACGAAAGTAAAAGGTTTTGGTATGGCGATAGAGGGATCTTTTATACATAAAAATGTGGTGCCAGTGTGATAGTGAGTCTTTTCAAATATACTAGTGGGCGATACAGCCATCTTTTGCAAATGATCATGGCCTGCAATCACTGTGGTTATGGCTATCTGAGTGTGGTTTGTCTTAGCAGAGATTAAACAAAGCAGTTTTTGGGACTACATGAACATGTGCTGTATACGTTTGTAACAAATTATATCATAAAATGCAGTCAAGCCCAGCTATTCCCCCCATACTATATAATATTAGATACTGTATATATTTTAAGATGTTTTTATTGTAAACCCAAACTAAATACAAATACAGTAGAAAGAAATGCATAATATTTAAATACAATGATACATATTTAAAGCATATTTCAACACATACCCTAACCTTGTTAACTCAATGTAAACAAAAGTTCTTAAAGCCATGCATCAAAGCAAGAATGCAATAGCATCTGCTCTTGGCTGTGTTACTTAGAACATGCCTTTTTGCTTTGTATAACACAGTTATGTCAATACGTAATTAATAGGAGATATGCCTTGGGCTGAAACTGTATTTTTGGCTCTTAATCATAGCAAAATCCACCTGAACAGAAGGTGCTACAGTGTGTTACCATTGCAGCTTGTTTTCCATAGTATTAGCAAAAGATAAAAACAGGATAGACTTTTAGCTTATAGCACAGCAATAACATGACAAACCCTAAACAAAGATTATTACCAACATTTAAAAAATAAAAAAAACAGGATTCCTAAACATTTGTGTACATTTCATAATTAAAGGTTGCTATGTTCTTTTTAAATATATTTTATGTTTTCATTTTGCTGAATGTCTGAAAACAGACAAAATGAATGAAGTACAAAAATGTTTTGTAGGAAATAGGAACAGAATTGTATTTCTATTACAAAGAAATTTAAATAAAGTAATAAGTCTTAACAGTAGTAGATTAGACTTGGCTTTGCACCACATCTTTATTTCTCATGGTTGTGCAAAACAGGTTGAAAATACAGCATGTTAAAGGGATCTTTATTCTAAAAAAATCAAATTTTTAAAAAAATTGTAAATCCCAAAAAGATCCCACTGCCCCAAAACTTTTTTTTCGGATTTTAAATCTGTACAGGGAAAGACCTGTCACTCCAGAAGCAGAAATTATAATATGTGCCCCATCAATGGCATTTTATTAGAATCTTTGGCTGCCTGGCAGCACAGTTTCTGTAACAATAGAGAGAATCAGCAGAAAAAAGAAAGAAGGGGGAGGGAGATGTTTAAGCAGAGCAGGGTCTAAGGTGAGGCTGTGCAGAACTTAGAAGTGTCGCAGACACTACAAGAAAACAGTGAGTAAGGGAGGGTTCTATAATAGGGGCATGCCAGCAAATTAACTTACATGGTCTTACCCATTTAAAGAAGCACTCAGTCGCTTCGCTTGACCTAGACAGTGGAAGCCTTAAGGTGCCCTGCAGTTTATTTTCCAGTAAATATGCATTACTGACAGAATAAATAAATAAAATAGTCAGTTGATTGGGACATGTCCATCCTAAAAATATATTTTTTATATATGGTGGATACCCCCTGCCCACCCCCAATGGACGTGTTTTTTCTTTTAAAAAAAATATTAGAACAGTACTTCGCTCCTGCGTCACACTGATCCGGTTCCCTGCTTGCCAGAATTTACAAGCAGGGGGCCGGACCGGCAGCCGGGTCTGTGATTGGCTGAAACGCAGTGCACTAGTGCACTGCTGTGCATGCAATCAACATTTCTGGAGCGCTCGGATACTCTCTAGTGTGGCCTCAGCTTAAGTGTCCTTGTAAAGTGATCAGTACAATTATACTGGGATTGTCACCTATCCCTTTAAGACTCAAACTCTTAGGGCTAGGCCCCACTAGTGTATTTTAGATCGGGATTTGCCATCCGATTGGGCTAGAGGGGGCGCAGGCAAGTAATATCTTATGGAACCCCCGCTACGTGCGATATTGGAGCATATAGTGCATGCACTCCGATAAGGTCCAAATGTGGAAGCATAACGCTCGCGCACAGAAGCGCATCATTGCGATTGTGCATTCTTCCATGCGCTCAATTGGGGCCGCAGCCTCATTAAATTGACCTGCTGCCATTTCATTAAATGCATGCTGTAAGGCTACACTCAATGCAGCTTGCACAGATGATATAAAATCTTTATACACCCTACTATAAAATTTCAGGGTTTTGTACAGTAAAAAGAAATCCTGGTTCTATTAGTGTCACATCCCCTAAATGAATATTTTACATAATATACAGAGGCAGAAGGGAACCTATTTGGTGTTCCAGAGGGGATCCCCACATAGCAAAAGGCTAAGGACTTGCAAGCGTGTACCTTCATCCCAACCATTAATAGTGTCTGCCAATTCAAATTGTTCAAGCCAATCAGTCCACTCCCTATTTGCCCCATCAAATGGATCATGTTTAAAAATATTTTTGGCAATTGAGCCTGGTAGAGCTACTGAGTCTAATCGGGGCCTTTCATCTGCAGGTACAAGGACAGGAGGATTTAAATCAATACTTTCAGAAGCAGCCTCCATAGCCTAATACAGAGAACAAATATACATAAAAAATAGGGAGAATAAAAGGTATTGCCTGCTCTGCTGCCACCTATTTGTACCAGATCACTGCTTTATGGAATGATTATGGGTAGCATGGCACACAATGGGTTACTCTGGTGGTCTGGCACAAAGCAGACAGTCCACTTATTTTCTTTAAAGATAAAACAGTTTTAATTACATTTATACAGTAAGTATTGCAATGATTTAATAACAAAACATAAACATTTTCCCCACATAAGATGTGCAGTAATGGAGTAGTCCCTGCCTATGATGCACCAGTTTAAATATTAACCACGTCTGTATATTGTGTCCCCTTGTGAGCTGGTGTACACTTATCTGTTACCTCAGAGTTTGTATCCAATAAGGTCAATTGTTTGTCCAATAATCTGTCCTCCCAACAGATGAAAACAGGATCTTATACACAGGATCTTGTGTGCAAGGGATCACTCTAAACAGATCAGTCCCATCATCACCCACTTCTACTTTCACTTTCTCTCCTCCTAGCTATAGAAAGTAGGGATGTCTTGTCTTTTATTACTCAGTGATTCCACCTGCAGGCTGGAGGTGGTATATAAGGAGCCTTGGTGCATATGTCCATTACAATACACATCATATCCTGTGTAGCAGACAGAAACTTTTTTGGATTACACTTCCTTTCAGTATTCACATGGAGCAGACCCAGGGGTGTGGTTTAAGCTGCCATTTTGGCTATACCATATTGACATAGAAATCTCAGCTTTGTAAGTAAGTTTATATATTTTGTATATTTTGTCTTGTACCTAATATAAGCCAGTGCTATACTTTTATACAGTTATTGATGGTCATTTAAATGGTTATAGTGAGATCCTATCCTATACGGTAAAACAATGGAACTGTCTTGCACTGGAGGTTGGAATGAGTTTCTGAAAACAAGGAATGTTGCAAGTTACTGGTATTGATACATAAAGTAGAGTTGATCCAGGGATATTTCCATTTGCCACTTGGACTCAGAAAGACTACTGTAGGATAAGGTGACTGCTTGACCTGAGGAAGAGAGAAGTGTATCTCTCGAAAGCTTGTCTGCAAAAATTAACTGTTAGTCCATAATAAAAAGGTATCACCTTATCCTACAGTACTCATCTCTTAGTATCTGGATCAACAGTTAGGCAGGAAGTGTCGGTATTGCTGAGTGGGTTGAACTGGATGGACGTATGTCTTTATTCAACTTTAGAACACTATACTAGACTAAGGAAATGGATTATTGAAACAAACGTATTTTGTTCAGATGGTGTCAAGCGTGTGTAGCAGCAACCAGGTAAGGAGTACAAGGAAAAGTGTTTCATGCCTACAGTCAAGCATGGTTGTGGGAGTTTGAGGCAGCATGAGTACTGCCAGCTCTGGGGAGCTACAGTTCTTTAAAGGAACTGTGCTAACATGTATTGTGACATACTGAAGTATTCTGAGCATGATCCCCTCCATTTAGAAACTGGTCTGCATTCTAACATGACCCCAAAGATGACCAAGACAACCACTGCCTAGCTAAAAAAGGCAGTAAAGGTGCTTAACTTTTCTTTGTTTGTATAAAGGAGTGCTCCCATATATATATATTGGTAAAGTCAATTGGTGACTTTCTTTATGAATCTGTATAAAGATGGAGAAAAGCCTGATAAGATGTCCCTGTATCCCGTGTATGAGATTTCCATGGTGCACATTCGGATGGCAAATAAATTAAGATTCCATCCAGTGCTTTATATTAAAGGCATAGGACCTCCCATAAAAGGGGCTTGTTGGGGGCGCTATTACCACATGGAAGCTTGACCAGGCTTCCCAATAAATACAAACATTACAAAGATTGTGGAAGCACTCCAATTAGGCTAATTTACAACTACATTTAGCAGAAATGCTACTGATCTAGTCAAACATTTATACAAACATAGAAAAACAGGATGGCCTCTTCCCTCATTTAAAAAGCCAAAGGGCTGGGGGAGAAGTGAGAAAGTCTGCTATATGCATCCAGTGCACAGCTAAAAGAAAAGCAAAAGTTTGCCAATGGTAATTGAAGTAAAAAAGGTTAGAAGTTAGGACCTTCCAGATTGGGGTTACCTTGACGTGGTTGGAAGGCATTTCATTCATGTGATCACAGTAATGTATACTAAAACCTAAAACCCCTTTGTTTTTAAAGTATGTGCAAATAATATGATATTGTATGGGGCCTAGGAATGCACATTGATTATCTATGTGTGTGTGTATATATAAATATATATATATATATATATATATTTAACAAAGGTAGAAATTTATGGTGCACTCCAGGGTCTTGTAGAAAACGTATGTTTTTACTCACACATATCACAGCAATGTTTCGGCCTTTTGTCTTAGGCCGAAATGTTGCCGTGATCTGTGAATAAAAACATACGTTTTCTACAAGGCCCTGGAGTGCACCTTAAATTTCACCTTTATTATACTGTATTAACGGGTGGCACCGGGCAAGTATCCAGCTTGGAGTGAGTGCCTGTATTCACTATATATATGATCTGGTCAAACATTTATACAAACATAGAGAAGATAATCATCACATTCCTAGACCCCATACAATATCATATTATCTGCACACTGGCATACTTTATAAACAAAGGGGTTTTAGTATACATTACTGTCATCACATGAATGAAAAGCCTTCCAACCACGTAAAGGTAAACCCAGTCTGGGAGGTCCTAACGTTTAAGCTTTTCAATTTCTTTTATTTCAATTACGATTAGCAAACTTTTGCATTTCTCATTCTTACACACTGGATCCATATAACAGGCTCTCTCCCTTCCCCCTCAGCCCTTTGGCTTTTTAAAATGAGGGAAGAGGCCATCCAGTGCTTTATATTAAAGGCAAAGGACCTCCCATAAAAGGGGCGTGTTGGGGGTGCTATTACCACATGGAGGCTTGATATTCTGGTACTGAATTTTCTGAATTCAATAACACAAAGATGAGCACCTTCTCTTATTCTGATCCTGCAAAGCAATAAGCGATTATGTCCGTTATTGCAACAAGGGATCTCAGCAAGACACTCCTCTTTGCTCTCCTTTTATGGCCCCATGCAACGCCCTACTATAAGGTAGGGCAAAACCCCAAAAAATAACTTCAAAGCCTGCTAACACAATATGACATCAGGTTTTGTGGGTTTTGCAGTTATTTTAACAATATTTAATCTCCCCTAATTTAAATAAAGACAGTAAATTCATCTAATATAAGTGCAATGATAATCTGTAAGTAAAACACCCAAGGCTAGCAACCACTACAATGTAATAAGACTGAATGACAAAGAAACATTTATTCATCCAACAAAAATAGGCCCTGGCAGCTGACATTTTTTTGGAGACCTCACAGATAATGAACAGCTGGAAGATAAACTGAATCAATCTGCTAACTATCAATTTTATGCATCTACAAGCAGCCATTTTATTACCATGTTGATTTCTATATGTTTGCAAATTATTCATTAGCATGGTTAGAAGGAAAAGTGTCATACTTAACTGCACATTAATACATGAACAGAGGAGTTTAAAGAGTATTGCCAGAGCAGATCTAGAATGTTTAACAATGAGTTCCTATAAACCTTATTGAAGAGTCCTATAAACTGTGTACATAAATCAATGGAGAGGGGGGAGAGAAAAAATAAGTTTTTATACAAACTAAACATTTCACATTTTGTAAAATTCTAATAAAAACATCTAAGGGATTTAACTAATTAAAGGTTAATGGAGTACACTGGTATAGTCTTGAACATCTTTGATATACTAATTTATATATCTGATTTAATTGTTTCTGACCTAGATCAATTGTAAACACGTGACAAGTGTAGCTTTTCTAATACAAATGGCTGTGTGTGGAACAAAATGATAGATTAAAGAGTCATCATTAAACGCAGAGAGTGTTAAATTGGGCTGGATATCCTGATGAACTTTAAATGAGGCTGGAAGGATTCAAAATTATAAAGTGCTATGGCAATGCCTGTCAAAGGACCAGTTAAAAAATAAATAAATAAATAAATTTAACAAGTGGTTTAAGAGGAGTTGATGCTTGACAAAAACTCGACAGCTAATTAAAATACTCTACGAAGTCTGGTATTTTGGCAAGTATTAAGAGGTTTCCTAGCAATGTCAATTAGACCAGGTAAACATTTATTAAATAATTTAGGTTTTTTTTGTCTTGTCGCTTAGTGAAAAAGATATAAATGCTCCTATTTAAAAGAAGAACAAATGGGTTTATATAAAGATATAGATACATATTATTAGGCTGCAATACATAGCACTTGACCATTGGCTTTACATAGTACAAAGCTTTATTTTTTATCCCTTTATTTTACTTTAATCCCACAATAAAATCAAATAAAAATAAAGTCACACATAAGTTTAACATTTTTGAAAGACACAAAAGGAAAAATAAACACTTACAGGGAGATTCAATCATCAGATGTTAGCTTTCAAATGTTAAATAAGATCTGATTGGCTGGGGTAAAATTAGCACCATTTTAAATGACAAGAACTTTTATTGAATAACCCTGTAAAAACCTTAAATTAGATGTTATCTTATATTTTGCAACTTGTAAAATAGAATCTATTTACAATTATCTTGCCTTTTTTATGGGCAAGTACACCCCTAAAACCAAAATTTAACCCATTACTGGCCCACTGTGTAGTGTTCAAAAATCCTTAGCTTATGTGAGGATCTTCTGCAATTCTGATTTTTACCAGTTGATTTTACTGTCCCTCTGTACCCTATGCTGGAACTTCCATGTACCACCAGCAGTCGCCAGTCTTAAGTTTCTGGACCATTATCACTAATCACCTTCACCTGTAGACTGTTTCATCTATATAAGGATTCCACCCCTTTACTACCTTGCCAGATTGTTAATTGTACTTGACTACTCTTGTTGTCCTGTATCCTGATATCTAGTTCCTGTCCTAGTCCTGTATCCTGATCTTCAGTCCCCGTTCATAGTCTTGTAGCTTCATTCCTTTATTCTGATTTTTGATTCCTGTTCTTAGTTCTTTTGTTTTTCATTCTATTTACAGTATGTTTCTATTCTTATGTATATAGTCTTGTTTAGTCCTATTGTATTTAGTTAGTCTATTCTCTTATATAGTTTTGTTTCGTCTTATTGTATATATAGTTAGTTAGGGTTCTGTTTCTGAGGGTTGGCTTGTTTATTTAGGGGTATTGCTCTGTGTTTGTTTTGTGTTGTAAATAAACTGGTTGTAATATTACCTCTGGCTCTACATTCAGTACTTTCCCTCCTCTTGGCTGCTTTACAGCAAAAAAACATTTCAGGGAGCATCACACATTATTCCTCTGCTCCAAATGATTCTCCTGCAGTGCTTGTCCAAAGTTCCAGAAAGTAAAGAGTAGAAGGTGTCTGTGAGTCATCTGGATGCCTGCTGCTTCGCCCACCACCAACAGCTATGATCGTTTAGTTAAAAAAGCTGCAGAAATACATTGCTTCGTTCCCCCAGCGTTCTGCAAAGCCGGCAGACGCGTCTGTGATTGGCTGCCTCTCACAGACATGGCTGCTGTTCCGGCCCCCTGCTTGTCTGCTTGTTCCAGTTCCAGAAAGCAGAGGGCTGATATCAGAGTTCCGGGGGAAGGAAGGCATGTAAGTAGTTTTCTGCAGCTTTTTTAAACTAAACTAACATAGTGGATGGGGTGGGCTAGTGTACCCTAAACTACATCTTTCAGGATGGAGATACCCTTTAAGTAATTCCAAACTAAAGAAAGTAAAGCTCACCAGTAGCATCTTACCCCTCTAAAGCAGTGGCATAGGTGCTCCTTAACACAGAAAGAGAAGAGCTGCCCAATAAGCTATTTTGTTTTGCTCTATCTGCAAGGGGAGGAGTATGTGTGAGAGTGACTACAGCTTACTATAGTAAAGTATGCCCACCCTCAAATTGATATTTTTGTTATACTTTCCTATTCCAAAAATGCTCCTGAAAGGACTTAAGGGTTATAAGCTCATACAGCTGCAGAGCAGGCTGCTTTGGAAACAGCCAAAAGCCATTGGCTGTGAAGTTAATCTTTGGAAAAGGTAATTATAACTTGTAACAAAAAGGCATTTGTAGGGATGCTTAACTTGTATATAAAATAATTTGTGTGTAAAAATCAATGGACATGTGCTTTAAACTTGTCAAAATTGCTGTTAGGTTTAGATAAGGTAAGAATGCCCCTTTTTTCCTTTCTCCAGGATAAAACCAGTGAAATATTAACCTTTGGGAAGTTTAAGGCAGCAATCATAGGTGCTAGATTGCTGACTTAGCTTACCCTACATGTTGAAATTCTAGTTTGTTCTTCTTGAATCTTACAAATATAGCATATTAGGTCCCCTATATACAGTAAATTACCTGAACTAGCATTAGTTAAAGAATTTACTTCATCTCTCACTTAATTCTGGTAAGAATCCTTTTTTCTCTTGTTTTAAAAGGGTCACTATACTCACAACAACTTAACATTATCTGAAACTACAATTTGACTGAAGTAAAATGGTGGTACTCACATATTTATCTGTGCTTACTTTGTATTCGGTATCTTTTAGTATTACATTGAGAGAGCTGGCCAGCTCATTTGTGAACAGCGTTTTTTATTAATAAAATATAATATACATATATTTTTATTATTGTTTGTGTTTGTCCCACCCACGGAGTACACAGGTTTTTTCTTTTTTTTTGTTTTTTTCCCTTTGGTGGTTACCCATTCTGGGTTACCCCCTTTCAGGGTTATACCTGAGTTGGGAGACTGTTGTGAGGGTACTAGATATATCTGTTGTGGTTTTCTTATATAAACTACATATGTCCTGCTTAAAAATTGTTGAAGTTGAAGAAGGCGGATTTTATATGAAGAACTCTGTATATAAAGGACTGTTGTACAACAAGGTAAGATGATTATGTTCCTTTTGTTAAATTCTTGTTACAGTATATCATGTTCATGTTAATTATTGCCATTATTGAATGATTTTGACTGTGCATCGGGGCATGTCTACCCTCAAAACTAAAATGTAAACCCATACTAGCCCCACTGTGTAGTTTTCAAAAATCCTTACCTTACATCTCTGCTCCAAATGGTTCACCTGCAGAGCCTGCTCAAGGTTAAGAAAAGTAAAGAGTAGGGGGTGAATGATCAGGGGCACATGGAGCTGGACCATTACATTTAAATTGTAAATTGTGATTATTTAATAAAACACAATTTTCTTTATACTGTATACAAGGAATTAATCTGGGATTTAGCCATCCTATCATGTTTTACAGTCTGATAATACAGAAAGCAAAAAGAACAATACAATTAACAGTTTTACAGGGCATTATTATTATTAAAGAGCAAAGCCTTGAAAAACCAGAGCTTCTCTTCCTTAGCTGAATGGACCATGCATTAGCTAAGGGACATAAAGGAGTGTTTTGCATATCTCTGCCCCTTAGTCTGGGAAACATGGGAGTAAGAAATTACTTCTTGTTTCTTAGGCTTTGTGGGCAATGCTATTCATATAGCATGAGACTGCAAGATGCCTTCTGTTATAAAAAGGTGTTTCTCTGCTTTTATGCTCAGTGAAGGGCTTTTTGCTTCTTTTGGCCCCTCTCTCCCTAAGCTTTCTAGCTGCCTTTTCTGCTGTATGCTGTAAGTCCTACACCATAGAGCCATGAATCTGTATCTTGCACTGACGAGATCTAACAAGATTGAAACACGTTGTGTCTGCAGGTCAGATGATTGGCTCTATATATTAAGCTTTATTGCATGTTATTAGCCATCGGCTCTGGACACATGCATTAGCTAAGGGACATAAAGGAGTTTTTTGCATATCTCCGCCCCTTAGTCTGGGAAACATGGGAATAATAAATTACTTCTTGTTTCTTAGGCTTTGTGGGCAATGCTATTCAGATAGCATGAGACTGCAAGATGCCTTCTGTTATAAGAAGGTGTTTCTCTGCTTTTATGCTCAGTGAAGGGCTTTTTGTTTTGGCCCCTCTCTCCCTAAGCTTTCTAGCTGCCTTTTTTAGCTGAATGTTGTAACTTCTGATACCAAGTCTCCAATCAATCAGTGTTTTGCATTATTGACAGCTCCCCCAGTAGTCAATTATGCTGGTAATACAATGTAGATCATTCTATGTATTTATCTCAGCATTTCCTTCATACATATGTATGACTGAGGATCACTAGTATTTGCATAAACAAAATCATGATGTATTCTAGTCATAGACTTCTATAATTGAAGAAAATACATAAAACTGTCATTCTTCCCAGTTCAGAAACTAGGGGTAGTGATGCATGATGTAACTTATTGTCTGGTATAGTCATGCATCAGTTCCCATTATATCCTATGTGAATAGCACATACTGTAAATGAGGACACTAAGTTGCTTGTGCAATAGTTGAAATCAGTTCCCACTAATTATTATTTATAGAAATCCCAGGAAAATTAAACACTCATTTTATGTCACATTCCAATCTCGTATGGGACATTAGCATTAGTTGTTGCTGTTACTTTAATGAAACTTTACAATCATAGCTTAAAATAAATGCAAAAACTTAATTTTATTAGACAGTATGAGTAATTTTCTAGTTTGTAAAACAAATGCAGTATACCATATATTATTATATAAGTATAAGGACTTGTGGTAGCACAAGGGAAAAGAGATTCTGTTGAGATGGTGATGGAAAGTATTTCCACGGGCGAAAGAAAAGCATGGAAGACGCTGTAACCCTTCTTCCTTTTACATATGTTTACATCAAGGGTGTCACACACATGGCCTGTTAGCCAGATTTTACAGCCCTCGGACCAGGGTGGAGTGGGCAGTGCTTGGCCATGAGTCGTTGTGATTAAGGCTGGTTTGGACAAGAGGGGGTTTAGTGAAGGTGGGGTTTCATTTTTAACTATTTTAACCTCAGGCAGCAATTTTTGTAGAGTGTAGTGAACAGCACATTTTTCAAAATATATTGAATACAATAAGTGCATTCTTGTGGTTAACAAAGTCCTAAAAAACAGTTTTACCAGCTAACATACATACATTTTTTGTCAACCCTCCTAAAAGTATCTGCTGACAATTTCTTACATCTAAGTAGGTTAGGACCCAGTTAAATAAAACAACATTGGCGTGTAGAGATGTAATGCGGGTTCGAATAGAACCCAGTTTCGAATTTAATCTGAGGGTTTCGAAGTCCCGACGAAACTTTCGGAACTCCCGAATTTCACCGAACCCGAATTTTTGATTTTTATTGAAAATCAAAAGTAGACGATTATCGAAAATCAAAAGTAGAAGATTTTCAAAAAACGAAAATAGATGATTTTCGAAAATCGGAAGTTGACGATTTTCGAAAATCAAAAATCGAAAGTAGACGATTTTCGTAAATAGACGATTTTCGAAAACCGAAAATCGAAAGAAGACGGTTTTCGAAAATCATACTTTCTGAAAATTTTGAAAATTCAGAAACGGAACGAAACTCAACAGTAAACATCTCTATTGGTGTGGTGACTGGGCTTAAAATAATTTGGCCAACTATACAAATATCCCTGAGGTGTTCCATGGGAAGCAAACGTTCTGCTCTACCCAATGAAAAAACAACTATAACTTTTACACACCCTGAGTTTACCTTGTTGCTTTTGGTAGAACCTTTATCTGAGGTGGAACTCAACAAACTATATCCCTATTGGATTTGTGTGTGTGTGTGTGGGGGGGGGGCATGGATATGTGCACAGTGTTTATTAATATCACTGTGTATGTGGTAATTGTATGTTTTTACTGTTTGCACTAGCAGAGATATTATGATGGTATATGGGGCCCAAGAATGTGCATTGATTGTCTCTTTTCTTGTTTGTTCTAACGTTTTGGTCAGATCAGTAGCACCTCCACTACATGTTATAATAATGTTGCCATAGGAGTGCTCCTAGAGCCCCCCTTTCTGTTTATGTAATGTAGAAGAGTTTCTCTGCAGGAAGATAGACCAAGCTTCCATGTGGTAGTAGCACCCCCAACACGTCCCTTTAATTGGAGGTTTTACACCTTAAATACTAAGCATTGGATGGCAGGCCTCTTCCCTCCTTGTTAAAAGCCAGTAGGCGGGGGATGTAATAGCCTTCAATACTAATCCAATGCAAGGTCAGGGAGACAATGTTCCCAACAAAAATGCAACCAAACAGGGAGTGTCAGCCCAGATAAATAACCCAAGGTAATTTGTTAGGACTTTCCATTCTGGGGTTACCTTGACGTGGTAGGAAGGCTTTTCACTTTTATGCATAAAATTGTAACTAAAACCCCCCATGTTTTTACTGTTTGCACTAGCACAGAAATTATGATAGTATATGGGGCCCAGGAATGTGCATTGATCATCTCTTTTCTTATTTATTCTAATGTTTTGGTCAGATCAGTAGCACTTCCACTATATGTTATAATAATGTTGCCACAGGAGTTCTCCCACAGTCCCCCTTTCTGTTTATGTGGTAATTTTATTCTAGAAGCACTTGGTTAGCTGTACTGCAGATTGGAACCCTGGAACTAATTATTTACACTTGTGTTTGTATCGCCTAACTGTGTGTGTGGGGGTGGGGGGTATGTGAATATGCGAACAGTGTTTATTAATATTATTGTGTATGTGCTATATTTATTATAGTATATTTTAAAGTTACACAACTACAAACATTATTATTATTTGCCCCCTCTGTAATATGACATTTTAGTCCCATAATAATACATAATTACCAGAGGAATTTTTATAAATTGGTAGTGAACTTTAGATTTATGTATGTGTGAGGACAGACTCCTTGTTCCAACTTCTCCCCCTCCTGTTTTCTATTCACACACACTTGCTGGCCCCCACCAGGGAATACACAGCCTATTCCTGGAACTTTGGTTTATTGGCTAAGACTGCCACTTGTTTTACAAACAGCACATAACTGGGTATAATACAGGAACTTACTTACACTTACTGTCTTGTCCTGTAAATGCCTAGGAGAAGGTTTTTTTTTTATTGCTAACACAGGTATTGCTAACCTCTCCTGAATTGTCCAGGAGTCTCCCTCATTCTGGGGTGGTCTCCCCCACTCCCGCGAGACCAACCAAGACTCCCACAACTGAGAGGAGACTAGAGTCTCCCCAGCCATGCCCACTTTTAAAGACCACGCCCCGAAATGCCCCAGGAACTCCTGCCTAACCCCGTTTCCAACCACCCCTAGACACTGGCCCCCTCCTCTATGTGACATAACACCCCGCCCCCAGGTGACATCACGCCCCTTTTCCCACCCCGCCCAGAAGCCTGAAAGGGCAGGGTGGGATGCATGCTAACAGTGGCACATGTTTTAAGATCAGAATCTGTAGCACTCTTAGAGGTGTGGTTAAACCTTCCATTTTGACTTTTACACTCGAACTTAAGGGTGTCAAGTCAGTAAGTATATCTTTTTTAATTGTATATCATTTGTTTTGTTATTAAAGGAGAACTACAATGGATAAGTAAGCTTAAGGCTTGAAAGCTAGATATGCTTCACATAACACATTACATTGAATTTACTGACTTTCATAGTGACAATTAAAGATGGGCAAGCTTCATAAAGTTCGGTCCATTTTCAAACTTTCGAACTTCTAAAAAAGTTCGAGAGTTCGAAAATGGACCCATTAAAATGGGGTGGGGGGGTGGGGGGGTGTGATTGGAAATTTCAAATAAACTTTGAAATTTGTCTCAGGTGGGACCCCAGCACTGAAGAAGAAAGGTGGTAGACAGGCAGTGGTGAAAAAAAAAGGTTTTCCCTTGATCGGCGTAAGATGTGCGTGTGAATGCAAGCATGGACAAGCGTATCTTGCGCTGATTAAGGGAAAAACATTTTTTTCATCACTTCCTTTTTTTCTTTAGTGCAGGGGTCCCGCCAGAGTTCAGGACTGAATATAAACTGCATCATTCAGGGAAGCAATGAATGCCACAACAAAGCATGGTTATAATTATCCTAGTTAATGATTGAACTACATTTTCCAGCAACTCTTACCAGACAGACAGGGTTGTATAAGGAAAGCCGAGCTTTTTCCTTCTTAAAGGAACACTAAACCCCCCAAAATAAGTATGTTCCATTCGTTTCTATTATTCACAGGGAGGTGAGAACGCTTATTCTCACCTCCCTGTGAATAATAGGACGCTCGGGGGACCTGGAACTTACCTTACCGGCGGCGCATTCGCAGCCGCGGCGGGTAAGGTAAGTTCCAGGTCCCCCGAGCGTCCTATTATTCACAGGGAGGTGAGAATAAGCATTCTCACCTCCCTGTGAATAATAGAAACGAATGGCACATACTTATTTTGGGGGGTTTAGGGGAGTTTACAGGTCCTTTAAAGTCACGTTAACCCATGTACCAAGGGTTAACGTGACTTTAAGACATAACTTGCGGTGGTTGCGACAGTAAGCAAAATCTGTCTTGTGCAGCTGCCCGCAAGTTATGTACCGAGCCGATAACGGCTCTTTAAAACAGAAACTTTAACGCCAGCAGATATGTGGCGTTAAAGTTTCAAAACGGAAAAACACCATTTGCTATGCTGTTATCGGCTCAGTGCACTGCCTAGAGGAGTCAATAGAGAGCGATACCGGCTCTCGGTACATAGCCCTAATAGTGTTCTCATAACTAATTGGGATTTTCCAGGGTACATAATTGCCAAAGATTCTTGTACAAGTCATTCTGAATTGAGAAAGCCAGTCGGATGACTAGCGACTAGGTAATTTATGTATTAACTTGGGACACATAAAACAGGTAAAGTTTCCCAGAAAAGAATTGTTTTGTTCAGATTTTCCTATTAGAAAAAACAAGCAACCATAACTATATTTTGTAAATATTCAGTTTAAATAGGATATAGCAAGTTTGCTCTTTTACAATCCATATGCACAGTTTTAGTGCACATAAAAAGTGCATAACTATTTATATAGAGATGAATTTGCTATTTATCCTCAGTCTCTGGCTATTGGGCATGTGCAATACCCAGTGGTTACAGCGGGATGGCAGCCCCCATGGGAAAACTTTAATACCACATATCTTCACTGTCATTGTGCTGATGTCACTCTGAGTAGGTGCATTATATAAAATGCAATCTGGAAGTTTGTAGCCCAAGTTTTTTTCACTTTAGTTGTCCTTTAAAATATGTCAGTAGTAGTACTATACATAATTATAGTAGCTCCTAATTAGTAGCTCCTAAAAACTCAATGCAATCTCCATAGAAATATAAATATTCTATACAATAGGAGGGATATATACAAACACACACACCTCACCTCACACAAGTGTCAAAGTGTATGTCTGATTAAAATTTTACAATTCAAACTTTTTATTGTCCTTTTATTCCATTCCTTATTTTCTCCTCTCCTTATTCATACAGGTTTGCAGTGTTTTTAATATTTGTAATTAATTCTTTATGGCTCTGAGTCTTTCATTTAGTTAAACACATTTTTATTTTTGACAAAGCAATAAGTGTCTACTGAACTGATATTTTTCTGGATGTCATGTCCCATTTCTTGTAGTAATCAATTGAAAGCTTTCTAACATATTTTCGGATGGAATTTAAAAAGTAAATAAATGACCTGTATGAAACTCCATAACACTAGAATGGCTACAGACTGACATTCTCCTTTATCAAACAGAAGCTTGTAAGATCTCTAGTAAATCTAGAAGACAATTTCTTATTGTAGGAGCTCTGCTGTTGTTTTTCATGGCAACCTGCAGACATGTGTATTTATTTTTAGTTTTACAGCATAAACACCTTTCCACAAAATGTATAAATAACATAGCAAGGGGTAAAACAAATTAAAAATATACAGGGAGATTCAATAAAAGTTCTTATTGTTTAAAATGGTGCTAATTTAGCTCCAACCAATCAGATCTTATTTAACATTTGAAAGCTAACATCTGATTGGTTGGGGCAAAATTAGCACCATTTTTAATGATAAGAACTTTTACTGAATCTCCCTGATAGTTTTACAATTTTTTTAAAAAAAATTTTAATTATAAAAGTTAAAGGGCATAACCACCCCCAAAACTGAATCCACTGCTGGCTCCAATTACCTTAAATCCTTTCCTTACATCTCTACTTATGGCTCTCCTGCAGTTCTCGACCAAAGTCCAGGAAACTGAAGAGTAGAGATGGCCGAAACTGATGAGTTTCGTCCCGTTTTCGGATTTTCGAATTTTCGGGAAAATTCGAAAATCCGAAAACGGACCCATAGAAGTCTATGGGGAAAAAATTCGAAAGTTTCTATCAATTTTAAGGATTAAATAGTAATAGGAGGTTACTGTTAATAGCAAAGGGACCTGGGGAATGGTCTGGGGAACCCGTAAATATAAGTAAAACTCATTTAAAATCTATCTTTCCTCACGATCGGGCTGTTTTCGAGCTTTCGCGGGCTATTTTCGAGGGTTACCAAAATCGAACACTACTTTCGAGGGTTACCGATATCACAAATACGAGGGTTACCGAAATCAGCTTGTACATTCGAGGGTTGGCGAAATCGGCACAAACATTCAAGGGTTACTGAAATCGATCGCTACTTTTCGAGGGTTGATGGACTTACGATTTCGAGGGTTACCTGGATTCGTACAATTATCGAGGGTTACCGAAATCGATCGCTACTTTTCGAGGGTTGATGGACTTACGATTTCGAGGGTTACCTGGATTCGTACAATTATCGAGGGTTACTGAAATTGATCCCCACTTACGATACACTTTGTTTACACTTCGATTTCGATAATCATCTACTTTCGATTTTCGATAATTATCGAATTTACGATAAAAATCGAAAACTCGGAAAATTCGAGTTTCGAAAAATCCAGGAGTTCCAAAAGTTTCGTCGGGACTTCGAAACCGCCGGATTCGAAGAGTAGAAGCTGTCTTCCTGTGAAAAGGTTTCTGCCTCCTCCTTGTCCTCTGGGAGGTACTGTGAAATGTGCAGGGGAGCCTTTACCCTCCCTCCCACCCTCCGGATCCCTCCATGCCTGCCTCACCCCCTACTTTTAAATGTTTATTTCCATAGAGCAGGCCACCCCTGCCCACCCCCAGCCACCAAGTTAGATTAATAAAGAAAAGCAGCAGAAACATATTTACATTACTTAGTTCCCCTGGTACTCTGTATTTCTGGCAGCTGCGTCTGTGATTGGCTGCCTCTCAGACACGGCTGCCAGTCTGGTCCCTGTTTGGCTTCTGGCAAACAGAGGGCCGGGCAGAGACAGCCACGGGAGCAAAGGACTGTTAAGTATGTTTGTGCTGGTTTTTTTTTAGAAATCTAACTTGGCAGGGATGGGTTAGAATATACTTTTTAAAAATTTAGGATGGAGAGACCCTTTAATTAAATGTTTGTTTGTTTGTTTGTTTGAAACTAGTACATAATGTTAGATTTCAAGGGATTTTTCTTTTTTAAATTAATTTCAAACAACCATCAACAATGCTAAAAACAGGAAAGAATGATGCAGCTGGCTAAGAAAAACTTAGCTCATTGAAGTACCTGTGCAAAGAACTCACAAATGCTGATTAATGCAGATTAGCGTTGAGTAATCCGTTTGGGAATGGAAGGAGATGCTTTTAAATAAGGTGCCATGGAATACTAACCAGGAATGAGATTTGGACATAATCACAAAGATCCCTAAAGTCAGAATTGTTCAAATTCAATATGTAGCAGCCACAGACAGCTAAAGAACAGATAGGAGAAATATTATATTAAAAGTAATTCTACAAGATCTGCATGTAAAGCTACTAAACTTACCCATGGTTATTGCTAACAGAAGTGCTGCCATTATGCAGAGGATAAAATAAGTTTTTAAGTTTTTCATTCTGTGTCTGCTGTCATCATTGTTTAAAGGATAAATTAACTCAAATACAACTTTATTTTAGTAGAAAGCTGTGTCTTTAAAAGTAACAGGATTCCTTCTCCTGTATTATGGCCTCTGGAGTTGCGCCCCCATGAGATTTACTACTGGACCTCATAAGGTAAGCGTTGGGTGTAGTGTGTGCGCGCGTGACATCACCACACACGACATGACGTCAACGCGTGCTCGTGCCTCCGTGAATGGGCACGTATTTTATGTCATCGCGCTGTGACAAAGCACATGTCGTGGCGTGATGCTGTCACATGCGTGCCCCTTCCCACGCTGCACCCGGCGCTTACCTTATGAGTCGTATGCAGGTTTGATCATACACACAAAAAGCACAGAATCAGCATGCAGAAAGGTTATCAGATGCAGTCTGTATTATACACAGGAATCAATCCAGTGTGCAATCAAGCAAAAATTGGGAAGCAAAAACAATCAGAACAGAGAACAACTCAGTGGTAGTGTGTACAAAACAACAACTCACATGGGTGCTGGAACTTTTTAGGATATTGAGTGAGAGCGAGGACAGATACACATGCTCGAGACAGTTATGTGTGCTTCCAGGCCTTGAAGCACAAGATCTGCCCATGCCTACCTGATAGCCCCCTATTAAGTGAAGGGTTCCACCAGGAGATTTGACCCTTACAAGCTTCAGCAATTCAATCCTGACAGGTTATCAGTTTAATGAGTCTTGTCTCAATATCAAACTTCACCTTACCGTAGAAATAAAAGTCACCATGGAATATACAAAATCCTGTATCTGGGCTAATACCACATCTACTGATTTTATATTTATTTTATCACTGAAAAACTGATTTTGTTATTCTCTATTCAAGCACATTATTCATTTCACTAATGTTACTTCAGACAAATGTGAATATTTTGAAGACACACTGCTCCCCTGTAAAAGTACTTGAATTACCACATAGACAACCATACTACTGTATACAGTATGAGCTATGTACAGGGGTGCCTAGAATAAACACATTTTATAAACATATTTCCCCCCCCAAAAAAACATAATTATTAACTCACTGATTAGAATAAGCCCACCCTAAATTCAATATGTGAACAGAGTCATAGGGTTTACGCACTCTTTATATAAACTGATTCATGAGGTACATACAGGGGAAATGCACTCTCTATATAAACTGATTCATGAGGTACATACAGGGGAAATATGTGATCAGAACCAACCCCTTCCAAAATACAATGCATAGAAGAATGCCCAGAATAAAGTTTTAATGAAGCACTGGCAGAATTTTTAAAAAAATTTGAGAAGGAAGTGGGGACAGCACAATGACATTGAGGCCCTGTTTAGATGTCTTTCTGCTAAAGGATGTGCCTGAACTCTGCTTAACTGATGCCTTTCATGTCTAAAGCTCAGGGATCTAGGCTACACCCTCCACCTTCCCCTAGAAACGGGTGAAAGTAACTATTATTTTATACTGCTATTTATGGCTGACTTAAAGGTAGTAAAATCAATTTTGAAATCATTGTTTTTTAAAATTAATTATTATTACACATACCCAGGTATTCTACATCACTCTACCTCATTGGCTGAGATCATACTGATGTCTATGGAGCAATAGTGATGAGTCCTGATTTTGAAACAGACATTGTTTCAATTTAGAACCATGCATTTTTTTTCAGCACAGTTCAAAACCCACACTATGAAGTAAAAATGTGTGCCTTGTGGGTCCAATCTCCCCAGGTCACACTGGGTTCCCCTCCCTGGAAACCAATCCAAAAGCATGACAGACAAGTTTTCGGACCACTACATAAAAAATAATTATAGTGACCTGCTCTAAATAAATAGAATCAGAGTTTGATTTTAAAGGGCATCTCCACCCCAAACTAAAATTTAACCCACTACTGGCCCCACTGTACAATTTAAAAAAATCTTTACCTTACATCCCTGCTCCTAATGGTTCTCCTGCAGTGACTGTTCAAAGTCTAGGAAACTGGAGAGTAAGAGCTTGTCTTCCTGTCCAAACGTCTCTTCCTTTGATATGTCCTCTTAGTTGCTGCTGGCATGCGCAGGGGAGCCCCCCCCCCCTCCTGATTCCAACCTGGCTGGCCTTCATGTAGCGTGAAATCTTTCATGTATATTGCAGGGCATCCTCTCCCACCTCCAACCGCCATATTGGAACGTTAAAAATAGAATTCAAACTCTACTTACAGATCCTCTCTCCCACGGCGTTCTGTATTGCTGGCAGCGGTGATTGGCTGCCTCTCAGCCAATCACAGCCACGGCTGCTGGTCCAGCCCCCTGCTTGTAGTTCCGGCAGACAGGGAGCTGAATCAGAATGATGCTGTAAGAGCGAGGGGCTGTAAGTAGAGTTTGTATTCTATTTTACAGTTCCAATATAGGGGTGGGAGGGCATGCCCTGCAAATATACCAAAAGTTAATATTGAGGGGGGAAATGCCCTTTAAAATTAATTGATATAATATAATCTAAATGTATCAAATCATTTAAAAATTACTTTTATACGTCTAATACGTCCTATATAGTCAATATAAATACGCTGGCCAGTTAATAGTACAAATTCATACAAGATATATAAAAATAAATATATAAAAAAAACTACAAGATACATATAAAAAATGTGTAGACTATAGTTATGTAATGCCAGAGGGTATATTTTAGTTGGCTTATAATTCCCAGACAAGCATAATTTGAGTAGTTACTGTGCATGTATTAATTAAAATCCATCAGCCCCAATGCTTAATATTCCTGTCACGTCCCATGACTAGCTCTGGATAAAAACAGTAGGCTTTTTGATGTAGATACCATTAAATTTAAACTTTATACATCATCATTCTTGTAATATCTCAGCAGTTGTTTAGCGTGCATCCAGTCCCCTAAATGGGTGTATCTATCCCTTTGTTTCTGGCCGCAGTTTGTGGGATGTGGGGGAGAGTCACCTCCAAGTGTATGGTCCTTGCGTTCTTGTTTCAAGTTCCAACTTTAGCGTGGAATTACATTGGGTAGTGTACACTGTTAGGGCAATATCACCTGATGCTTGTGAAGGTTCTCATTCAGTGTGATCATGGTCTTTCTGTGGTATTCAGTAAAATCCACTGGACTTCAAGTTCAAGAACCAAACTTCAAGTCCACATGATCTAACTGAATACCACAGATAATAGCCTCCAATATAAAATCTTCCCCTATGTATATGAAGCTTGTCAAAAGAACCCCAAAGTGTACCATACACTCATCTGATCAAGTAGCAATTAAGTTACATATAGTATGTTCCCACTATTTCCCACTTTACTTGGTTAATTAATAATTAAGCATAAAATATGTCTAGGAAGAGAGGCTAGGGTCTCATTTTAACACATTCATTTAAAATTATGTCTGCATCTCCTTCCTTTTGACTTTTTCTGGGTAATGTAAGACATATTACAGAGATTTCAAGACTGACATTCTGCATAAAATAAAATAATATAATTGTTCCAATCTATGAACTCTGTTTAACTATTTCTTTGTTGTTTGTTTTTTCCAGATGCATGCAAACGGCCACATACAGTATCAGTCCTTTTGTTCATATCGAGAAATGAATGTGTTAAACCAAGGATTCTTCCTTCACAGCTTCTATAAATTGTATGCAAGAAGAAGAATTTTTATGTTGCATATTTATATCAAACGTTGCATATTTATATCAAAGGGTATCTCCACTGGGGAAAATGAAGTTTGGGCTATTCAGTTTTATTGAAAAAAAGAAGGTGAAGGAGGTATGTCTTAACACTTGTTCTTCAATAAAACCTGCAGGAGCCGTGAACAGAGGGAACTTACCTGATCTTGCGCTTCTCCGCTGTTCTTCTGACAGGTCTCAACTAAAAATAGTTTGGTTTGTTTCCGAACTATAGAACTTAAGTAAAAGTTCTAAAGTTCTATAGTTCGAAAATTAACCCATTAAAGTCTATGAGGGAAAAAAGCTCAAAAAGTTCTACTTAATTACAAATAAAATAGCAATGGTAACTTACTGTAACTGGCTCTGGGACCTGGAAATTTTCTGGGGAACATGTCCATATCACCAAAACTTGTTTAAACACTAACACTAACCCTTAAATGTAGCATTTGGTAACCCTCACATTTGTGATACTGATTGTGGGGAAAGTTAGTGTTGAAACAAGATAACCCTCAAATGTAGCGTTCAGTAACCCTCAAATTCGGGGAGAACCCTCAAATGTACTGAATGCTGCATTCTAGGGTTATGAGGTGATAAATTTGAGGGTTATTGAATCTAAAATTTTTGGAAATTATTGAAAATATGTCCAAGTTCAGAAAACAAGAAAGATCAGAGAGTTCAACTCAAGCTCAGGTTTGAGTTTTAGTTCTAGTCCATCCCTAGTCCCACATGCGCATACAGTAGGAACTCCTTCACAACCTGTCAGAAGAACAGTGGTGGAGCGCAAGACTGGGTAAGATCTTTTCCAGCTCCTGCAGGTTTTATTGCAGAATTGATTGCAGACGTAAAACATAGCACCTTTACCACACGTTCTTCAATAAAACTGAATAGACCAAACTCATTTTCCCCAGTGGAGATACCCTTTAACTGGCATCCCACATCTCCCTGATATAAATTGAATAATTTCAAGAGTCTCCCTAATATAAATTGCAGCTCCTTTGAGTATATCAATAGTAAAAAAAAAGTAAAAGAATGTGGGACCATTAAATAATGGGGCTGAGATAGTTATAGAGGATGCCAAAAAGGCTAATATGCTAAAACATTTTCCCCCCTCTATTTGTTATAGAGAATCCTAGCCCTAATAGGGTATAAATGGGGAATATTCACTCTGGCTGACAATATGGTAAGGAAATAATTTGTTTATATAAATAAAGTCCCAGGACCAGATGAAATACATCATCGGATCTTAATAGAGCTTAGTCCAGTTTTATCTAGACCACTGTTTCTTATCTTTTCAGATTCACTTTTGTCTGGTGATGTGCCGCTGGGTTGGAAAAAGCCAATGTTATACCAATATTCAAAAAAAGTAGTTGTTTCCAACCTGGTAACTATAGACCTGTTAGCCTAAAGCTAGGTACACACAGTACAGATTTCCGAAAGATGACAGACAGGATCTGCAAGATCCTGTCTGCCAACTTTCAAAGATCTGCATACACACAGTCCCGAGCGTTCTCCCTATGAACTTCATAAGGAGAACGCTCGGGACTGTGTGTTTCCATCGGCCGCGCTAGACTCCTCTATAGGGAGTCTAGCGCGGCCGATGGAAATTTTCGGCCTTTCCCGAACCAGCGTTCGGCCGACCCAATCGGTATCAGGGCTTTATCATTACTGTGTGTACCCAGCTTTACATCAGTGGTAGGGAAGGTGCTGGAAACTTTGTTACGGGATCATATCCTTGACTTTTTCTGCAGAACTGATCTTATTGGTAGTAGTCAGCATGGATTTATGTGACATAGATTGTGCCAAACAAATTTACTTGTTTTTTATGAAGAAGTGAGTAAGAATTTAGATTCTGGTAGAGCAGTGGATGTAATATACTTGGATTTTGCTAAAGCTTGATACTGTGCCACAAAGGGGAAAAAGGAGCTACATCTTTGTGGCATCTTTATGGATAAAGTTTGTGGAGTGCCTCAGGGTTCTGTACTGGGCCACTACTTTTTAATATGTTTATAAAAGTCTTAGATGGAGGCATTGAGAGCAAGGTCTCTGTGTTTGCGGTTGACACTTGACACTAAACTATGCAGAGCTTTGGAAACTTCAAACGATGTGCAATTGCTACAAGCAGACCTAGATACAGTAGATTATCAAAATGGGCAGAAGAGTGACAGATGAGATTCAATGTTGATAAATGTAAAGTAATGCATTTGGGGTTTAACAATCCTTGTGGCACTACACCATAAATAACTCTGTGTTAAATGAATCTCTAATGAAAAAAGATTAGGTGGTTCTGGTAGAAAACAGACTTAGCTGTAGCAAACAATGTCAGGCAGCAACGGCTAGAGCTAGCAAAATATTTTCTTGTATAAAAAGGGGTAATGAACGGCCGGGAGGCCGGGGTACTTACAAGTTCGCTTTAGGAGGAGGCAGATAGTCCGGAAAATGCAGGACACAGAGGCTGCTGGGAACAGAAGGCTGGATTCTGGAACAAGGTTTTGCTGGGAACTGTAGGCCGGATTCTGGAACAAGGTGCTGCTGGAAACTGTAGGCTGGATGCTGGAACAAGGTGCTGCTGGGAACTGTAGGCTGGATGCTGGAACAAGGTGCTGCTGGGAACTGTAGGATGAAGGGGGGGGACGAATACTGGAACAAGGTGCTGCTGGGAACTGTAGGCTGAATACTGGAACAAGGTGCTGCTGGGAACTGTAGGCTGGATGCTGGAACAATCAAGGTAAGGCACAGGAACAGGCTAGGTAAGTAGTCACAGGAGCAGGCAAGGTAGGTAAAGTCTCTGGAGCGGTAAAGGTAAGTATATGGAGCAGGAGAGGAACAGGATCTAAGGCAGGTGAGTACAAGGAGCCAGGGAGGTAGCTAACGCTACTATTGGGCACCGGGTCCAGGAGGACGCCGTTTTTTGAATCCTCGCACCGCCCGGAGTGTCGGCGTTGTGACGTCATGACGTCTATGATGCCGCCCACCCGGAAGTGCAGTGCGGCGCGGGACCGGAGTGGCAGGTAAGTTTGTGACAGAAGGGAATAGATTTAAGAGAGAAAAATATTATTTTCCCAATTTACAAGGCACTGATAAGGCCTCATTTGAAATATGCGGTGCAGATTTGGAATCCCATATACAAAAGGGACATCTTGGAAATGGAAGCAGTTCAGAGAAGGGCAACAAAAATAATACGGGGAATGGAGGGGCTTGAATATGCAGGCGGATTAGACAAGTTAGGGCTGTTTACATTGGAGAGGTGATGTTTGTGTGGGGATATGATCACTTTACACAAAGATATTAATGAACCATACAATAAACTCTCTGGTGCATTGTTCACTAATAGGTTATTTTAGAGGACTCATGGACATCCTTTAAGTTTAGAAAAAAAGTTCTTTTTGATCCATTTAGGAAAGGTTTCTTTACCGTGAGAACCGTGAAACTGTGGATCTGTCTTCCAGCAGATGTGGTAATAACAAGTTCATTGAATAGCTTTAAAAATGGCCTGGATAAGTTTCTAAAACTAAGAAATATTGAGAATTACTGTTATTAATACATATACTGTTGTTCTGGTTGATCCAGGGATACTTTCCGATTTTCTTTTGGAGTCAGGAAGGAACCCCCCCCCCTACTCTGGATCAACTGTTTGGTAGGGTTAAAAAGGAGGATGAAAAGGTTGGTTTGATGGACGTATGTCTTTATTCAACCTCAATTACTATGTTACTATGTATGTAGCAATAATAATGTAGCAGCTTGTGTTTCCTTTACCATATTGCTCCTTTCAGGTTTTTGTTGCAAAAAATGCTATACTTTCTGTAGTAAAAAAGATTTTAGCCAAAAGCTTTGTAAGCCTGCCACCACATCAAGGTAGATTCTTTTTATAGGTTTATTGGTGTTCTTGGGGGGATAGTTTCAGACTATGGAGTATAACAATTTCAGTTTAGTTCTCCTTAAAACTTATAACATTCAGTGCATCTAATGGAGGTAAAGAAAGCAAGCAGGTAGACCTAGTGCGGCAACATTTCGGACCAATCAACTGATTGCAGCATTTGACAGTTGGAATATCATCTCATGTGGTTTAAGTGCCAACAAGAGTGTTAGTTCTTTCCTCCATTAGATACATAGGGGGAGATACAATATGGCCCTTTTCCATCTAAAACCCACGTTAACCCGAAATAATTTCGGGTTAACATTGGTTTTAGACGGAATTTAGACACAGCGCCATTTCCAAATGTTTTTTGAAATAGCGCTGTGCTAACAATCCAAAACCCCTGCCGTTAAGTTTTGCACTACCTCGTAGCGCGAAACTTAACATTAAAGGTTGGGGAGCGTTAAGGTCGCACTCCTTACCTTAGCCCGATCCCGCGATGCAATAACTGATGTAATCTCATTTACGTCAGTTATTGTATCGCAGGATCGGGCTAAGGTAAGTGACGCAGCGTGGAGTATTGGATCTCCCTGATAGAATATTAATAAAGGGCCTTAAAACACTTTGACACATAAATCTCATGCTCACAGCAATATTCTGAGATGGAAGGCCCAGCATTTCACCCCAAAGGCTCCCAAAAGGTACTTTTTTTGTCACACAAAAAACTCGCAGTCTGTCAAATTGTCAAGATCAAAGTAGTAGATAAAGGGAAAGGCAACATATGCCAAGAAGATTCACCTCTTGGCTGTAGCTGCTCAGCCTGCTCTTTCAGTTACTGTGCCACACCAGCCCCCCCTTCCTCTCTCTATTGGCTGCTTCTGCTGGACTGTTAATCACCTGCTGACAAAGAGAGGAGCCTCAGAGGACCAATAGGCAGCAAGGAATGAACAGTGCTATGGAAACATTTAATTGGTCCCCGAATGCTGGTTACACATGTTCCAATCCTTCTACATCTACCAGGAGGCATGACATTTGTCTCAGGCGGGACCCCAGCACTGAAGAAGAAAGGTGGTAGACAGGCAGTGGTGGGGAAAAAGTTTTTCGCTTGATCGTCGTAAGATGTGAGTGTGACTGCGAACATGGACAAGCGCATCTTGTTCCGATTAAGGGATAAACATTTTTTTTTCACCACTTCCTGTCTGCCACCTTTTTTTCTTTAGTGCAGGGGTGCCGCCTGAGATAAATGTCATGGTAGATGGGGCCATGACTAGAGACAGAACAGAGCATGAATACTGATTTGTTTTTTATTATTGGTATATACATATATCAGAAATAGAGATGGCCGAACTATATAAAGTTCAGTCCGTTTTCGAACTTCAGAGAAAGTTTGAAAGTTCATATTCGAACCCATTCAAGTCAATTGGGGAGTGATAGTTAGAAAAATTCGAGTGATTCACAGCTAAACTAACAATGATAACTTACTGTAAATGGCTGTGGCACCTGGGAAATGGTCTGGGGAACATGCCACTATCACCAAAACTTGTTAAAACACTTCCTAAAGTCAGGTGGGAAATTGCCGGGTTTTGCGCAAGCTACATTCGAGGATACATTCGAGGATTATCGAACGAACGAATGATCCTTCCTAGGCTTAGCTAATGAAGGGTTGGATAGTGTAGTGGTTAAAGCCACCGCCTTTGACATAGGAGACCAGGGTTTGAATCCTGGTAATATAACAACCATAATAACCTAGTAATATAATAACCATATAATAACCTAGTAATATAATAACCATATGATCTAGTAATATAATAACAATATATGTTTATTATATTACTAGGTTATTATATGGTTATTATATTACTAGGGTATTATAATAATCCAAAATTTGTATAGCTGCCCCCAGCCTGGATTCGAACCCTGGTCTCCCATGTCAAAGGTGGTGCCTTTAACCAGTACACTATCCAGGCACTACATTACACTACACTACATTCTAGAGTTAGTGAACGGCCCATAAATTCGATAATTATCGTAAATTCGATTATATTATCGAATTTACGATCGAAAGTCCGGAAACATTGAAAGTCAGAGAAATCCGGGATAGTTCGAGAGGTTCGAGTCCGTTCAAACTCATAAAGTTCGGCTAGAACTCGGGCTCAAGTTCGAGTTCTAGTCCATCCCTAATCAGCAATTGTGTTCTTACATAATAAGACTTTTGGTTGGGTGTTGGTGGGGTACATTCTTGAAATTAGTTTTTGCAGAGTGGGATGTCTTTATTAACTTACAAAAAACCCCAGCTATAAGTTAGCAACACACTGTTGATTTGGGCATATAAAGGTTTCATCTTTACACATACATACACACAAATATGCTTGTGAAGGTTATCATTCATCCAGGTCATGTTGGTATATCTGTTGTATTCAGTGAGATCAACTGGACTTAAAGTTCGGTTATTGAAGACATAACTAAACTTTAGGTCCAATTGATCTAACTGAATACAACAGATACATACACACAAACAGGGTTATTCAATAAAAGTTCTTATCGTTTAAAATGGTGCTAATTTTGCCCCAACCAATCAGATGTTAGCTTTCAAATATTAAATAAGATCTGATTGGTTGGGGCAAAATTAGCACCATTTTAAACGATAAGAACATTTATTGAATAACCCTGAAAGTTTTTATAGGTGAGTTAAATTATTCTTAAACAGTTAAACAAGAGCAAAACTGCATATTTTTTAACCATCTCCATCATATCCTAAAGCACTTACTAATGGCAAGTGATAAGTTAAAATATGTTTCAGTTTAAGTATGTCTTTTTTTAATTAGCATAGACAGAGAATAAGAAAAATTAAAATTATGTTGCTTAAGGTTATAGATGCTACAAGACATATTGACAGGAGATTCATTCCCCAAAATTAATTATATTCCCAGGGATGCTGTTATACATAAATTAAGTATCTACTTTTTTGGAAAGAAACACTGTAACATTGCTGTAAAAAGTGAGATGGTGTATATATATATATATATTATTATTATTATGGATTTATATAGCGCCAACATCTTCCGTAGCGCTTTACAATTTCATGTATACATGCCCTGCCCTGAAGAGCTTACAATCTAAGCACATTAATTTGACACATACAACCTATCAGTATGTCATTATGATTGTGGGGGAAACCAGAGTGCCCGGAGGAAACACACGCAAGCACAGGGATAACATACAAACTCCTTGCAGATGTGTCCAAAGGTGGATTCAATCTCGGAAATTTAGCAGTGCAAGAATTTAGTGTTAGCCACAGAGCCACAGTGCATCTACATTTATATAATCAATATATATATTATATTATATTTATATAAATTTATTAGAAGGCCAAAATCATTACCATAATACATTCTTATATAAAGAATAAGTCCAGATATCTATATTTAAAGGGTAAGTAGGTCCCATTTTGCTGGTCATATGCTGTTTATAGACAAGTTTCTCATTTTAAACCTAGGTACTGTTTAAAAGAATTCAGTTTACAAAATGCAGAGCAAAGTTACTTGTTCAGTTCAAGTCCCAGTGTATCCTTGTATCCAGTGTACATCTCTATGTAAATCCAGGGTTCAATCTGGAGATAGTTCATCCTTTTGAAGATGGATTGTCAGATTCAGCAGATAAAGCACCTTCAGTCTTGAGCCTGTCCCTTAGTTGTCTTTATATCAGTAGCTATATATACAGTATGTGTAACTACAAAGTAAAACAAAACATATTGTTGGAAACATTTTCATCTCACATAAAATAGGTCAGATCGAAAAAAAATGTTATCCCCATTGGTGCCCGTGTTTTACATTAGTAGATCCAACTGGCTTCCCTTTGAAGCAATCTTTTAGTCATATCAATGCCTCTTATATTTTTTTCTAGCACCAGCAAATTATTTGTAGAACCTCTGATTGGCCAGTGAAGTCAGTCTTAAGCTGGGTACACACAGTACCGATAAACCCCCGATACCGTTGGATCCAACGGTATCAGGTCGGCCAAACGCTCGTCGGAAAAGAGGGAAAATTTCCCTTGGCCATGGTAGACTCCCTATAGGAGGAGTCTGCCGCGGCCGAGGGAAACATACAGTCCTAAGCGTTCTCCCTATGATGAGTATAGGGAGAACACTGGGCACTGTGTTTATGCAGATCTTTGAAAGATGGTAGACAGGATCTTGCAGATGCTGCCTGTCATCTTTTAAAAATCTGTAGTGTGTGTACCCAGCTTTATTGTCATTCTTATATCTTAGTGCAAGTCTGATAGAGTGTTTGGAGAGAATATTTCTTAACTGCTGTTCTGTCTTTCCAACATACAGTTTCTTGCAGTTAATAATAAAGGGCTCATATAATAATATATAATAAAATATATTTTCAATATTAAATCTGGAAGCATGGGTTTAGAACCCTTTTACCTCCAAACCCCACATTTTACATCTCCCTCCCTGTGTGTTGTGTGGGAAAGTGTTGGAGGAAGGGTGGGAGGTAAAATTGCTGTTTCACTCAATAATACGATTATTTTGATGCTGATGTCAGATTGAATGCCATAATGGAATAACATTGAGATAGGGTATGGGCAGTTTTAGGATAGGTATCTTTTTAATTATTTCCTGCCGAGTGTATTTGTGCCTTACTTTTCTTTCCTTATCTGCTTTGAGAAAAGATCCCCTCTAGTCCGTTGTAATTTATAATTTTAAAATATTTATTTTTTTATATGCGCATTGAATTTCAGTTTTTGCAACTAATTCAAACCTTTTGAATTTCCTCTTCTTTTGTTGGTTGTTTTTGACCTTATTATGACCATTAAGTCCACAATAAACATCTAGTTATCAATCTCTCTAGCTTTTAAAGCAATCTGACTATCAACAGGAACAGCCATTTAAGTTTAAGGCTACAAAATAACTTAAGGTGACATAAAAATACATACAGTATTACAGTTTTGCTTTAATTTACAAAAGATGTGACTATTTCTTTTAAAACATCACAAAAGCTCTGCCTATTTTCTAACTGATTGGGGAATAAATTGCTAAAGCTTTTAGTGTTCTCTGAAAAGGTAGAACAGAAAGCACTAAAGAATCAAGTCTTGATTTACTCAGGGAACGAAATCTGGGGTTAAAAAATGTCAATAATAAGAAAATTATAATGTGATTTATGGGCAAAAAAATAACATTGACAGTCAGGGCCAGATTTCCCATTAGGCCACATAGGCCATGGCCTAGGATGGCAGAGTTGCTAAGGGGTGGCATAAAAATGTGCAGGCATCTTCAGATCAGCAGTCTGCACTCATTTAAAAAAACCAAAAACTTTTATGTGTGCTGGGAGCACTCGGGGGGAAACATTCAAGTTCCCTCCTTGATCCTTCATCAGTTTTTCCCAAAACCGTTGCTTGGACCGCTGGTATTTAGCCCCTCAGGCATCGTATAGGCAGAGCTGCAGCATTAAGTGATTCCACGTGACGTCAGAGGACTTCCGGTTTTACTGTGATTGTCCCATTTTCCACTGCTTTTTTTTTCCGGTGTCCCGGCACCCCTTATATATTCCCTCATTGTCCTGCTATTGTACTGGCTGGATAGTGTAGTTCTGCGTAAAGTTTTTTCAAAAATGGAAGTTCCTTTATAAGTAAAACTTGTTTTTACTTATTTGGTTTTACTTCTACACTGCTTGGCTGGTAGAATGTGTATAAATAACTGAAAGCATGGGTCACGGGTTAGGAACAACCTCCCACAGCTATTGCTGCTTAAGGGAGCATTTGTCTGCACTGCCGGCTTGTAGGGGATTGCTCAGGAGTGATGTCACCAGGCTTAGGTTGAAGAACAGGGAGAGCTGAGCGATGTATTCAGGAGAGGTTAGCATCCTTTGACCTGGCATGTGGAAGACACTGCTGCTTTCTGTAAAATGAATTTCTCCTATCTTTAAAGTTTGACTATATGCTCCTTTGGCTGACAGTCTGGTAAATGTGCATTTAGAATAAGCCCCCCCCCATGCACATTTATCAGTCAGCCAAGGTGGCATATAGTTAAACTTTAAAGATAGGAGAAATTCATTTTACAGACAGTAAGTAAACATCGGGGCGCTTTCTTAAATTTATTTTATAGCGGTTGGGGCTGGGGGAAGATATACTATTATATGTCAAAAGTTTATAATAAGGGTGGTCATGCCCTTTAAAATTAAATTAACGGACAGCTCGATCATCAACTACTGGGTTACAGTGTATCCCTTATTCCAATACCAGATTTCCATAAATGCATTTTTAGACAGCACTCTTTTAGATGGACGTTTGCACAGTAGTTCATAGAAGTAAAAAAACCCAACTTTTTCTGCTTTTTTGGGTGTAAAATATATGTTACACCATTGTCCTCAGGGCATTTCTGATGCAATCTGCTATAGAAGGCGCTACAAAGATTTTGGAGACAGGAACCTGTCACTAGAAGTGAATTGTTCTTCCCTTTTTCAGGATAAAAACAAGAAACAATTTTAGACTTCACATTCCTGAAGATTAAACAAATATTTAAAAAAAGGAAATCTCAACCTTCAAGAATGGATGTAATGTTTAATAGAATCTCCTGAATTTTAGCAAATCAGACTAACCGCTTTAATGTGGCGCTATTACATATGTTGCTACGAGGCTACTCATACAATGACCAAAAAAAGTTACCATGCATTTTGCCAGAGAGCTTGTTTTTATTTTTCCAATATATAATTGTTGCTACACTGAAAAATACCAAAAGCAAAGATATGCCATTAATGAGATAAAGAGGTGGCTTTTCAAGGTTAGACATCAGTCACATGACTTGATACCAGAAGCAAAACACATTTAGCCTTGAGAGTAAAAATGGGGATTATGCTACATGTAAAATCAGTGACATGGCTTTCAGGAACCTCACAATGCATTGTAGAGTTGCATTATTTACATAAAGGTATGTGTCTAGTTCATGGTGGTCTGGGAACAGTTAGACAGATGTTTACAGCCTATAAAGCTAATATATAATCTGTAATACTAATATAGCTTGTAATATAATAGCCTATTTGACAATCAACCACAGAAATGTTATGGAAGGATACTATGGGCACAGGTTTGCATCACTAAAACAGTTTAATTGCCAGTTATGTGTATACACTTGGTTTGAGCATAATGTTATACTTTTGATGTGATGCACTCAACAGTGAATGTTGGCTTTAACATATTTGCCTTTTAGGCTGCCTACTATGATACATACTGTATTTACCATTTTAAAGTGTGAAAGAATATTGGTGGGAGTTTGTAATTTAGATTACCGGTATGTCTTTTTTTACTTGCTAATCAATATTTGACATCTTGCACAGTAGATACAGAATTACCAACAGAAGATATAAAATGTCTACACACAGCTGCAAAATGACAGGTTTCTGTTTAAAAAAAAAAGAAAGAAAGAAAACAAGATAAATCCTTCCCAAACTTATTTAATCTTTATAGTAAAATTTACAACCATACGAAGAAGTTTACAGTTTACTTATCCCACCACCTGGGATTATTCCTCTTGGTCTCATATCCAAAAAGCCATGGTCTGCAAAGAACTTTTAAAATATAAAAGTAAACTCATCATTGTAAGCTAGTAGCACAAGTATATCCGTGGTAAGTTTAGTTCTTGAAGCTGTTTTGCTAATTATCCAACTGTCTTTCTCAATTTCTCAAATAAACTTTAAATTCATTTGATCTAACTAAATACCACATATATACCATTATCTGGATGAATGAAAATCAGCACAAGTATTTAAAAAAAAAAAAAGTACCCAAAGCAATCATGGTGAAAACATCAGAATATATGGCTTAAAGGGCATATCCACCTCCTGATAAATTTTTTTATATGTTATAGTGCTTGTTCCCCCAGCCCCAAACGCATTACTTTTACTTGTAGAAACTCCCCCGATAGTTACTTACCTTCCCTCTATCCTTCACCGCACGTCCCAGCCCTCTGCTTGCATGAAACTGCAAGCAGGGGGCCGAACCGGCAGCCGCGCCTGTGATTGGCTGAGAGGCACCCTTTCACGGATGTGGCTGCTTAGAACGGCGGAATATAGAGATAAGGTAAGTAACTATCGGGGAAGTTTCTGCAAATAAGAGTAATGTATTTGGGGCTGGGGGAACAAGCACTATAACATATAAAAACGGTTAAATGCTAGGGGGAGGGAGACCAAATCAGGAGGGTGAGGGAGGGCTGCAGTGCACATGCCAAAATTCTCCCGGCGGAGAGACAGGAGGCAGAGTCCTATATGGACTCTGCTATCCTCCTGGTGGAAAGTTTTTCAGACTTTGGGGGGACATTACAGGAGAATCATTTGGAGCTGGGATGTAAGGTAAGGATTTTTCTACACTACAGAGTGGGGCCAGTAGTTTTGGGGGTGGACATGCCCTTTAACAGTAACTGTACAAAACAAGATTAACAAAAAGAAAATAAACTGTCCAGGGAGACACCAAGAGGACCAAAGTTTCCCATGTGACCATTTATTCTTCATACCTGGGATTTGGGGAGGGTAGCAAGAGAAAAATATAACTAACAGCAATAATAATAAGATATAAGTTTGGTGCAAAAATATACATTTAATTTCCCACAACAATGTGGAAAAATGTTATGCATTCTGATAAAAACAACATTGACCTACAGTATTAGTTCATATTTTATAAGTTTATAGTAGAATTTATTTACATTTTAAATGTGTTGATTTTGAGGCATTGGCAATTCATGTTTTAAAATGAAAGTGCAGCGCATAGGCTGCATACAATATAATTACAGTACTGTGTATTATGTAAGAATAATTTTTATTTCATTGTTTTTCCAAAGCAATATATTACTACAATAAACATGATTTGTCTGCCATTTACCACATTAAAAGAAGGACGTACTGTAGACAAATACTTGGAGATCTTACTAATATTGGCAAATAGTAAGTTTATAGCATGAAATGATTTAAACCTGTATGATTCCAGGATGTCCACCAATGATAACAAGAGGGACTTCATATGAAAGCCATAAACATTTCAGTGTGACCAATCATATGGTCCATAGGAGATCATGCGATCAGCTGTGATTTACCAACATGTCTAATCATCCGATTTAGTTGATAGATTGACATTTGGTAAGTGCCGACAAAAAACCACCAGCAGTATTGGCCCCTGTGTGTACCTTGCCTTAGATGTTCATCACATTGCCAACAATTGACAGATCGTCTGGAATGGAAGATTGTAGACTGAAGATTGTAGATTTAGGTCTGTGATCCAATGACAGGTTTAAGCACACTAGGACACAAGCAAAACATTTACTGTCAGGGTGAAAAACAGAAAAAACTTTCAATTTAAGGCAGGGTCTTTATCTGGAGCAACAGAATTAGAGGTAGATGTATTAAACCATAAACTGACCCAGTTTCCCCCCCACAAAAAAATATGCATATTTATGTAAATATTTACATACGTACACCCATAATATTAAAATATGTTGTAAATATAATGGAACTTGCTACAGTAATATTACAGGAACCATAATTGCTAAGAAAATATATATTAGTTTTAGAATAATCCACAAAAGTATAGGCACACACTTCCAGCTGATTTCACTGCCCGGACTGCAATCTGGACTCCATATAGTAAAGAACAAATAACCCATGTCACTTTGTTCACATTGGATTAACTTGAGAATGAGAGCTAATGTTTATATATTTTTAAAGTATTTTACAGTATTTATATATTTATCACGCTTTACTTAGAATAGAATCTACACATTGTTTTTATCACTAGCATAAGACATTTGTCAGATCACTGGTTTATTGTTCTGGTTAAAAAGTTCATTGGTCACATGATTGGCGAGGGAGGGATCTAATGTTTTTTAATTTGGATTGTGTACAGTATTCAAGGAGTTTGGCTTGAGAAAGGTCCTAGAACTCGGACCAGAACGTTGCCTTGCACTTTATCTTTCCATGTTAAAATAAAGCTACATTGAATCTGAAGAAGACCCAGGAGTGTATTGGTGTTATTTGGTCCTTAATTATAGAATATACATATATACCGTATATACTCGAGTATAAGTTGACCCAAGTATAAGCCGAAGTACCTATTTTTACCTAAAAAAATAGGAAAACCTGATTGACCCAAGTATAAGCCGAGGGTAGAAATTATGACCACTACTGCCTTCTGATTCAGTATTGTTTTGAGGCTTAAGTTGTAGCTTCCAAACATCTGTATGGGAATTCTGCTGTTAGGTTAAAAGCAATCCTTACTGGCATCATTCAGCACTCCGAATCCGGCTGCCGCGCGCTTATTAAGTACTGTGCATTTGACAGCTGACATCACTACTCGGCGCATCTCACCGCCCGGCGCCGGGTAGTGACGGCAAATCCACAGTACTTACTATGCGCGCGTCAGCCGGATTCGGAGTGCTGAGTGATGCCTCGAGTATACTCGAGTTTACTCGAGTATACTCGGATTATACTTGACTCGAGTATAAGCCGAGGCAAGGTTTTTAGGTTTATTTTAAAACCTAAAAACCTCGGCTTATACTCGATTATATACTGTAATTGTATTTAAGACTTTATTCCTTTTGCCATGTTTGTCTATATTCATTTGCACTTCAACAAGCCTTCTCATTGTGATTGCCACACCTTTCCTTGAGAGCTACATATGTGTTTACAATGTGCTGTTGCCTTTGTCTGTGTAAGGGGGAACAAAGACCACTTGTTGTTGTATGATATTTAGTGAGAACATCTATGAAACCCCTATTAGCTTAAAGCTGGGTAAAGATGTTTGAAACATGACAGACAGGATCGGCAAGATACTGTCTGGCATTTTTCAAAGATCAGGGAACACACAGTCAAGAGCATTCTCCTTATGAGATTCCCACCACCACGGCCAACTCCCCCATAGGGAAACTACCGCAGCCAAGGGAAATTTTAGGTCTTTCCTAAATGACCGTAAGGCCATTGCGAAAGACGCGACAAACACCACCGATTAAGCCCCAATACCGTTGGATATCAAGGCTTTATCGTTAGTGTGTGTGCCTAGCTTTTTTCTGTGAGATGTCCTTATTCCTATTTCCATAAGGGGGAGTGAACTTGGATCAGATTGTATACTTTGAACAATATCCAATTGGATGGGTGGTTAAAGGTTCATCCAATCCAAATCTTCCTCAGGTTAGCAAATGGAGAGCTAGGTGTAATAACTGGGAGAGACAGAAGACCCTAAGAGGAGCTTTAAAGTTAAGAAAACCTGAAATATACCACAATATACGTATGGTAACTATGTTGTTTTGATGTGCTCTTGTCTTTATAAGTTTTATGTTTAAATGTTAGATTTGTATTTTATTATTTAAATGCTTGTTAGTCCTTCCTTATAAGCAAGTATAAATATTGTCGTTATTTCTTAAAGATGCTGTTTGTCATGTAATAAATTTCTGTTTGGGTAAATTCTCTATGCAGTAGAATCCTCATTTCATTTACATTTTATATGATTTATATATATTTTAAAATATTTATTTTTTTATAATATATATATTAATTTACTCTTTAAGAGTAGCATGAAAAAAAAGTAATCATTAATGTATCGGGGCAAATGTTTCCATAACGTATTCTTTATTTTGCTGTTCCCTACAGTAGTTAGATCTGTATTTTTAAAAAGTTTTAGCAAAATTTCTAACATTCTACAGAAAAGAAAAAGCTGATTTGGGGAAAACGCTAACAGATGAATAGGCAAAAATGAGACCCTGCAAATTATCTAGCAAGAAAGAATTATTTTAAAATTAGAAACAAAAAGTGACAAGCCTAAGTAGGCTGAAGGTTTTAACACAGAGGAAACTCATTATTTTCTGCCATTTGTCTTTCAATATGCAAAGAAAAGCTTTTCGAACTTCTATTTTATCATTAGCCAGACAGAACTTGTTAATGTATACACTTTTCTGGAGGAACTTTGGTTAGGTGTATTACAAAAGGAAGTATGTGCATCAAGTACTGGAATAATTTGTCCTTTGTTACATTTACTGCCTTTTTAAATGCTTTGCAGATAAAAAAGCAGAAACCATTTAACATTGTATCGAAATTGAATGGGAAAAAAAGGGGGAGACACTATTCGTTTTAAATAAAAAAATGTATTTAGAAACAGTTTACTTATGTTGCTGCACTATATAACCAAGAAGTCTTCCTAATCTAAAATAAACCAGAGGGCAATATAAGCTATTTCAACTACCTTTTCTGTCTCATGTTGCTTTGATTCTTTTGCGTAACAATGCAATACTGAACATATAATAATAGGAGTATATTAGGTTAATATACTTTTTATGCAATCAGTTATACTAGAATTGAAGGGGTCCTTGGCAGCTAAATGTATCCTCTAACAATGTATATTTATGGTGAACAACAAGTACAACACTAGTTTAAGGGGAAAGAAAATTAACTAGTGACCTGAGCGATTTTCTGTTTTAAAGAGTTTTTTCTGTTTTTAAGAGAATTGACAGCGTTAAAAAACTAAAGCGTTTATTAACTGTGGTTGCAGCCTAGTAAATGTACTAACCTAACACTATTTATTTCTAGGAGGGTGCCTGTGTAAGTAATTAATCACTAGTGTATTTTTATTTTTTTTTACTACTTACTGCTTGAATAAGGTGGTAGGAATTGTTTGAGTAAACTCAAAGCACTGGATTACTAAAACAAATACTTGTGTTTAAAAAAAACTGTTACCTGTGGAGCGGGGGCTGGTAGGAGACAAAGGAAAGGGTTTTTTTTTTTTTTCTCTCTCTCTCTGATTGGATGGGGGTGTAACTAATTGGTTTAAATTGGCTGAGGCCTGTTGGCTCTGGTTGGTTTTGAACCTCATTTAAGGTCTTTCCCATGAGCGATTAGCTCTGAGCGATTTTCTGTTTTAAAGAGTTTTTTCTGTTTTTAAGAGAATTGACAGCATTAAAAAACTAAAGCGTTTAAAACAAGAAAGCGTTTAAGAACAACACTATTTCTCTGCTGTGTATTGCTGTGTCTCTGCTGTGTATTGCTGTTCCTGTGTCTCTGCTGTGTATTGCTGTTTAGTATGGACAGTTTTGTTGGGGCCGCGCAATGTGCATCCTGCCGCATGTATGGGATCTTGGAGCAGCCGCCCCAGGGGACCTATGTATGTGTCAGATGTGAGTGGGTTGCCCATTTGGAATCTGAGGTACAGAATCTAAGGGGTAAACTTGCAGCATTGCAGGACTTGGCAAACCTGGGGGAAATGCAGGTACTGGCAGGGGCCAGTAAACTGGTGGGTGGAGACGGGGCAGATAAGGTGGAGAAGGAAGATAGATTTGTAAGGGTCACCAGGGGAAGTAGGGGACGGAAGGATAGGGGGGCTTCTCCCCAGCTGGTCGATCCCAACAGATTTGCCATTTTAGGTGAAGATGTGGAGGACGATGGCTCGGAAGCAGCATGTATGGAGTGGGCCTTTCCCTTGAGCACCCAGGGGACGGCCATCTCCAATACAAGGGAGGGAGAACTGGGGGCTAGGAAGGATAGACAGGTGGTAGTGATAGGGGATTCTATTATTAGAAGGGTAGATAGGGTAATCTGTCGCCAGGACCCTGCATGCCGAACAGTGTGTTGTCTGCCTGGTGCTAGGGTTCGACATGTGGTGGATTGTGTAGACAGATTATTGGGTGGGGCTGGGAGTGACCCGGCGGTCTTGGTTCACATTGGTGCCAATGACAAAGTTAGAGGTGGAGGTGAGGTCCTTAAAAATGATTTCAGAGAATTAGGGGCCAAGTTAAAAGCAAGGACCTCCAGGGTAGTGATTTCAGAAATACTACCGCAGCCACGTGCTACGCTAGGGAGGCAACGGGAGCTCAGGAGTATAAATGCGTGGCTAAGAGGGTGGTGTAAGGAGATGGGGTTTGGGTTTATAGAGAACTGGGTTGACTTTTCTGTTGGCTACAGGCTCTTTAGTAGTGACGGATTGCACCTCAATGGTGATGGTGCAACTGTTTTGGGGGAGAAGATGGCTAGGGGGTTGGAGGAGATTTTAAACTAGGTATGGGGGGGGAGGGAAAGTTTAACTACACAGGGGTAGATAGAGAAGTTAGGGATCTGGGGGCTAGTAACACAACGGAGGGAGGAGAAGGAGGAGGGGGGAGCATAGAGGATAAGGAGGCATGTACGACCATGTATGGAAGTAAAACAATTGATAATCTAAAATGTATGTTTACAAATGCAAGGAGTCTGGCTGGAAAAACCGGCGAACTTGAAATAATAGCGTTAAAGGAAAGGTATGATGTAATTGGTATAGCAGAATCATGGCTTAATGATTCACACGACTGGACAGTAAATATTGAAGGGTACTCCTTATTTAGACATGACCGAGTTAATAAGAAAGGAGGAGGAGTATGTATGTATGTTAAACAGGAAATGAAGCCAAATTTAAAAGATGGAATAGATGGGGGAGCAAACGATGCGGCAGAAACATTATGGGTGGAACTGTGTACAGGAAGCAAGAAGGTAGGTAAATTAATTGTTGGAGTGTGTTATAAGCTGCCAAATGCCGAGGAAGAGGTGGAAATGAATCTCCATATGCAGTTGGCGAGGGCTGCTGGTATGGGGCATGTTCTGGTTATGGGGGATTTTAACTACCCTGAAATAGATTGGAGTAATGGAACTGCCAGCACCTCAAAAGGTAGAAAGTTCTTAAATTTCCTATATGAGCATTTTCTTTCACAGATGGTAGAAGTTCCTACTAGAAAGAATGCGTTGTTGGATCTGGTGATATCTAATAACCCAGAGCTCATTTTGGAGATGAAGGTAATGGGAAGCTTAGGGAATAGTGACCATGATATAGTGTCATTTAATATAGGTTGCAGAAAACTAAAGTGCACTGGCTTAACAAAAACTTTTAACTTTAGGAAAGCTAATTTTATGCTTTTAAAGGAATCGCTCCTGCTCATAGACTGGGGGGAACTGTTTCTAGGTAAAGATACTGAGCAGATGTGGACCACTTTTAAAGGGATATTAAACTATAACATTTCCAAATCGGTACCTTTAGGAAACAAGTGTAAAAAAATTAGGTCCACTCCTGCATGGCTTAATGCTCAGGTAAAAAGGGAAATGGAAAAAAAGAAAAGGGCTTTTAAAATTTTGAAAGCAGAAGGCACAGAACAGGCTTACAGGGACTTCAAAAGTTGTAATAAAGAGTGCAAGAAAGCAATTAAACTAGCTAAAATAGAAAATGAAATACGGATTGCCGAACAAAGCAAGTCCAACCCCAAGATGTTTTTTAAGTATATAAATGGTAAAAAAATGAGGACTGAGAATGTGGGACCATTAAATAATGGAGCTGAGGTGGTTGTAGAGGATGCCGAAAAGGCTAATCTGCTAAACCGTTTTTTTACATCGGTTTTTACTGTTGAGAATCCTTACAGTAGGGATTGTAACAATGTGCAGGGAGGAAATGAAGAGTTTTCACATTGGATAACAGAGGATATGGTACGGAATCAATTAGACAAAGTTAATATCAATAAAGCGCCAGGACCAGATGGATTGCATCCTAGGATTTTAAAAGAGCTTAGTTCAGTTCTAGCAAGACCACTGTGTCTCATCTTTTCAGATTCGCTTTTGTCTGGGGATGTGCCGCTGGATTGGAAAAAAGCCAATGTAATACCAATATTCAACAAAAAGGTAGTCGTTTACAGCCTGGTAACTAGACCTGTAAGCCTAACATCAGTGGTAGGGAAGGTGATGGAAACTTTGTTAAGGGATCATATCCTTGACTTTGTCTCCAGAGATCATCTTATTAGTAGTAGTCAGCATGGATTTATGAGAAATAGATCATGCCAGACAAATTAATTGTTTTTTATGAAGAAGTGAGTAAGAAGTTAGATCACGGCACAGCTGTGGATGTGGTATATTTGGATTTGCAAAAGCCTTTGATACTGTGCCACATAGGGACTATGTATAAAATGAGGATTTTGGCCTTGAAGGAACATTTGTTCATGGATAGAGAACTGGTTATTGGACCGCAAACAGAGAGTGGTGGTTAATGGAGTACATCTATGTGGGCTAAAGTTCTAAGCGGAGTTCCTCAGGGTTCTGTACTGGGGCCGCTTCTGTTTAATCTGTTTATAAATGATAGAAAGGGGCATTGAGAGCAAGGTCTCTGTGTTTGCTGATGACACTAAATTATGCAGAGCTTTGGAAACTTCCAATGATGTGCAAGTGCTGCAAGCAGACCTAGATAGATTATCAAAATGGGCAGCAGAATGGCAGATGAGATTCAATGTTGATAAATGTAAGGTGATGCATTTGGGATTTAAAATCCCTGTGCCACCTACAACTAAATAACTCTGTGTTAAGTGCATCTGTAATGGAAAAAGATTTGGGGGTTCTGGTAGATAACAGACTTAGCTGTAGCAAACAATGCCAGGTAGCAACAGCTAGAGCTAGCAAGATATGTCTTGTATAAAGAGGGGAATGGAATCAAGAGAGGAAAATATTATTTCTCCTCTTTACAAGGCACTGGTAAGGCCTCATTTGGAATATGCGTGCAGTTTTGGAATCCCATATACAAAGGGACATCTCTGGAAATTGAGGCAGTTCAGAGAAGGGAAACTAAATTAATAAGGGGAATGGAGGGGCTTGAATATGAGGCAGATTAGACAAGTTAGGGCTGTTTACATTGGAAGAGCGGCGGTTGCTGTGGGGACATGATAACCTTATACAAATATATTAATGGCCCATACAGTGAACCTCTGGTGCATTGTTCACTAATAGGTCATATCAGAGGACTGTGGACATCCTTTAAGGTTGGAAGAAAAGAAGTTTCATCTTCAAGTTAGGAGAGGGTTTTTTACAGTGAGAACGGTGAAACTGTGGAACTGTCTTCCAGCAGAGGTGAATTACAAAAAAAAAAGTGAATAGGTTGGACTTGATGGACGAATGTCTTTATTCAACCTTAATTACTATGTTACTATTTATTACTATGTTACTATGACCGAAGCACAAAGCAAGCCAATGTATCAAATATAAAGAATAATAATTTCCAATATATAGCTTAAACTGCCCCTTAAAAATAAAAACAAAAGGAGTGTAGAGTAGTATATTTGGGATATACCTTCAGCGCCTATGCCCCTATACCACCGTTAGAGTAGGGATGGCATAGAACTCGAACTCGAACCCGAGTTCGAGCCGAACTGTTCGAGTTCGAACGGACCCGGACTTCTCGAACTATCTCGGACCCGGACTTTCGATATTTCCCGGACTTTTGATGATTTATCGAATGTTCGAACGTTCGAGTATCGAATCCGCGAGCAAAATGTACATGGTATCTAGGCGCGAACATTGAATCTGCGAGTAAAGTCTCCATTACAGCCTATACGCGAGTATCGAATCTGCGAGTAAAGTGTCCATGTTACCTCGAACGTTCGAACGCGAAAGCTCGAAAGTAGCGCGCGTGAGAGTAAAATCGATTTTACTTAAGTCCTGGATATTGGAACATGCTCCCCAGACCATTTCCCAGGTCCCACAGCCATTTACATTAAGTTACCATTAATATTTTAGTTGTATTTGACTTGAACTTTTCGAACGATTTGCCTCCCATAGACTTTAATGGGTCCGTTTTCGAACTTTTAAAATAGTTTGAAAGTTCGAAAACGGACCGAACTTTCAATAGTTTGACCATCCCTATGTTAGAGATGGCCGAACTTCATAAAGTGGGAATTTCAGTAAAAGTTTGAAACTTCGAAAACAGACCCATTAAAGTCAATAGGGAGTGATAGTTCGAAAAGTTCTGATGATTTACAGATAAACTAACAATGGTAACTTACTGTAAAGGCTGTGGCACCTGAGAAATGGTCTGGGGAACATGTCACTATCACCAAAACCTGTTTAAGCACTTCTTACTTTATAATCGGATAATTGTCGGGTTTGTGCAAGCTGCATTCGAGGGTTACGGAAAATTCGAGGGTTACCGAATGATACTTTCGAGGGCTACCTAAACTAATGATACTTTTGAAGGTTACTGAATGATACATTCCATGGTTAGCCAATAGCTTGTGAATTAGATAATTATAATTTATTTCGATAATTATCGAAAATACAGCCCAAACTAGTTTGAATAGTTCGAGTTCGTCCGAATTCAGGTTTGAGTTCGGTTTTGTGTCCATCACTAACCACCGTCTTCACCTATAGACAAGCCCACGATCATCTCGAGACTGGAAACATTTCACAGGACACGTTTACCCTCAGGTTTTATGGGTGCAAGGCATAGACGCTGAGGCTGAGTATACCCAATAAAATCAGACACAACTAAGCATATAAGGAACCAAACAAAAATTGCTGACTAAAGCAAACTGTAATACTAATAGGCAGGAACTGGAGACCAAAGAAGCATTAACTAAAGAGGAATTAAAGGCAAGGACAGGGCAGGAGACCAGAAGCTGAAACAGGGAGAAAGATAATAAGAAAATTACCAACCACCAGCAAATAGAGACAGAACCTAAAGCTATAATGGGCAGGGTGGAAGTGGGAATATAAAGGGACAGGAAACCATTAGAGAATGATAGATAGGGTAGTTTGAATCTAGTCGGAGGATTCACTATGGCAGTTGAACTAGTTTTCAAAGTCTATAACTGAAGAACCTGAACAAACAGAGGAGCAGGGAGCAGGTGAGTCACAGTGAATCCTGACATTAGGTCTATAAATACATTAATTAGAATTTTTGTACCAATTTGTACATAAAAATGCTCTGTTAGGTCTAGTATTCACAAACAAAATTCAGAATTAATTGCTAATACTGGTGTGAGTGCATACATGATATTAATCATAATATTGTTACTTTTGAGATGATGTTGCACAGTATATAATATATACACAGGAAAATCAAAATTATAATATTTAACAAAACCAACCTTTAGCAGGAAATTAGAATTTTGGTAGTATGCTAAATAGGAGGTTAAAGTCATTGACAAATTGGCAAATAGTGATAAAGAAAGACATACTTTAAAACTGTAAATAAGGGGCATCTTTATAAAGACACATTTTTGCTATTCTGCTTCTTTACTGCAATTGTAAATTAGTGCTACTGCACATTGTTTTACGCCTGCGCCGTAAATACAAATATCACACAGTATTTTACTACCTTTTGGAAATACCTTTAACATTTCATCATTATGCCATCAACTTGAAAAACTATTATACAGTTATGAAACTGTCACCACCAATTTAAAAAAAAAAAAAACAGCTAGCAAGCATAAAAGCTGTTTTCACAAAATATTTACTTGCTCCGTAAGTTGTTAAAATTCTATTAAGATAGGACACTACATTTATTTACTTTTTACACAAATTAGAAAATTATTTACTTATTATTATTTACACAAATTAGAAAATTAGAACAGTATTACATATTTAACCAGGATTTGTATACTAACACAAGAATTGTAAGAATCCCCATAGTGAATGGTTTAAAGTAAGCAGTTAATATGCCTTAAGTTGATTTTACAAAATGACAGTACAAACAAGTGTACAAAGATTGTGTAGTTCTATGTACAATGCTAGCATTCTATGTATTAGAATTGTAGGTCTGCATGATTGTTTGTTACATTTTTATGGAGTGTTGGAAAAGTTTTGATAAAGTTTTGGCAAACTAAAGCCTTTAATGGCCAGTTTCAGATTTGCACAATGCTGCATATGATATAATTGTAGTACTGTTTATTATGTAAGAATAATTGTATTTCATTGTTTTTCCAAGGCAATATACTAATACAGTAAACATGATCTTTCTTGCATTTACCAAATTGAAAGAAGGACTTACAGTATAGTAGCTATAGACTTACTAATATTGGCTAATGGTAAGTGTATAGCATGAAATTATTTAAACCTGTCTGATTCCAGAAAGTCTATCTATGATAACAAGTCTTAAGCTAGGTACACACCTAGTGATTTTTCCTCCTGAACGACCGTTCGATGCTTTCGAACGGTCGGCCTGGAGGAAGGACTGTTGGTCGCGGCAAAAGCAGCCGCGTCCGATAGTCACCGAGACTGATCGTGCGGTCCATAGAGGACCGCACGATTGGACGAGGTTTTCCACCCTGTCCGATCGTCCTTTCGTCCGATTTGGACGAACGGTCGATCGGACATGGGCACATTCGTATTCGATAATTTCGGTCCGATCGACCGATACACTGAACTATAGGTCGATCGGACCAAAATATCTCATCGTGTGTACCCAGCTTTAAAGGGCATGTCCACTGGACCCACTGATGGACCCACTCTAGTATTAAATATCCTTACCTTTCTTATTTTTTTGGGGGGGGAGATGTTCTTTAATATGGAGAAATATTTTGGCCCGGGTTACTGTCATCATTATTGACTCAGCAGCTGGGCCGAAATAGTGTTTATTGCCTTGAAAGTTTGAAAGCTCACATCGTCCGATTTGGATGAAAGAAAAACATTCTTATGCGCCGCCCAATAAAGTACCACTAGCAATATTGGCCTGTGTGTGCCTTAGATGTTCAATAAATTGCCCTGTTAATGCCTAAACAATTGGACATCTGGAATGGAAGATTGTAGTCTGCCAGAGGATTTATGTCTGTGATCCAATGAAAGGTTTATGTACACTAGGAAAACAAGCAAAATAATCTACTGTCAGGGTGAAAAACAGAAAAAACATTTCAATTCAAGTTAGGGTCTTGATCTGGATCATCAGGATTAGAGGTAGATGTATTAAGCCATAAACTGACCCAATTATTTTTTTCTTTGTTTAAATTTTTTTTTTAATAATTTCATGCATATTTATGTAAATATTTACATACATAAACCCATAAAACTGAAATATGTTGGAAATCTTTCAGTAACATTAATGATGTAAATAAAATGGAACTTGCTTGCATGAAAAAAAAAAAAATTAATCATGCACCAGTTACAATTGTCTAACAGAGATTTTGATTTATAGACTGAAGTTACAGCTGGGAAAGATTAAAATAAATAGTATGTTAAATCAGATTATTTTTAACAGGTGTTGTTTGGGCATGATAATAAACTGAGCTTTGCTGCATAATCTGGTAGTAGAAGCTCCCCCTCCACCAGAAATTTAAAAAAAAAAGGGAAGAAAGAAAATTCCTACAGTTTGAATGATTGCTTTTATAAATAAACAACTTCTAGGTTATCTTTGTATTACAGTCTATACTGCATACAAATGCCCTCAAGATAGAACTGACGTAATTTGTTGAATGCAATAAATAGAAGATTTTATTAAAGCTATAAAAGAGGAATTATACATTAGAGAGTATGATACATAATAAGGTATATGAGGTAATAGTTTTTGGCATGTGTATATTAATATAAATAGCACAGGCCCGCTAGTTAGGAGTAGAGATGGACTAGAACTCGAACCCGAGTTTGAGCCGAACTATTCGAATTCGAAGGCATTCAAACTTCTCGAACTATCCCGGAACCGGATTTTCGATATTTTCGGACTTTCGATAAATATTGAATGTTCGACCTTTCTAATGTGCGAGTAAAATGCCTATAATACCTATACGTGAGCATCGAATCCGCGAGTAAAGTGTCCATTAAAACCTATATGCGAGCATTGAATTCACAAGTAAAATGTCCATGGTATCTAGGGGCGAACACGAGCATTGAATCCGCGAGTAAAGTGTCCATTAAAACCTATACACGAGCATCGAATCCGCGAATAAAGTGTCCATTAAAACCTATACGTGAGCATCGAATCCGCGACTAAAATGTCCATGCTATCTAGGCGCGAACATCGAATCTACGAGTAAAGTGTCTATCAAAGCCTATATGCGAGCATCGAATCCGCGAGTAAAATGTACATAGTACCTAGGCGCGAACGAGCTCGAAAATAGCGTAAGTGAGATTAAAATTGATTTTTCGAATGTCCTGGATATTCGAACATGTTCCCCTAGACCATTTCCCAGGTCCCACAACCATTTACAGTAAGTTACCATTGATATTTTAATTGTATTTCATTAGAACTTTTCGAACTATTTGACTCCCTTTGACTTTAATGGGTCCGTTTTCGAACTTTCCATATAGTTCGAAAACAGACCGAACTTTCGAAAGTTTGGCCATCTCTAGTTGGGAGTAAACTACACGCTAACCCAATAATACATTGGGTAGAATGTATTTTACTCCTATAGTGTCTTGGCGATACCACCCAAAAGTTTCTACTTCCCCTTTAAGCTCTCTAAGCTTTTTTACAAATATGTACATGCTTAGAGGAGAAAACTAGGGGAAATCAGTCCATTGGCTGTGATTTCATCTGTTACATTTATGACTGACAGCTGCTAACTAGTAGAACTAGGAATCAGACAAAGAGGTAACAACATCAGAATGCAAAAAAGATTCGCTCAAGCACATCAAATGGCAATTGCCTATAATAAGTAGGTCCAATCCTCACAACCCTCTACCCCGGGGTCAATGCAATCCAATATAAGAAATGAAAATGGAGGAGCACACTACATTTCAAAAAACGGATTATTTATTATTATTATTATTATTATTATGGATTTATATAGTGCAAACATCTTCCATGGCGCTTTACAATTACATAATCATACATTACATACAGGGTAATACAGGTTATATAAAGTCATACATATTACATACACAGGTAATACATAATATAAGTAAACAGAGTGATGAGTTTCTTACAGCAATACCGTGATACAATAGGAGAGGACCCTGCCCAAAGAGCTTATAGTCTACAGGAAATGGGAGTGAGACATAAGGTTGCATATTTATTAGCAAATATACAATATTTCAGGGGATATAATGCCCCCTTCCTCAGGCATAACATATAGATATATATAGATAGATATACCTGAGGAAGTGGACAGTATATCCCCTAAAATGTTGTATTTCTTTGCCAATATATAATCAGTTTTTTTGAAATGTAGTATGATCCCCTCCATTTTGATTTCTTATATTGGATAACATAACATCAGGCAGGATTCCATAATAGATGTATATCTCTCAGATTTCTAACTACAGTATTTAAGTTTTGGGGTTTGGGGTAATTTACCTTTATACAATTTTTAATTTGAGGGGTGAACTTGCCCTTTAAATGTTGGATTCAGTTAAAAAGTTCAGTGCAGACCACGCTCCTGATTGGCTGGTCTGTCTCCTCAACAAATTGGAGGGCATCTATGTATTCCAGCTTACCAGTCTCTCTAGCCAATGAGAAGTGTACTGGTGGACATAGTGTGGGGGTGATATCACACTCAGACCTGTGCACGTCCCTGCATGTGTGTTGTCGTAACACCTCACTGCCACAGTCAAAGCATGAGTCCTTAACTAGGAATGATTTAATTATCTATTTGTGTTTAATAGCCATACTACTGTGGAGTCACTGTCATTGGGGGCATGTGCCAATGCATAAGTAAAAAAAAATATCTAACATGAAGGCAGAGCTATGCTACAGATATTTTATATGATCACTTTGAATAATTTATTTAGTTGTGCTTTCTTTATTTAAGCAAAAGTTTGTGGCATCTGGACAGTACTGTACACAAAATAGACCAGCAGATCCACATATAGTGTAAGACATGGCAGTATTGTCCCTGCCCAAAGAGAAAATAAGTAACTTTTCAGCTAAGCCTACTTTAAGTAAATACTGTAGCTCTTACCCAGTGTGGCTTTTGTCTCCAGAGACTCCGGGGCAAAAAAATTGCAAAACTGCTTGACTACATGTTGTGGAAAATGGTCTTGGGCACTTAAGGGTCCAAAAAAGCTTCAGCAGCTGAGGTGATTAAATAGAGGGATGTAGTGGAGAAAATTGAGCCACCAATAAACACAAGGTACAGAACAAGTGCATTCCCTTTTCTGCTTGGCAATTTGCCAGCATTGCTCCTATTGGGTGTTTTACATTGCAGGTATAGGTTAAAAAAATTTTTAAAAAATCCATCACTAAAGATGGGATCTGGGTTTGACATTCAGATCCTCCAGATTTTGGGACTTGGGAAGACATTTTCGATAATATTTCAATATTTTTCAAAAATAGCCTTGAACGTTCAGAAATTATCGAAGATAAAATCAGAGACCATTTTCGAATTTCCGATTGTATTTTCGAAAATCGAAAGTTCGAGGCTATTTTCGTAAATTTTTGAAAATAGCCTTGTACATTCGAAAATTATCGCAAATTCGTTCCGGTTTCGGGTTTTTGGATCTTCGGTATTTTCCAGAGATCTGGGAATCCAAAAACGGAACGAAACTAGTGAGTTTCGGCCATCTCTATCCATCAGTTCAAGACACTTTGTATAGATCCTGGGAAAATATACACATTTATTACTATATTTTTTAAGGTAAGAGAGCAATTCTTAAACATTCAGAAATGTTATTGTGCCATATACCTATTTGGTTACCATTTTCTCAGAATCCATAGTAAGACTTATTGCTAATTTCTATAGCAGAATACAAAATACTTCATGACACAACCAATTTCAATGAACATACAAAAGACACAATATAAATACATAAAAAAATATTAACTCTAATTTAGACAAAATATAAATGAACTCCATTGAGTATAAAACAGCAAAATGGCAGCATGGCCTTTTTGTCATAACTACAGGTGAATACTGAATAAAAATATAATAATATTAACCAATATGTCCTGAAACACATCAAATATATTTCTCTTTATATTGGAGAAAATAGTATTGATTTCCCATAAATCCAGGTTTTTTTCCCCTCAAACTGCCAGAAAAAACATTTACTATGCAAATAAGCAGAACATTTATCAAACTATTTTTTTGACAATTGAAGGTTAACTTCACATCCACCTAAAGCAATTTTTAAATTAGACGTCTCATTAATTCAATAATTCAAAGAGTACTAAATTGCAAAAAAGTAATAAAATGCATTTACACAATTACTGTACATTACCAAGTGCATCTGTCAGAAACTATTTCTTGGTAGGGATGGGTTTTGGGTTAATTTTAAAACTGACGGTTTCCTATTTAAAACTGATGGTTTAGAAGTTCTTTGGAACTTTAGGAACTTCTCAAAGTTAAACTTTTCAGAACTTCAATATTCAATGGTTTTATCGATTATTCAATATGGAATATTCTGTATTGAATATTGAATATTCATTATCGAACACTAAATATTCAATACCGAACACAGAAATTATCAGAACTTCAGGTCCCATTGACCTTTGGTGTCCACCCTTTAAAGGAATAGTTCACTCTCAAAGTGAAATATTCCTTTAATATATTGATTGAAGCCCGGGAGGTTAAGGAGCTATGCCTTACCTCTGATCTTCAATCAATATTGCAGGGTCTTGGAACGAAGATACGAAGACCTTACCTTTTACGCGATCCACCGCAGCCCAGCTGGAATCTCCGACTGCTTCACTCTTCTGTACACATGCGTGCTATAGCTGTACAAAAGAGTGAAGCAGTTGGAGATTCCAGATGGGCTGCGGTGGATCCTTTAAACAAAAAACTGTTGACTGCCCTCAACCCCAACTGCTATTTTAACCAGTTTATTATATGTATTTGTAACCAGATATTTAATGATAATTTCTATTCCTTTCTAGCAAAAGTATCTTCCTCCTCCCTCTACTCCAAGAGTTTTCTATATTCATGAGCATGTGCAGTGGAGCCAACAGGGGAAAGAGCAGTCAATCATTGTTTGTGATGTCAGCAGTCACAGCCTTAATTGACTGCATGGAGAGAAGGAAAGACTTACTCAACTAGAATGGAGGCAACAATTATGCTTAAATATTGGGTTAGTAATGCAGGTAATAAAGTGCAAAATATATCAGTTGGGGTTGGGGGCAGTTGACCAGCTTTTTTTTTAAGGGTGAATATGCCCTTTAAAACCATAAATAAACCAGATTTTGGTAAAATAGGATTAGAACTTGGTATGGTAAGGTTGAGCCTAAAACAAATGGTTCGTGCAGGGTTATAGAGCAGCATGCTGAAAAGTAGCAGGGGCTGACTTGAAAATGCATTACTTCATTTACATGGACAATAAAACATAATACTGCATATGTTTTTCAATGCAATAAAGTGTTTTTTGTTATTTAATTAGTTCTTTAGTTACTATAGCATCCCTATCCCATTAACTTCAGTAGGGTCACAACTTTGTATAATCTGTTACTTACATGTGTTTCTGTGCCTGTATATTCAATGTTTAGTAACTGCTCCTAACTGCCCCCCCTCCCTTAGTAACTTCCCACACACAAGAGCTTTTACAACCTAACACTATACAGCTAATTAACATATCTTCTTGACACTGCTGATAGTGGGTGGGGAAGGGGTGCTGCTGCTGTGACATTCTTGGGGGGGGGGGTCTTGTAAGTGACCTCCTGTGACACACTCCTGAAGCAGACCTGGCTTGTATCTCTACCCCTCTCATTGTTGTCTGTTTATTTATACTACCAAACACCATGGAATACCATGATAGATAGATAGAGAGAGAGAGAGAGAGAGAGAGAGAGAGAGGCAGAAAGATAGACAGGAGACCAATATGATTAATCAGCTCATTATATTTGGGATTATATTAATAAATGTTTTGACATGTTTTGGGAAATCCTAGTAAGAGGTCACTGGAGGGACAAAAATTAGCAGACCTGGTTTGAGTGACAGGTCTTTCCCTCTACATGTTATTTAAAATGAAGATTTCTGAGAATCTACAGCTCGGATTTCAAATCTGAAAAAAAGAGTTGGAGTAGTGGAACTTTACACAATTTAAAGTATTAATTTTGAAAATGTGATTTTTTGAAAGTAGAGATACGCTTTAAAAACTCTGGATCTTCCTGAAAACTGAAAGGCTAGGTAAAAACAAGAAGATATTCCCATATTTCATTAAGAGACATATCAGTAAATTATTAACAACCGTGTGGTCTCCTGGCTGTCCAGTCAATAGTGGCTAAAAGTCAGGCCAAAAGTCTGTCTGTGTACCTAGCCCAACTGAGCAGAAACAGTGCAGGGTAAATGTTTTGCTGTTTGAATTCGCTAAATAACTTCTTGCTTTTTATCTCTTTCATGAGATGTGCTTGACTATGCTTTGCAGTCAATGCAATACCTAAAGGGCCATCTTTATAAACCCGTGGTATGGCTTTTTATTGTTATTGCGGGTTAGTGATCATACATTTACGACCGAACGTTTGTCCTGATACATGGTATCTGGGCTTTATCGGTACTGTGTGTACCTAGCTTTAGATTTTGTGGGCAATGCTTGTCATACAGCATGAGGCTGAAAAATACCTTCTGTTTTAAGACTGTGTTCCATTAGTTACAGAATCTATTTTTTACACATACTTACGTTACGTTTTGCCGCTGAGTTTCTGATTTTTGCTATTTCACAATAAAGTGAAAGGGGGTCATATTGTACATGACCGTTTAAACTGCTTAAGATCCCCTGTAATGCTGCCTAATTCTCAGTTACAGCACTGGTCTGATATTGGTAGAGCTTCTGGTATGCAAATTCTATCCGGTTTATAAATAGGGCAAAAATAATGCTATTTGCCATGGCGAAGTCCAACATTAGAACATACTAAACATAGTGCTTCTGTTAGGAATCGCAGTCTCTTACCTCCTCCTCTCTCTGAAATCTTTGGCTGCATTCTGGATTCCTCACGTGTGTGTGCCCATCTCTTGCCTCTTATGCTCTCCACCACCAGCTGATTCCTATTAGCCTGCGGAGAACCTGTTAGTTCAAATGGACCAATCTGCTTCCTCTCTCTCCTTGCCTCGTTTTCATTGGCCTTCTCTCCCTTTTTATTCACCTCATACCAGCCTTCCCTTGCCCATTATAGTGTAGAGTTCTTTCTGCTAGTGCTGTGTTTTTGCTTATTGTGTCCTGTCTGTTGTGACCTTGCTATGTTTTTGACTTTTCTTGCCCGCTGCCTGGACTGACCTTTAACTACGTTCTTGACTATTCTTGCCTGCTGCCTGGACTGATCTTTAGCTATGTTCTTGACTATACTTGCTCACTGCCTGGACCGACCTTTTGCAACGATTTACTCTGAGTTTGTCTGATCCTTTCTGGACCAGTAGTCTGCTTCCACCTAGACTGACCCTCCCTTTGGCTGGCCAGCTGGACAGTGTCTGACTCTCTTCTTTATCTCATTTTCTCCACTTCTGTTCCTGTCTTTCTCCTCTTAATCTCCTCCGCTCCTCTTGCCGTTCACTTCTTAGAGTTTACCAGCCTCAGTGTTGATTCCTTGTGCCTTAAGTCCTGGGGGCAACCGCATTTGCCTGGTGGCAAATGATGGCTTGTCCATAGGGGAAGCCAGAGAACTAGATTGGGGAATCGGCACTGAAGGAAACTTGGGGGTGCATCATAGTGTCTTTATAAATATGTCCATATGTTTAGTTCTCCTTATAAAAACAAGCTGTTAAACAGGTTTCCCTCTGTTTCATTTTATTTTTTCTCCACCTTTATGAATAAAAAAATGCAAATATGTCATTACATATTAGCTTAACGTTCCAAGTTACAAAGCACTGCATAGCCCCTTGGAATATCAAAAGTCTTCCAGTATTACTTTGCTTAGCATAGATAGTATAAGACAATGCATACATTTTCATTGTTAATTTCTCCTGGCAAAAGACTCAAAGCAAAGTATATAAAAGCAGCTTAAACTACAAAGGGTACTGTTTTCTTTACTACATAATATACATTATACATTTGTTTCCATTTTGTGAGAAAACAAATTGACATGTAAATTGGAATTTCGAGATAAATCTCTGTGTTCTATAGTTGTTTGCTGATATATTTTCTGCCATATTACTCTTCAGTTTTGACGCCAACTAATACGTAAGTCAGATAATAAAAATAATTTTTAGAAGTTATAGTTGCTATTGAATTTTTATTTGCAAAAGAATTCTGGGTAATATATCATTATTATTTATTCAATAAATAAAATTAATTTAACCTTTCACTGCCAGATATTTTCATTTTTTTTTGCGTTAACTGCCAGAAGAATTTTCAGGATTTTGTCCTTAATCGCTTTAGACTAATTTTACAGTAGGAAACCTTGCAGTAAAATCGGAATATTATACATTTTTTTTCAGCACAAATGTACTTTAATATGGTAACAAAATTTTGTAACTTTTCTGGAAATTTTACTGGAATTATGGTAAAATATGTAAAAAAAATGAAAATTTGCAAATTTCATGGATTTTTCCCCATTTTTACTTATAGTTATCTTAAGGTTACACACAAAAATCTTACTGTTCTAAAAGCTCAGATACTCCCGAGTACAACGATACCAGATATATGTAGGTACCCCGACGTTTCCTGTACAGGAACCCCCCCCAAACTAAAACTGCACCTCCTAAATATTACACCAATTAAAATGTGTAACCACTACTGACAGTTACATAGAATATCTACCAAATTATCTAAACTCCCCCCCAAGTGAGATATTTTTAGAAACTACACACTCGCAGATGTACGATTGAGGTTAGTTCGATCAAAATGCAGATACCCGGACGCAGCTCTTCGTCAAATGTAAGTTACTTTCTCACATTTTCCTTTTTTTCCTCACTGTAAAATCAGAGACAAATCAATGCGAATTTCAGCTAAAAACTGTGGAGGAAAGTTCAAACGCATCTCAAATATGAAAGCCTAACACCTCCCGAATAAAACGGTATGCCACATTCATGGGTGTACCCAGAGACATGGCTACAAACTAACCCAGAGCGTGACCAGTGCCAAATGTCAGTAGCAGCAAAAAAAAAATTAGCCAGTTTTGTATTTGAACAGTCTGCAGTTTTTCCACAAAACACCCCCCCCAACTCAAAAATACCCCACCAAACTATATATTCCTGAAATCTACACACCTTCAGCTATGTAACGCTGTAGTTCGTTCATTATACCTCAATGGTGTGGGCGCAGTTCTTCGTAGAACTTTGCACTTTACCAGATTTTTTAAAAAAATGAACATTTTTTCCACAAAACAACCCCCGTAACTTAGAAATAACCCCCCCAAACTATAGTAGTTTGCACTTTTACCAGATTTTAAAAAAAATGTAACAGTTTTTTCCACAAAACACCCCCGTAACTTAGAAATCCCCCCACAAACTATATATTCCTGAAATCTACACACCCTTCAGCTATGTAACGCGTAGTTTGTTCATTCATACCATCAATGGTGTGGGCGCAGTTCTTCGTAGAAGTTCGCACTTTCTGAAAAAATGAACAAAAAACAACTTCAAAAGGTAGAAATCATGCCAAAAACCTGATGGAATCTAATGTACTGGCGCGCCGGCTGACGTCACTAATTGGCACCAGGCTTGGCGCCAATTAGTGACGTCACCGGCGCGCCAGTACATGGACTGATCGTGCGGCTGCCGGAATGGAAGGACGCTGCTGCCAGAATGGAGAGACGCTGCTGCCGGAGAGGACTGAGAGGAACTTACCAGCACACAGTCCTAGGAAGCCTTTGGGAGAGACCCACAGATCCTGGATGAAGAGAGCCCACAGGTACAAACTTAACTGGGTTTGAGGTGGCATTCAAGATGTTTTTGAAACTACAACTCCCAGCATCTTTAAGCTGGGAGTTGTAGTTTCCAAACATCTGAATGCCAAGTGAGGGTGGCATTCACAGATGTTTGGAACTACAACACTCCCAGCTAATAAAGCATGCTGGGAGTTGTAGTTTCCAAAACATCTTGAATGCCAGTGAGGGTGGCATTCAAGATGTTTGGAAACTACAACTCCCAGCATGCTTTATTAGCTGGGAGTTGTAGTTTCCAAACATCTTGAATGCCAATTTCTACCTACCCTCGGTTTATACTCGAGTCAACAACTTTTATTAGATTTTTAGGTGAAATTGGGTACCTCGGTTTATACTCGGGTCGGTTTATACTCGGGTATATACGTTATATACAGTATACTGTATAATAATAATAGTATGATACTTTAATTATATCCTAAATATATCCTAAATGTATCTTTGCATTTTATAATAGGGGTTACTTTAATAAAGGGGAACTAAAGTAACCAGACAATATTTTTCAAATTGACAGAGCACATTCACAAACAAACTGTGTCTCACCTCTCCCTTTGCTGAGGCAGCTGGGTGATTCATGAAATTAACATGTGAGTAGAAGGAATCAGCTTTCATAATCCACCTCTTTTTGGTGGAAGTCCTGCAAAGCTAAATGTATGTTGTACACTTCACAGGTAGTTGGAGCCTTGCCCCCCTAGAAGCTGAATTATGCTACAGCTCAGAGATGCAGTCTCTCTGACACAGAACAGGGATTTAAGCACATTTTGTTTGTAAACATATTTTAACACTTCTATCCTTGACACACATTTTTTTGCTTTTCATACTTTCCCACCAGAACAAATTAATAGAAAGTTGGTACATTTAGAAACTTTTGGGGAGATTCTATATGGGTTAAAATAACCCAGGTGACCTGATTTAGTATCGGATTAATGTGGGTTTTACACAAATTTTTGAGCACTGTGCTATTTCCAAACATTTTTGGAAATAATTCAGGGCACCAGATACAAGTTTTGTGTGGCATTAAAATAGAGCAAACCCATGCATCTTACCATTCTGTGATCCTATGATGCATTACCGGACGTAACCTCGTTTACGTTTGGTATTGCATTGCGGGATTGCCGAAAGGTAAGAAGCGGGGATTTGCAATATGAAATCTCCCCATTATTTTATTCCTAGGAACATAACGGAAACAAACAAAAAAGTCGGTAACATCAGGTGATTGTTTAGTATTTTTCCTTGTAGGCTTAGGTCACATTTAAATTTTAATTCATCCAGGTCATTGTATATCAAATTCAAATCAACTGGACTTGTTTTATTAATTTACGGTACCACATTTCATGTACTTACAATACTGTAACTACTCACCTCTACCTCTCAGCTGATGACATGTTGGCCTAGGTCTTGATGTTACCATTAGTGTTATTTAGCCTTACTTTCTGGGTTTTGTTCTACTGTTTGCAAAATCAAGGTAAATTTCAATGGCACCATTTTCACTTTAGATAGTAGTTTAATAGAAAATGCATGGATTTTTTTTTTTACTGTGAATAAAAAAGGTGTACCCAATGTTTTTGCTGGGACTGTATACCAGAGACTGAATAGCACAATATACTGCAACAACATTAAAAATTTAAAGGAATAATTAGTTTCACGTACTGTATGTGGGTCCTATTTGCATTAACATTTTGTGCATATTCAGCACAGGAAACAACTATAAGTTTCAATAGAAAAAATAGAAAAATGTTTGTCATCAAAACATTTTGATGACAAAACTGAAAATTTGACTTGAAACCAAATTGTGAATTTTCAATGACAATGACTGTGTTTCCCTGTGTGGTAGAATTTACAGATTATAAATTATAGCACAGACTGGTACATACAAAAGTATTATGGTATAAATGACTTGCACCTTATTGCGTTATACTTTTACAAGGAACATATCTATCTATGTGTGTATTTATTTATATTAATATTATATATTATATAATATCATATATATATATCCTTGAAAAAATCCAGTGCACTCACATACCAGGCCGAAACGTTGCCAGTCTTCACTATGGCCAATTAAAGGCATTTGTTTGACTACAAAATCCCATGAATGCACTGGATTTTTTCAAGGATTTGTATATATATATCTTTACTAGTGGCACTGGGGTATTCTATTCTAAAGGAGTTACATAGTAGAGGGAGAGTGTCCACACTTTGGATTATATATATATATATCATGTATTGCTGCATGGCTTTCAACACCATTTTAATGCTCTGGAGGAGAATTCGACAAACTGAAATAAATTGTGCTTTGGAATAATAACCCATATCAATCAGAGTTAGTTTTACAATAAAGTGACAATAAAGGCTGTCATTTCAAGACAGCATGAAAAATTATAAACGTGACCCTCCAACATGGGGTTAATTAAAAAGTGATGATTTTAAAATATATCCTGTGTGCTATACATGGATAGTGGAAAAAGCTGCACTGCACTGTCATTTTTAGTCAGCTTGTTTATCTTCCTAATACAATGTTGAACAGAATAAACCCTATATTGTACTGTAGGATTTAACAACACACTGCTTGTTCCTTTTTTAAACCTATTTTAACGGTCAATTCCAGCATAAAAAAAAAACTGCGTAATTTGAAGTACAGTATCAACCCCCAAAACCCCACTTTTGTTTTATTATTACCTTCACCCTGACGCCCCCCTTGCTGAGGAATTAGAACTTACAGGACCATACCTGCTTTTCGCTTTATTTAGTATGATCTAATCCAGGGACTCATGTGAGCTTACACAACTTATATACCTTCTTTCTATCTGGACTGACTTCAAGGGGCGGAGAATACATTTATACAGGGAGCAAAGCATATAATAGGGCTTTGGCCGCACTGCCCTTAATTAAATACAAATATAGGTATATAAGGTCTGTAAGCTCACAATAGATCATACTAAATAAAGAGAGAAGCAGGTATGGCTTTGTTATCCCAGGGAACATATATTTTTTCACTAGGTTAGGACTGATGCTGGGATACTGCCTTGGAGTGGCGCATCAGCTGACGCATGTTTGTACAAACAATGTAACTAAAGGTATCCATTTGAACTACAGTGCAGGTAATTACCCTTCATTGCTTGCATACGTATCTAATTCTTTCTGAACCCTGTTCATTTATAATTGTATGTGTAGTTGAGTGCTGGAGTCTTTTATGTAATATATATATATATATATATATATATATATATATATATATATATATAATTCTATTATTATAAAGTGGATATAGAATCTTTACACAGGTATATTTTAAACTGTTTCTCAGACAGTCACCAGCATCCAGGGGAACCAAATAGGATAATCCTGTAGGTCTGAGAATAGACCCAGGCAATCCTGCCACACTTTGTGGTTCAAACGGAATATGCTATGTTCATACTTATTACTATTCACCACGGCAAGTGCCATATTTATAGCTGCTTATGTTACGACTTGGGAGTACAGGGTACTAATTGGATCAGGTTTAAAAATAGGTTTAGCAATTGGGCGTGGTAGAGCTACTGAGTCTTATTGGGGCGTTTTATCTGCAGGTACAAGGACAGGAGGATTTAAATCAATACGATTAGTAGCAGCCTCCATAGATTAAAGGGCATGTTCAACCCCCAAACTAAACTTTAACCCACTACTGGCCCCACTGAGTAGTTTAAAAAGATCCTTACCTTACATCTCTATTCATTATGGTTCCCCTGTAGTGCTTTTCCAAAGTCCAGTAAACTGAGGAGTAGTAGCTGTCTTCCTGTTCAAAAGGTTTCTGCCTCCTCCTTACCCTCTGAGAACACTGTGGCATGCGCAGGGGAGCCCTTAACCCCCCACTCCCACCCTCTTGATCCCTCCTTGGCAGCCCTTCATGTAGCGTTAATATATATATATATATATATATATATATATATATATTGCAGGGCATTCCCCCCATGATTGGCTAAGATTGGGTGCCTCTCAGCCAATCACAGCCACGGCTACCAGTCCACCCCCTGCTTGTACTTCTGGCAAGCAGGGAGCTGGATCAGAACGACGCCGTAGCGAGGGGCTGTAAGTATAGATTTTATTTTATTTACACATCTGACATAGTGGTTGGGGGTGGGATGACATGCAATATATCAAAAATAAATATCGAGGGTGGAGATGCCCTTTAATACAGAGAACAAATGTCTGCCACCAATTTATACCAGATCACTGCTTTATGGAGTAATTTATGGGTAGCATGGCACACAGTGTGTTACTCTGTTGGTCTGGCACAAAGCAGACAGTGCACTTTCTTTCTTTAAACAATATAAACCAGTTTTTAATTACATTAAGTATTGCAATGCATTAAGTATTGCAATGATTTAATAAAAAAACATAAGCATTTTCCCTACATAACATGTGTAGTAATGGAGTTGTCCCTGCCTATGGTGCACCACTTTTAATATTGACCAGGCCTGTATATTTTGTGTCCTTGTAAATTGGTACACTTATCTGTTGCCTCAGAGTTTGTATCCAATAAGCTAACTTGTTTGTCCAATAATCTGTCCTCCCAACAGGATCTTATACACAGGATCTTGTGTTGCATTCTACTTCTCCCCTCCTAGCCATAGAGAGCAGGGATGTCTTGTTTCTTATTACTCACTGACACCTAGGGGCATATTTATAAAGGATTGTCTTTTTCGCCAAATAATTAGCGCAGCACATCGCAGCGAAAATAGCGCCATTTGGGGCTTCGTTTCGCCTTATTTATTAAAAAGCGAAAAAAACACACATCGCATCACTTCGCATCTGAAAAAGGCGAACGGGCGCGATAAAGAGCGAAAAGTATCGCAGCGAAAACTTAACGCATCTAAGAAGACTGTATTGCGAAAACCATTCGAAACCAGAAAAGCCCACTAGGAAATGATGTCAAGTTCAAAATGGCCACCTCACATTTACCAACAAGTCAGCCATGTCTTATTTAGTCAATCTTTTTAGAATTTCTCAATTGGAATACAATTCTCTTGCACTGCACATTCGCCCTTCTAATGTGCGATCGCCTTTCTAATGCGCGTTCGCTTTTCCAAGGCATATTACATTCTAATGCGCGGTCGCCTTTCTAATGCGCGGTCGCCTTTCTAATGCGCGGTCGCTTTTCCAAGGCATATTACATTCTAATGCGCGATCGCCTTTCTAATGTTGCTTTTCCAAGGCATATTACATTCTAATGTGCGTTCGCTTTTCGAAGCCATATTCCCCATTATAATGTACGATTGCCTTTCTAATGTGCAATGGCTTTTACGGTGGGTCCCAGCAACCTCAGCAGGGCACAGGGACAATGACCCAATTCCTTTCTGTCCTGTATTTTTTGTGCAATGCCTCATTCCAGCCTGTGACCTTACATCTTCTTGTCAGGAGTCAGCCTTCTTTTTCCAGGAGCCTTCCAAAGGTGATGAATGCAATTTTACCCTGGTCTATGGCATACATCACCTTTCTGTCTAGTCATGAGTCAGAGTGAAAAAACATCCAAAGTGTTTTTTATCTTAAGGGGTTTTTCAGAAATGCCTATGAGCCATTGATTGTCTGCATATTGCGCTCGCACCACCTAAACACAACTGAGTGTTTGATACTATTGAGCGTTTGGTCAGGACAAATGAGTGTCTGTTGCCACAACAGTGGCTGTTGTTTTTCAGGACCCATCATGCAGGCCTATAGGGAACCGCACAATCATACCTGATTGCCAATTCAGAAAAATGGGGGAATTATCTTGTTTGGCCTGCACACATGTTAATCTATTTTTGTGCCACGTAATGATGCACAATCATTCGTTTTAAACAAAATTCTAATACGTACCCAGCCTTACATTAGAAATAATATGGCATGTTATGTGGATAGGTGTCCCTGCCTATGCAAGGATGGAACATTGTTTTGCAGAATTCCTTATGTGTGTTTGAAGTAGAATATATATATCTTACATTTGGGGAGACTAATTAAGCCAATCTGGACATATAATAGGCAGACATTACATCAAACATCTTATGTATGGAATATTTTCCTACTGTACGGTCACCTTAATATCATACAAAGATAGAACTGGAATAGTTAGGGAAGAAGAAACAGACAACTTTACAGTTTGATTTTAAATATCAACTATATATTTAACTAGAAATTTGTAAAATTTTGTAAAATTTTTTTTAGGTAAAAACAACAAATAAAAGAAATTAAACTCTGCTCCTTAAAAAAGCCACTTGGCGCTCCAGCCGGAGCAGCCTTTTCTTAATTTGGTGGACATCCGCCTCCACAATGCCATTCCAATCCTGCTCTAGGGGTGGTGGGGATGCTGCTACGGAGACTGGGGATAGGGTGGGTGGTGGAAGGCTCTCTGGAGCCGATGGTCCGGCCTCCTCCTCCTCCTCCTCTGGTCGTTCCATGTCACCTTGAAATTAGAACAAAGTTCAAGAAGTTGGCAACTATAATGCCATGTTAAGGGGTCTAGGCCACACTAGCTTGCACTAGATTGTCCCTGTGATTTGGCCTAAAATGGAAATGTCGGGAACACGCAAATTAATGCTATTTATGGCTAGGCGTTTTGCGTTCGCAAATGCGCATGCGATTTGGTTATAATGGAAATTGCGGGAACGCAAAATTCCCTGCGATTTACCATGCGCATGCGATTGTGCATCCGTTTCCATTTTGGTAATGCATGCGTTCCCCATTTTTGCGTCATTCTTGTGCGATTTCCGTTTGCTCGTGCGTTTTGCGCGTGCGATTTGGCTGTTTTCTGTTATGGCAACGCATGTGTTACCAAAACGGAAATGGATGCGCAATCGCATGCACATGGGAAATTGCGTGGATATTTGCGTTCCTGCATTTTCCATTCTAACCAAATCGCATGCGCTTTTGCCAACGCAAAACGCATGCACAAATGCTTAAAAAACGCGTAAGTGTGGCCTAGTCCTAAGTGATTGCGTGTCCATTTGCATTTTGTTAATACATGCATTCCCTATTTTTGTGGCGTTAATGCATGTGTTTCCATAATGGAAAATGGGAAAAAGCATGAGAAAACGCAAAACGAACAAAATCGTGTGCGACAATGATCACAATTGTGTGCTTGATTTGGTGTGTTATAGTGTTGCCTTGGCTTAAGGCACGTGATATGTGCACAATTTGCATTATTACATCTGTCTTTAAACACTGGGAGGATTATATCTGCTTAATGACACATTTTATACAGTTATCAGTTTCTATTCTCAAACTTACAAAAAATAAAAGTAGGAATATATTATTTCGGATAATAATAATATGCATTATTAAAGTACCTGTATGCATCCTGCTCCTAATGCCCTGCACAAATGCAGGCCTCCTTCTCTTTAGGTCACTCCAGTTTCTTTGCAGGTCCTGGAGTGACATTTGGAGCCCATACTTCCTCCCAATCTTCCTCTGGAGGCTCTCCATAATCAGGCGCTTTTTGCGCTTTTTGTCTGTGGTCCCCACAGGCAGGGTGTCATACTTCTTTTTGGTGAGCTGTTTCACCATAAGCTTTAAGTATGGCCTAGTCATCTTGAATACAGCGAAAACGCCCCGCCCCCTTGCTTTGGCACCAAAACGACCGCGCTCTTAAACGCGAAAATGCATACTCGTATTTCGCTATTCGCTTTCGCTATTCGCTTTCGCTATTCTCTATTCGCTATTCGCTACTCGCTTTTTAAAATAAAAGTGCAATTATGGAGAGTCTACATAGGAACATTTCCATGAAATCTAACCTGGACATTTGGTTAAAGGACCTCCCAATCAATTGGAGCAAAGAAAGACGAGGATGCCTGGATTTGTGTCCGACAAAAGGACCAAGATGTCTGGTAGTAGTTTGACAATACACATTATTCTTGGTCCCAAAAATTTATTACATATTCCTGTGTTGAATTAGTAATGTTTGCTATAAAAAAAGCTAACCTAATATAATGTGATAGATTTGATGAATTGATTATTTTAGAATGATGTATCTAAACCTATATAATGCTCAAAATGTCTAAAGACAGATTCCATTGTGCCCATTTTGCACATATCATGTGCTTGCAACAAAGACCATTCCAAACCAGATTTGTCCGTTCCTAAACTCATCTAAGATTAGATTATACATTTCTAAACAAATGGAGAACTTTACCACATTTCAAGACAATTTTGGCTCAACTGCTCCAGAGTAAGAGGAGATGGACCACAATGAATAGGGTGAGGAGTAGCAGCAGGAGGAGAAGCCACAGGAGGAGGAGTAGGTGCTGCAGCAGGAGGAGGAGGCACAGCAGCAATGAACTCCAATTACTTGGGCTAAATATGGCGGAGTATTTTAAAGTTATTATGGTGGACATGGGCCACATTCCAAAAAGGCTTAAGAGAATGGAGAGCAGGAAGGCCTTTTCATGTAGTGGCCTGGTTTTTGTTTTTCCGTTTGTAGAATGTCCTGGCTTTTGGGGGAGGGAATTGGATAAATGTGAAAAATGTAATCCCAAAGTCCGATTCCTAATGTCTACACGGCAAATATTCCACTTTCATGGCTGCAGAAACCAACAAGGACCACCTAGTTGTCCACCTTCCTAAGGGAAAATACAAATGCATGAGCATGTTTTTTGTGCAAAAAGAAATGTGTGAATTGAAAAACGCGAAAATGGCAAATACGCATGTGCACGTATTGCGCACAAATTGAAAAACACGAAAATAGCAAATACGCATGTGCACGTATTGCGCGCGAATTGAAAAACACGAAAATAGCAAATACGCATGTGCACGTATTGCGCGCGAATTGAAAAACGGGAAAATAGCAAATACGCATGCGCGCGCGTTGAAAAACACGAAAATAGCAAATACGCATGTGCACGTATTGCGCGCGAATTGAAAAACGCGAAAATAGCAAATACGCATGCGCGCGCGTTGAAAAACGCGAAAATGGCAAATGCGCATGTGCACGTATTGCGCGTGAATTGAAAAACGCGAAAATAGCAAATACGCATGCGCGTGTAGAAAAACGCGAAAATGGCAAATACGCATGCGCGCGTTGAAAAACGCGAAAATGGCAAATACGCAGTGCACGTATTGCGCGGCGAATTGAAAACGCGAAAATAGCAATACGCATGTGACGTTTTGCGCGCAAATTGAAAAACGCGAAAATGGCAAATACGCATGCGCGCCGAATTGAAAAACGCGAATACGTATGTGGTAGCGCACCAAAATTAAGTCGCACTTTTATCCTATTGACGCGCGATTAGCGCGTTTTTTTCGCCCGCGAAAAATGACCCAATGAGCCCCTATTTCCCAACCCTTAAAAAGATCACACCCTTCAACATACACCATGTGGCCGTAGGTTCTTTTGTAAATGGAAAAGAACAGCGAGGCGGAGGAAAGAGAACCCACAAAGCAAACACACTGAGGTGAGTACCTTGGAAATGTTGTTAGTTTTAAACCCAAACAATTGTGCTATCTCATTCCTACATTTGTCAGAAATGATCTATATGTGTTAGCTCTTTTGGCAACCATTTAACATACTATTAGTGAGATTAAACCTAAAATCAGATTGTTTGTAATGCTGCTCTCTTTGGCCAGAAGTTCATTTTATTAGAAAATAAGTGGAACCATAACTGTTTCCCTTACATCTCCCTCTATGTATGTAGGTAATGGCACTATGAATTTTGAAAACACACAGGGAGTTAACTCCTCTAACTTAGTTTGTTGTTTGGCTGACCTTAACCCTTGGTGTGTGTGGGGTGTGCAGTTTGGGGATTGTCCCTAACTAAATGTAATTACACATATTCAACAGTCACTCTGGAAATGTTCACATAATCTGGATATACGTGATCCCTGTTTATTTTGGAGTCTTCTTTTTTCAGTGTCAGGAACTTGCTTAGTGTGTGTATCTGCACAAAATTTGAAAGTAAGTCCATGCTGACCCAAAAATATATACCAACTTGTGGCACAAACACACCAATCCTCCTTACTTACAGGGAGATATCAAATTCTACTGTGAAATAGGGAAACATAGAGAACCTATCAAGGAATTCACACAAAACTTAAACTAATCTGCATGTTAAAAAAAATGTGGATTCAACACATCAAACAATTGCAGGCAGACTTTCACACCAACCAACCAAATACACAAACCCCATGGAAATGATTTTTTGTTTGTGACTCTAAAGAAAAAGATGTAAATAACAGAAAACAATGTGTTTTGATAACAGATACAGATGTGGCAGCTCCCACCCATTATGGGACACTTCCGAAGCCAAGCGGGCTGCACGGCTGAAGCCATATTTCAGCAAATGCTGGAAGGGAGGTCTCTGAATTGGAGCTGAGCTCAGAAGCTGAGGAACTGGAGCAGACTCCAATGGCCCCAACCGAGCCTCAGCTTGACTCCCCTTCGGAGGTTGTTCCAGCTCCCACCTCTCCACCTAAGGGAGCAAGAGAAAGACATCTTTGGAAGAGGGGGAAGCGCAAAAACTGGGTAAGATAAATGCAGGTTGGCTCTTAAAACCGTATTTTATGTGAATAACATTCTAAATGCTTTCACTTCTGTAATATATTAGGTGGAGGACTCCGAAATGTGAGATTTTCTTATGAGGAAAATACGGCCCTTGTAGAGGCTGTGGTCCCCAAATGGGACATCTTATTTGGGCCAAGTCCCTCAAGCTCTCAGCTGGCCGGAAGAACGAGATTTGGAAAGAAATAGCCAACAGGGTCAATGCCGTCAGCACGTACAGACGGATGTGCCATTGGTAAAAAAACTACTCGTGACATTAAGGGGTAAATGTTTATTTTGTTACTATACAAACAATTAAAGAGAAGCGATTGGAATATCTTACTTTTTAGAAAAATAATAATGTATCTTAGTACAAAGATTGCAACAATATAGTCCAGCACATACAATTGTGATGTACCTATATTAATCACTTTGTCCCAAATCTTGTCTTACTACTTAGGTCAATAAAAAAAGTTGGCCAAAATAAAAATCTGGCAAAAGGACTGGGGGGAGGACCCTATGAGGAGGTTGGCCTCACTGAGTACGAAAAACAACTTTATGCTGGCAGGGAGGAAGTCTGGTCGGTTTGGAAAGACCATTTGCCGACACTGACCAAAAGGTAAATGTGAAATGTTACATCGTTATCTAACAATAATATTATGACCTTAGTCATGAGGAAGCCCACAAATAAGAGTAAAGAAGGAAATTGTCACAGGCACACACAGAGACGGACAGACACACACAGATACGACAGACCACACACGGATGGACACACACACGACAGACAAATATACACCCACATGGACAAAGACACACACTTTATAACTAAAAATCACATTTGAGATTGAGGTATGATTGTGTAATTGGCTTTGCATTATTTCAATATCCTCTTTTTTAACAGATCTGCCTCAGATGCCAACCACACCTGAGGCTCCCGTAGAAATTGCCAGGCCAGCACACCGGAGGGGCCAGAAGATCTCGACCTGCCAGCAGTGGCTTCAGAACCTGAAGATAATGGTAAGTGTCGTTGAAAAAAGCTTCTTGAGAGAAACAATCTGAGAAGAAACACAAGTTTAGTCCGTAAAACAGACACACTGATTACTGAGACATGGATCACTACAGATTCTATTTCCACAACCCTAAGTCAACTACAACTTCACACATGTCCTATGGGATTAAGTTAGTGTCGTTGATCATCTTTCTGTCCTGTTCATCTGTGGTGAGCTTCCAGTCAACCCCCATTTCTCTTTACTTATGACTTTAATAATATCTAGCAATGTGGCTAATTTGTTTTTCTTTTTTAATGTAGAGGATACCCCCATCGTCCTCCGCCAGGTGTCACCGCGTTGGGAAGCCACACAGACTCCCCCCTATTGCTGTGACTCCCTTAGATCAGCCTCCCAGCCCTCCAACTACTGCAGCTCAAAGGAGGCAAATACTCCAACATATGTCGGCGAATGAAGACTCCTGCGACGCGTGACAAGGCACGACGCCAGGAAGACGGAGAAAATATTCTATGTTGAGTAAAATATATGGGAAGTTGGCGGAGTTCACCCCACCAACAAGACATCTATCAACAAGAAAAGTTGAAATCAAAAGGGAGGAGCTGCAGCTTCTCAGGATCTTAAAGAGATCAAGCTTAAAAAGTTACATTTACTCCAGGCCCAGCAAGTCGTGGGGATTGCTACACCTGCGGCCGAGACGGGAGAGTCTTCTGCAAGTCTGGTCCGGTTGCCCCCCAAAAAAGCAGCCCAAACTGACAAGAAACCGCCCGAGAAGTGGTCGGTTAGCTTGTACTCAGTAGTTTTTTGTTTTTTTTTTGTTTTTGTTTTTTTTTTATATATTCACATGAATAATGTGCTTTTTGCTTTATCAAACATTTCTTTGCCATTTGTCTTCTGTTAATATCGATGTCCAGATGGATGTGTGGGTGTCCTCAGCAGTAGTAGTGGTGTCTGTTTGGGAGGGAGCAGGTTCATGTCATCTGTGTTTTCTTCCCTCCTCAGCTCTTTGCTTCTCATCCTCTGTGATTTGGCAAATACAATATTTTTCTGTATAATGTCATGTTAGCGGACGAAGGTATATGTCATTAATAGATAGTGGGTGTCATTAGCATCCATGTCTGTGGCTGAAAATCAAGGTTAAAGTTGAGCTAAACAAGATTAATTGGATACTGCAAGTTTCATTACATATTAGCACCAGCTAAAGGAGAATTCCTAAAGATATCTATGCAACGGGAGCAATGTATTTAAGAATGCATTTTCACCACTTTAACTACACTATTTAACACAGCTACTAATGGCTGCTGTTAAAGTGGCAAGTGGTCTCAAATCCATTTTGTGATTTCCACACAGGTCCAAAGCAGATGGTAAAGACAACTCCACTTTCACCTTCTAATTAGCACCATTGCAATGCTAGCATGAGGACATTGACAAACGCACACTGATACATTGATGGGAAAACTGGCACTGCAGAGCCAGGCACTGGTTAAATGATTGGAACACAGATCATGTTCAACAAGCTTTTGTACACAGAACACTGGGAAAGCAGTTGCCATACAGACTGGTATTTTCAGAACCTTACCACAAAATAGGACCCTGGTGCATTCACATCTCCTGCCCCTGGTAGCTACGCCCCTGTACAATAGAAACACACAATCATTTAAAAACTTCTAAATTAATCTATATATTCTAGAAGGTTGCCTCTTTGGAAAGGCCACATTTGTTTGAGGTTTAACCAAAACATGGAACAGTGACTTCATATAGTGCGTCAAACCCTCTATGTGTAATAGAGGGGAGCAGCCTAACTGATTTTGGGGGGGGAACAATACATTCCTATTGATTATTCATTCTACTGGTCCTACACCATAGCATGAAAAAAAGCGATTGCGCATTCAAAAGGCTATCGCTATTCGCTAAAAGCCAAAGACGAAAAGCGGAAGGCGAAAGACGCGGACTTTGAAGATGCGAAAATAGAAGTGTCTTATTTAGATGTAACATAGTAAATAGTTTAGGTTGATAAAGACATTCGTCCATCAAGTCCAACCTATTCCCTTTTTTTTTTTTTTTTTTTTTTTTAACCCTACCTAACAGTTGATCCAGAGGAAGGCAAAAACCCCAGCTAAAAAAGGGGAAAAAAATTCCTTCCTGACTCCAAACGGCAATCGAAAGTATCCCTGGATCAACCAGATCTATATGCATTAGTACCAGTAATTCTCAATTTTTTTAGTTTTAGAAACTTATCCAGGCCTTTTTTAAAGTTATTCAGAACTTGCCATACCATCTCTGCTGGAAGACAGTTCCACAGTTTTCACCGTTCTCACTGTAAAGAAACCTCTCCTAACTTGAAGATGAACTTCTTTTCTTCCAACCTTAAAGGATTCCACGGTCCTCTGATATGACCTATTAGTGAACAATGCACCAGAGATTCACTGTGGGCCATTATATATTTGTATAAGGTTATCATGTCCCACGCAACCGCCGCTTCTCCAATGTAAACAGCCTAACTTGTCTAATCTGCTGCATATTCAAGCCCCTCCATTCCCTTATTAATTTAGTTGCCCTCTCTGGACTGCTTCATTTCCAAGATGTCCCTTTTGTATATGGGATTCCAAAACTGCAACCGCATATTCCAAATGAGGCCTTACCAGTGCCTTGTAAAGAGGGAGAATAATATTTTTCTCTCTTTGAATCTATTCCCCTCTTTATACAAGACAATATCTTGCTAGCTCTAGCTGTTGCTACCTGGCATGTTTGCTACAGCTAGTCTGTTATCTACCAGAACCCCCAAAATCTTTTTCCATTTCAGATGCACCTAACACAGAGTTATTTATGGTGTAGGTGGCACAGGGATTATTAAATCCCAAATGCATCACCTTACATTATCAACATTGAATCTCATCTGCCATTCTGCTGCCATTTTTGATATCTATCTAGTCTGCTTGCAGCACTTGCACATCTTGGAGTTTCCAAAGCTCGCATAATTTAGTGTCATCATCAAACACAGAGACCTTGCTCTCAATGCCCCCTTCTAAGTCATTTATAAACAGATTAAACGAAGCGGCCCCAGTACAGAACCCTGAGGAACTCCGCTTTAGAACTTTAGCACCCCATAGATGTAGCTCCATTACCACCACTCCTCTGTTTGCGGTCCCAATAACCAGTTCTCTATCCATGAACATGTTTTCTTCAAGCCAACATCCTCATTTTATACATTAGTCGCCTATGTGCACAGTACAAAGGCTTTTGCAAAATCCAATATATCCCCACATCCACAGCTGTGCCTGAATCTAACTTCTTACTCACTTCTTCATAAAAACCAATTAAATTTGTCTGGATATCATTTCTCATAAATCCATGCTGCTACTACTAGAAGATGATCTCTGGAGACAAAGTCAAGGATATGATCCCTAACAAAGTTTCCATCACCTTCCCAACCACTGATGTTAGTCTACAGGTCCTATAGTTACCAGGCTGTAAACGACTACCTTTTTTGAATATTGGTATTACATTGGCTTTTTTCCAATCCAGCGGCACATCCCACAGACAAAACGAATCTGAAAAGATGAGACACGTGGTCTTGCTAGAACTGAACTAAGCTCTTTAAAATCCTAGGATGCAATCCATCTGGTCCTGGCGCTTTATTGATATTAACTTTGTCCTAATTGATTCCGTACCATATCCTTCTGTTATCCATGTGAAAACTCTTCATTTCCTCCCTGCACATTGTTAACAATCCCTACTGTAGAGCTCACAGTAAAAACCGATGTAAAAAAACGTTTAGCAGATTACCTTTTCGGCATCCTCTACAACCACCTCAAGCTCCATTTTTAATGTCCCCACTATTCTCAGTCCTCATTTTTTTTACCATTTATATACTTAAAAAACACTGGGGTTGACTTGCTTTGTTCGTCAATCCGTATTTCATTTTCTATTTTAGCTAGTTTAATTGCTTTCTTGCACTCTTTATTACACTTTGAAGTCCCTGTAAGCCTGTTCTGTGCCTTCTGCTTTCAAATTTTAAAAGCCCTTTTCTTTTTTTCATTTCCCCTTTTTATACCTAGCATTAGCCATGCAGGAGTGGACCTAATTTTTTTACACTTGTTGCCTAAAGGTACCGATTTGGAGATGTTATAGTTTAATATCCCTTTAAAGTGGTCCACATCTGCTCAGTATCTTTACCTAGAAACAGTTCCCCCCAGTCTATGAGCAGACGATTCCTTTAAAAGCATAAATTAGCTTCCTAAAGTTAAAAGTTTTTGTTAAGCAGTGCATTTAGTTTTCTGCAACCTATATTAATGACCTAATCATGGTCACTATTCCCTAAGCTTCCCATTACCTTCATCTCCAAAATGAGCTCTGGGTTATTAGAATTCACCAATCCAACACGCATCTCTTTCTAGTAGGAACTTCTACCATCTGTGAAAGAAAAGGCTCATATAGGAAATTTAAGAGTTTATACCTTTTGAGGTGTGCTGGCTGGCATTCCCATTACTCCAATCTATTTCAAGGGTAGTTAAAATCCCCATAACCAGTAACATGCCCCATACCAGCAGCCTTCGCCAACTGCATATGGAGATTCATTCCACCTCTTCCCCGGCATTTGGCGTCTTATAACACCTCCAACAATAATTTACCTACCTTCTTGCTTCCTGTACACAGTTCCACCCATAATGTTTCTGCCGCATCATTTGCTCCCCATCTATTCCATCTTTTAATTATGTGGCTTCAATTCCCTGTTTAACATACATCCATACTCCTCCTCCTTTCTTATTAACTCGGTCATGTCTAAATAAGGAGTACCCTTCAATTTACTGTCCCTCGTGTGAATCATTAGCCATGATTCTGCTATACCAATTACATCTACCTTTCCTTTAGCTATTATTCAAGTTCGCCGGTTTTTCCAGCCAGACTCCTTCATTTGTAACATACATTTTAGATTTCAATTGATTTACTTCCATACATGGTCGTAACTGCTCCTATCCTCTATCTCCATGCTCCCCCTCCTCCTTCTCCCTCCTCTTTGTTTTACTAGCCCCCAGATCCCTAACTTCTCTATACCCCTGTGTATTAAACTTTCCCTCCCCCCCCATACCTATTTAAATCTCCTCCAACCCCCTAGTCCATCTTCTCCCCAAAACAGTTGCACCATCACCATTGAGGTGCAATCCTCACTACTAAGAGCCTTAGCCACGAAAAGTCAGCCCAGTTCTCTAAAAAACCCTAACCCCATCTCCTTACACACACTCTCTTAGCCACGCATTTATACTCCTGAGCTCCCGTTGCCTCCCTAGCGTAGCAACTGGGCTGCGGTAGTATTTTGAAATCACTACCCTGGAGGTCCTTGCTTTTAACTTGGCCCCTAATTCGCGAAATCATTTAAGGACCTCACCTCCACCCTAACTTTGTCATTGGCACCAATGGAACCAAAGACCGCGGTCACTCCCAGCCCCACCCAATAATCTGTCACACGATCCACCACACTGCGACCCTAGCACCAGGCAGACAACACACTGTTCGGCATGCAGGGTCCTGGCGACAGATTACCCTATCTACCCTTCTAATAATAGAATCCCCTACCACTACCACCTGTCTATCTTCCAAGCCCCCAGTTCTCCCTCCCTTGTATTGGAGATGGCCGTCCCCTGGGTGCTCAAGGGAAAGGCCCGCTCCATACATGCTGCTTCCGAGCCATCGTCCTCCACATCTTCACCTAAAATGGCAAATCTGTTTTTGCTGGGAAGAAGCCCCCCTATCCTTCCGTCCCCTACTTCCCCTGGTGACCCTTACAAATCTATCTTCCTTCTCCACCTTATCTGCCCCATCTCCACCCACCAGTTTACTGGCCCCTGCCAGTACCTGCATTTCCCCCAGGTTTGCCAAGTCCTGCAATGCTGCAGCAATGCTGTATTGTTCTGAACAATTAAAAAATATTCATTTATACACATTGAGACAATATTGTGCATCAAAAATTATTTCACAGCATACGCTCTTTAATTCACTTTCCGAATTTCGCCTTCCCCTGAATTTTTTATTATTCGCTTTTTTTGCTCCTTTTTCGCTAGCGATATTCGCTTTTTATGCCGGAAGTGCACCACAGGCAAGGAGGATTGTTGTTCTCGCTCTAGATACACAGCCACCATGACTAGGAGGTATCTGAGGGTGATGGTGAGGTACCTCACCAAGAAAATGTATGACAACCTCCTTGTTGGCACAACCAACAGGAAGGCAAAAAAAGGGCCATAATGGAGAGTCTCCAAAGGAAGATCCTGCGGAGATATGGGGTGGATCTGAGCCTGAAGGAGCTCCAAAGAAATTGGAGTGATTTGAAGAGGAGGAGGCCCCAGTATGTCCAAGACAAGACATACTGCATCCATCCTCCAAGGAGGAGGATGGATGAAGGTACTTTTCAAAGTTCATATTAGTATGATTAGTGTGAGAAAATAATGAATAAATATTCCTACATGTATTGTTCGAAGTTTTACACTAGAATCTGATAACTTCATATAATGTGTCAGTAAGAACATAGAATCCTACAAAGGTTTAAACGCCGATTGCATTGTGCACATTTAGTACATATCATGTACCATAAACACATTACACAAAGCAGGGGCGTAACTGCAGGGGGAGCAACAACAGGGGGGCCCAGGAACCAAGGGGGGCCCTTCTCATTTATCCTCTAACAAGTCTAGCCTTCTTTCCTAAAACCACTGTGGGTGAAGCACGGATAGGGGCCACATCATATTTTGGCTGGGAGGACCAGGGATTCCTATTTACGCCACTCAAAAGCTATTCTAACAAAGATTTCACATAACATGACATTACACTGTTCAATTTTTTTTCATTTCCAGATGAAGCGGAACCAACAGCTCCACAGGAGCATGAGGAGGAGGAGGAGGAGCAGGAGCAAGCAGCTGCATCTCCCACGCCACCAATGCTCTCCCCAGAGAGAAGCCCACCACCACCGAGGAGCCCTCTACCACCACCACCACAGGAGATAAGGGACCTCATTCTGAACATGACTGAGGTCCTCAATGCCAAATTGGATGGCATGAGCCGCAGAATGTTAAGGCTGGAAAGGAGGATGGCTTTTTTGAGCCGTAAATAGTTTTTTTTCATTTGTTTTTATTATTCTTATTATATTGTTATAATGTTGAAAACAAAGTTTTAAAGAAAAAGGTTACAATTTTCAAACAAAAAAAAGGCTTGGATAAAACATTTAAGCCAAATGTAAAGTTGTCTGTCGTTATTATTCCAAAACCAGGGTGCAGTTAGCCATCACATGATGTTTCCAGGAAGGAAGGCGCATCAACACCGCCACAAACACCAATTGTTACTGCAAAACAAATAATTACTGGTCAAATGCTTTGTATGTAACCACTGGTAACATTGTTGACACAAAGGCTGGTGAAATGCTTGGCATGCAGACACTGATAGATTGTTGGGAAAACTGGCACTGCACAGCCAGGCACTGGTTAAATGCTTGACACACAGGTAATGTAACAAATGCTTTTGTACACAGACCACTGGTAAAACAGTTGGCACACAGACTGTTATATTTAGAAACTTACCACAAAATGGGGGCCCCTTCTTGGACTTCTTGGCCCTGGTGTGGTCGCATCCCCTGCACCCCTGGTAGCTACGTCCCTGTATAATAAGAAACACACAATCATTAACTATCTTCCAAGTTAATCTATATGCATTGTTGAAGGTTTTCTCTTTGGAAAGGCAACATTTGTTTGATGTTTATCCCTAGATTAATGTTCGCTTCAACTGGCGCATGTGGAAGGAGAGCAAACGTGACTACATGGAACAGTGACTTGCTATAGTGCGTCAAACCCTCTGTGTGTAATAGAGGGGAGCAGCCTAACGGAGGTGTGTGAGGGAGCTATGCAACCAGTATGGGGAGTTGGGGGGGGGGGAACAATACATTCCTATTGATTATTCATATTACTGGTCCTTCACAAATAGCATTAGGAAGTAATGAAACACTTGTTACAGAAAATCAGCCATACCCAAAAGTAGTAGCAGTCAAACAGTGTCAGTTAGGGGCAGGTCAGCCTTCTTTAGGTTCCTAATAAAGGGAGAAGATAATCAGTATAACATACCGTATGACATTTAACATGTTTTTTTGGACACGTATAACATAGTAAAAGACCTTAACATTGATCGTCTCAACTTACCCTGAAAAAAAGAAGCAATTAATTGTGCCCTTGTCCTCTGTCCATCTTCAGAGGAATCCTCAGCATCTACAGATGGCCCCTCATCCTCGGCTGCCAGCATATCATCATTGTGCAGCTGTACCCCATGCTTTATTGCTAAATTATGGAGCACAGCGCACACAATGATGATATCTGACACCTTCCCGGGAGAATAAAGGAGTTTCCCACCGGTAGATGAGAGACACCGGAAACGTGATTTCCAGACTCCGAAGAGTCTTTCAATCACGTTTCTTGTCTGACGGTGTGCTAAATTATAGCGCCTCTCTGCAGGTGTCCTTGGATTCCTCAGGGGGGTCATGAGCCAGAAATGAATCCCATACCCTGCGTCTCCTGTTTGGAAAGGGAAATAATGGATGTAAGTCATTTGGATACACATTCCCTTGAAAATGGAGGAAAAGAACCACTTACCCACAAGCCAGCCCTCTGGCATCCGTCCGCTGGTAAACTTGCGGTAGAGAGCTGACTGGCGCAAAATATGGGAGTCGTGGCAACTTCCAGGAAACGCACTGTTTATACTCATAATGCGCAGGTGGGAATCACACACCACCTGAACATTAAGAGAATGGAAGTGTTTTCTGTTAAGATACACTTCCATTCTCTGTTTAGGTGGTGCGAGCGCAATATGCGTACAATCAATGGCTCCTAGGCAGTTGGGAAAACCCCCTAGCTGAAAAAAATCAGATTTGATGTTTTGCCACTCTGACTCACTGGACGGAAACAGGATATATTCTCTGGACAAGGGCAAAATTGCACTCAGAACCTTTGTGAGGATCCTGGAAAAAGAAGGCTGACTCATGCCAAGGAGTTGTGACGTCACAGGCTGGAATGTGGCATTGCCAAAAAAATAAAGGACAGACAAAAGCTTTGTCATCCCAGGCAATGCCACATTCCGCCTTGTTGTTGGCTCCAACAAATCGCCCAGTTTGCCATACAGCTCCTGTATGGCTGGGCTGTGTTTTCGCTCCCTTTTCGCTAAAATTACCCGTGCGATGTGTGGCGAAGTAAGGCGAAAAGGGTTTTGGCGATAGCATGCGGAAACGGTTTCGCCATTCGTTAACGCTACCTTTATAAATAGCGTTAACTGGTTTTTTGGCGAAAAACCATGCGAAAAGCGAACGCGAAAACTTTTCGCCACTTTTCGCTCTTTTATAAATATGCCCCCTAGTGTAGACTGGAGGTGGTATATAAGGCTGTCTATTATAATATACATCATGTCCTGTGTAGCAGACAGAAACTTTTTTAGATTGCACTTCCTTTCAGTATTCTCATGGAGCAGACACAGGGGTGTGGTTTAACCTCCCATTTTGAACATACCATATTGGAATAGGAATCTCAGCTCTGTAAGTAACTTGTAATGTATTTTGTACATGTTGTCTTGTACCTAATATAAGTCAGTGCTAAACTTTATATACATTTATTGATAGTCATTTAAATGGTAATAGTGAGATAGTACACACATACATTTACACCTTTCCTATGTGTAATATCCTGTACCATATATATAATATATAAAGATGGGATAGTATACATCCATTATAAAGTGCAACTAGTGACTAATTTAATATAGTATACATACAAAAGAGAAGCCTAGTGCACTCCCAATTCAATTTGCTTACATGTTCATTCCCTCTACAATGTTGCTTTAAAAAGCCTGCCATTCTCTTTGGATATATAAAAGCAATTAATTCAATAACTTGGCCAAATTATTTTAAGCCCAGCCACCACTACAAGGTTGCTTTTTCAGCTGGGTCCTACTATTTTTAAAGCAGCATCATAGAGGGAATAAACATGTAAGCAAATTTAAGTGGGAGTGCACTAGGCTTCTATTTTGTATGTATACTATATTAAATTGGTCATTAGTTGCACTTCATAATGGATGTATACTATTCCATTATATATATTTTATGTGTTACAATGGGTGTTTGACCAAGCCTCTGGGAATGTGTACTCCATCCAAGTTAAGGTTATGTGCTCAGGTGAGTAAAGTACTTATAGCAGGAGAGTTAGTCCAAAGGAAGCTAGCCACAGTGCTGCAAAGACTTTCAGCTCATAAAAGGTAAGTACTGATAGCGTAGGACCCAGCTGAAAAAACAAACCTTGAAGCGGTTGCTGGGCTTAAAATAATTTAGCCAAGTTATTGAACTAATTGCTTTTATTTATCCAGAGAGAATGGCAGGCTTTTTAAAGCAGCATTATAGAGGGAATAAACATGTAAGCAAATTGAATTGGGTGTGCACTAGGCTTCTATTTTGTATGTATAACATATATTCTTTACTTATGTATGAAACATTCTGAAATTTTAATGTATCTGTTTAATTAATTGTACTTATTCCCTTGTTTGTATATACTGTATATATTCTGTATAAAATGATATATATTCAGTTCTCATTCTTCTCATTTAGTTCTATTCTTCATTCTTCTACAATGTCCCTTCATTATGCATCCCTGTGTGTTTATTAGGTCCTGCATTCTCCCCTCCTATTCTACTCCTCACCATAGCATTCACTCGCCCTCTTTCTTCTCTTCCCATTATGCTTTTCACCATCTTCCTTTACTCATTTGATTCTGCTCTCATCCTTCATGTTATATTCTGCCACCTAGAGTAATAGCCTCAAGGACATCCTACTTGCTCTCTAAGTTGACAACATAGCTGCCTAGTAGTTGAAATACTAATTTACTAATTAAGGCTAAGTACTGTACTTTGCAAACTGAGAGGAAGAAGGGCAAAGCCTGGTACCTTATTGTTGCAAATATACTGTAAGTTCATACAAATTCTTAAAATCATCAAATATACATAGTACACACCAGGGTATAAAGTGTAACATACATTAAACTTCACATTGAATCAGCAAACCTATTGAGCAAATAGCAGGCTTAAAGGGGAAGTTCAGTGCAAATTCATATACTTTTCAGAAAAAAGAACAGTATTTTTTCATCCCAATGACCTTAATCTGCCAATTCAGCATTGTCTGTGTATAAATAACTGCAACCGAAATACTCACTTTCTGTTTGCAGGACCCCTAGTAGAGACCGTTATGGTCTTGACCTTGACCCAGCACCTGGGATGATTCAGTTTTTCAGTAGAGATCTGAGCATCTTTCACCCATCCAACAGCCAATCAGTAGAAATTACTTTTAGGACCATTCCAAGGAAGTGTGCATCCTGGGAAGAAGAAGGACCGTTAGAACCTGAAATGGCAGCTCACTAATGTCAACAGCAGGGAATAGCAAAGGGTATAAAATCAACTGATTTTTCAAAATGGGAGAGAATATGTAGAATAACACACATATTGATAATTTCCACTGAACTGTCCCTTTAAGAAATACAATAAGTAGATCAGATAAAAAGTCCCTTATTATCTATATAGTAGTCTTTCAGGTAAAGTAAAAAATGAAAGATTTTTTCTTAGAGAATTTTGCCAAACTTCTAGGTTTGTTTTAACCAAAGGGGTAGAGGGTTAGCCAAGCAGGACAAATCTACAAGTGAGGTCAGCCACTGCATACACATGCAAACTACAAAGAGCATTCCATCCAAACATACAGCAGTATAATGGGTGGTGCTGGTTACAATGTGAGCTTTAACATCACTGGCACTATTGCTTCACCCCGACCCAACTGGCTGGTGGATGTCCACTTGTATGCTTCTGTTGGGACAGTGCATCATTAACTGTATCATAAACCCTGCCCCTAAAATACATAATCATTTTTAAAGCTAGCTTAAAGCTAGCTATTTTTTCTGTCTATAGGCAGAGGAAAGCACATACAACTAGCTTCAGAGAAGAAAGAGTTTTGGGAGTAGGGCTTAGGACACACATCTGCCACAGAGACTTTGCAGTCTAGGCAGTGAAACTTTCACGTCTATAACTTTGGATTAACAAAAACAACTATAATGCTGCTGAGTGCAAAGCTGCTTTGATTTTGTTGTGTAATTAGGATGCACATAACTTTGATTTAATGCTGACAATCAAATCAAAAAATACAAAGGGACTTGCAATGTTTAATTCCTCTTTATGTCATAACATGACTATTTAAAAATGTATTTTAATCTGAAAAATATAATATTGTTAAGATAACTTCCACTCAAGTGCCTAGAGAGGCTTAGGGATTTCCATGGACTGCACAAACTGTGTTCTTTTATCTTAGAAGAATATTCTTCATTTTTTTACGTTACTGTAACCCACACTTCACAAAATATTTATGAATTCCTCCAGTAACCTTCAGAAAACACTTTGTACTGCCTACTGTTAAAGTCACATAATGTTGGTTATGACATCTTTATTATAGTGATAACATATTGCTGTGACAGTATCTTGCAAAATAATCAATGTTCTCCGTTTTGGTTTATTAGGTCATCTAGTGTTTTTTTATCATGCTTTGTTGTGAGGCTTCCTTTGAGAATTATGTGCCTAAAACTTTAATGTAGCCTCAAGATATGTGTTCTAAGTTTTGAGACTGCTGGTAAACAGAGAGTGCGTGAATTTTATGCAGCATCAAATCTATATTTTTCTATGTATAGATTTAGTATCACAAAATATGAAATTACTGTATTTAAAAATATCAACACTTCTCAAACACTTAGCTTGCAGAAGAAGTCTAGGACAAAATATTGACTATCAACCGGTTTTTCATGATAAAAATGAAAATGTTTACCGACACATTTAGTTCAGTAATAATAATAATAATAATAATAATAATATATGGACACTTTCTATGTTATGAACCAATCCTATTGTTTTGAGAATAGACCATGCCCCTTGCTTTGTAATCCAAATGTTTGTGACTAGTCCTCCTTATAACTGACCTGATATCTCACTTAGTGGGTCCACAAAGCAACAGCATTGTGCCATCATTTGCTTGAAATGGTGAATCAACTTTCTATTTTAATCAGTTACTTATGGCTCGGTGCTTAGGATTTCTTTGCACCGACCGTCCATTTGCTACTAGCGAGCTGTTGACTGGAACGAAGAACTGTCGGTCACACAAAAGTAGTTTTATAGTGGACATTAGATCACCTGTGGTTTACACTAAAATATTGGTTGGTCGCCCCACAATATATATGATGGTGTGTACCCAGGTTTAAAGGGCATGTCCACCCCCAAAACTAAAACCCCTTCTCCAAATGGTTCTCCTGCAATGTGTAGCCAAAGTCCTAGAAAGTGAAGAGTAGGAAGCCTGTCTAAGTGTGAAAAGGTTTCCACCTCTTACCTTTCCTCTGAGAGGTTTCTGGCTTGCCCACTGGATCCCTTCCCCCCTCCCTCACTCCCTCTTGATCACTGTTTGGTGCCTGGCGCCCCACCTTTTAATCCTCTTTCTGTGCCGTAGGGGACCCTATCCCACCCCCACCCCGTGTTCATTTGCACAAAAACTAATCAGAGCGCTGGGGGAACGAAGCTCTGTAAGTACCTTTCTGATTAGTTTTTTGTAAACAAACACGGCAGTAGGAGGTGAGATAGTCCCCTACAATACAGAAAAGGTTAAAAATGAAGGTGGAGAGACCCTTTAAACACATGAACACTAATCAGTGGAACTAGTTCATTAAAGGGCATCTATAGTGGGAAAATTAACTTTTTTTCTTTCTTTCCATGAGTTCTATAATTCCCCCCAATCCCCAGAGTGTCATCACTTTGTTTAGATTCCCTCTGTGACCTGAGATACACAAGTTAGAAGAATGCGTGATTGCATTCCTGTACTCCTACTTGTACTGTCAATCAAATCTCTGTGATGTGATCCTCTTCCCTGCTTAAGTCCCTCCCTCCTCTATGCTCTGTAATAAACAGAGATAGGAGCATTAGCAGGGGGAGATGTAGCTTTGATGGCAGAGTTAAGGCTGCACTTGACCCCCCTTCTTGATAGGCTTAACTGATTGATGATGGGTCACAAAGAGAGAGATCAGGACACAGAGATCCGTGTCTCCAGGACAGCTTGCTTTCTATTGGCCACTGTGCGTGGGTGTGTTTTTCAGGATGTTTAACTTCTACTGCTCATGATAAGCTTGTCGGTTTGCCAGAGTTGAGACATGGAGAAGGTAACAGAGGGGAGGGGGAAGGGGGGAGTGCTGCACACAGATCTGACACCATGGAAAACACAAAGTCACTGACAGAGATAGGCTAAAGGCAGCACAGAGTACATGAATGTAACTTTGCAATGGACCAATGTGCTTTTTTCACTATAGGTGCCCTATATAGTAGAGAGGGGAAGTTTAAGTTTAAACTTTGAATTTGAAAGGCTGCATTTTGGAAGGGAATGTGTGTGTTTGTGCTGCAGATTTCAAAACTCAATAATGCCAATGATGAAGACATTGTTGTTTTTACTTACCCTTTAAATATGGCTGTCACATGAATTAAAGGCAGGTCAGTTGGTGTGTGTACTCATTTCAGGTTGGGGGATAAAAGACTAACTTTTTTGATGATTGGTCAAATCAAATTTTTTTTTTTACAATAAAATAGTAAATATTGATTAAATATGATTGCCACGTGAATGAATGGGTACATCAGTTGGTGTATGTACCTGTGTCAGGTTGGAAGTTAAAAAAACAAACTTTTTTTATTGATCAAAATTTATTTTTGACTATATTTACCATTTAAGCATGTCTGCCACAGAAATGGAAGAGTAAATCAGTAAACGTGTGTACCTGTCTCAGGTTGGGGGTTAAAAAAATAAGCTTTTTTGATTATTGGTCAAAATTTGTTTTTTTTTACTTTAGTTACCCTTTAAGTATGGCTGTCACAGTAATGGATAAGTAGAGATGTAATGTGGGTTCGATTTCAAATCGAATCTGAGGGTTTCGAAGTCCCGACAAAACTTTCGGACTCCCGAATATCACGGAACACGAATATTTCAAAACGAAAGTAGATAATTATCGAAAATCGAAAGTAAATAATTATCAAAAATCAAAAGTAGATGATTTTCGAAAATTGAAAATCGAAAGTAGACGATTTTCGAAAATCGAAAGTAGACTTCTGACATCACAGCAAATATCTGGTTGCGAATGCATGTTATAAACTGGGAAAAAATAGCAGTTGAAGTATCAGGAAGATAACTGACAAGTCACCAACTGTGGTCTCAAAACAAGTCAGGGTTAAATGAAAGCCTGCAGTATTTCCTTTACACTGAGCCAACAATCACATCTCTGCCTGGAGCCTGTGAAAAATTACATTGGGGTGAACGTTCAAACTTCTTGCTTCCAGTAGGTTGTATTACATCACCTGACCTCTGCCCCGCCCATCCGCCCCGGGGAGAAGCATGCTCAGTTAAGACTTAATGCTGGGGAAATCAGGAAGTACCTGGGGGGAAAATTGACAGTTGAAAAGGGAAGCCTATTAATGCAGCTAGAGGCTGATCACATGACTGCAAGATGGTCACATGGCTGAAAACAGGAATTGTTCAACCAGAAAGTTACATTGCTGAACCTTTGCAGCAACAACTTCTTACAAATTATATCTAGAATTGTGATTTAGGTTTTTGTTTTGAAGGTACAATGGAAGGCTTTCATATAATTCTTACTAGTTTGGAAGAATTTGAGACCACAGTTACCCTTTAAAAGCATTTTTTTTCTCAGTATACTTACTATAGAACCTAATAAATTTGGCTTGAAAAAGCCAAATTACTGTCCTTTCTATTTCTTTTTCTTCTTTTTCTTCTTCCATTTTATTCTTCCGCTTTTTTGGGCCATATCTCCTCCCACATTTTTTGAGCTAGAACCATGAAATGGTACAGACGTGCGGGGCATATAGGAGAAGTGTGCTATCTTCTAGCTAAGGAATCTGCAGAAGCGTTACGGCGTTATCTGTGAATTTCCGGACATTTTTTCCCATAGACTATAATGGTAACAATCCTCAAATGTGGATATTTCAAAACAGTTTGTTTCATGGTCATAAATACAAATGGTGATACCCCCAACCCCCCACACAGACCCAGGTACACCCACCTACTGACCTAACTTTCCATTCCCATGGAAGCCACATTTAAAGGGTAACTAAAGTCAAAAAAACTAATTTAGATTTATCCTCAATAAAAGTTAGTTTAATGGTTATAAACACAAAAAAGACATACCCCCTCAACCAGACCCAGGTACACACACCTACTAATCTATTTATCCATTACTGTGGCAGCCATACTTAAAGGGTAACTAAAGGAAAAAAAAATAATTTAGATTAAATCTCAATAAAAGATAGTTTTATGGTTGTAAACACAAAAAAGACATACCCCCTCAACCAGACGCAGGTACACACACCAACTGATCTACTTATCCATTACGGTCGCAGCCATATTTAAAGGGTAACTAAAGTAAAAAAATCTACTAATTCATTTTGGTGGTAGCCATACTTAAAGGGTAACTAAAGTCAAAAAAACTAATTTAGATTTATCCTCAATAAAATATAGTTTTATGGTTGTAAACACAAAAAAGACATACCCCCTCAACCAGACCCAGGTACACACACCTACTGATTTACTTATCCATTACTGTGGCAGCCATACTTAAAGGGTAACTAAAGTCAAAAAAATTAATTTTGATTAATAATAAAAAAGGTTTGTTTTTTTTAACCCCCATATGGAACAGTTACATACACCTACTGACCTACCCCTCCATTACTGTTGCAGCCATACCTAAAGGGTAACTAAAGTCAAAAAAACAAATCTTGACCAATCATCAAAAAAGTTTGTTTTTTTAACCCCCAACCCAACACAGGTACACACCTACTGATCTACTTATCCATTACTGTGACAGCCATACTTAAAGGGTAACTAAAGCCAAATTCAAAGTTTATACTTAAACTTTCCCTTTCTAGTTGTAGAATTGTTGTGCTATAATGGCAGCGAGAACATATTGTGTAAATATAAATAAAATGTAATTTGAAGTTGATGGACAAATATTTATGAGAAAGACCTCACATAATTTTTTTTTATATTGTCTAATTAACTTTTTTTTTATATTAATTAAAAGCTTTAGGGTTACATGTATAATTACTAAAATTATCCATTCATAAAATAACATAAGAGGTGGATAGATAAAAGTTCACTGTTAATTATTGTGATTGTGAGTTTTCTTTGTTTAGTTTTTTTGTACAAAGTACAAAAATATTGTGGTCCGTTGTTAAAAAAAAATAAAATTAACTATTAATCCTCAGGATGTTTTCAGTCATCTTAAGATCAAGAAATTTTACTTAGCATACTCAGTACAGAATCTAATAGTAGAATCTTCATGTTGTAATGATAGGGCAAACATTTTGTGCAAATATAATCAACTGATCTTGATGGACAAGGTTTGTTCAAGTCTTAATGCAGAAACCATATTTTAAATTGTTGGACAAAATTATTTGAGAGTGTTGATTTCAAAATTGAAAGAATAATTATATAATATAACGTTTGATATTTACTCATTAAAAAAACAGCCTTTTGTGATAAATTACATGCATGTTAATATTTTTGCACACATCCTGGCAAACCTGTTAATATCTTTCAAAAAATAAAACTTCCTTACTAAAACTAAACTAAAACTAACAATCAATCAATTACACAGGGACTTATAATTTAGGGTGTATTAAATATTTATATTAATGTATTAATTTATAATAATATTCTAATTTATATGAATGTGAATGTATCTCTGTATATTACATACTACTTTGTGTGTGTGTGTGTGTGTGTGTGTGTGTGTATTACATATATACAAACATAGAAAAGATAATCAATGCACATTCCTAGGCCCCATACAATATCATATTATCTGCTCACTGGCATACTTTATAAACAAAGGGGTTTTAGTATACATTACTGTGATCACATGAATGAAAAGCCTTCCAACCACGTCAAGGTAACCCCAGTCTGGAAGGTCCTAACGTCTAACCTTTTCAATTTCTTTTACTTCAATTACGATTAGCAAACTTTTGCATTTCTCATTCTTACACACTGGATCCATATAACAGGCTCTCTCCCTTCCCCCTCAGCCCTTTGGCTTTTTAAAATGAGGGAAGAGGCCATCCAGTGCTTTATATTAAAGGCAGAGGACCTCCCATTAAAGGGGCGTGTTGGGGGTGCTATTACCACATGGAGGCTTGACCAAGCCTCCCAATAAATACATACAATACAAATTGTGGAAGCACTCCAATTAGGCTCATTTACAACTACATTTAGTGGAAGTGCTACTGATCTGGTCAAACATTTATACAAACATAGAAAAGATAATCAATGCACATTCCTAGGCCCCATACAATATCATATTATCTGCTCACTGGCATACTTTATAAACAAAGGGGTTTTAGTATACATTACTGTGATCACATGAATGAAAAGCCTTCCAACCACGTCAAGGTAACCCCAGTCTGGAAGGTCCTAACGTCTAACCTTTTCAATTTCTTTTACTTCAATTACGATTAGCAAACTTTTGCATTTCTCATTCTTACACTCTGGATCCATTTAACAGGCTCTCTCCCTTCCCCCTCAGCCCTTTGGCTTTTTAAAAATGAGGGAAGAGGCCATCCAGTGCTTTATATTAACTATATAACTACAGTATATGTATTAATACCAGTAATTCTCAATATTATATAGTATCCCTGTACCAACCAGAACTACAGTATATACAATCCAAGAATTGTGGAAGCACTCCAATTAGGCTCATTTACAACTACATTTAGTGGAAGTGCTACTGATCTGGTCAAACATTTATACAAACATAGAAAAGATAATCAATGCACATTCCTAGGCCCCATACAATATCATATTATCTGCTCACTGGCATACTTTATAAACAAAGGGGTTTTAGTATACATTACTGTGATCACATGAATGAAAAGCCTTCCAACCACGTCAAGGTAACCCCAGTCTGGAAGGTCCTAACGTCTAACCTTTTCAATTTCTTTTACTTCAATTACGATTAGCAAACTTTTGCATTTCTCATTCTTACACTCTGGATCCATTTAACAGGCTCTCTCCCTTCCCCCTCAGCCCTTTGGCTTTTTAAAAATGAGGGAAGAGGCCATCCAGTGCTTTATATTAATTCCGATGTGTATTATATAATATATATATATATTAATATATATTATATAAAACCATGCTTTTTCTCCTTTCTCCTTTTTTACATATATATTTTTATGCAGGGTGCTTCTGGAACACAGATGCCTCAACCCTGTACATACAGTAAACCAAAAATAAAAGTAAAGAGGTTCGGAGCACTCCTCTTCACACGAAGATGAAGGTGCTCTGTGAAGCACCGAAAATTTAAATAAAACTTTCGTGTGAAGAGTGCTCAAACCTCTTCTATATATGTATACATACCATCCAAGAATTGTGGAGCACTCCAATTAGGCTCATTTACAACTACATTTAGTGGAAGTGCTACTGATCTGGTCAAACATTTATACAAACATACTTATACAACACTTCCACTAAATGTAGTTGTAAATGACCTAATGGAGTGCTTCCACAATTCTTGGATTGTATGTATTTATTGGAGGCTTGGTCAAGCTCCATGTGGTAATAGCACCCCCAACACGCCCCTTTAATGGGAGGTCCTCTGCCTTTAATATAAAGCACTGGATGGCCTCTTCCCTCATTTTAAAAAGCCAAAGGGCTGAGGGGGAAGGGAGAGAGCCTGTAAAATGGATCCAGGTGTAAGAATGGAAATGCAAAAGTTTGCTAATCGTAATTGAAGTAAAAGAAATTAAAAGGTTAGACGTTAGGACCTTCCAGACGGGGGTTCCTGACGTGGTTGGAAGGCTTTTCATTCATGTGATCACAGTAATGTATACTAAAACCCCTTTGTTTATAAAGTATGCCAGGTGAGCATAATATGATATTGTATGGGGCCTAGGAATGTGCATTGATTATCTTCTATGTTGTATAAAGTTTGACCAGATCAGTAGCACTTCCACTAAATGTAGTTGTAAATGAGCCTAATTGGAGTGCTTCCACAATTCTTGGATTGTATGTATTTATTGGGAGGCTTGGTCAGCCTCCATGTGTATAGCACCCCCAACACGCCCCTTTAATGGGAGGTCCTCTGCCTTTAATATAAAGCACTGGATGGCCTCTTCCCTCATTTTAAAAAGCCAAAGGGCTGAGGGGGAAGGGAGAGAGCCTGTAATGGATCCGAGTGTAAGAATGAGAAATGCAAAAGTTTGCTAATCGTAATTGAAGTAAAAGAAATTGAAAAGGTTAGACGTTAGGACCTTCCAGACTGGGGTTACCTTGACGTGGTTGGAAGGCTTTTCATTCATGTGATCACAGTAATGTATACTAAACCCCTTTGTTTATAAAGTATGCCAGTGAGCAGATATAGATATTGTATGGGGCCGAGAATGTGCATTGATTATCTTTTCTATGTTTTAATATATGTAATACACACACACACACACACACACACACACACAGTAGTAGTGTAATTAACAGAGATACATTCACATTCATATAATTAGAATATTTATTATAAATTAATACATTAATATAAATATTTAATACACCCTAAATTAAAGTCCCTGTGTAATTGATTGATGTTATTTTTAGTTTGTTTTAGTAAGGAAGTTTTTTTTTTTGAAAGATATTAACAGGTTTGCCAGGATGTGTGCAAAATATTAACATGCATGTATTTATCACAAAAGGCGTGTTTTTTTAATGAGTAAATATCAAACGTTATATTAATATATTATTCTTCAATTTTGAAATCAACACTCTCAAATAATTTTTGTCAACTAATTTAAAATATGGTTTCTGATTAGAACTTGAACAAACCTTGTCCATCAAGATCAGTTGATTATATTGCACAAATGTTTGCCCTATCATTACAACATGAAGATTTCTATCTATAGATTCTGTACTGAGATGCTAAGTAAAATTCTTGATCTTAAGATGACTGAAAACATCCTGAGGATTAAAGTTAATTTTATTTTTTTACAACGGACCACAAATTTTTGTACTTTGTACAAAAAAACTAACAAAGAAAACTCACAATCACAATAATTAACATGTGAATTTTATCTATCCACCTATGTTATTTTATGAATGAGTAATTTTTAGTAATTATACATGTAACCCTAAAGCTTTTAATTAATATAAAAAAAGTTATAGCCAATATAAAAAAATTATTTGAGGTCTTTTCTCATATATTTGTCCACACTTCAAATTACATTTTATTTATTTACACAAATGTTCTCGCTGCCATTATAGCACAACAATTCTACAACTAGAAAGGGAAAGTTTAAGTATAAACTTTGAATTTGGCTTTAGTTCCCTTTAAGTTATGGCTGTCACAGTAATGGATAAGTAGATCAGTAGGTGTGTACCTGTGTTGGGGGGGTTGGGGTTAAAAAACAAACTTTTTGATGATTGGTCAGATTTGTTTTTTTGACTTTAGTTACCCTTTAGGTATGGCTGCAACAGTAATGGAGGGTAGGTCAGTAGGTGTATGTAACTGTTCCATATGGGGGTTAAAAAAAAACAACCTTTTTTATTATAATCAAATTAATTTTTTTGACTTAGTTACCCTTTAAGTATGGCTGCCACGTAATGGATAAGTAAATCAGTAGGTGTGTGTACCTGGGTCTGGTGAGGGGGTGTCTTTTTTGTGTTTACAAACCATAAAACTATATTTTATTGAGGATAAATCTAAATAGTTTTTTTGACTTTAGTTACCCTTTAAGTATGGCTACCACCAAAATGAATTAGTAGATTTTTTTACTTTAGTTACCCTAAATATGGCTGCGACCGAGTATGGATAAGTAGATCAGTTTGGTGTAACCTGCGTCTGGTTGAGGGGGTATGTCTTTTTTGTGTTTAAAACCATAAAACTATCTTTATTGAGATTTAATCTAAATTATTTTTTTCCTTAGTTACCCTTAAGTAGGCTGCCACAGTAATGGAATAAATAGAGTGAGGTGTGTGTACCTGGGTCTGGTTGAGGGGGTATGTCTTTTTTGTGTTTATAACCATTAAAAACTTTTATTGAGGATAAATCTAAATTAGTTTTTTTGTTTAGTTACCCTTAAAATGTGGCTTCCATGGAATAGAAGTATGGTCGTATGGGTGTACCTGGGTCTTGTGTGGGGGTTGGGGGTATCACCATTGTATTTATGACCATAAACAAACGTGTTTTGAAATATCCACATTTGAGGTATTTGTACATTGTAGTCAAGGGAAAAAATGTCCGAATTCACGATGGTAAACGCTCCTTAGATCACTAGATACTGCAGTTTAATGCACACTTCTCTCGATAGCCCCGCACTTGTACCATTTCATGGTTCTAGCTCAAAAAATGTGGGAGAGTGGATGGCCCAAAAAACGGAAGAAAGATGGGAAAACAGAAGAAAAAAAAGTAAAGGACAGTATTGTGTGTCAAGCCAAATTTTTAGGTTCTGATGAAGTATACTGAGAAAAAAAATGCTTTAAAGGGTAACTGGGTCTCAAATTCTTCACAAACTGTAAGAATATATGAAAGCCTCATTGTACCTCAAAAAAAACAAAATAATCCATTCTAAGGTATAATTGTGAAAGAGTTTTGCTGCAAAGGTCAGCACATGTACTTTCGGGGGAACAATCTGTTTAGCACGTGTGACCATCTGCAGTCATGTGATCAGCCTCTAAGCTGCATTAATAGCTTCCTATCAACTGCATTCCCCCCAGGTACTCCTGATCCCCCATTAAGTCTTAACTGAGCAGCTGCTCCCCGGGCGGATGGGCGCGGCAGAGGTCAGGTGAGTAGATAACAACCACTGGAAGCAAGAAGTTTGAACGTTCACCCCAATGTAATTTTCACAGGCCCAGGCAGAGATGTGATTGTGGCTCGTGTAAAGAAACTGCAGGCTTTCATTTAACCCTGACTTGTGTTGGAGACCACAGTTGGTGACTTGTCATTATCTCCTGATACTTCAACTGCTATTGTCCCCGTTTATCCATGCATCGCAACCAGATATTGGCTGTGAGTCAGAAGTCAGAAGTCTACTTTCGATTCGAAACGTCTACTTTCGATTCAATTCTGAAAATCATCCTGATGGATAATTTTATACTTTCTTTTCGATAATATCTACTTTCGTTTGGAATAGCGTGTTCCGTGATTCGGGAGTCCGAAGTTTTGTCGGACTCGAAACCCTCAGTTCGAGTGAATCGAACCCACAAACATCTCACTACCATACGTGGAAAGCACACCATACTGAAGGGGACTAAAGTAAAAAAAACCAAATTTTGAAACCAATCAAAAAACTTATTTTTAACCCCAACCGAACAGGTACCACCACCTACGATCTACCTCCATCGGGCAGACAGCAATGGATAATATAGCAAAAATAAGTGACAACAAAAAATTTGTGTAACTTCCACCTGCACCAGGTACATACATCCACTGAGTTCCCTACATTCACGTGGCAACATATCTAATACAGATTACTATTAGTAAAAACAAAATTTAACCAACATCAAAAAAGAGTCTACACAAAACCAACCAGGAATAAAAAGGACCACAACCACTGATGCCTTTCATCATGAAGTGACGCCAGTAAAGGATTGAGAAAACACAGCAGTCTGCCATACATTGGCATGATGTTTATTATTGGAAATGTGCCCATTGCAGCACAAACACACAAGTCCCTCAAAATGCAGCCCAATCAACATTTAAACAAACTTCCCCTCTCACTAATAGGCACCAGGAAAAACCCATTCCATGGCAAACGGGTTACACTGCCGTGCGCCTACTTCGCGGTGTTGGTCCATGTGTCAGATCGTGTGTGCAGCACTCCCCCCTTCCCCCCTCCCACTGCCTCTGCTCCAGGTCTCAACCGGCAAAACCGACAAGCTTATCATGAGCAGTAGAAGTTAACACTCTGAAAAACACACCCCGCACAGTGGGCCAATAGAAAGCACTGTCCTGGAGACACGGATCCTGTGTCCTGACTCTCTCTTTGTGACCCATCATCAATCAGTTAAGCCTATCAAGAAGGGGGGTCAAGTGCAGCCTTAACTCTGCCACAAAGCTACATCTCCCCGCTGAACTCACTGCACAGTGATCGTTTTATACACTACAGAGATGATACGTGAGAGGGTGGACTTGAGCAGGGAAGAGGTCACCACAAATAGATTTGATGACAGTACAAGTAGGATACAGGAAGCATCAGATTCTTCTCTTGGTTCTCAGGTCACAGAGGAACCAAACAAGATGGACACTCTGGGGATTGGGGGGAATTATAGAACTCATGGAAGAAAGAAAAAAAGTTAATTCCCACTTAGATCCCTTAAGTACTAGTTCCACGATTAGTGTTCATGTGTTTAAAGGGTCTCCCACTTCATTTTAACTTTCTGTATTGTAGGGGACTATCTCCCCCTACTCTACTGCCGTTTTTTTACAAAAACTAATCAGAAGGTACTACAGAGCTTCGTTCCCCCAGCGCTCGATTAGTTGTTGCAAATGAACACGGGGTGGGGGTGGGATGGGTCCCTACGGCACAGAAAGAGGATTAAAAGGTGGGGCGCCAGGCACCAAACATGATCAAGAGGGAGTGAGGGAGGGGGAAGGGATCCCAGTGGGCAACCCAGAAACCCCTCAGAGGAAAGGTAAGAGGTGGAAACCTTTCACACTTAGACAGGCTTCCTACTCTTCACTTTCTAGGCTTTGCTACACAGTTCAGGAAACCATTTGGAGAAGGGTTTTTTAGTTTGGGGGTGGACATGCCCTTTAACCTGGGTACACACCATCATATATATTGTGGGGCGACCACCATATTTTTAGTGTAACCACAGGTGATCTAATGTCCACTAAAACTATTTTGTGTGACCGACAGTTCTTCGTTCCAGTCACACAGCTCGCAGTAGCAATGGACGGTCGGTGCAAAGAAATCCTAACACCGAGCCATAAGTAACTGATTACAATAGAAAGTTGATTCACCATTTCAAGCAAATGATGGCACAATCTGTTGCTTTTGTGGACCCACTAAGTGAATATACAGTCAGTTATAAGGAGGACTGTCACAAACATTTGGATTACAAGCAAGGGGCATGTCTATTCTCAAAAACAATAGGATTGTTTCATAACATAGAAAGTGTCCATTATTATTATTATTATTATTATTATTATTACTGACTAAATGTGTCGGTAAAACATTTCATTTTTATCATGAAAAACCGGGTTGATAGTCAATATTTTGTCCTAGACTTCTTCTGCAAGCTAATTTGTTTGAGAATGTTTTGATATTTTTAATACAGTAATTTCATATTTTGGGATACTCAATCTATCATAGAAAATATAGATTTGATGCTCTAAATTCACGCACTCTCTGTTTACCAGCGTCTCACAACTTAGAACACATATCTTGAGGCTACATTAAAGTTTTAGGCCCATAATTCTCAAAGGAAGCCTCACAACAAAGCCTGAGATAAAAAACACTAGATGACCTATAAACCAAAACGGAGAACATGTTGATTATTTTGCAGATACTGTCACAGCAATTGTTATCACTAATAAAGAGTCATAACCAACATTATGTGACTTTAACAGTAGGCATTACAAAGTGTTTTTCTGAAGGTTACTGGAGGAATTCTAAATATTTTGTGAAGTGTGGGTTACAGTAACGTAAAAAAATGAAGAATATTCTTCTAAGATAAAAGACCACCGTTTGTGCAGTCCAGGAAATCCCTAAGCCTCTCGAGCACTTGAGTGGAAGTTATCTTAACAATATTATATTTTCCAGAATTAAATCCATTTTTAATAGTCATGTTATGACATAAAGAGGAATTAAACATTGCAAGTCCCTTTTTATTTTTTGATTTGATTGTCAGCATTAAATCAAAGTTATGTGCATCCTAATACACAACAAAATCAAACAGCTTTGCACTCAGCAGCATTATAGTTTGTTTTGTTAATCCAAAGTTAGATACGTGAAAGTTTCACTGCCTAGACGGCAAAGTCTCTGTGGCAGATGTTGTTCCTAAGCCCTACTCCCAAAACTCTTTCTTCTCTGAAGCTAGTTGTATGTGCTTTCCTCTGCCTATAGACCGAAAAATAGCTAGCTTAAGCTAGCTTTAAAAATGATTATGTATTTTAGGGGCAGGGTTTATATACAGTTAATGATGCACTGTCCCCACAGAAGCATACAAGTGGAACATCCACCAGCGTTGGGTCGGGGTGAAGCAATAGTGCCAGTGATGTTAAAGCTCACATTGTAACCAGCACCACCCATTATACTGCTTGTATGTTTGGATGGAATGCTCTTTGTAGTTTTGCATGTGTATGCAGTGGCTGACCTCACTTGTAGATTTGTCCTGCTTGGCTAACCCTCTACCCCTTTGGTTAAAACAAACCTAGAGTTTTGGCAAAATTCTCTAAGAAAAAATCTTTCATTTTTTACTTTTACCTGAAAGACTACTATATAGATAATAAGGACTTTTTATCTGATCTACTTATTGTATTTCTTAAAGGGACGTTCAGTGAAAATTATCAATATGTGTGTTATTCTACTATTCTCTCCCATTTTGAAAAATCAGTTGATTTTATCACCTTTGCTATTCCCTGCTGTTGACATTAGTGAGCTGCCATTTCAGGTTCTAACGGTCCTTCTTCTTCCCAGGATCACACTTCCTTGGAATGGTCCTAAAAGTAATTCTACTGATTGGCTGTTGGATGGGTGAAGATCTCAGATTCTACTGAAAAACTAATCATCCCAGGTGCTGGGTCAGGTCAAGCCATAACGGTCTCTACATGGGTCCTGCAAACAGAAAGTGAGTATTTCGTTGCAGTTATTTATTACAGACATGCGAATTGGCAGATTAAGGTCATTGGGATGAAAAATACTGTCTTTTTTTCTGAAAAGTATATGAATTTGCACTGAACTTCCCCTTTAGCCGCTATTTGCTCAATAGGTTTGCTGATTCAATGTGAAGTTTAATGTAGTTCACACTTTATACCCTGGTGTGTACTATGTAAATTTGATGATTCTAAGAATTTGTATGAACTTACAGTAATATTTGCAACAATAAGGTACCAGGCTTTGCCCTTCTTCCTCTCAGTTTGCAAAGTACAGTACTTAGCCTTAATTAGTAAATTAGTATTTCAACTACTAGGCAGCTATGTTGTCAACTTAGAGAGCAAGTAGGATGTCCTTGAGGCTATTACTCTAGGTGGCAGAATATAACATGAGGGATGAGAGCAAATCAAATGAGTAAAGATATGGTGAAAAGCCTAAATGGGAAGAGAAGAAAGAGGGCGAGTGAATGCTATGGTGAGGTAGATAGGAGGGGAGAATGCGGACCTAATAACACACAGGGATGCATAATGAAGGGACATTGTAGAAGAATGAGAATAGAACTAAATGAGAAGAATGAGAACTGAATATATATCATTTTATACAGAATATATACAGTATATACAACAAGGGAAAAAGTACAATTAATTAAACAGATACATTAAAATTTCAGAATGTTTCATACATAAGTAAAGAATATGTTATCATACAAATAGAAGCCTAGTGCACACCCAATTCATTTGCTTACATTTATTCCCTCTATAATGCTGCTTTAAAAAGCCTGCCATTCTCTCTGGATAAATAAAAGCAATTAGTTCATAACTTGGCTAATTATTTTAAGCCAGCAACCGCTTCAAGGTTTGTTTTTCCAGCTGGGTCCTACTCATCTATCAGTCTTACTTTTATGAGCTGAAAGTCTTTGCAGCACTGTGGCTAGCTTCCTTTGGACTAACTCTCCTGCTATAAGTACTTTACTCACCGGAGCACATAACCTTAACTGGATGAGTCACATTCCCAGAGGCTTGGTCAAACACCCTTGTACACATAAAATATATCTATTGGAATGTATACATCCATTATAAGTGCAACTAATGACCAATTTAATATAGTATACAACAAAATAGAAGCCTAGTGCACTCCCCACTAAATTTCTACATGTTTATTCCCTCTATGATGCTGCTTTAAAAATAGTAGACCCAGCTGAAAAAGCAACCTTGTAGTGGTGGCTGGGCTTAAAATAATTTGGCCAAGTTATTGAATTAATTGCTTTTAATATACCAAAGAGAATGGCAGCTTTTTAAAGCAACATTGTAAGGGAATGAACATGTAAGCAAATTGAATGGGAGTGCACTAGGCTTCTCTTTTGTATGTATACTATATTAAATTAGTCACTAGTTGCACTTTATATGGATTATACTATCCCATCTTTTATATTATATTAATATGGTACAGGATATTTACACATAGGAAAGGTGTAATGTATGTGTGTACTATCTCACTATTACCATTTAAATGACTATATCAATAATGTATATAAAGTTAGCACTGACTATATTAGGTACAAGACAACATGTACAAAATACATTACAAGTTACTTACAGAGCTGATTTCCTATTCCAATATTGGTATGTTCAAAATGGAGTAAACCACACCCCTTGTGTCTGCTCCATGAGAATACTGAAACGGAAGTGCAATCTAAAAAAGTTTCTGTCTGCTACACGGACATGATGTATATTATAATAGACAGCCTTATATACCACTCCCAGTCTACACTAGGGGGCATATTTATAAAAGAGCGAAAAGTGGCGAAAAGTTTTCGCGTTCGCTTTTTCGCATGGTTTTTTCGCCAAAAACCAGTTACACCGCTATTTATAAAGTAAGCGTTAACGAATGGCGAACCGTTTCCGCATGCTATCGCCAAACCCTTTTCGCCTTACTTCGCCACACATCGCACGTGTAATTTTAGCGAAAAGGGAGCGAAAACACAACGCTATTTATAAAGAGCGAAAAGTTGTTTTGGCGTAAAAGAGACGAAAGAATTAGCGCTGACCCTGAAGGTGGTGAAAAGTCATTGTTTGAGCGAAAAGGCATGTTTGGAGCCTGTCTGTTGGGAATTGGATTGGTTCCTCTGATTTTTAAGGCAACAAAAATGTAAAAGCCATTTAGACAAATTGTCTTAATGTTTCGCGTTCGCTTCCTAATGCGTGTTCGTCTTTTGAATGCGCGATTGCTTTGTATGCGTGTTCGCTTTTGTAATGTGCATTCATATTTTGAACGCCCTGGTCGCTTTTATAATATATTCGCGTTCGCTTTATAATGCGCGTTCGTATTTAGACTTCTTGATGTTCTTATTGGTGTATTGTCAGCTTTAGTTTCTATTAATTTTTGGAGCACAGTTTTTTTTTTAAATTTCTATCACAATTTTGTTTTCACTTCAAGCTACTACAAATGACATTGAACAGCAGAATAGTGGTGACAATGATTCTGGATTTTTTATAACTTCTTGGCCTCCAATGTTACCCACATTAAAATCAACAATACTAAAGTTTTGATTGAGAGGCCACAATTGTGCACCCAATCATGTGTGTTAGTGCATGCAATTGTGTTGCCCATTCAGACCATTTGAGACATTTTGTCTGCAGATTCGATGAGCTTCGGTTCATCTCATGTAGCAAACTATTTACATCACTAACAAACCCTGTTAGCGAAGTCCAAAAAACAATAATCATATGACTGATAGATGGCCATTTGCCACAGGATTGGTTGTTTTGGAGGCAGATCAAAAACCATATTTTCACGAATACTTGATCCATCGTGTATTACAACAGTTGCAATTTGTATGTGTAATTTTTAGTGTAATGGATATAACTATTGTATACCTCTTATTATTATTGAAAGATTCCCCTGTTGTGCCCTCCCTATACTCTACATGTGTAAGTTTCACAAACATGGAGCCACCATTTTGAATTTGTTTGGTAACTTCTGTGGCAGTAAAATATTTTCTGCACAAATGCAATCTCAATCCCACCTCATAATCTCCTTGAGATGTGCGAACATGTTTTAATTACTGATACATTACCAAGACATCAAACCTGCATTTTTTGGAACGTATCTAGCTACCACATACAAAAATGCATATGTCATTTAAAGATACAGTATTGACAACTTTGCAATACTGCACCTTTTCAAAATACTACCCCCTATGTAGTCCAGATTCTCACCAATCCGGCATTTTAATGTTGGTACAAAGTATACCACTTATACCTTTCCTCTACATCCGGAATTCTGTAAAGCCAACGGCCTCAGAGCTTTTCATGACAATCTATAGCATACCTGCCCGCAGTGTTGCAGTGTGCATGTGCAGTGTGCTGTCAGGGATGCTTCTATATTTTCATTGTCAACAAAAATTACAACATATTTGGGTTTACATTAAAAATATATCTCCTTAGAACTTGATATATAGTAAAGCTTATAATCTGCACTACACAGACAGACTTTCATCAAACCTCTCAATCTATCTAAAGCTATCCAAGATTTGTGTCTGAACCGCGTCTTCAGGTTTTGGTTGGCGGGCAGAATTATTGTAGGCGGCTCTGACCATCCGCCAAAGTTTGTTTTATCAAATTGGATGAAGAACAATTGTCATGTCCACAAATCAGGACAATCATTGCCCTCTAGGACCACACAATCCCCGCCTACTGTTGACGTGTCTTCTTTGCAGTGACCGACAGTCTTTCCTGCCCACCGTTTGGTGGGAGAATGAGGTTTATTAGAGCATGGCCACCTTGATATTCACAATCAAATAGCATTTCAAGTTATAATAAAAAAGAGACGACAACTTTACATTTGGCTTCAACTTTTTAAAATATTGCGCCTTTTTGAGCCAGAATAAACTATTTACAGAAAAGTAAAATAAACAACATAAAAATAATCCCACTATTGTGTGCATTAAAAAAGGCATTTCTCCTCTCCCAGCCTAGCTATTTTTTTTCATATAGGCCATGTCAGCCATAAGTATATCAAAGAGGCCCAGTTTGCTGGGAGCGCAGTTTGCTGGACTTCCTGTGTTGCTGGGATACCACTGCGGTAAATTTATCCTGCTCTGCGTCCAGTCTCTCTGGCAGCTCCACCTGCTGCTTCTGCGGCTGGCAGCTCCTGGTCCTCCTCCTCCTCCTCCTCCTGGCAGCTCTCCAGCTGCGGCAAGCTCCTGCTCCCTCCCCCTCCGGCAGCTTCCTCCTGCTGTGGCAGCTCCTGCTCCTCCCCCTCTTCCGGCAGCTCCTTCCAGCCTGCGGCAATCCTGCTCCTTCCCCTCCTCCTCTGGCAGCTCCTCCCCCTCCCCCCCCCTCCTCGGCAGCTCTGCTCCCTCCTCCTCTGGCACCATGCTCACTCACGGTTCGCGGCAAGTCCTGCTGCGCTAGCTCCTCCCCTCCTCACCCCTCCTCCTCCGGCTCTCCGGCTACTCCCCATCCTCTGGCTCCTCTTGAGAGCATGCGCCCCATCATCTGGAATTGACAGCAAATGTAACTTTGTTGGTAGAACTCTGAATCAAGAATGTAGCTGTACTTATGACATTTAAATAAATTTTATTTGTCCTTTTGTTATTGGTGGTTTTTAAGGCTGGGTACACACAGAAGTAACTTTTGTTATCCAATGAGCGAGCTATGATGAGTGCTCAGCCCGTGCCAATGTCCTATTGATTTTTAAATGATTCCCTGCCCGATCGGACAAGCTGTGCTTAATCCAAGTCTTCTAGAACCCTCCCCTGTGGTCTTCTTCAACCCCTCCCCATTCCGTCCAGACCTTGGACCCATCTATCCATGGACTTTATTGTTGAACTTCCACCTTCCAAGAAAAACACGGTTATATGGGTGACTGTAGACCGCTTCAGCAAAATGGCCCACTTTGTACCCCTCCCCAAACTACCATCCTCAACGGAGTTAGCGCAACTATTTATTTCACATATCTTCCGCTTTCATGGACTCCCCCTCCCCAGAGGGCACTTTGTTAAAATGCAGTGAGAGTGCCTTTTTGTACCCTCCCTCCCTTTTCCGTCTTTGGATTTAATACATAGGCAGATACTATCAAGATCCGACTATTTATTGCAACTGTTTATAGCCGGCTTTATGGGTAGTTAAAGCCATTAACACAATATATTAATCCTTTTAAAGGGCATGTCCACCCTTCCCAAAAATTTTTGATATAATATTCCCCCTGTCCCCCCAGCCCCAACCGCTATATTTTATTATTAGAAAGTGCCCCAAACTTTACTACCTTCCCTCTTTCCTCCGCCGCACTGCCAGGCGAGAAAATGCAAGCAGAGGGGCGGGGGGACCGGCAGTCGCGTCTGTGATGGCGAGCGGCAGCCAATCACGGACGCGGCTGCCCGAGTTCAGTGCGCGCAGAGGAAAGAGGGAGGGAAGTAATGTTTGGGCACTTTCTAATATAAAAAATATAGCGATTGGGGCTGGGGGGACAGGGGGAATGTTATATTGTAAAGGTTTATGGAGGGGGGGGAATCCTAATCGGGGGAGAGGGAGGGAGGGGAGGGGAGGGGAGAAGGGCTGCAGTACGCATGCCAAACTTCTCCCGAGGCCAGATAGGAGGCAGAGTCCTATCTGGACTCTGCTATCCTCCTGGTGGGCAGTTTTGGGACTTTGGGGGGGACTACAGGAGAACCATATGGAGCTGGGATGTGAGGTAAGGATTTTATTACACTACATGATGGGGCCATTACTGGGGGGGATTATAGTTTTGGGGGGGGACATGCCCTTTAATATGATTTTAAAAATCACCTACAAATCACAATTTTTCTTTTGCATACCTTTTTTTTAAACTCAGAATTACTGCTGTAATTACGATTCATATGGTACACAGACAAAAACCATATACATTACATTTAAAGTTCTTCCCACACAGCTCCTTCTGTACATTTGGAGAATACCATCCACCTTCAATAACAGCCATAATGAAGAATCCAAAATCAAGCACAAAGGTGGTAGACAATAACTCAGAACTAACTTATTTAAAGGTTTAGGCTTTTAGTTCATTCATCTGTGTTACTGATATGCAGCATTAGTTGAGACACAGATGTAATGCCTAGAGTCCCTGGGAATACCTTCAGAGCATGTGCCCCAATCTATAGCCACTGTCTTAACCTATAGACAAAGCCCTGATCGTCTGGAGACTGAAAATGTCTTGCAGGACATGACTACCCCCAGATTTTAAGTGTGCAATCATAGACATTAAGGCCAGATATAACAGACTGATTCAAACTGTAAGAGGCAGGAACTGGAGACCAAAGAAGCAGTAACTAGAGAGAAAAAAGGTGAGTACAAGGCAGGAGACCAGGGAGGCTAGAAGCAGAAACAGGAAGGAAGAAATATGAACACCACATTAGGGACGAACTTAAAGCTATAAAGGGCAGGGAGGAAGTGGTCAGAGGAGAACATAATGGGAAGGAACCTAATAGAAAGAGGATAGAACAGGAAGAAAGACAGTAGAGTTGTGTGCATCTGGGGGAGGAGTCACTGTGGCAGTTTGTGAAGTCTATCAGACATCCTTCTAGATGGGGCACACGTGGGCTGGACTGAAGGACCTAAACAAACAGAGGAGCAGAGAGCAGGTGAGTCACAGTGAATCCTGACATGGATTAATGAAATAGCTTGAGAAAATCATAACAAGAGGTGTGGATCAGATTCTGCTATAATTTAAGAAACAAGTAGTTATGTGTTCCTGCAGGGCTGTTTGATTCAATTGCCATGTATGCTGAGTTGCACTGCTGAATTCCTGTATCCTTCAGAGTCCTTGTGAACAGTGCAGTTCATTTTTTTTTAGTAGAAGAAGTAGCTGAGTTTGATACTTTGACCAGTGACAGTCTTGATCTTTTCTCTTAATACTTGTACCACTAAGAGATAACGTTTGTCATTAAAACTGCTCCAAATCTGGCTATACATATCGCCTTGTTCAACTTTTTAGAACTGTTTTAAAGTCCCCCAAAAAACATTCAACTAAAAGTTGGTTGCCCCAAATTGTCAAATGTGGGCTGGTTGCATATTAGATGGCTTAAGTTGGAAGAGACCATTTTATTGTGGTTAATTAAGGGACAAACAGGGTTATTCAATAAAGTTCTTATCGTTTAAAATGGTGCTAATTTTGCCCCAACCAATCAGATATTAGCTTTTAAATGTTAAATAAGATCTGATTGGTTGGGGCAAAATTAGCACCATTTTAAACGATAAGACTTTTATTGAACTCCTTGATAATCTATTCAATTGTTCTCCCTACTCCAGTGGAAAAATCAATATCATTGTTTTAGCCAACAATCATCAAGGTCATTGGGAGCTAACAAATCACAATATTTAAACTCCTACAGAGAGATTCACCACAAGCCCTTGGGCAAATCTCCTGTATCGGATTTACCAGAGGCTGCGCCATCTCTGGGTGAATCTCAGCTATTAGCTGGCATTAAATATTTACTGCAAACAGCTGCACGGCCTCTGGTAAATTGGCTTGCGATGGCTGAGCTAGTGCCTCTTCCGTAATAGCACAGCCACCTCAAACTAAGGCCTAATGTCATGCTAACAATCGTAAATTGTTTAGACGACTAAAAAGTCAAAAAGAGCGATGTGGCCACAGGAGATTTGTCCAGGTAAGTTACCCTACTAACTGTCGAAACTGAACTGCTGTGATATGATATGAGAGGAATAATGGAGATAGAACTTCCATTATATGCAGGTGCAAGTTTGCACGTTAGATGAGTACTTAGTAACTTAGTAGTTTATTTCATTTTGTATTTCCGGATCTTGGGAAAATCCAGAAAATCCAAAAATCCGGAACGAAAGTACAGGGCTATTTTTGATAATTATTGAAAATAGCCTGAACATTCGAAAATTAACAAAAATACGATCAGAGACCTTTTCGAGTCTCCGGTTGTATTTTCGATAATTTTCAAACATTCCCGTACTTTCGATAAGTATGGAAAATAGCCCCGAACTTTCGATAATTAGCGAAAATACCTTCTGAAGTCCCGAAATCCAGAGGATCCGTCCGGATTTGGACGGATCTTTTGGATTTTGGAACCAAGGGGTTCCGTGTCGGATCCAGGTTCGTGTCGAACCCGGATCCCATCTCTAATTACAATGAGCTGTATGATGTCACGAACTTACCTGCCGTCCGGTCCCGCGCCGCTCTGGACTTCCGGGTAGGCGGCGTCGCAGACGTCATGACGTCACGACGCAGCACGCCGGGCGGCGCAAGATTTGAAAAGCTGGCGTCCTCCTGGACCCGGTGCCTGATAGTAGCATTAGCTACCCTGGCTCCTTACTCACCTGCCTTGGATCCTGCTCCGCTCCTGCTCCTATACTTACCTTGCCTGCCTCCAGAGACCACCATACCTGTATCCTGTACTTACCTTGCCAGTATCCAGTACTTACCTTGCCTGCCTCCAGAGACCACCTTACCTGTATCCTGTACTTACCTTGCCAGTATCCAGTACTTACCAAGCCAGTATCCTGTACTTACCTTGCCAGTATCCAGTACTTACCTTGCCTGTATTCCTGTTTATTAACTTGCCGGTCTCCAGTGACTACTGCCTGTATCCAGTTTATTTCATACTCACCTCATCTGTATCCAGTTACCTACCTCCTGTATCCAGTATCCAGCCTTCAGTTCCCAGCAGCACCTTGCTCCTGTTTCCAGCCTACAGTTCCCAGCAGCCTCTGTATCCTGCACCTTCTGGACTATCAGCCTCCTCCTAAAGCGTACTGTGATACCGGCCGTCCGGCATTTTTACAGTACTATCGGGCCATGGAAACGCCTGAGGGGGCTATGGCCGAGTTGAGTAAAACTTCCAAGCTTTGCCAAATGCATGGACCTGTTTGAACATCATCAGGCAGTTGGCTCAGTTCATGGATTCCCTTGTTGTCCGGCTACCCCCAGCTGCTGCTCTGTCCGGGTTCTACGCCACCTCCTTCGGCGGCCGGATCCGGTGATCCTTCTCTTCGGAGAGAGCCCCGCATACCTCCACCGCGGTTTTGAGTGAGCCCAAGCCTGCCGTGGGTTCATTAATCAGTGCCGAATCCAATTGAACTTCAACCATCTCATTTTGCATCGGATCGTGCTAAGGTTGGGTACATCATCGCTTGTTGGAGGGCAATGCACTGGCCTGGGCTTCTCCTTTATGGGAAAAAGACACCCTCTAGTTTATAATGTTACTGGACTTCCTGAGTATGTTTCGCAAGGTCTTCGATGCTCCAGGAGAACCTCTGCTGCCTCCTCCCGTTTGATGCAGCTCCGCCAAGGGTCACGTTCGTGGGTCAATATGCTATCGATTTCGTACCCTTGCGCGGAGACTTCTTGGAACAATGAGGCACTTACTGCAGCCTTTTGGCAGGGACTCTCTGATCGCCTCAAGGACGAACTAGTATCTAGGGAACTACCTGTCCCATTGGAAGATTGATTACACTATGCATACAGATTGATGCCCGCTTTCGTGAACGGCAGGCAGAAGGCTGCAGCTCGTTCCAACCTCCCTAAGACCTTTCCTAGCTGCCTCAGACCTTTCCGCAACCCATATCTTCGTGTGAGGCGCGATGCAATTGGCGGCGCTCATCATCCCCGAGGAAAAATCACGCCGACTACCAATGGACTTTGTCTCTATTGTGCTGGGGCACTTTGTAGAAAATTGCCCCAGAAGTCGGGAACCTCCAGGACCTAGAAGTTAAGGAGGAGCTCCTTCAAGTAATGTTAAGTCTCCTGCCAAATTTGAACCACTGAAACTCTTTCTACCAGCAACTATCACCTGTAATGGTGCCCGCTGGCAAATCTCATCGATTTCTATGCCGCACAATTGGTGATTCCTCTCCTCACTTGCAGCAACCTCTTCCAGTTCTGGCTATTGATAATAACCTGTGGCTTCAGAATTCATCTCAAATACATACGAAGTCCTATTCCACATTGGCATATTTCCCCAAGACGTTTATCTTTTCTGTCATCCAAAGCCCTTCTGCTCCCCTCATTCTCGGACTTCCATGGCTCAGACTACACAACCCGGTTATAGATTGGTCCTAACATGAACTCAAGTCTTGGAGCCCCTTGTTTCAAAAATTGCTTTCTACTCATTGCATACATTACATGTGAAAATAAATCTGAGAAAAACCTCCCTGAATGTTATCGTGATTTCTCTGATGTGTTCTGTATGTAAAAAACAGCATTTTCCTACGATTGCCCCATCGATCTTCTTTCTGGTACTATGCCTCTCGGGACGCACATACCCACTGCTCCCTCAGAAACTCTAGCCATGAAAGAGTACATTACGGAACATTTGTCTAGGGGTTTCATACGACCTTCCACTTCCCCTGCTGGAGCTGGGTTCTTTTGTTGGAAAAAAAGACAGAGGTTTACGACCCTGCATCGACTACCGTGGGTTAAATAAAATCACTATAAAGAATCGTTATCCTCTCCCTCTCATCTCTGAGCTATTTGACCAGATAAAAGGGGCTAAAATATTTACCAAACTGGATCTTCGGGGGGCATACAATCTGATCCGTATACGCCAAGGTGATGAGTGGAGACGACCTTTAACACCAGGGACGGTCACTACGAATATCTCGAATGCCCTTTGGCCTTTGTAATGCTCCAGCGTGTTCCAAGAATTCGTAAATGACATTTTCCGGGATATGTTGGGTATCTCTGTAGTAGTATATCTCAATGACATTTAATCTTTTCTAATGATCTGCCCTCACACCGCATTCATGTTAAACAGGTGTACTAATTCTGAGAGAGAAAGCCTATATGCCAAACTGGAAAAGTGTCTGTTTGAGTGTTCACAAGTACCCTTCCTGGGCTACATCGTATCTGCGCAAGGGTTCCAGATGGATCCTGTTAAAGTTTCGGCCATTCAAGATTGGTCTCTTCCTATGGGAACCAAAGCTATTCAAAGGTTCATTGGGTTTGCCATTACTACAGAACAATTCATTCAAGGGTTCTCGTCAATAATTTCTCCGAATTAGCCCTCATCAGTAAAGGTTGTAAGCCTCATTCATGGACCCCTGCACCCTCGAAGCCTTCAAACGACTCAAGGAGGCCTTTGCTGATGCTCCTGTTCTGGTACATCCAGATCCTAGTCTTCCTTCTACATCGAAGTTGATGCCTCAGACTTGGGCGCTGGAGACGTCCTTTCCCAGAGACAAGGCCCTAAAAGGAAACTCCATCCCTGTGCTTATTTCTCTAAGAAGTTTCTACCCAACGAGCGAAACTATGATGTTGGAAATAGGGAACTTCTTGCCATCAAACTGGCACTCGAGGAGTGGCGTCATCTATTGGAAGGCACATCTGTTACTATCACCACTTACCGACCATAAAAATCTCGAATACATCCAGAATCTCAAAAGGTTAAATCCCCGTCAGCACGGTGGTCTTTATTCTTTTCCCGATTCAACTTTGTTATCACTTACCAACCTGGTTCCAAAAACAAGAAAGCTGATGCCCTGCCCAGGTCTTTGTTGCTTCCGACTGTATAATGAAGATAAGGGCTCCATTATCCAACCACTAAAATCTTGGCCTCTATATCTCCTCAACTTTGTTCCAAGATCCAAGCCGCACAAGATTCAGTCCTCCTGACACACCTCTGGCAAAATCTTTGTTCCTGTTTCATTTCGGAAAGCTATCCTTCTTCATACTCACTGTTCCAAGCAAGCCGGGCATCCCGGGGTTAACAAAACTTTTAATATTCTTGCCCGTTCCCTTTGGTGGGCCCAAAGAGAAAGATGTTAAAGACTTTATTCAAGTGTGTACCAGCTGTGTCATCCAGTCTTCTAGAACCCTCCCCTGGTTCTTCTTCAACCCCTCCCATTCCGTCCAGACCTTGACCATCTATCCATGGACTTTATTGTTGAACTCCACCTTCCAAGAAAAACACGGTTAATGGGTGACTGTAGACCGCTTCAGCAAAATGGCCCACTTTGTACCCCCCCCAAACTACCATCCTCAACGGAGTTAGCGCAACTATTTATTTCACATATCTTCCGCTTTCATGGACTCCCTCGAACTATATTGACGGGTTCTAATTGTTCCAATTTGGAGGGCACTTTGTAAGTCCATGAACATTAAGTTACAGTTCTCCTCGGCTTACCACCCACAGCCAATGGGTCTACTGAACCACTAATCAGTCTTTGGAACAATATCTTCGTTGTTACATTTCCTATACTCAGGATGATTGGCCGACCTTCTGCCTTGGGCTGAGTTCACCCATAAAACCTCATACTTCTACTGGGAAATCTCCTTTTTTGTGTGTCTTTGGGACGAATCCTAGATGTTTTCTCAGGATTTCTTTTCACACAAGTACCTGCTGCCAATGACTCGGTGGCCCAGATGACCGATATCTGGCATGCTACAGAAGTCAGCCTTCAGAAATCTGCTTTGGTTCAAAAAACTGCAGCAGATAGGAGACGAAGAGAACCCCCAGCTTATTCTGTTGGAGATAAAGTGTGGCTCTCCTCAAATCTACACTGTACACAATGCAGACAAGGAAACATCCCACACCTTATGGACCCCAAACCCAACATGTCTTCCCCATTACCTCTCCTGAAGGTGGCTCTCACTAAACGATTAGGTAAGCACAATGAGACACAGTAATTGCTCATGGCACCCGAAAGAAGTTTTGAACCATGTCAAATGATTAATTCCAGTGGGAATTAGTAGAAAGCAGAACTCTGTGAATATCCTCTTGTGGCAAAGCTCTAGCACTTCTATTTATATAATTTATATATTTATATACTGAGCTATCTATGTATTTATCTCCCTTATTTGACTTTTTTGTATTTTGTTACTGTACAGCGCTGCGTCTCCAAGGGGCACTTTAGAAATAAACTATACATACATACATACAATCAGTGAGATTCAATAAAAGTTCTTATCGTTTAAAATGGTGCTAATTTTGCCCCAATCAATCAGATCTTATTTAACATTTGAAAGCGAACATCTGATTGGTTGGGGCAAAATTAGCACCATTTTGAATGATAAGAACTTTTATTGTATGTCTGGATGAAAGAAACAGAACATTTAACATTTCAGCAAAAAATAAAAGTATGTATGGGGAATCGAACCAGCAACCTTCTATACTGTGTCTTTCTAAAAAGAAAGCTTTTTACCTCTCTGTCACAAGAGCTATATAATATATTACTAGGTTATCATATGGTAATTATATGGTTATTATATTACTAAGGTATTAGCAAATGGTACATTTGAGGTTTCGATAGTGTACTGGTTAAAGGCACCGCCTTTGACATGGGAGACCAGGGTTCGAATCCTGGCTAGGGGCAGTTATACAAATGTTTGGATTATTATAATACCCTAGTAATATAATAACCATATAATAACCCAGTAATATATTAATCATATAATACCCTATATTTCCCACCAAGTTCACATTAACAAAATTTATAAAATGGTGAAAAATCGCAGGTAAAAGGGATATTGCTGCAAATCTAACAAACTAAAAAGGGTTGAGCTAAAATCTAGCGCTCTTTTACATATATTTAAACTTAGTCTCACCACAGTCACTAAAAGCCATTCTATATTGTAACCCAAAAGTTCTACCACGTAAACTCAAAACTGATAGCTTGAATATGGACACTATAACACATAGCAAAGCCCATCTTTTCCTTAAAGCTTAAGGTGTTCCATATTTGGTATCAGAATTGAATATGTTATATGGAAGATGTGATATTCCTTGATGAGAAACGATATTAAACATCTCCAAAACTTTAGAGAGTGTATAACATTTTCCAATGTCACTTTCTGCAATACTGTATATTAATTAGCTTTTGGGAAAGCAGAACATCTAAACTGAACACTATATCCAATTGATGCTTTCCCTTTTCACATGTTAAGGCTGGTTCTAAGCTCAACATATGACAACTGATTTTAATATTCAGGACATAGTACCCACATGTACAAAAACATTAAAAAGATTACTATCAAAGAATGGTGGCGAGAAACCCAATGCAAGTTTATCCACATAACCTATTATGCTTTTAATCACACCATTTGATCCCAAAAGAGCAGAAGGGACCTAGAAATATCTGCCATAAATACAAACAACCAACTGCTAATCTATCTCAAATTCTTTGGTTTTACCCAAGGCTCTCACATATTATACACTTTTAAGACATTTGAAAGTTTTGGTGTTTTATCATCAACACTATCAAAAGTCTTAGAAGGAACTGTCTGTTTTACAGTCCCATTAAATGTTTTCCACTCTGGCCCACTTATTTGAAAACAAACCTCAAAAGCTAAAAATATTAGGCCATTGTATGAGCATTGGTCTAACATCATGGGAATGTCAAGAGCTAAGTAAGTGTATGGGCACCTAAATGGCCAGCATTAAGCTGGGTACACACTTTGCAATTCTTCGTCCTGACCGACCGTTCACTTCTGACCGGTCAGCCAGGACAAAAGACCATCACCCCTGGTTTTCAGGCAAGTCCAATTGCCCGTTCGTCTGATTCGGCCCAATCGACCGATAAACTGAACTATCGGAAGAAAAACACATAAGATTTTTTTCACAAATGGAGGCAATTTATTAATAAAATTTTACCAAAAGATTTTATTAATTTTTTAGTTTGATAACTATGTTTTTACTGTTAGCCCATCAAACTATTACCGGTAATTGCTTTGTACCAAAACATTTTTTTATGTTTTTTCTTTTTAATTCATGTTTTTTTGGAACATAATACAGTGCACTGTATCTTTGCAACAATGTGAATTAACTAAACTTGATATAAGCATATACTCTGGAAGGGGATCAGATTCCTGTGTCACTGTTTCTTTGGAATTCCCTTATCCTTGATGATTCTGAGACTGTTTTCTCATTTCCTAGGACAATTTAACAGAAATGGTTAAAACTTGCATTAAAGGGTGCATCCACCCCCCAAATAAACTTTTAGAATTAGTCTAATTGCCCCACAAAACATTGACTTTGCTAGGTTCTTAGTGTTCCAAAACCTCGACTTTGCTAGGTTCATACAGGGTTATTCAATAAAAGTTCTTATCGTTTAAAATGGTGCTAATTTTGCCCCAACCAATCGGATCTTATTTAACATTTGAAAGCTTACATCTGATTGGTTGGGGCAAAATAAGCACCATTTTAAACGATAAGAACTGTTATTGAATAACCTTGTTAGTGTTTAAAGGTGCTGTAAAATCTACTTACCAGCCCTTGTTCCCTCGTTGGCTGTCTTCTGCTTAGCTTCCGTGCACGGAAGCTGCAGAAGGGGCCGGATCAGCAGCGGCGAATTTGATTGGCTGGCACTATGATGGTTTGAGTTCTTTGTACAGTCAGATATATTAAGAAGATATAAAAAAATAAGTTATAAAAAGCTAAACCAATTACTGTTGAAAAGCCGAATATAAATTAAAACAAAATAGTAAAATATCCATGCATGTTTATTAATAAATAAAAATTTCCAAACATTGTAAAAAAGAACATATATCTTCAATTTTTGAAATCAGTATAATGTATAATGTGTTCAAAAACTGTGGTCTATATCCAAGTAGATTCCATATGAAAGGAAAGCTTCCTACCTTAGCATGAGTCCATAACCACCATTCTATGTTACAGTGTTCATTCTGCTTTCAAAATGCATCACAGAAAATCAAGTGACTGAATGACTCCCAAATGCCAATTATTCCTATGCTCCTCCCCACGCCAATTGCAAACACACACTCTACATACTACTTTTTTGCAGAGGACCGGAACTCCCTCCTTTACTTAGCACGTCATGCTCTATGACGCCAGGAACCTATGATATTGTTCACTCGTGGCAACTTGTTTGGATGTACTAGTTGCTGCCTCAGTGTATTGTTTGGTTTAACCCTTTCACTGCCAGGAGATTTTCATTTTTTTTTGCGTTAACTGCCAGAAGAATTTTCAGGATTTTGTCCTTAATCGCTTTAGACTAATTTTACAGTAGGAAACCTTGCAGTAAATCAGGAATATTATACATTGTTTTTTTCAGCACTCTGCCGCCCCTGCGCTTTTAGTCTTAGACACTTTAGCTTAAGATGATGTCCAGAAGAGGCACTTCATTGGCTGGACTAAGCGCCAATCAGGGCAAGCCTTTCTTGGATCTAAAGCTGAAGCGTCCAAGTGCAGTGGCCCTGCGCCTGGCCACAATGCGTAAGATCGGTAAGGGAAAAGTAAAAAAAATATATGACAAGTCGCCGCCTTTCTTGTTTTATCTGCGGCACGTGCCCTGAGCAGTTTTTTCACGCTGCTTTATGGTAGGAGCGGCGCTCCTATTTAGGTATGTAAAGCTCTACATAAGGGTAGGCATAAACTTGACAGGTTTATTCTGCTGCAAGTTTGTGGATTACCCAAGTGTCGGTGTGGAATTTTGCCAGTCTAAACTATTTGATTTCAAGTTTTGATTACTGAAATTGTGATGGCAAAACCAAACAAGGTTCCTTCATATGGCTTATTGGTATTTAGCATAATTTTATTAGGTTTACTTATCATTGGCAAGATTATTTCGGTAAACAACACTGTAATCTAGAGATGTCCAACTTCGCAAAATCCGGTCTGCTCGAGGATCTGCGAATTTTCGAAAAAATTCAAAAAATCCGCGAGCGATCCATTAAAACGAAAAATTCTTCGAAAATACAAGAAATCCTTGTAATTTCAAATTTTCAAAAATATGTATTTTACCGCATTTTCGAAAATTTTGAAATCCTCGTAATTTCAAAAATTTTCGAAATACGAGAAATCCTCGTAATTTAGAAAATTTTCGAAAACGCGGTTCGGAAAAGTTCATGTAGGCGGAATCCGGAAAATCCGTGATATCCGCCGTTCGCGAATGAGGGAAATCCGCTGCGGATCGGATCCGAACCGGGCCATCACTACTGTAATCTGACAGTTTTTATACCCAGTGTTATAATAGGACTTATCTGTGATCACAAGTTTGGTTGTACATTGTAAGCATACATGTATGAATCATAGACGAGATCGCTGTCTATGTTCTTAAAATAAGAACATTTCAAAAGCCAGCAGCAAACAACTACAAGGTGGGGAAATACCTAGCCAACACTTGGAGCCCTTGTTTGGAAGTTCTAATATCACCCAGATTTTAACTAAGACTTGGTGCAGAAAAAATGATGGTATCTTATGATGTGACATCCCTCTTCACCTGTATACCCACCAAGGAGCTGTTAAAATTGTGAGAAAATGGCTGTGCCAAGACAATGCCTTAACAGCAGAACAGATCTTCCCCAGAATTATGTGTTCCCTACCGACTTGTCTTGAATATCACTATTTTCAAATATAAGATAAGTTCTACAAGCAAAACCATGGATGTGATAGGGATCTCCAGTTTCCCCCATTGTGGCAATGTGGAGGAAGTGGAAAAACAGGCTCTTTATCCCTTCAGGAACATTGCACCCAGCCACTGGTTCAGATACTTGGATGACACTTGGGTTAAATCCACCAGAAGGAGGTACAACATTGAAAGAACACATCAATGCCGTAGCCCAAAACTTCAGATTTACAAGGGATACGTAAAAAACAACACGCTACTTGGACTGCTTGGTAGAAGTCAGGGAGAATGGTAAACTGAAGGTTTACAGAAACCAACCCACATTGACCAGTATTTAGTTTTTACTCAACAACGTTTAGATAACAAGCTGGGTGTCATCAGAACCCTGCAACACAGAGCTGAGAACATCCCCACAGCACAGAGGCGAAGCTAAGAATCTTTTCCGTGCACAGAAGAGACAGACTGGCATCTAAGTCAGTGATTGACTGAGACATCAGTTAAGAAGAAATAACAAAGGTCATGAAAATCAATAGCCCCCCTCGGAAGGTATTAGTTCTCTGCATCTAAAACACATACAGTATATGGGACTTATACAATGAGAGGTGCAAAATTTGCTGTGATTTAATCTGCAGCAGATTTTATCAAATGTTTTCTAAAGCTAGGTACACACCTAGCGAATTTTCCTCCTGACCGACCGTTCGATACTTTCAGTCCGATCGACCGATACACTGAACTATCGGTCGATCGGACCGAAATATCTCATCGTGTGTACCCAGCTTAACTGTAGTATACCAGAACAAAGGTAAATATGATTGCTTGAAGCAAATTACCTGCTCAGGCAAATGTTGTTCTCTTATTGAATAAGCCTGATGAAGTTCATAGGGTGTGCATAGTATTGAGATTAAAAGTAAATTTATATGAATGTGTTTTAATTAAAGTAGATGTTTCAGAATAAGCACCATTTAAAGTTACTTTCTTTTTTGCATCCAATTCACTTTGACCCTCCTATTATCTTTATAATAGAAATTACTGTAAGGATGGGCTATGTAAAAATAAATGTCCCTAAGAAGCAGTCTAATATGTCTAGCCCAATAAGCATAAAACAAGAGATACTTTAGAGGCAGCAAAAATTCTTTCTTATGCCCCCATTCATTATGTAGCTTTTTGCAACATGGAAATGTAGAGATAAATTTTAACTTTACAATATCTTTGAATTACAATTTCTATTTAACACAATAGGTTTCCAAGCAATATACCAAAGTTTTTATGACCCTTCGCTCTTTTCTCACCTTATATCTGTCCAGTATAATTACCTTAGGGTTTCTTGTAATCTATGTTGTGGAACAGAAATGATTTTGTACAACCATTGCCTTCAGAATGCGAGAGAACCTATTGTGTTTTCCTTTAACCTTGAATTCTATGAATTTTATTCTTCCCGCAGGGTATTTCTAAAATTTCAATATATAAATTACAGTTTTGTGGTATAATTGTTAAAAAAAAATCTTTCAGTTAATGAAGTCTCTGTACATTTCCTTTTAATTAGCTTCCAAACTTTGCCATCATTCAATTCCATTTATTTATCCTTAATAGGACTTTATTTACTATTTTTAAAGGCCATGTAAATTCATGACAAGAATTGACTCATGAAAGAGTATCTTATACACAACAGAAAATAGCAGTCCTAGCCAGCCAAAAATACAAAACTCAAAAGTTTTGTAGACAATTTCTGTTAAAGTCTGTGGAATTGACTAAGTGAGTCTTGCAAATCAATGTTTTCTTACAAACATCAACTATTCTGAGGTAGGGATCATCAGAAAAAAAAGACTTGTAACCTTTAATTGTCTCTTTGTTATGAATGTAGATGTGAATGAATAATATTTCAACCATTTAAATTGTGTTTTAAAAGGTATAGGCCATAGCAGTGGACATACAAATGGCAAATCTAACTAGCTGACGGTAATTCAGTGAAATGTTGCCAAGAAACAAGAACCATCCAACATATCTAGGCATTCAGTAACTTGCTCACACACTTACTATTATGCATGAAATATTTTACACGATACAACAATATTAAAAGGTTGTAGCATTTTTTATTACACCATTTATTTTTATCAATTGCTTGAGTTCTTAACTAAACATTTGTGACCACAAAGAAAATCTGGAAAATCAGATAATGATTATTTAATTGGCTCAGTGGTTAGCACTGACACCTTGCAGCGCTGAAGTCTGAGTTCAATTCCACCCTTGGACACATCTGCAAGGAGTTTGTATGTTTCTCCCCATGCTTGCGTGGGTTTCCCCCACAATAATAAAGCCATACTGATAGGTCGAATGTGTCAAATAAATGTGCTTAGATTGTAAGCTCTTTGGGGCACGGCCTGATGTGAATGTATACATTGTAAAGGGCTACGGAAGATGTTGGCGCTATATAAATCCACAATAATAATAATCATTTTTATGGGGACGTCAAGTTTTATCAGAATTTGTGGTCAGTCCTAAAGATGGTCTAGATCATCAAGTATTAATTTATATTATTAGTACAGGTATCTAATGCAAAAAACAAAGGCACCCTAATTACATTGTAAGCTTTACGGACAGGGACCTGTTTCCTCATGTTACATGTTTCAAGCACTTGTATATTTCATGATGCACATACTTTATATATTTGGGTATTTATTTATGTTTCCCTTGTACAGCTTTTCATTTTATAATATTGTACAGCCCTGCGAACCCAAAGTAGCTATATAAATAAACATATACATACATACAACTGCAATAATTAGCCAATATTTTCTGTATCTAAAAAGAAAGAGATCTACAGTTTATGGAACAATGTTATCTATTTGTTATGGGACAAACGGTGCTCTTATTGCCCTTTCCAAAACAGTTTCTAATAAATGTGTTAAGACAAAAGCTATTTCTTTTTTTTATTTAATTTACCACTGTTAAAGGGCAAGTCCAGCCCTAAAATGAAAACTTACATACAGGTAAATCACCCCCAAAACCCTAAACGGTAATAGTTTGAAATGTGAAATATATAAGTCTAACCTGAAATCCTGCACAATGTCCTGTTTCCCGTTTCTGCTTCCAGGTTCTTCCAGTTAGCAACTGTCAGTTATGGATTTGACAGTTGAAATACAGCCAAGACTGAATGTTAATCCCCTATGCCTCTTCTGAGCATGCCAGGCTCAGTACCTGCTCAGTACAGGTTTCTAAATTGCTCAGTTTCCATGAGGCATCCAGAAGATAGCAGGCATACAGTAATGAATTCAAGGACAAACTATGATATATCAAAATATTTTAAAGAGGCCATTCTTTCTAAAAGATGTTCTTATGAGGGTGAGTTGTCCTTTAAACAACAAGCATTGGTTCCATGTGTTGAATGAGCAGGAATGTGCTCACTATAGAAATCTTTACTTTAGTATAGGTCCTACTGCTAAATTTCAGTTTTAGAAACCTTTATTTTGTGTCAGAAAGTTTTGCACTCCAGGTCCAATCATTTTTGATCCTTTTGCGAATCCTTAATGAAGTCAATACTATTCATTTTTTTATTCTCTATGCAATCAATGTATAAAAATGAAAAGAAAAAGGAAATATAATACATCGAAAACACACAGAACTATATATTACAGTATATATATACCATATAATTAAAGCTAGAAGGAGAAGCAATTTAAAATTAAAATCAGGAATCTTTGCCAGGTCATGTTGAGAATCGTCAAGAATAATACATATATTAATTTGCGTTAGTCATATCACACACTTGCCCACAAAGGACGCATTGCGTGTATTGACGTTTCATAGTCTAAACTTACATTTATTTTTATGGCTAATTACATTTCTTGTGTTATTCCATTTAACCTTTTCCCATAAACCTATGGTCAAAATGTTTGCGAAAGGTTCTCATTCATCCAGGTCATGGTATATCTTTTGTATTTATTTTGATCAAAACCCTGTCAGATGACTAGCAAAATATCTTCAAGAACTAAACAAAAGCTAGGTACACACCTAGCGAATTTTCCTCCTGACCGACCGTTCGATACTTTCAGTCCGATCGACCGATACACTGAACTATCGGTCGATCGGACCGAAATATCTCATCGTGTGTACCCAGCTTAACTGTAGTATACCAGAACAAAGGTTAAATATGATTGCTTGAAGCAAATTACCTGCTCAGGCAAATGTTTGTTCCTCTTATTGAATAAGCCTGATAGTTCATAGGGTGTGCATAGTATTGAGATTAAAAGTAAATTTATATGAATGTGTTTTAATTAAAGTAGATGTTTCAGAATAAGCACCATTTACACGTTTACTTTCTTTTTTGCATCCAATTCATTTGACCCTCCTACTTTATCTTTATAATAGAAATTACTGTAAGGATGGGCTACATGTAAAAAATAAATGTCCCCTAAGAAGCAGTCTAATATGTCTAGCCCAATAAGCATAAACAAAGAGATACTTTAGAGGCAGCAAATTTCTTTCTTATGCCCCCATTCATTATGTAGCTTTTTTGCAACATGGAAATGTAGAGATAAATTTTAACTTTTACAATATCTTTGAATTACAATTTCTATTTAACACAATAGGTTTCCAAGCAATATACCAAAGTTTTTAATGACCCTTCGCTCTTTTCTCACCTTATATCTGTCAAGTATAATTACCTTAGGGTTTCTTGTAATCTATGTTGCTGGAACAGAAATGATTTTGTACAACCATTGCCTTCAGAATGCAGAGAACCTATTGTAGTTTTCCCTTTAACCTTGACTTCTATGAATTTTATTCTTCCCGCAGGGTATTTCTAAAATTTCAATATATAAATTACAGTTTTGTGGTATAATTGTTAAAAAAAAATCTTTCAGTTAATGAAGTCTCTGTACATTTCCTTTTAATTAGCTTCCAAACTTTGCCATCATTCAATTCCATTTATTTATCCTTAATAGGACTTTATTTACTATTTTTAAAGGCCATGTAAATTCATGACAAGAATTGACTCATGAAATGAGTATCTTATACACAACAGAAAAATAGCAGTCCTATGCCAGCAAAAATACAAAACTCAAAAGTTTTTGTAGACAATTTCTGTTAAAGTCTGTGGAATTGACTAAGTGAGTGCTGCAAATCAAATGTTTTCTTACAAACATCAACTATTCTGAGGTAGGGATCAATCAGAAAAAAAGACTTGTAACCTTTAATTGTCTCTTTGTTATGAATGTAGATGTGAATGAATTAATATTCAACCATTTAAATTGTGGTTTTAAAAGGTATAGGCCATAGCAGTGGACATACAAATGGCAAATCTACCTAGCTGACTGGTAATTCATGTAAATGTTGCCAAGAAACAAGAACCATCCAACATATCTAGGCATTCAGTAACTTGCTCACACACTTACTATTATGCATGAAATATATTTACACGATACAACAATATTAAAAGGTTGTAGCATTTTTTATTACACCATTTATTTTTTATCAATTTGCTTGAGTTCTTAACTAAACATTTGTGACCACAAAGAAAATCTGGAAAATCAGATAATGATTATTTAATTGGCTCAGTGGTTAGCACTGACACCTTGCAGCGCTGAAGTCCTGAGTTCAATTCCACCCTTGGACACATCTGCAAGGAGTTTGTATGTTCTCCCCATGCTTGCGTGGGTTTCCCCCACAATAATAAAGCCATACTGATAGGTCGAATGTGTCAAATAAATGTGCTTAGATTGTAAGCTCTTTGGGGCACGGCCTGATGTGAATGTATACATTGTAAAGGGCTACGGAAGATGTTGGCGCTATATAAATCCACAATAATAATAATCATTTATTATGGGTAACGTCAAGTTTTATCAGAATTTGTGGTCAGTCCTAAAGATGGTCTAGATCATCAAGTATTAATTTATATTATTAGTACAGGTATCTAATGCAAAAACAAAGGCACCCTAATTACATTGTAAGCTTTACAGGACAGGGACCTGTTTCCTCATGTTACATGTTTCAAGCACTTGTATATTTCATGATGCACATACTTTATATATTTGGGTATTTATTTATTGTTTCCCTTGTACAGCTTTTCATATTATAATATTGTACAGCCCTGCGACCCCAAGTAGTGCTATATAAATAAACATATACATACATACAACTGCAATAATTAGCCAATATTTTCTGTATCTAAAAAGAAAGAGATCTACAGTTTATGGAACAATGTTATCTATTTGTTATGGGACAAACGGTGCTCTTATTGCCCTTTCCAAAACAGTTCTTAATAAATGTGTATAAGACAAAAGCTATTTCTTTCTCTATATTTTGAATTTACCACTGTTAAAGGGCAAGTCCAGCCCTAAAATGAAAACTTACATACAGGTAAATCACCCCCCAAAACCCTAAACGGTAATAGTTTGAAATGTGAAATATATAAGTCTAACCTGAAATCCTGCACAATGTCCTGTTTCCCGTTTCTGCTTCCAGGTTCTTCCAGTTAGCAACTGTCAGTTATGGATTTGACAGTTGACATCACAGCCAATGACTGAATGTTAATCCCTGAGCATGCCCAGGCTCAGTACTGCTCAGTACAGTTTCTAAATTGCTCAGTTTCCATGAGGCATCAGCATAGCAGGCATACAGTAATGAATTCATAGGACAAACTATGATATATCAACATATTTTAAAGAGGCCATTCTTTCTAAAAGATGTTCTTATGAGGGTGGAGTTGTCCTTTAAACAACAAGCATTGGTTCCATGTGTTGAATGAGCAGGAATGTGCTTCACTATAGAAATCTTTACTTTAGTATAGGTCCTACTGCTAAATTTCAGTTTTAGAAACCTTTATTTTGTAGGTCAGAAAGTTTTGCACTCCAGGTCCAATCATTTTTGCATCCCTTTTGCGCTAATCCTTAATGCATCAATGAATATTTCAGTTTCAATATTTTCAGTTTGAAATCCGCTTTCCCAATTAATTAATAATGAAACAACTAATATCAAGCCCTCAGATTTCAGGATACCTCTGCCAAAATCTTTTGTAAAAAGTGCTTGTGAAGGTCTCATTCATCCAGGTCATGGTATCTGTTGTATAATTAGATCAATGGACTTGAAGTTTTAGTTTCTTGAAGTCATTTCGCTAGTCATCCGACTGGCTTTCTCAATTCAGAATGACTTGTACAAGTATCTTTGGCAATTATGTACCCTGGAAAATCCCAATTAGCATATCACAGCCAGGTGTTAAGGGCGTGATTGCATAGTGGCTAAGAGGTGTTATAGGAACGCCCAGAGTAAGGTATCAAAACAGCATTGTACATGGCAGACAGTTGGTGTCGAACCCCCCCTCACCTCTATTCAGGCTTGGTTTCTTTATTTTCACATAAATGGCCTCTTAGATACCTCTCTTGAACCAGCCACGTTCCTTTGCCAATATGTTAACATTACAATCTTCAAAGGTACGTCCTTTATCCTTAAGATGCAGGTACACGGCTGAGTCCTGACCCAAGGAATTGGCTCTTCTGTGCTGGGCCATACGTTGATGCAGTTGCTGTTTGGTCTCCCCCACATACAAATCATAGCGCACTGCACTGCGTATCTGATGTCGCTCTTCATGTGTTTCGGTATTGGGTCTTTCGGATGTACCAATTGCTGCCTCAGTGTGTTGTTCGGTTTAAAGCAGACAGGGATACAGTGTTTTTTGAAAATTCTTCTTAATTTCTCGGAGACCCCTGCTACTATACTTTTGTAAAAAGCTTTTGGCAGAGATATGCTGAAATCTGGGGGCTTAATATACCCCTAATGTAGAGGTAAATTAATTTTACCTAAGAGCTGAATCAATGCCAAAGTCCCACCCTCCCCACTACACACACACCTACAAACTCCTAAAAAGAAAAAAAAAATTTTTTTGATCCTAGCAGTAATAACAGTCCTTTCACTTTAACGCAAAACACGGGGTGGATGCTTCTAGCAGTAGCTTACTGCACACTGTTTTCAGACACAACTCATCTCCACTGCACATTCTCACCACTAGCTGTGTCATAGATTCTATGAGAGGGAATGCATACTAATTAGGAGTGGGCTGCACAGGACATGATCAGACATGGAAGCACTGGGATCTAAAAAAGGATTAAGTTCCCGGCAGTTCTGAAAATACAGAAAACCATATAGGCAAGGGCATTTATTCACTTTAGTGTTCATTTAAGTTAATTGTGGTGCAAAATGTTACAATTGTAGAAACTTACAGAGATGTAAAATATAATAAAAATATACAAAACTTTCACAAATTACATTAATAGATAGCAAACCATGGTGTTGCAGGACAAAACCAACAAAATTATATTCAATGTCTGACTTTAATGGGTTTATTTTGTAGTGCAATTTTTAAGAAGGTTGTTTTTTTAATACAACTACAAAATGGTGCTCTGGCTGTAGTTATGCATTGCTAGTTGCTCCTAGACATGTCACTTACTAGAATTATGTTCTGGAACTTTTGTCTTTCTCTGTTTTTAAACAGATGGTACCCTGGCACATGCTGAAAAACAAATAAAAGTGCTTTTACCCCAGGGACAGGGAATTCAAATAAATTCATGTCATTATCATTTTCATTCTTAAAATTTTGTATTTCAAGTAAAGTAGAATATTATTATGTTACTTTTTCTTTTTACAATAACACAAATCTAAAGCAAGCAAGAAAGAAAAATAACCTGCTTAAATTGCCTTTCATATTTTTATTGTAAAACCTAATCACTTTATACACTTTATTGCATAAATGTTCAGGAATATATTTTTTTTTTGCATTGCTATTGTATTTTACATGCAAATTGCTAGCCTGTAAAAATGACAGTGACATATTAATCAATGCTCTGTCATCCAGTGGACAATTTCTATTATATGTGGTTTAAAATGTATTCTTTTACTTTGCCTAAACAAGCAGCAAAAAGGATATTTTCCTATATAATTGTTTTCTCTAAAGGTCAGCATTTAACTCGGATCCATATATTTGACACCCTTTCTTTTTCTGTATAAATATCTAACAGCTAGAATATTCAGCAAACATTATGTTTATCATGAACCAAATCCATTTTCAACACTATGGGGCATATTTATAAAGCTTCGTTAAGTTTTCGTGGCCGTTTTCCCTGACATTTCCGCATAAATCGCATTAACGCGATTTATTAATGTCCGAAAACGGCCGTGAAAAGTTAACGAGGAGTTAACCCTTTGCGCAATAATTTACTGGTACACCGCTTCTATTATAAAGCGGCGCTATCTGTTTCGCACTGCTAGTATCAGTTGTTTTGCTTCGCCACCTTGAAGGTGGCAAAAGCAGCCGATACTAGCCTCCCTGCGGTGGGGATGGGCAGGCAACCCGCCGCCGCTTCCCAGCAGACCCCTCCCCAGCAGCCCCTCCAAGCCCCCTGCCCCGCCGCTGGCAGGGAGGGGAAGGGAAGGGCCCGCTGGGAGGGGTGGAGGCACCCTCCAGCGGGGCCCTGAGAAGGGCCTTTTGGGGTAAGGGGTTCCGCAGCTCGAACCGGGACCCCCCTCCCCGGCCCTTATAAGGGCCTTGCGGCACATTGCGGTGCCGGGAAGGGATTTTAAGTCCCTTCGCGGCGATATTGTACTTAGCGCAATGCGCTAAGTGCAGTATCGCCGGGAAGGGACTTAAAATTAGCGCAGGACATCGTGGCCGCGATACATATTGCGGCAATAGCGCTCGCCGTTATAAATACGGCAATAGCGCTATTTTCACGGTCGCAATGTGCGGCAGTAATTTTTTTGCGGTATTAACGTTTTTTTATATATATGCCCCTATGTCTTAGCTAAAGTTAGCAAATATTATGCAATATTACAAGTTATTATTATTTTTTTTTAAATATATCTTTCTTACTAAGTGACCGTAAGAGCACACTTATGGGAAATATTGTTGTGAAAAAGAAGCAAAGGTAAATGCTCTTTAGATGTACCAAAGTCATACAAGAATCCACAATAGAAGTCCCAAGACATTGGGATCACCATAGCTAACCTAGCAGTTCCTATGGGACATGTAACCAAGGGAGCCCTTAGTGCCTGGGCAGTTATGACAGCAAATAGTCACTTTTCTGGGGGCTCCATGAGCCAGGAGGACATTATTGCATCTGTTGTTAGTTTGTCTATCCCATCAGTACCTGCAGTGGGATAATGAGCCAATCGGGAGACTTCCTCCTACAGTGAGCCAATGTAGCTATGTCTGCCCCCAGTGTATGCCCCCAGTCAGCTTTATTTATAAATATAGGGAACAGCACCAGCTTTATACCTTTCTATCGTGTGTCTTACTTCTCAATTAAAGTAGTGCAGGGGGACCTAAAAAATACTCTATAAACAAAAATTGAGGCATCTCCACAGACGGAGATATCAGAAAAAATGCCCCCATCTAGCACTGCGCACATATACCTGGAAATATTAAAAATACACTACTACCCAGTAGCAGGAGCTATTGATTAAACATTGAGATATGGTCAGAATGGTCCGTGTTGATGATAGAAAATTGAACCAGTATTGATTTTGGTTAGTTATCAACATTGAGCTTGATTGTTAAATAAAATTGATTCAACATATAAATGGTGAGTTTTTTCAACATTGAAAAAGATATGTTGAGCCAACATTGATATTAGGAAAAATCTCAACATTTAACTGCTGTGGCACATACTGTGTCTTTTTTTTTTTTAAATGGTCGCTTGTTTTTTAATTGCCCCAACCCTACCACTTCATTACATACATTTCTAACAGATATTAAAGAGGGAAGTTCAGTGCAAATACATATACTTTTAAGAAAAAAGAGCAGTAATTTTCAATCCTAATGAGCTTAACCTGCTCATTCAATATTTTATCTGTGTAAAAATAAATGCAATTGAAATACTGACTTTCTGTTTGCAGGACCCCTAGTAAAGACCGTTATGGTCTTGCCCTTGACCCAGCGCCTGGGTTGATTCAGTTGCTCAGTAGAGATCTGAGCATATTTGACCCATCCTACAGCCAATCAGTAAAAATTACTGTTAAGAACATTCAAAGGAAGTGGTGCATCCTGGGAAGAAGGACTGTTAGAACCTGAAATGTAAGCTCACTATTGTCAACAGCAGGGAACAGCAAGGGTATGAAATCAACTGATCTTTCAAAACGGGAGCGAATATGTAGAATAGGTAGGTATGCATAATACAAACCAATAATTTTTATAAAATTTATATTTTACATTGAACCTTTCCTTTAATGATAAATATTGCCCCCTACTTCTCCTTTTCTGGCAGAGGTTGTGCCAGTATGGGTGCAATAATTACCTTTACTGTTTAAAGGCGAAAAGAGAAAAGGCGCTTGCCTGGGGATATGTATTACTGTGTATAAGTAAATTAACGGGTCATACATTAAACTATCTGGGGCATTGTTCATCAACAGAGCATGTCAGAGGACCCTCCCTATTACCCTCCCATACCCTGCCTTTAGTGCTTGAATCTTGCTGGCTTCCTCCTCCACTGTAATTATATTTTATCACTGCCCCCACGAGATTTTCAAATCTCCAACAGGGTCAAAGAATAGAGTGGCTGTTTGACACACAGGTGATGTCAATGCGTGTGGCAGATATAACACAGCCAAATTTTGCAGGATTTGGCTGTTATATCTGCCACTCATGATGACATCGCTGGGGCATGCACACTAACATCACCGCATGGGATGTGCGCACGTGCGAAACAGCCACGCTGTTCAGTGACCAAGTGGATGGTGGAGAGTTGGAAATCTCATGGGGGCAGTGCTAAAAATGTGATTGCAGTGGAGGAGGAAGCCATCAAGAGTCAAGCACTAAAAGTAGTTTATGAAAGGGTAATAGGGCAAAAAAGCACCATCTTTATATTTTAAGCTACAGCTATCCAGTAAGAAAGGGTGTGAAAACAGTAAAATTATGTAACTGACTTCCATTGGACATGGTGACGGCAGGTTCATTGCATAGTTTCAAAAAAAAAGCTGGATGAGTTTCTGAAAATAAGGAATGTTGCAGGTTACTGGTACATAAAGTAGAGTTGATCCTGGGATATTTCCAATTGCTACTTGGAGTCAGGAAGGAATTTTTCCCCTTTATAATTCTTGTGGTTTTTCTGCCTTCCTCTGGATCAGCTGTTAGGCAGGAAATGTGGGTATTGCTGAGTAGATTGGACTGGATGGGCGTATTTTATTTAACCTCAAATACTATACTATACTATAATGGTTTAGTGTTGGTTTAATACTGATTTATTTTGTGTACACAGAGCTACTGTATCTATCAAGAGCTGCAACATGAAAATTCTCATTTTTAAATCAAACTAAACATTTTGCTTTTTTATTTAGGTTCAGGCTGAGGCCCCACTACAATGCACCAAAGCGAGTGCATAATCATGCACGTTATTGCACGTGATTGTGTGTGCGATTCTGGTACATTGTCGCACGTTGTTCCGTATTTGTGCATCTGATTTTACTATTTAAAGGGCAATTATAGTGCGAAAATAGTTTTTTTAAAATTCCTTCTAATGTATCCTATAAGTCATCCCAACCACCAGGGTACCTATAATTTCTCTAAATTCTTCATAGTCATACTCCCATACAGTACTGTCACACACTCCTTCACCCATACTGTAAGTACCATGTGCAACACATAGTCAAATGCTGTAGTGCTAAACACAATCAATAAACCATTATCCCAGCAATATGAGCATAACACACTATAAAACAGCCCCTCCCCCCAAAAAAAATCTTATATACATACAAAACCAGTGACTCAAATGGAACACTAATACAATATATATTATAATACAGTAATACAGACTATATACCAAACAAGACAAAGTGCAATCTATGAAATATATAGACTAAAGCAAATGAAATGTATCAGATAACCAGCAGTGTCATTGTGTTTGTGAAGGTCTCACTAAAGCTGCTGCTACACTGACTCTGTCTTCAGTGATTATGATCTCAGCTAAGCAGGGGAAGAGATATGAACTTTAGGTACAACAATAAATAACAATTAGCAAACTTAGAGAACAGGCAGGGTTCAGTAACTTGTAAATAATCTCAGCACCACTTGTTCTCCTCTCTACCCCTCCCTTCAGCACATTGCAACTCTCTCCCACACTTTGCTAGCTTGCAGTCTAGCTCTGGAAGGCAGGGGTCTACAGGATGTCAGCACTTCATTTAAAGTCCTTTCAACTGAGAATGCCCGGACTTTTCATACAGCCCTTTACTGCATGAGGGGGACTAGACAGGGAGGGTAGGGGGACTACACAGCTTGGTACAAACTTCTGCCAGTGTGAAGAAACGAAGCCATACAGCAACATGAAAGTACGGCAGCTTATACTAAGTGATCTGACATTGTATATAGACAACGTTTTTTTTTCACTATAACCAAAATCACATGCGCAATCGCAAGCAAGATCGCAAGAAAAATGTATCAGTGTGGCCTAGCCATTACCGTAACTTTAAGGGCTAGGCCACACTAACGTGTTTTTTGCTCGTTTGTGAACACATTTTGCTCATGTGATTGCGCATGAGATTTTGGTTAAAATTGAAATTTCAGGAAGGTGAAAATTCCAGCGATTTCCAATGCGCATGTGATTGCGCATGCGTTTGTGTGCACCATTTTTTTACAAAAAAACGCATGCGCAAATTACAAAAACGCATGCGCAAACGCGTAACAACTCACATGCAGTCACGTAATAACGCTCGCCATTTTGTGCGTGATTTGGTGCGTTGTAGTGTGGCCTCAGCCTAAAGGAGAACCAATGACAAAATGAACCAGCGTGAGGATTCCTGGAGGAACAGCTGGTAGTTCGAAGACTCACAGGGAGATACAATAAATGTCACTAACGCAACTTACCGGTACTTGTTCTCTTGATGTATAAAACACCTTGCGACCAGTAAGCTGCAAAATTTTATGGGGCTTTGTGTAAAGAACTAACACAAAATCCATCACAAAATGTATTGCATCTCCCTGTTATAGTTTAGCCCCTCTATTCTGGCTAGTGAAGGGGGTGTAGTCAGACCAGATGGGCCAACCAATGTGAGGACAGCAATCTAGGATTTCCAAATCACCTTTAGAATGCTCTTAATAAATGTAGGTAGCAGGGCTGCACTGATTGCATTAAACTGCATTACTGCTGCCATAGTCTTGCTGCATGTGTTTTTAATAGGCGTCCTCTGAATGTTTTCAGTCTCATAATGATAGACACAGTCTCACACAGACACTCTCTCACACCCAGACAGGTCACAGTCTCACACAGACACTGCCTCACAGACACACTCTCACACACATATCCACCCATAACTGGTGGCTCCTACAGCTCTACTAAATCCTGCTGCCTTTCTCTGTTTTGTGCCATTTTACTTGCAGCCAATCAGAAAGGTCCCGCCCCTGCACAACTCTTAGCTTCAATCAAATTGGCTGCTTATCTTTAATTGGTTGCTATTAGCTCCTTGGCACCTCCTTGGTTACTGGTATCGCATCGTCTTTATTTCTTCAGCCAATCTGTGTGTCCAGCCTCAAGCTTCAAAGGTTCAGACTGACACAGAAGTTTTTTCTGGCAGGAAGGAGACATCCCAGACAGACACGTGGTAAATTTATATTTAATACCAAATACTGAACATTACAATGTAGACAGGGGAGAGTGTCTATGTCTGTCTGTACACAGGGGCAGGGCCATTGTTAGACATAAGCCACCTAGATAAAGTGCTAGGGCGCCTATGTTAAACCAGGGTGCCCAGTGTTCTCTCTACCATCTCCCTGTCCACTTTTACTTGCTGTGTTAGATCTGATCTCCTTGTTCAGCTGTAATGTGTAACATTGTAGTGAGTAAAGAGCCTGAACTCAGCTCCCACTACTTGGATACAATGTTGCAAATGAACTGAAGGTGAAGGAAGGAGGGGGGAGGATGAGCTCAGCTAATAGTATTGAGGAGAACAGTTCTAAAATGCCAGGTAAAAGCTGCTGCAGACTTTATAGCAGTGACGTAAGTACGGGGGTCGCCACGGTCACACTTGCGACCAGGCTCGTGTACCTTGGGGGCCCGGCCATAGGCAACCAATTATTGCGATTTGCTGATTTCTGCTAGCTGTGTCCGCGGCTTGCGCATGCACGCCTTCTACAGGAGATACGGGTGGCACGCCCATGCACAGGGCTGGTGATCGCAGAAGAATTATCACTGACTGGATACTGGAACATGGAGCAGCCGCAGCTGCTAAAATGCCTCTGGCTGCAATCGTTCATCCCCAGGTCAGTCAGAAGTCTCAGGACAGAGAGAGCCTGCCTCAGAGAAAGTAAGGAGGGCAAGGGGGTGGGGGGCAAGGGTGATGGAAGATGACTGACCCTTGCTACAAAAAAAGTGCCTTCCTGTGATTTTCCCCCCACACTATATTGCCAGCCAGCCCTGGCATTGGAAATATGGTTCAAAATGTGCAGCGGTAAACAGTTGGCAATATATCTGTGCATTGAGTGGGTCTACAGTATAACAGACTTTCGCACTCTACCCTGGGCCTAGGCCTCATTGCTCCCACCTACCAGCACATCTGAATCCTTCTCTATCCAGGCCCAGATATAAATGATGCAGCCCTCTGGAGGCACACACCAGGCCTACCCCTCCAGGACAACATTCCACAGTGGGGGCTCAACCATTCAGCCTGGGGGGCTCCCAGGGTCCCAAATGCCCACATACCTGAAGCATGGGCAAACCAGGCCTCATACCAGGAAGGGGGGCTTAGTGCCCCACGAAACATGGGGCTTTCTGTCATGTCAATAGACAACAGGTTGTAACCCTATATTCACCTGCTCTCAGTGTGCCGTGTGGCACTTCTTCTACTGGCGGCCGCAGTGACATCGCCAGGTGTCAGCAACATCAGCAGAATTGGTGTGGCCGGCTAAGAAGAAAGAAGACTTTGAATCAAGAACATTTGAGGATTTTCGAAAAACGGCCCGGGGAAACCCAGAAGCGCTCATGTGTGCTACTTCCATTTTTTTGCTGTTCTTCCCATGAGGATGTGTTCTCTGGACCATTTCCCTGGTCCCAGAGCCATTTACAGTAAGTTACCACTGCTATTTAAACCATTATTTTAGGCAGAAATTTCCGTTTTTCCCCCCATTGATTTTAATGGCGGATTCGCAGAGTTCGGCCATCTCTAATGCAGATAATAGTGCTTAGGTACCATTACAAAAAAGAAAGAACTTGGTTTATTTGAATATTCTTTAGTTAAACCAATAAAAAAATTTATGCAGAATGACATACCAACAAGTGTCCTGCTCGGGTCTTAATGTTCAGACCTGTACCCATTTTGCCAGTGGGTTCTTTAAGCATCCACTTTGCTGGTTGGTTTCTTTACAGCGCCCAAAATTAAACAGACCTGTAACCCGACCCACATCCACTACCCCACACATAACAGACGGGGACTCGACTCAATTCAGGACTCTACTTTTTGAAGTGGCATATTTATATAGGTGGGTGTAGCGCGCCACGGCAAAGTGGGCGTGGTTTTGCGTGTGGGCGTGGTTTCTTTGCTGGGTGTGGCAAAACTTGATTATTTTAGATTTGAATACACATTTATAAAGTTTCAATTTTTGTTTCAATGACGCATAAAAACATGGTAGTACAATACATTAGAAATCCCTACCATACATTATGTAGAATAAAAGATGTTGGCCAAATCATTTGTAAGCCTGCCACCACCTCAAGCTACATTCTTGCTTAAATATCCAACGTGTCTGGATGGTGCAAACATTACCATTGATAAGGACAGAAGGTGTCAGAACCTTAACCGTAGCATTTCAGCCACGCTCCAGGCTGGCGTCATGGTCATGGTTCTCTTTTAATCATGGTTCTACTTTACAGTGTCAGACACTCCCAACACAGGGTAACCCTGTGATAGAGATACATCACCAGAGTACACAGTAGGAAATGCTGATTTATACTAGGAGGGCCCAGCAGAAAAAAAGGGCCCTGCACACCAGAGGGGCCCTGGGGAGGTCCCTGCAGACCAGGGGGGACTGGAGACCAAAGGGGCCCTTCAGAACAGGGGGGCTCTGTAAAACAGGGAGACCCTGCAGACCGGACGCCTATCTATCTCCATCTATCATCTATCTCCGTCTATCATCTATCTATCTCTGTCTGTCTATCTATCTATCTCTGTCTATCTATCTCTATCTATCTATCTATCTATCTAGCTATCTATCTCATCTATCTGTCTATCTATCTCTGCTATCTATCTGCTATCTATCTATCTATCTATATTATCTATCTGTCTCTGCTATCTATCTATCTCTGCTATCTATCTATCTATCTATCTACTATTCTCATCTATCCCACAGGAAAAAACCCCCCTATCTATCTATCTATCTCTTCTATCTATCTGTCTACTATCTGTCTCTATCGATCTCTGCTATCTATCTATCTATGCTACCTATCTATCTCTGCTATCTATCTATCTATCTATCTATCTATCTATCTATCTATCTATCTATCTATCTATCTCTGCTATCTATCTATCTATCTATCTATCTATCTATCTATCTATCTATCTCTGCTATCTATCTCTGCTATCTACCTATCTATCTCTGCTATCTATCTCTGCTTTCTATCTATCTCTGCTATCTACCTATCTATCTTTGCTATCTATCTATCTATCTGTCTGTCTGTCTGTCTGTCTGTCTGTCTGTCTGTCTGTCTGTCTGTCTGTCTGTCTATCACTCTATCTATCTATCTATCTATCTATCTATCTATCTGTCACTCCATCTATCTATCTATCTATCTATCTAGCTATCTATCTCATCTATCTGCTATCTATCTATCTATCTATATTATCTATCTGTCTCTGCTATCTATCTATCTCTGCTATCTATCTATCTATCTATCTATCTATCTATCTATCTATCTATCTATCTATCTATCTATCTATCTATCTATCTATCTCTTCTATCTATCTGTCTATCTATCTGTCTGTATCTATCTCTGCTATCTATCTATCTATCTATCTATCTATCTATCTATCTATCTCTGCTATCTATTTATCTATCTATCTATCTCTGCTATCTATTTATCTATCTATCTATCTATCTATCTATCTATCTATCACTATTATCTATCTATCTCTATTATCTATTTCTGCTAGCTATCTATCTACCTATCTCTGCTATCTATCTATCTATGCTACCTATCTATCTCTGCTATCTATCTATCTATCTATCTATCTATCTATCTATCTCTGCTATCTATCTATCTATCTATCTATCTCTGCTATCTATCTCTGCTATCTACCTATCTATCTCTGCTATCTATCTCTGCTTTCTATCTATCTCTGCTATCTACCTATATATCTTTGCTATCTATCTATCTATCTATCTATCTATCTATCTATCTATCTATCTGTCTGTCTGTCTGTCTGTCTGTCTGTCTGTCTATCACTCTATCTATCTGTCACTCCATCTATCTATCTATCTATCTATCTATCTATCTCTCCATCTTTCTATCTATCTATCTATCTATTTATCTAGCTACTACTATCTATCTACCTATCTATCTATCTATCTATCTATCTATCTATCCATCTAGCAACTACTATCTATCTATCTATCTCTCCATCTATCTAAATATCTATCCATCTAGCTACTACTATCTATCTACCTATATATCTATCATCTATCTACCTACCTACCTATCATCTATCTACCTACCTACCACCCCACCTCGACCCCCCCCCCCCCAAGTGTACTTTAATGGTAAAAATCGTTTGTAACTTTTCTCTGGAAATTTTAACTGGCATATGGGTAAATATGTAAAAAAATGAAAAAATTTTGCCAAATTTTTCCATTCGGATTTTTTCCCATTTTACTTATAGTTATTCTTAAGGTTACACACAAAAACTTACTGTTTCTAAAAGCTCAGATACCTCCCGAGTACAACGATACCAGATATATGTAGGTACCCCGACGTTTCTGTACAGGAGACCCCCCCAAAAAAACTGCACCTCCTAGAATATTACAACCAAATTAAAATGTGTAACCACTACTGACAGTTAACATAGAATATCTACCAAATTATCTAAACTATCCCCCCAAGTGGATATTTTTGAAACTACAACACACTCGCAGGATTTTACGAGTGAGGTTAGTTTCGATCAAAATGCAGATACCACCCCCCGACGCAGCTCTCGTCAAATTGTAATTACTTTCTCACATTTTCCTTTTTTCTTTTTCCTCACTGTAAAATCAAGACAAAATCAAATCGAATTTCAGCTAAACTGTGGAGGGAAATTTTCAAACGCATCTCAAATATGAAAGCCTAACCCCTCCCGAAATAAAACGGTATGCCACATATCGGGTTGTACCCAGAGAACATGCTACCACTACCCCAGACGTGACCAGTGCCAATGTCAGTAGCAGCAAAAAAAATTAGCCAGTTTTGTATTTGAACAGTCTGCAGTTTTTCCACAAACAACCCCCCCAACTCAAACCCCCCCAAACTATATATTCCTGAAATCTACACACCTTCAGCTATGTAACGCTGTAGTTCGTTCATTCATACCATCAATGGTGTGGGGCCAGTTTCTCGTAGAAGTTTCACTTTTACCAGATTTTAAAAAAAACTGAACATCAAACAACGTTCAAAAGGTCGAAATCATGTCAAAACCCGGGAATGTAAAAAAAAGGTACCAAATTCAATCTCCCAAATGTCCTGAATCAAACGGTATTGCCATATGTGTGGTTACACACGCGGACGTGGAAGCGAAAAGCACAAGTGAACAATGCACGATGGCTCAGAAACAGCGAAATATTTCCAACTCCGAATTTGGACAGTCTGCAGTTTTTTCCACAAAACACCCCCGTAACTTAGAAATAACCCCCACAAACTATATATTCCTGAAATCTACACACCTTCCTATGTAACGCTTGTAGTTTGTTCATTCATACCATCATGTGTGGGCGCAGTTCTTCGTAGAAGTTCGCACTTTTCTGAAAAATGACAAAAAACAACTTCAAAAGGTAGAAATCATGCCAAAACCTGATGAATCTAAAAAAGTTACTAAATATCAATCTCCCAAATGTCCTGAACTCAAACGGTATGCCATATGTGTGGTTCACACGCGGACGTGGAAGCGAAACCCAAAGTGAGACATGCACGATGGCTCAGAAACAGCGAAAATATTTAGCCAACTCCGATTTGACAGTCTGCAGTTTTTTCCACAAACCACCCCCGTAACTTAGAAATAACCCCCACAAACTATATATTCTTGAAATCTACACACCTTCAGCTATGTAAAGCGTAGTTGTTGTTATTCATACCATCAATGGTGTGGGCGCAGTTCTTTGTAGAAGTTCGCACTTTTCTGAAAAATGAACAAAAAAACAACTTCAAAAGGTAGAATCATGCCAAAACCTGATGGAATCTAAAAAGTTACTAAATATCAATCTCCCATGTCCTGAATCAAACGGTATGCCATATGTGTGGTTCACATGCGGACGTGGAACGAAAAGCCACAAGTGAACAATGCACGATGGCTCAGAAACAGCGAAAATATTTAGCCAACTCCGAATTTGGACAGTCTCAGTTTTTTCCACACAAACACCCTGATAACTCAGAAATACCCCCCCACAAACTATATATTCCTGAAATCTAAACACCTTCAGCTATGTAGCACTGTGTTCGTTCATATCATACCTCAATGGTGTGGGCGCAATTTCTTCGTAGAAATTCGCATTTGTCTGAAAAATGAACAAAACAAACTTCAAAGGGTAGAAATCATGCCAAAACCACCCAAGGATGTAAAAAAAAGTTACCAAATATCAATCTCCCAAATGTTCTGAATCAAACGGTATGCCCTATGTATGGTTACACACGCCAGACGTGAATCAACTAGCCACAAAGTGAGCCAATGAACAGTGGCCCAATTAACGCAACTTTTCAGATTTGTCAGACTAACCACCCCTCTAATAGAATACCCCCCAAAACTATATATTCTTGGACTCTACAACCACCTTCAGCTATACAATGGTTGATTCTTTTATGCATACCCCAATGGTGGGGTGCAGTTTTTTGTACAATTTCGCTTTCTTACCAGTTTTCAGGAAAAATTTATAAAAATACAATTCAAGTTAAAAATCATGGCAAATTTCCATGTCATGTAAAAAAAACTTGTCAATTATCATCTTCCAAATGCCCTGATCAAACTGTATGCCATATGCGTGGATTCACACAGGGACGTGGCACCAACTAGCTCAAATGGGACGCATGCACCAGTGTAATTACAAGAAAAATATCAAAGTGCTCTGTAATTTCAAACAGCCCCAAAACTTTGAAATGCCCCCCCGCAAATAAACCCCCCCACTAAATATCAATCTCCCACATTTTTGAATCAAACGGTATGCCATATGCGTGGATGCACACAGAACTGTGGCCACCAACTAGCTAAAATGGGACCATGCACAAATGCAATTACAAGAAAAAATCAAAGTGCTCTGTAATTTGAACAGCCTACACTATTTCTAAGGAAACATCCCGAAACATGGAAATTCCCTCCACAAACATATATATTTTGGAATCTACACGCCTTCAGCTACGTTACGGTGCCATGCTTTCCTACATGCATGAAGAATTCCAGACCCAGCGATCCAAAGAACTCTGGTGTTTTTACGAGATTTTGTGAAAAATAAAATGAGATGATTCAGGGTTAATCCTACCTAAACCCCCACTTGACCAGACAAAACCCCACTAAATAGCAATCTCACATGTCCTGTATCAAACGGTGGTGCCATTTGCGTGGGCAAACAGAGACGAGGCCACCACTAGCTCAAATGGGACGCATTTAGAAGTGCAGTTACAAGAAATTTTTTTAAAAACGCCACAACCCACCCCCCACACACACACTCTCCCCCTTTTAGGGGTATTTTAGTGAAGTCGGTTAGTATGGAGAGTCACACACAGTTTTTGCACACTTTACGATCCTAAAATTCAATACGGTCTTTATTTGGTACCTCTGCAAATTTCCTATAAAATATAGGCTTAGTTTCCCTTGATCGAACAAATAAGTACCGCGTTTACTTTACCGATATCACTGGGACTTGGGGAGCTTGAGAAGACAACTTTTTTTCTAATTATAGTTTTAGGGTAAAAAAAAAAAAGGGTGTTGTATCACATTAAGAATTTTTTTGTGTGTATTTCCCCTTTTTTTCCCCGATCATTCCCAAAGATAATCATCAGATCATCTTAGGGAATGATACCGAACTTGGAATACGGGCTAAATGCCCGTTTTCCAATTCGAAATCCGAGCGAAAAACACTTCCCGGAAATCATTTTCCAGAAGTGATTTTTCTTCATTGGCAAAGATCAATAATTTGGTGATCAGAAGTGATCACCAAATATTGATCTCTGTCCCCTTTTTTTCTAAGTCTTCGCAAGTAGCAAAGCTTAGAAAAAATCCTATTTGTGAATGGAACTTTGAGTTCCATTCACAAAATGTATAGAAAAGCTGGCAGCTTGACAGCTTTTTCTAACTAGGTACTGCAGCATGATCAAATGTGAATCAACTGCAGTACCTCAACTAACCACCAGGGCAGTCTCCTACCACTTCAAGGGAGACCCCGGTGAAGGAGGAAGCTCCGTGACGTCACCGGGTCTCCCTTTCCGCTTCCCTCCTCTTCATCCACGTGGACCGGCAGCACTATACGATCACGGCATTAGGTACTGCTCCCGATCCCCCCCTCGGATTTGGACACAACCGAGGGGGGTCGAGGGGGCTAGGGGGGCAGCTGAATGCTGCCCCCGGGTCGGCCCTAGCGCGCGGTGTTTTTGCGATTTTAAAGGGGAAGCCACAGATCGTATATTCACGATCTGTGGCAGTTAAAGCATTCTCTGCACAGATCGTGAATATACGATCTGTGGCAGGAAAGGGTTAAAACAGACATGGATATGATGTTTGTTGTAAATTGTTTTATAATTTCTTGGAGACCCCTGCTACATATATGATGACACATGTTCTTTTCCTGTCTTCCTTTCCCACTCACTGTTGGTATTTGTGTTCTTTTCTTTCCTTCACCTCTTTTAACAAAGGCCCAGTCCGGATATCCACAAGTTTTAAGGGCTCCTCTGAGATGTTTAATTTCTTTAGCCTTCGCCTCTGTGCTAGTGGGGATGTTCTCAGCTCTGTGTTGCAGGGTTCTGATGACACCCAGCTTGTTATCTAAACAGTTGTTAGAGTAAAACATTAAATACTGGTCAATGTGGGTTGGTTTCTGTAAACCTTCAGTTTACCATTCTCCCTGACTTCTACCAAGCAGTCCAAAGCTAGCGTGTTGTTTTTTACGTATTCCCTTGTAAATCTGAAGTTTTGGTCTACGGCATTGATGTGTTCTTTCAAGTTTGTACTTCCTTCTGGTGGATTTTAACCCAAGTGTCATCCAAGTATCTGAACCAGTGGCTGGGTTGAATGTTCCTGAAGGTATAAGAGCCTGTTTTTCCACTTCCTCCACATTTGCCACAATGGGGGAAACTGGAGATCCCATATCACATCCATGGTTTTGCTTGTAGAACTTATCCTTATATTTGAAATATTGATATTCAAGCATAAGTCCGGTAGGGAACACATCAATTCTGTTAAGATCTGTTCTGTCTGTTAAGGCATTGTCTTGGCACAGCCATTTTCTCACAATTTTAACAGCCTCCTTGGTGTATACAGCTGAAGAGGGATGTCACATCATAAGATACCATCATTTTTCTGCACCAAGTCTTAGTTAAATCCTGGGTGATACTTAGAACTTCCAAACAAGGGCTCCAAGATGTTGGCTAGGTATTTCCACCACCTGTATGTTGATGCTGCTGGCTTTTGAAAGTTCTTATTTTAAGAACATAGACAGCGATCTCTCTATGTTCATACATGTATGCTTACAATGTACAACCAAACTTAGTGATCACAGATAAGTCCTATTTATAACACTGGGTATAAAAACTGTCAGATTACAGTAGTGATGGCCCGGTTCGTGGATCCGATCCGCAGCGGATTTCCCTCATTCGCGAACGGCGGATATCACGGATTTTCCGGATTTCCGCCTACTGAACTTTTCCGAACCGCGTTTTCGAAAATTTTCTAAATTACGAGGATTTCTCGTATTTTCGAAAATTTTTGAAATTACGAGGATTTCAAATATTTTCGAAAATGCGGTAAAATACATATTTTTGAAAAATTTCGAAATTACAAGGATTTCTTGTATTTTCGAAGAATTTTTCGTTTTAATGGATCCGCTCGCGGATTTTCGAATTTTTTCGAAAATTCGCAGATCCTCGAGCAGACCGGATTTTGCGAAGTTCGGACATCTCTAGATTACAGTGTTGTTTACCGAAATAATCTTGCCAATGATAAGTAAACCTAATAAAATTATTGCTAAATACCAATATAGCCCATATGAAGGAACCTTGTTTGGTTTTGCCATCACAATTTCAGTAATCAAAACTTGAAATCAAATAGTTTAGACTGGCAAAATTCCACACCGACACTTGGGTATATTCCACAAACTTGCCAGCAGAATAAACCTGTCAAGTTTATGCCTACCCTTATGTAGAGCTTTACATACCTAAATAGGAGCGCCGCTCCTACCATAAAGCAGCGTGAAAAAACTGCTCAGGGCACGTGCCGCAGATAAAACAAGAACGCGCGACTTGTCATATATTTTTTTACTTTTCCCTTACCGATCTCACGCATTGTGGGCAGGCGCAGGGCCACTGCACTTGGACGCTTCAGCTTTAGATCCAGAAAGGCTTGCCCTGATTGGCGCTTAGTCCAGCCAATGAAGTGCCTTCTTTCTGGACATCATCTTAAGCTAAAGTGTCTAAGACTAAAAGCGCAGGGGCACGGGGGGGGGGGGGGTGGGGGGGTCGAGGTGGGTGTAGGTAGGTAGATAGATGATAGGTTAGGTAGGTAGATAGATGATAGATATTAGGTAGATAGATAGTAGTAGCTAGATGGTAGATATTTAGATAGATGGAGAGATAGATAGATAGATGTAGTTGCTAGATGATAGATAGATAGATAGATAGATAGATAGATAGGTAGATAGATGTGAGTAGCTAGGATAAATAGATAGATAGATAGATAGAAAGATGAAGATAGATAGATGATAGAGATAGATAGATGGGAGTGACAGATAGATAAGTGATAGACAGACAGCGACAGACAGACAGACAACAGACAGATAGATAGATAGATAGATAGATAGATAGATAGATAGATAGATAGATAGCAAAGATAGATGGTAGATAGCAGAGATAGATAGAAAGCAGAGATAGATAGCAGATATAGATAGGTGATAGCAGATAGATAGCAGAGATAGATAGATAGATAGATAGATAGCAGAGATATAATAGATAATAGATAGATAGATAGTAGTAGCAGAGATAGATAGGTACATAGATAGATAGTAGCAAGATAGGTAGATAGATGCTAGCAGAAATAGATAATAGAGATAGATAGATAATAGTGATAGATAGATAGATAGATAGATATAGATAGATAGATAAATAGATGAGATAGTATAGATAAATAGATAGCAGAGATAGATAGTAGATAGATAGATAGATAGATAGATAGATAGATAGCAGAGATAGATACAGACAGATAGATAGACAGATAGAAGAAAGATAGATGATAGATAGATAGATAGATAGATAGATAGATGAAGATAGATATAGATAGATAGATGATAGATAAGCAGAGATAGATAGATAGCAGGAAGTAGATATATAGATAGATAGATAGATAGCATAGATGAGATAGATATAGCTAGATAGATGAAATAGATAGATGGAGTGACAGATAGATAGATAGATAGATAGATAGATAGATAGAGTGATAGACAGACAGACAGACAGACAGACAGACAGACAGACAGACAGACAGACAACAGACAGAAATAGATAGATAATAGCAAGATAGATGGTAGATAGCAGAGATAGATAGAAACAGAGATAGATAGAAGAGATAGATAGATAGATGCAGAGATAGATAGGCAGTATGATAGTATAGATAGATAGATAAGATGATAGATAGATAGATAGCGAAGATAGTGATAGATAGATAGATAGATAGATAGATGATAGATGATAGATAGATAGCAGAGATAGATAGGTAGCATAGATAGATAGATAGCAGAGATAGGTAGATAGATAGCTAGCAGAAATAGATAGAGTAGATAGATATATGATAGTAGATAGATAGATAGATAGATAGAAGATAGATGAGTAGTATAAATAGATAGCGAGATAGAGATAGATAGATAGATAGATAGATAGCAGAGATAGATGCAGATATAGATAGCAGAGATAGATACAGACAGATAGAAGACTATGATATAGAAGAGATAGATAGATAGATAGATAGATAGATAGATAGATAGATAGATAAGATAGATAGATAGCAGAGATAGATAGATAGCAGGACAGATAGATAATATAGATAGATAGATAGATAGCAGATAGATAGCAGAGATAGATAGACAGATGATAGATAGATAGCTAGATAGATAGATAGATAGTAGAGATAGATAGACAGAGATAGATAGATAGACAGACAGAGATAGATAGATGATAGACGGAGATGATGATAGATGGAGATAGATAGGCGTCCGGTCTGCAGGGTCTCCCTGTTTTACAGAGCCCCCCGTTCTGAAGGGCCCCTTTGGTCTCCAGTCCCCCCTGGTCTGCAGGGACCTCCCCAGGGCCCCTCTGGTGTGCAGGGCCCTTTTTTTTCTCTGGGCCCCCTAGTATAATCAGCATTTCCTACTGTGTACTCTGGTGATGTATCTCTATCACAGGGTTCCCTGTTTGGGAGTGTCTGACACTGTAAGTAGAACCATGATTAAAAGAGAACCATGACCATGACGCCAGCCTGGAGCGTGGCTGAAATGCTACGGTTAAGGTTCTGACACCTTCTGTCCTTATCAATGGTAATGTTTGCACCATCCAGACACGTTGGATATTTAGCAAGAATGTAGCTTGAGGTGGGGGCAGGCTTACAAATGATTTGGCCAACATCTTTTATTCTACATAATGTATGGTAGGGATCTAATGTATTGTACTACCATGTTTTTTGCGTCATTGAAACAAAAATTGAAACTTTATAATGTGTATTCAAATCTAAAATAATCAAGTTTTGCCACACCCAGCAAAGAAACCACGCCCCAACGCAAAACCACGCCCACTTTGCCGTGGCGCGCTACACCCACCTATATAAATATGCCATTCAAAAAGTAGAGTCCTGAATTGAGTCGAGTCCCCGTCTGTTATGTGTGGGGTAGTGGATGTGGGTCGGGTTACGGTCTGTTTAATTTTGGGCGCTGTAAAGAAACCAACCAGCAAAGTGGATGCTTAAAGAACCCACTGGCAAAATGGGTACAGGTCTGAACATTAAACCCGAGCAGGACACTTGTTGGTATGTCATTCTGCATAAATTTTTTTATTGGTTTAACTAAAGAATATTCAAATAAACCAAGTTTCTTTCTTTTTTGTAATGGTACCTAAGCACTATTATCTGCATTAGAGATGGCCGAACTCTGCGAATCGCCATTAAAATCAATGGGGGGAAAAACGGAAATTTCTGCCTAAAATAATGGTTTAAATAGCAGTGGTATACTACTGTAAATGGCTCTGGGACCAGGGAAATGGTCCAGAGAACACATCCTCATGGGAAGAACAGCAAAAAAATGGAAGTAGCACACATGAGCGCTTCTGGGTTTCCCCGGGCCGTTTTTTCGAAATCCTCAAATGTTCTTGATTCAAAGTCTTCTTTCTTCTTAGCCGGCCACACACATTCTGCTGATGTTGCTGACACCGGCGATGTCACTCGCGCCGCCAGTAGAAGAAGTGCCACACGGCACACTGAGAGCAGTGGATAGGGTTACAACCTGTTGTCTATTGACATGACAGAAAGCCCCATGTTTCGTGGGGCACTAAGCCCCCCTTCCTGGTATGAGGCCTGGTTTGCCCATGCTTCAGGTATGTGGGCATTTGGGACCCTGGAGCCCCCCAGCTGAATGGTTGAGCCCCCACTGTGAATGTTGTCCTGGAGGGTAGGCCTGGTGTGTGCCTCCAGAGGGCTGCATCATTATATCTGGGCCTGGATAGAGAAGGATCAGATGTGCTGGTAGGTGGGAGCATGAGGCCTAGGCCCAGGGTAGAGTGCGAAATCTGTTTTACTGTAGACCCACTCAATCACAGATATATTGCCAACTGTTTACCGCTGCACATTTTGAACCATATTTCCAATGCCAGGGCTGGCTGGCAATATAGTGTGGGGGGAAATCACAGGAAGGCACTTTTTTGTAGCAAGGGTCAGTCTCTTCCATCACCTTGCCCCCCACCCCCTTGCCCTCCTTACTTTCTCTGAGGCAGCTCTCTCTGTCCTAAGCTTCTGACTGACCTGGGGATGAACGATTGCAGCCAGAGGCATTTTAGCAGCTGCGGCTGCTCCATGTTCCAGTATCCAGTCAGTGTAATTCTTCTGCGATCACCAGCCCTGTGCATGGGCGTGCCACCCGTATCTCCTGTAGAAGGCGTGCATGCGCAAGCCGCGGACACAGCTAGCAGAAATCAGAAATCGCAATAATTGGTTGCCTATGGCCGGGCCCCCAAGTACCGAGCCGGTCGCAAGTGTGACCGTGGCGACCCCCGTACTTACGTCACTGCTATAAAGTCTGCAGCACTTTTACCTGGCATTTTAGAACTGTTCTCCTCAATACTATTAGCTGAGCTCATCCTCCCCCCTCCTTCCTTCACCTTCAGTTCATTTGCAACATTGTATCCAAGTAGTGGGAGCTGAGTTCAGGCTCTTTACTCACTACAATGTTACACTTACAAGCTAACAAGGAGATCAGATCTAACACAGCAAGTAAAAGTGGACAGGGAGATGGAAGAGAGAACACTGGGCACCCTGGTTTAACATAGCGCCCTAGCACTTTATCTAGGTGGCTTATGTCTAACAATGGCCCTGCCCTGTGTACAGACAGACATAGACACTCTCCCCTGTCTACATTGTAATGTTCAGATTTGGTATTAAATATAAATTTACCACGTGTCTGTCTGGGATGTCTCCTTCCTGCCAGAAAAAACTTCTGTGTCAGTTCTGAACCTTTGAAGCTTGAGGCTGGACACACAGATTGGCTGAAGATAAAGACGATGCGATACCAGTAACCAAGGAGTGCCAAGGAGCTATAGACAGAACCAATTAAAGATAAGCAGCCAATTTGATTGAAGCTAAGAGTTGTGCAGGGGCGGGACCTTTCTGATTGGCTGCAAGTAAAATGGCACAAAACAGAGAAAGGCAGCAGGATTTAGTAGAGCTGTAGGAGCCACCAGTTATGGGTGGATATGTGGTGAGAGTGTGTCTGTGAGGCAGTGTCTGTGTGAACTGTGACCTGTCTGGTGTGAGAGAGTGTCTGTGAGACTTGTCTATCATTATGAGACTGAAAACATTCAGAGGACCCTATTAAAAACACATGCAGCAAGACTATGGCAGCAGTAATGCAGTTTAATGCAATCAGGCAGCCCTGCTACCTACATTTATTAGAGCATTCTAAAGGTGATTGGAAATCCTAGATTGCTGTCCCACATTGGTTGGCCCATCTGGTCTGACTACACACCCCTTACTAGCCAGAATAGAGGGGCTAAACTATAACAGGGAGATGCAATCATTTTGTGATGGATTTTGTGTTAGTTCTTTACACAAAGCCCCATAAAATTTGCAGCTTACTGGTCGCAAGGTGTTTTATCATCAAGAGAAACAGTACCGGTAAGTTGCGTTAGTGACATTTATTGTATCTCCCTGTGAGTCTTCGAACTACCAGCTGTTCCTCCAGGAATCCTCACGCTGGTTCATTTTGTCATTGGTTCTCCTTTAGGCTGAGGCCACACACAACGCACCAAATCACGCACAAAATGGCGAGCGTTATTACGTGACTGCATGTGAGTTGTTACGCGTTTGCGCATGCGTTTTTTAATTTGCGCATGCGTTTTTGTGTAAAAAAATGGTGCACACACAATGCTGGCAATCACATGCGCATTGGAAATTGCTGGAATTTTCACCTTCCTGAAATTTCAATTTTAACCAAAATCTCTGCGCAATCACATGAGCAAAATGTGTTCACAAACGAGCAAAAAACAGTTAGTGTGGCCTAGCCCTTAAAGTTACGGTAATGGCTAGGCCACACTGATACATTTTTCTTGCGATCTTGCTTGCGATTGCGCATGTGATTTGGTTATAGTAAAAAAAAAACGTTGTCTATATACATGTCAGATCACTTAGTATAAGCTGCCGTACTTTCATGTTGCTGTATGGCTTCGTTTCTTCACACTCAGAAGTTTGTACCAAGCTGTGTTTAGTCCCCCTCATGCAGTAAAGGGCTTGAAAAGTCCGGGCATTCTCAGTTGAAAGGACTTTAAATGAAGTGCTGACATCCTGTAGACCCCTGCCTTCCGAGCTAGACTGCAAGCTAGCAAAGTGTGGGAGAGTTGCAATGTGCTGAAGGGAGGGGTAGAGAGGAGAACAGTGGTGCTGAGATTATTTACAAGTTACTGAACCCTGCCTGTTCTCTAAGTTTGCTAATTGTTATTTATTGTTGTACCTAAAGTTCATATCTCTTCCCTGCTTAGCTGAGATCATAATCACTGAAGACAGAGTCAGTGTAGCAGCACTTAGTGAGACCTTCACAAACACAATGACACTGCTGGTTATCTGATACATTTCATTTGCTTTAGTCTAATATTTCATAGATTGCACTTTGTCTTGTTTGGTATATAGTCTGTATTACTGTATTATATATATATTGTATTAGTGTTCCATTTGATCACTGGTTTTGTATGTATATAAGATTTTTTTGGGGGGAGGGGCTGTTTATAGTGTGTTATGCTCATATGCTGGGATAATGGTTTATGATTGTGTTTAGCACTACAGCATGTGACTATGTGTTGCACATGGTACTTACAGTATGGGTGAAGGAGTGTGTGACAGTACTGTGATGGGAGTATGACTATAAAGAATTTGAGAAATTATAGGTACCCTGGTGGTTGGGATGACTTATAGGATACATTAGAAGGAATTTAAAAAACTATTTCGCACATAATTGCCCTTTAAATAGTAAATCAGATGCACAAATCGGAACAACGTGCGACAATGTACCAGAATCGCACACACAATCACGTCAATAACGTGCATGATTATGCACTCGCTTTGGTGCTTGTAGTGGGGCCTCAGCCTGAACCTAAATAAAAAGCAAATGTTAGTTTGATTTAAAATGAGAATTTTCATGTTGCAGCTCTTGATGATCAGTAGCTCTGTGTACACAAATAAATCAGTATTAACCCAACACTAAACCATATAGTATAGTATAGTATTTGAGGTTAAATAAAATACGCCCATCCAGTCCAATCACTCAGCAATACCCACATTTCCTGCCTAACAGCTGATCCAGAGGAAGGCAGAAAAACACAAGAATTATAAAGGGGAAAAATTCCTTCCTGACTCCAAGTAGCAATTGGAAATATCCCAGGATCAACTCTACTTTATGTACCAGTATACCTGCAACATTCCTTATTTTCAGAAACTCATCCAGCTTTTTTTGAAACTATGCAATGAACCTGCCGTCACCATGTCCAATGGAAGTCAGTTACATAATTTTCTGTTTTCACACCCTTCTTACTGGATAGCTGTAGCTTAAAATATAAAGATGGTGCTTTTTGCCCTATTACCCTTCATAAACTACTTTTAGTGCGTACTCTTGATGGCTTCCTCCTCCCCTGCAATCACATTTTTAGCACTGCCCCCATGAGATTTCCAACTCTCCACCATCCACTTGGTCACTGAACAGCGTGGCTGTTTCGCACGTCCGAACATCCCATGCGGTGATGTTAGTGTGCATGCCCCAGCGATGTCTATGAGGGGCAGATATAACAGCCAAATCCTGCAAAATTTGGCTGTGTTATATCTGCCACAACGCATTGACATCACCTGTGTGTCAAACAGCCACTCTATTCTTTGACCCTGTTGGAGATTTGAAAATCTCGTGGGGGCAGTGATAAAATATAATTACAGTGGAGGGGAAGCCAGCAAGATTCAAGCACTAAAGGCAGGGTATGGGAGGGTAATAGGGAGGTTCCTCTGACATGCTCTGTTGATGAACAATGCCCCAGATAGTTTAATGTATGACCCGTTAATTTACTTTACACAGTAATACATATCCCCAGGCAAGCGCCTTTTCTCTTTTCGCCTTTAAACAGTAAAGGTAATTATTGCACCCATACTGGCACAACCTCTGCCAGAAAAGGAGAAGTAGGGGGCATATTATCATTAAAGGAAATTTTCATGTAATAATAATTTTATAAAAATTATTGGTTTGTATTATGCATCCTACCTTCTACATATTCGCTCCCGTTTTGAAAGATCAGTTGATTTCATACCCTGCTGTTCCCTGCTGTTGACATAGTGACTTACATTTCAGGTTCTAACCAGTCCTTCTTCCCAGGTGCACCCACTTCCTTTGAATGTTCTTAACAGTAATTTTACTGATTGGCTGTAGGATGGGTCAATATGTCAGATCTCTTGAGCAACTGAATCAACCCAGGCGCTGGGTCAGGGCAAGACCATAACGGTCTTTACTAGGGGTCCTGCAAACGGAAGTCAGTATTTCAATTGCATTTATTTTTACACAGATAAAATATTGAATGAGCAGGTTAAGCTCATTAGGATTGAAAATTACTGCTCTTTTTTCTTAAAGCATATGTATTTGCACTAACTTCCCTTTAAAATCGATTAGAAAGTATGTAATGAAGTGGTAGGGTTGGGGCAATTAAAAAACAGCGACCATTTAAAAAAAAAAAAGACACAGTATGTGCCACAGCAGTTAAATGTTGAGATTTTTCCTAATATCAATGTTGGCTCAACTATCTTTTTCAATTGTGAAAAAACTCACCATTTATTAATGTTGAATCAATTTTATTAACAATCAGATTCTCAATGTTGATAATCTACCAAAATCAATACTGGTTCAATTTCTATCATCAACACGGACCATTCTGACCATATCTCAATGTTAATCAATAGCTCCTTGCTATCTGGGTAGTAGTGTATTTTTAATATTTCCAGGTAATGTGCGCAGTGCTAGATGGGGGCATTTTTTTCGATATCTCCGTCTGTGGAGATGCCTCAATTTTTGTTTATAGAGTATTTTTTAGGTCCCCCTGCACTACTTTTAATTGGAAGTAAGACACACGATAGAAAGGTATAAGTGGTGCTGTTCCCTATATTTATAAATAAAGCTGACTGGGGGCATACACTGGGGGCAGACATAGCTACATTGCTCACTGTAGGAGGAAGTCTCCCGATTGGCTCATTATCCCACTGCAGGTACTGATGGGATAGACAAACTAACAACAGATGCATAATGTCCTCCGGCTCATGGAGCCCCCAGAAAAGTACTATTTGCTGTCATAACTGCCCAGGCACTAAGGGCTCCCTTGGTTACATGTCCATGAGAACTGCTAGGTTAGCTATGTGATCCCAATGTCTTGGGACTTCTATTTGTGGATTCTTGTATGACTTTGTACATCTAAAGAGCATTTACCTTTGCTTCTTTTTCACAACAATATTTCCCATAAGTGTGCTCTTACGGTCACTTAGTAAGAAAGATTATTTTAAAAAAAATAATAATAACTTGTAATATTGCATAATATTTGCTAACTTTAGCTAAGACATAGGGGCATATATAAAAAAACGTTAATACCGCAAAAAAAAATTACTGCCGCACATTAGACCGTGAAAATAGCGCTATTGCCGTATTTATAACGGCAGCGCGCTATTGCCGCAATATGTATCGCGGCCACGATGTCCTGCGCTAATTTAAGTCCCTTCCCGGCGATACTGCACTAGCCATTGCGCTAAGTACAATATCGCCGCGAGGACTTAAAATCCCTTCCCGGCACCGCAAGGTGCCGCAAGGGCCCTTATAAGGGCCGGGGAGGGGGGTCCCGGTTCGAGCTGCGGAACCCCTTAAGCCCCAAAAGGCCCTTCTCAGGGCCCCGCTGGAGGGTGCCTCCACCCCTCCCAGCGGGCCTCCCTTCCCCTCCCTCCCCTGCCAGCGGCGGGCGGGCTTGGAGGGGCTGCTGGGAGGGGGTCTGCTGGGAAGCGCGGCGGGTTGCCTGCCCATCCCCACCGCAGGGAGGCTAGTATCGGCTGCTTTTGCCACCTTCAAGGTGGCGAAGCAAACACTGATACTAGCAGTGCGAAACAGTTAGCGCCGCTTTATAAATAGCGAGCGTGGTAACAGGTAGTATTGGCGCAAAGGTTAACTCCTCGTTAACTTTCACGGCCGTTTTCGGACATTAATAATCGCGTTAATGCGATTTATGCGGAAATGTCAGGGAAAACGGCCACGAAAACTTAACGATCTTATAAATATGCCCCATAGTGTTGAAAATGGATTTGGTTCATGATAAACATAATGTTTGCTGAAATTCTAGCTGTTAGATATTTATACAGAAAAAGAAAGGGTGTCAAATTATGGATCCGAGTTAAATGCTGACCTTTAGAGAAAACAATTAATAGGAAAATATCCTTTTTGCTGCTTGTTTAGGCAAAGTAAAAGAATCATTTAAACCACATATAATAGAAATTGTCCATGGATGACAAGCATTGATTAATATGTCACTGTCATTTTTACAGGCTAGCAATTTGCATGTAAAATACAATAGCCAATGCAAAAAAAAATATATTCCTGAACATTTATGCAATAAAGTGTATAAAGTGATTAGGTTTTCAATAAATATGAAAGGCAATTTAAGCAGGTTATTTTTCTTTCTTGCTTGCTTTAGATTTGTGTTATTGTAAAAAGAAAAAGTAACATAATATATCTACTTTACTTGAAATACAAAATTTTAAGAATGAAAATGATAATGAATAATTTATTTGAATTCCCTGTCCCTGGGGTAAAAGCACTTTTATTTGTTTTCAGCATGTGCCAGGGTACCATCTGTTTAAAAACAGAGAGAAGACAAAAGTTCCAGACATAATTCTAGTAAGTGACATGTCTAGGAGCAACAGCAATGCATAACTACAGCCAGAGCACCATTTTGTAGTTGTATTAAAAAAACAACCTTCTTAAAATTGCACTACAAAATAAACCCATTAAAGTCGACATTGAATATAATTTTGTTGGTTTTGTCCTGCAACACCATGGTTTGCTATCTATAATGTAATTTGTGCAGTTTTGTATATTTTATTATATTTTCATCTCTGTAAGTTTCTACAATTGTAACATTTTGCACCACAATTAACTTAAATGAACACTAAAGTGAATAATATGCCCTTGCCTATTGGTTTTCTGTATTTCAGAACTGCCGGGAACTTAATCCTTTTTTAGATCCCAGTGCTTCCATGTCTGATCATGTCCTGTGCAGCCCACTCCTAATTAGTATGCATTCCCTCTCATAGATAATGACACAGCTAGTGGTGAGAATGTGCAGTGGAGATGAGTTGTGTCTGAAAACAGTGTGCAGTAAGCTACTGCTAGAAGCATCCACCCCTGTTTTGCGTTAAAGTGAAAGGACTGTTATTACTGCTAGGATCAAAAAATTTTTTTTTTCTTTTAGGAGTTTGTAGGTGTGTGTAGTGGGAGGGTGGGACTTTGGCATTGATTCAGCTCTTAGGTAAAATTATTTACCTCTACTAGGGGTATATTAAGCCCCCAGATTTCAGCATATCTCTGCCGCAAAAGCTTTTTACAAAAGTATAGTAGCGGGGTCTCCGAGAAAATGAAGAATTTTCAAAAAACACTGTATCCCTGTCTGCTTTAAACCGAACAACACACGGAGGCAGCAATTGGTAACATCCGAAAGACCCAATACCGAAACACATGAAGAGCGACATCAGATACGCAGTGCAGTGCGCTATGATTTGTGGTGGGGGAGACCAACAGCAAACTGCATCAACGTATGGCCCAGCACAGAAGAGCCAATTCCTTGGGTCAGGACTCAGCCGTGTACCTGCATCTTAGGATAAAGGACGTACCTTTGAAGATTGTAATGTTAACATATTGGCAAAGGAACGTGGCGGGTTCAAGAGAGGTATCTAAGAGGCCATTTATGTGAAAATAAAGATACCAACCTGAATAGAGGTGAGGGGGGGTTCGACACCAACTGTTCGCCATGTACAATGCTGTTTTGTACCTTACTCTGGGCGTTCCTATAACACCTCTTAGCCACTATGCAATCACGCCCTTAACACACTGGCTGTGATTATGCTAATTGGGATTTTCCAGGGTACATAATTGCCAAAGATACTTGTACAAGTCATTCTGAATTGAGAAAGCCAGTCGGATGACTAGCGAAATGACTTCAAGAACTAAACTTCAAGTCCAGTTGATCTAATTAATACAACAGATACCATGACCTGGATGAATGAGACCTTCACAAGCACTTTTTACAAAGATTTTGGCAGAGGTATCCTGAAATCTGAGGCTTGATATTGTTGTTTCATTTAATTAATTTGGAAAGCGGATTTCAAACTGAAATATTGAAACTGAAATATTCATTGATGCATTAAGGATTAGCGCAAAAGGGATGCAAAATGATTGGACCTGGAGTGCAAAACTTTCTGACCTACAAAATAAAGGTTTCTAAAACTGAAATTTAGCAGTAGGACCTATACTAAAGTAAAGATTTCTATAGTGAAGCACATTCCCTCATTCAAAACAGGACCAATGCTTGTTTTAAAGGACAACTCCACCCTCATAAGAACATCTTTTAGAAAGAATGGCCTCTTTAAAATATGTTGATATATCATAGTTTGTCCTATGAATTCATTACTGATGCCTGCTATGCTCTGGATGCCTCATGGAAACTGAGCAATTTAGAAACCTGTACTGAGCAGGTACTGAGCCTGGGCTGCTCAGAAGAGGCAGATAGGGATTAACATTCAGTCATTGGCTGTGATGTCAATGTCAAATCCATAACTGACAGTTGCTAACTGGAAGAACCTGGAAGCAGAAACGGGAAACAGGACATTGTGCAGGATTTCAGGTTAGACTTATATATTTCACATTTCAACTATTACCGTTTAGGGTTTTGGGGGGTGATTTACCTGTATGTAAGTTTTCATTTTAGGGCTGGACTTGCCCTTTAACAGTGGTAAATTCAAAATATAGAGAAAGAAATAGCTTTTGTCTTATAACCATTTATAAGAATGTTTTGGAAAGGGCAATAAAGCACCGTTTGTCCCATAACAAATAGATAACATTGTTCCATAAACTGTAGATCTCTTTCTTTTTAGATACAGAAAATATTGGCTAATTATTGCAGTTGTATGTATGTATATGTTTATTTTATATAGCACTACTTGGGTCGCAGGGCTGTACAATATTATATATATAAAAAGCTGTACAAGGGAAACAACTAATAAATACCCAAATATATAAGTTATGTCATCAGAAATATACAAGTGCTTGAAACATGTAACATGAGGAAACAGGTCCCTGTCCTGTAAAGCTTACAATGTATTAGGGTGCCTTTGTTTTTGCATTAGATACCTGTACTAATAATAAATTAATACTTGATGATCTAGACCATCTTTAGGACTGACCACAAATTCTGATAAAACTTGACGTTACCATAATAATGATTATTATTATGTGGATTTATAGCGCCAACATCTTCTCCGTAGCCCTTTACAATGTATCATTCACATCAGGCCGTGCCCCAAAGCTTACAATCTAAGCACATTTTATTGACACATTCGACCTATCAGTATGGCTTTATATTGTGGGGGAACCCACGCAAGCATGGGGAGAACAACAAACTCCTTGCAGATGTGTCCAAGGGTGGAATTGAACTCAGGACTTCAGCGTGCAAGGTGTCAGTGCTAACCACTGAGCCAATTAAATAATCATATCTGATTTTCCAGATTTTCTTTGTGGTCACAAATGTTTAGTTAAGAACTCAAGCAAATTGATAAATAAATGGTGGTAATAAAAAATGCTAACACCTTTTATATTGTTTTATCGTGTAAATATTTTCATGCATAATAGTAAGTGTGTGAGCAAGTCCTGAATGCCGAGATATGTTGGATGGTTCTTGTTCTTGGCAACATTTACATGAATTACCAGTCAGCTAGGTAGATTTGCCATTTGTATGTCCACTGCTAGGCCTATACCTTTTAAAACCAACATTTAAATGGTTGAATATTAATTCATTCACATCTACATTCATAACAAGAGACAATTAAAGGTTACAAGTCTTTTTTTCTGATTGATCCCTACCTCAGAATAGTTGATGTTGTAAGAAACATTTGATTTGCAGCACTCACTTAGTCAATTCCACAGACTTAACAGAATTGTCTACAAAAACTTTGAGTTTTGTATTTTTGCTGGCATAGCTGCTATTTTTCTGTTGTGTATAAGATACTCATTTCATGAGTCAATTCTTGTCATGAATTTACATGGCCTTTAAAAATAGTAATAAGTCTTAAGAAAAATGAATGTGTGCAGTTGAACTATTAAAGGATGTACAGAACTTATAACTGAAAGATTTTTTTATTAAAATGTAATAAATAAATAAAAATAATGAACAAATTAAAAATAATAAAAAAATTACAAATTATTAATGAAAGATTTTTTTTAACATTATACCAAAAACTGTAATTTATATATTGAAATTTTAGAAATACCCTGCGGGAAGAATAAAATCATAGAAGTCAAGGTTAAAGGGAAAACTACAATAGGTTCTTCATTCTGAAGGCAATGGTTGTACAAAATCATTTCTGTTCCAGCAACATAGATTACAAAAACCCTAAGGTAATTATACTTGACAGATATAAGGTGAAAAAGAGCGAAGGGTCATTAAAAACTTTGGTAATTGCTTGGAAACCTATTGTGTTAATAGAAATTGTAATTCAAAGATATGTAAAAGTTAAAATTTATCTCTACATTTCCATGTTGCAAAAAAGCTACATAATGAATGGGGGCATAAGAAAGAAATTTGCTGCCTCTAAAGTATCTCTTTGTTTTAGCTTATTGGGCAAGACATATTAGATGCTTCTTAGGGGACATTTATTTTTACATGTAGCCCATCCTACAGTAATTTCTATTATAAAGATAAAGTAGGAGGGTCAAATGAATTGGATGCAAAAAAGAAGTAAACGTGTAAATGGTGCTTATTCTGAAACATCTACTTTAATTAAACACATTCATATAAATTTACTTTTAATCTCAATCTATGCACACCCTATGAACTATCAGGCTTATTCAATAAGAGGAACAAACTTTGCCTGAGCAGGTAATTTGCTTCAAGCAATCATATTTTACCTTTGTTCTGGTATACTACAGTTAAGCTGGGTACACACGATGAGATATTTCGGTCCGATCGACCGATAGTTCAGTGTATCGGTCGATCGACTGAAATATCGAACGGTCGGTCAGGAGGAAAATTCGCTGTGTGTACCTAGCTTTAGAAAACATTGATAAAATCTGCTGCAGATTAAGATCACAGCAAATTTTTGCACTCTCATTGTATAGTCCCATATACTGTTGTGTTTAGATGCAGAGAACTAAATACCTTCCGAGGGGGGCTATTGATTTTCATGACCTTTGTTAATTTCTTCTAACTGATGTCTCAGTCAATCACTGACTTAGATGCCAGTCTGTCTCTTCTGTGCACGGAAAGGCACAGCAAACAAACAAGTAGCAAGGGAACAGGGGCTACCTAGCTAGGTCTAGGTTTTATCGCTTTTCTAAAAAAGCTAAAAAGTAATGTCAAAATGATGAGGTGGGGGGCTATGCTATAATTTTTTTTTACCATAGAAAACAAGAAACCAGAGTGAGTCATTATGCATACAGGCCATTTATAGACGGCTTGATAAGGGAGGGATAATAGATAGATAGATAGATAGATAGATATAGATTTTTTTTATATTTAAACCAAACTGAGATCTTTTAAAGTCCAGCTTCAGCTAGGTTATTTGAAATCAGAATGCACAATGTGCTCCACAAACAGATGACAACCAGGTGCTAGTAACAACATTGTTGGTCAATCACTATTACCTAACCATTAACTATTAAAAGATTTGAGACAGATTATATAAGTATATAATGCATTGATCACAACATACCAAAGCTAGAAATTAGCAGAATATATTTAACAAATAAAACCAAGAAAATATTGTATGTTTATTTTCTTGTTTACTTGCAACGCCACATTTTCTTACTGTGACCTCTCTGTGGTGTTGCCTTAAATAAGAACCACATACCTGCTGTGCCTTGATGGTTCAACAAGTAAATAATTACTTTTTCATGCTGTGATAATTTCTTTATCTATACTAAACACACATAATTACTTAGCAAATTAACCACCCCCCCCCCCCCTTTGGCAGCAGAACAATAAATTCTGCAATTTATGAGTTTTACCAACTAACCCTTTTAAAACTGGGGCAACACAATTAGATAAATCAGTACATAACTACAAAGAGAGTAGTACATTGCTCTAGCACATTTTTACCGTTGGAGCTCTGCATAAACCTGGTTTCATCATGGAGTTTATTTACCTTTACAAAGATCTAAATCATTATACTTAAAGATACATTTTTTTTGTTGTAAAAATCATAACTAAATGTATTCTAGCTATTATATGGTTTAATAAAACACTGCACTTTTTTAATATTATGATATAACTTATTAATAAATATCATTATTTTACATTTCACTTTTATTATAGTATCAGCCCTTAAAACTGAATTTCTATAGACATAAATGTTGATGGATGTACATAGCAAGTCAGTAAGATGGACATTGCTCTTTTTCAAATGATATTTTTGCACAAATGACTAATTACTAATGAACTCGCGTGTGTGCAAAGATTACAGCTTTTAAGAGATCTCTTATCCCTCAGATTATTGATGGGTGAAACATTATGCTGCCCACTCAGTATGACCTTTGAAATCATTAGCTAAGTAGGCCAAGTGGAATAGTCTAACCCAGCCTAACAATGTTTTTATCTCTCCATTAACCTTTTTAGATGTGGGACAAATCTACTTTATATAAAAGTATACTGTTCAGCTGGTACTGTTAAAAACAATTCCCTATGGAGAAGTATATTATTTTACTACTAGTATTTTCATAGATTATTTTGGAGGAAGATATCACATATCGTCATTTTTAATCCCATTATACAAATCTAATTTTTTTTGTGGGCATTTAGCTCCTAGCCATTTAGGTTCCAAGGAAGAGCAGTATGTTCTTATCAGGTACATTTAATCTGTTTTTCTTTTCATACAGATGCTTTCAGTTATAAGAGGTGCTCTCCTCCATTTTTATGTTCTGTGAAGGGGTTTTTGCCCTTTTGGCCCCACCTCACCCAGCTGCCTTGTCAATAATAAAAGCTACCAGGTATCCAGCAAAGCACAGCAAACAAACAAAGTAGCAAGGGAACAGGGGCTACCTAGCTAGGTCTAGGTTTTATCGCGTTTCTAGAAAAAAGCTAAAAAGTAATGCAAAAGTGATGAGGGGGGCTATGCTATAATTTTTTTTACCATAGGAAAACAAGAAACCAGAGTGAGTTCATTATGCATACAGGCCATGTATAGACGGCTTGATAAGGGAGGGATAGATAGATAGATAGATAGATAGATAGATATAGATTTTTTTTATTATTTAAACCAAACTGAGATCTTTTAAAGTCCAGCTTCAGCTAGGTTATTTGAAATCAGAATGCACAATGTGCTCCACAAACAAGATGACAACCAGGTGCTATAGTAACAACATTGTTTGGTCAATCACTATTACCTAACCATTAACTATTAAAATGATTTGACAGATTATAAAGTATTATAATGCATTAGATCACAACATACCAAAGCTAGAAATTAGCAGAAATATATTTAACAAATAAACAAGAAAATATTGTTATGTTTATTTTCTTGTTTACTTGCAACGCCACATTTTCTTACTGTGACTCTTCTGTGGTGTTGCCTTAAATAAGAACCACATACCTGCTGTGCCTTGATGGTTCAACAAGTAAATAATTTTTTTTTCCTGCTGTAATTATTTTTTTTATTATAAAAAACCCAAAATAATTAATAAAAAAAATACCCCCCCCCCCCCCTTTGGCAGCAGAACAATAAATTCTGCAATTTATGAGTTTTACCAACTAACCCTTTTAACTGGGGCAACACAATTAAGATAAATCAGTACATAAACTACAAAGAGAGTAGTACATTGCTCTAGCACATTTTTACCCGTGGAGCTCTGCATCAACCTGGTTTCATCAATGGAGTTTATTTACCTTTACAAAGATCTAAATCATTATACTTCAAAGATACATTTTTTTTGTTGTAAAAAATCATAACTAAATGTATGCTAGCTATTATAATGGTTTAAATAAAAACATTGCACTTTTTTAATATTAATGATATAACTTATTTAATAAATATCATTATTTTACATTTCACTTTTAATTATAGTATCAGCCCTTTAAAACTGAATTTCTATAGACATAAATGTTGATGGATGTACATAGCAAGTCAGTATAGATGGACATTGCTCTTTTTCAAATGAATTATTTTTGCACAAATGAACTAATTACTAATGAACTCAGCGTGTGTGCAAAGATTACAGCTTTAAAGAGATCTCTTATCCCTCAGATTATTTGATGGGTGAAACATTATGCTGCCCACTCAGTATGACCTTTGAAATCATTAGCTAAGTAGGCCAAGTGGAATATGCTAACCCAGCCTAACAAATGTTTTTATGCCTCAATTTAACCTTTTTAGATGTGGGACAAATCTACTTTATATAAAAGTATATCTGTTCAGCTGGTACTGTTTAAACAATTTCCCTATGGAGAAGATATTTATTATTACTACTAGTATTTTCATAGATTATTTTGAGAGAAGATATCACATAGCGTCATTTTTAATCCCCATTATACAAAATCTAATTTTTTTTGTGTGTGCATTTAGCTCCCTAGCCATTTAGGTTCCAAGGAAGAGCAGTATGTTCTTATCAGGTACATTTAATCTGTTTTTCAGTTTCTATACAAGATGCTTTCAGTTATAAGAAGGTGCTGCTCCATTTTTATGTTCTGTGAAGGGGTTTTTGCTCCTTTTGGCCCACCTCACCCAGCTGCCTTGTCAATAATAAAAAGCTACCAGGTAGACAAATTGAAAGCAAAGCAGATGACATTAAAACTTCTAATGCTATGAACTTTTTAAAGATAGCAAGACACAAGTTAGTAATATTGATAAAGATTGCTTTCTGTATCAGTTCTTAAAACCCAAATATAAATAATCTAACTAAATTATAATGTTAGGTTCATAAAATTGCCTCTCTTATTTCACATGGTCCTTTCAGACTGAGGCTGTTTAAAACTAAAGTCACTGTAATATGTGCAATGTACAATATTTACATTAAATTAAAGGGCTATTGTGGAGTCTTGTACTGTAATTGTAAATTTGTAATTGTACAAAGAAATATCACTACCTGTTTCCAAAAATATAGTACGATTTAGTTAAATTTAGCTAAATTACTGGGCTTAAACAGGAGACTAATTGAACCATTAATGGCGAGTAACTGTACAACCTGTGTGAATAAACTCAGGATATGTAATATTCATAATATGCCAAGACCAGGATATTACTTTAACTGTGCTTTTTTTCAGTACACATGCATTGCAATAGTCAAGTTGCAAGGTTGATATGTTTTTAAGTGGAATAATATCAGCACCCACCCACCAAGAGACAAGCATGGGGAGGGTATAGTATATGAGTCATTGCTAGAGGCATGAGAAAATGGAAGAAATCACTATGAATATTCTATATGCTCAACAGGACACTATGTATGTCATCTTTTGCATCAGCCTTGACAAAAGTTGCAAATTTTAATAGAAGATCGTTTGGTGGATATTGGATATCTACCTGAGAAGGTCCCTACACTTGACTCTACATTGAAAATAGCAAGTGTTTTCTAATAATACTGCTGGAAACAAATGTATTCTTTACACATTTCCATTAGCTGCTATATTGCTATACATTCTGTGGATGTCAAAGCAATACATGCTTTAATTTCAAATATCAAATCAAACACTTGAAAATAATAAAAGTGTATAGCCACTCCCCAACCTAGAATTTTCTTGGGGGCTCCCCTGAGTCCTCAACAAGGACAAGGATGAAGCAGGGACCAGATAACTCACAGATAGCTCCCACTCTTCACTTTCTTGGACTTTGAACAAGCACTGCTGGTGAAACATTTGGAGCAGAGGTGTAAGGTAAGGTTTTTTTTAACACTATACAGTGGAGCTAGTAGTACATGAAATTTAGTTTTGGGGTGGACATGCCCTGTAAAGGAGAATTAAATGTAATTTTGTTTTAATCCTTGTGTGAAAGGTTTTCTCCCTAGAATACCTATACATTGTAAGATTCTTCTCTAGTAAGTTGCATTTAGTACATGTAAGAAATAGATGATGTAACTAAGAAGGCTTCCATGTTGTTGCCAGAACAACCCACAACCCATGAAGTCTTCAAAAAGTCAAACCCCCTGACCCCAGTATTCACTGTCTATGCACATAGTATTTTCTATACAGATGTCCCTACACCAATAAGAAGTCCCTGATAAGACTTTGAAAGCTTCTTGTTACCCTGCAGTTTATTTACCAGTCAGTGTGAATTACATACAGCCTTCCTGCTATTTGTTATCAGCCCTTGTGGCAGTTAATATATACCAGTAAAAACTAAATGGCAGTCTGGAAAACAACAAGGGCTTTAACAAAAACATTTGCACTTTACATCAAAGTGGTAACACATACTTACTTTAACAGTAAAGACTGAATTTTTAGTCTGGAAAACAAGAAGGGCATTATGTACCTAGGTACATTATTTTAATTATTCTGCTTTGTGACTATGAAAGGTATTATCCCTCAAAAGCATTGTGACATTGAAAAGAACAGCACAGACAGGGTTAAAGGGGAAAGTCTTGTCCATTTTGAAAAATCAGTTACATTTCCCCTTTAAGCAATAATTGAAATAGACCTATTCAGTCAGATCCGGTATTCTACCTCCATTTTAACAATTTTAGCTGCTACCATCAGCATGCTTTTACTGTCTTTTTTTTACTGCTGTATATTATATTTATTTTGTGCTTGTGAAGGTCATTCATCCAGGTCATGGTATATCTGTATTAGTCATTGATCCAGGTCATGGTATATCTGTAATATGTAATAGTCATTCATCCAGGTCATGGTATATCTGTAATATTTATTCATCCAGGTCATGGTATATCTGTAAAAGTCATTCATCCAGGTCATGGTATATCTGTAATAGTCATTCATCCAGGTCTTAGTATATCTATAATATGCATCCAGGTCACGGTATATCTGTAATAGTCATTCATCCAGGTCATGGTATATCTGTAATATTCATCCAGGTCATGGTATATCTGTAATAGTCCTTAATCCAGGTCACTATCTGTAATAGTTATTCATCCAGGTCTTAGTATATTTGTAATATTCATCCAGGTCATGGTATATCTGTAATAGTCATTCATCCAGATCATGGTATATCTGTAATATTCATCAAGGTCATGGTATATCTGTAATATTTATCCAGGTCATGGTATATCTGTAATAGTCATTCATCCAGGTCTTAGTATATCTATAATATTCATCTAGGTCATGGTATATATATATAATTTTCATCCAGTTTATGGTATATCTGTAATATTCATCCAGCATAGAAATACACTGCAAAGATTACTTTTATTTTTTGTAGAAAAGTTAAAGTATTATTATATTGTTAGATCTCTGAAATCCCTGTGCTGTTATGTGACTGGCTTTCAGCTTCTAGGATACAGGGCTGCAAAATCCCTTGTTTGATTTGTTGAGCACTGCAGAGCATGTAAAGAGAATTGCATACACTTACCTGGGTTTACCCAGCTAAGGTGAATTATGGGAGCTGACCCCAAGTATCCACAGGTTTTATAAATCACCCAGCAGCCACAGCAAAGGAAGAAGTGAGACACATTATGTTATACATTTGTGAATGTTCTCTGTCTATAGGGAAAAATGTTGTCTGACGACACAACAAAGTTTTTGAAGACACAACATATATAGGAGGATTTTGTAATCCAGTTTAATGCCATTTCAGAATGCTCCTATATTCATAAATTTACTTTGAATAATGTATGTAAGAATATCAATGTTTGCATATATACAATAGACTGTTAAGAAATTAGTATGTTACAGTTACTAATAAGTGGACATTAGTCCCAGTTTCAAAAAGCTGAAAAATATTGACAATTTTAAAATATTTAAAATTCAAAAATCGCAAACAGAAATGTGAAAATCAACATAACTAAAAAAAAAACAAGATTGAAAAGTCAAAAATTGTGGAAGAAAAATCAATTGAGTTTGAAACAGATTTCTAAATTTTCATGAAATGGCTGCCATAATGAAACCAGACTGTTTAGTTCAACCTCTACTGGTAAGGGTATGGTTTAGGGCTCTTTTACACTAAACATTAGTTCTTCTTTAAAATGTTTCTCAATGTTTTCACAGTCATACTGTGCCTGGTTTTTAATCCTATAAAAGTATGAAAAGTCTAAATCAAAGTATTTATTCTAGAGGAAGACTAATAAAACACCCAGAGGTTTTAATTAAGGATCAGATTTGAATCATTTCCATAAATATGTTCAGCTCCTTTAGAAATCCCTCTGGAAAAGCTGGACTAAACAGGGAAATTGCTGAAGCTCTGATAAAATCTTTATTTTATGAAATGGGGTAAGAAATATAATATTGATTGTGTGTTATTTCTCTCTTTGTCATACAACTTGATATCTTTGTGGTGGACCATTTTCATCAGCCCTTATCACTTTATTTCCCCTCACTTAGTAGTACTAGGTTCCCCCAAACTCTTTACTCATAGCCGAAATGTGTGTTGTGTTCTGCACAATAAATACAGGGATACACCCACAATAATGAATGACTGGTGTTCACTTCCTACCTTTTCTTGTACTAGGTTCCCCCAAACTCTTTACTGCATAGCCGAAATGTGTGTTGTGTTCTGCACAATAAATACAGGGATACACCCACAATAATGAATGACTGGTGTTCACTTCCTACCTTTTCTTGGGTACATAGGCAAGCTGTGGCTCACAGGAGCACACAACACACTCCCATGACTCAAAGGCACGATTCACCACCAAACCCAGTCCAAATGGAAAGAAACATATAGTAAGAATTACCCATACATTTCCCCTCACTTAGTAGTACTAGGTTCCCCCAAACTCTTTACTCATAGCCGAAATGTGTGTTGTGTTCTGCACAATAAATACAGGGATACACCCACAATAATGAATGACTGGTGTTCACTTCCTACCTTTTCTTGTACTAGGTTCCCCCAAACTCTTTACTGCATAGCCGAAATGTGTGTTGTGTTCTGCACAATAAGTACAGGGATACACCCACAATAATGAATGACTGGTGTTCACTTCCTACCTTTTCTTGGGTACATAGGCAAGCTGTGGCTCACAGGAGCACACAACACACTCCCATGACTCAAAGGCACGATTCACCACCAAACCCAGTCCAAATGGAAAGAAACATATAGTAAGAATTACCCATACATGAGTATTTAGTGCCTGCTATTACCTGGCATTAAATTCTTATGGCAAAAGAGCTGCACAGCCGCAGGTGAAAATTATCTCGATATTCACACAGCCACTTTAAGCAAGGGGTTAAAGTTATGCTAAACGGTATTGAATTGGTGAATTTCACCGAAGTTCAGTCCTTAATTCTTTGCATTTTTATACATCATAAATTGCCAATACATTTTTTTACTTTTATTACTTAATGTGTTAAACACAACACGGCTTTATGTTGCAACAGTAATATAGTTAATTTTTCAGATCCATATCCCCATTTGCTTAAATGGATCATATATCCCCAAACAATATGGATAACCTTGGTTAGGAGCCCTTATATAAGTATACAAAATAGATATTAAATGTATGGTGGTATCTCTATGGTTATATTGTGTAATAGATTATATTCTACTCTCTTACAGGCTGGAAACAGAGAGGTGTTTTGAATATGACTCTCAGTGTATCATGTTTAACATACAAATATAACCCTTAGAAAATTAACAGGGTTATTCAATAAAAGTTCTTATAGTTAAAAATGGTGCTACATTTGCCCCAACCAATCAGATGTTAGCTTTCAAATGTTAAATAATATCTCGTTGGTTGGGGCAAAATTAGCACAATTTTTAACGATAAGCAGGGAGATTAAATAAAAGTTCTTATCATTTAAAATGGTGCTAATTTAGCCCCAACCAATCAGATCTTATTTAACATTTAAAAGCTAACATCTGATTGGTTGGGGCAAAATTTGCACCATTTTAAACGATAAGAACTTTTATTGAATAACCTTGAAGCACTTTTATTGAATCTCCCTGTAAATGTTTATTTTAGGTTGTTGCAGCATTCTATTTTTTTAGTGGAAAATGTTTTTTTCTGTGCTACACACTTGTCAAATGCCTCCTAATTTATCATATAAACATTCCTTGTGTGTGCTTGTAAAGGTTCTCATTCATCCAGGTCATTGTGTATCTGTTGTATTCAGTTAGATCAACTGGACTTTCTCAAAGACTTTTCCCTAGTCATCTGACTGTCTTTCTCAATTCAGAATGATTTGTACAAGAATCTGTTGGCAATTATGTACCCTGGAAAGTCCCAATTAGCATGTGACAGCCAGGTATTAGGGACCTTCTGAATGCAAGGTTTGGATGCATAGAGGCTAAGGGGTGTTAAAACTGTACAATGCTGTACAATGTTTTGACACCTTACCCTGGGTAGTTTCAATAACATCCCTTAGCCTCGCAATCTTATTCCCAATAGAACCTCCCTCCCCATCGTTTAGGTATGGCCAGCCAAACAACACATACTTCTGCTTATCCACAATATAATTACACATCCAAATCAGTATAATTTTCTGATTCTTCATCCATTTCAAAATAATTTTAAAACAACTTGGTGCTCCCTCTTTTCAATCCTAGGGGGGAAATGTGTATAGTGCCATATATCCAGATGGGTGACAGGACATACTGTATAGGAGTATATAGATGAATATGTTTAAACTCGGAAATGTCACATTCCTGGGTTTGATTGTACACCTGTGATATATATTTATATGTGTTACCTTTAAATACACACTATTGCATTGTGCTGAGATTTCTTTTTTCTATCTATTGGAATCTAGCTACTGACGTGATCCTATGGACACTAGCACCCACCAGAAACCTGACATTATAATATTGCACCTAAGAAAAGTGAGTGTTGTACAGTATTGTGTGTTTATCATGGGCAAATTTCTGTCAGTTGGGTTTGAATGCATTTTTTCAAATTTAGGGGGCAGGACCAAAGAACATTTAAACAACGTCTCAGGAACTCCCAGGCATCCTTTTCGAAAAATGGACGGAAATGCAAAACATGTGTGTTGTAATTCGTTGGTGTACGTTGTACCGTGTTTTCATGCAATTTGGATGGACAGAAATGCTTGCAGCAGTGCATTTTTTCAAACTAACTGGAATGGAATACAACTTGGTGCTCCCTCTATTCAATCTTAGGTGGAAAAAATGTGTATAGTACCATATATCCAGGTGGGTGATAGGACATACTTTATAGGAGTATATAGATGATTGAGTATGTTTAAACGTCACATTCCTGGGTTCGATTGCACACCTATGATGCCATATATGTTTAAATACACATTATTGCATCAAAGAGTTGTTTTGAGGTTTCTTTTTTCTATCTATCGGGATCCAGCTACGGATGTGATCCTGTGGTCACTAGTACCTACCAAATACTTGACTTAATAATATTGCACCTGAGAAAAGCGAGTACTGTACAGTATTGTGTGTTTATCATGGGCGAAATGTGTTGTTAGTGGTTCAGCCACGTTGATAGTGGTTGGTTTGATAAAAATCCCATTAGTGTCCCTACCCTTGAGGATGTGTGTACATATGTTTAGGTTTGGTACCAGGGCATTTGAAGGTGGTGTATGTGTGGAACGGGAAAGTGGCAACATATATATATATATATATATATATATATATGTTGAAGACACAACATATATAGGAGGATTTTGTAATCCAGTTTAATGCCATTTCAGAATGCTCCTATATTGAGCATTGTCCTGTAATTTTGTCACATATTATCATTATTATTATTGTGGATTTATATAGCGTTAAAATCATCTGTAGCGCTTTAAAATTACATGTATACATTCACATCAGACCCTGCCCTGAAGGGTCTAAGCACATTTATTTGACAAATACACCCTATCAGTATGTCTTTATGATTGTGGGGGAAACCAGAGTGCCCGGAGGAAACCCACGCAAGCACAGAGAGAACATACAAACTCCTTGCAGGTGTGTCGAAGGGTGGATTCAAACTCAGGACTTCAGCGCTGCAAGGCATCAGTGCCAACCACTGAGCCACAGTGCTGCATTCGCTTGTGACTGTATTTTTCTGCATTTCTGTCTGTTGCATTTGAACGCATTTTTTCAAATTTAGGGGGCAGGACCAAAGAACACTGAAATGACGTCACAAGAACTCCCAGGCATCCTTTTCGCAAAAAGGACAGAAAAGAAAAACATTTGTATGGTTATCCATTGTTGTCCATTGTACCGTGTTTTCTTGCATTTTAAACGGACAGAAATATGAGCAGCAGTGCGGTTATTTTAAACGGACTGGAACGGAACGGAAAACAATGCGGCAAGTGTGAACAATATTATTAAATCCTATGTCTATGAAAAATCCTCTTTTTTAAAACGCACCTGCGTAAATGAGCCCTTAACATTTCTGTAAAGCATTGCAGGGTTAGCAAACATTAAGAAACACCTATGCTAAGTTTAAAGCAATTAAAGAAGAGTCATCATTAGAGATGGGATCCGGGTTTGACACAAACCCGTATTCGACACGGAACCCCTCGGCTACGAAATATCCATTCGAATTCGTATGGATTTGCGGACTTCGGAAGACATTTTCGATAATTTTCAAATGTAAGGGGCTATTTTCAATAATTTTCTAAAATAGCCTCAGACATCCGAAAATTATCGAAAATACGCTCGGAGACCATTTTCGAGTTTCCGATCGTATTTTCGAAAATAGAACGTTTGAGGCTATTATCGCTAATTTTCGAAAATATCCTCGAACATTCGAAAATCTTCGAAAATACGATCAGAGACGCGAAAATGGTCTCCATCATCGTATTCTCGATGATTTTCGAACATTCGATGTTACTTTCAAAAATTATCGATAATTTGTTCCGGTTTCGGATCTTTGGGATTTTCCCGAGATCCAGGAATATGAAAACGGAACGAAACTAGTGAGTTTCGGGCCATCTCTAGTCATCATCTTGTAAATGACTAGATTAGAAAGATTCTAGGCCTTGATTTCTAAGAGTTGATTTACTGTAATATTGCGATACCACTAGGTATTTGTTAAAATGAAAAAGTCATACCAAGAAAATTTGCTTGCTGCAGCTGCATGGGTGACTTTTGGAAAACATGAAAATGTCCTTGATTTAACCCTCTGTGCTCTCTGTATACCTATGGACCATTTTACTCAAAATACATTTTTTGGTATTTAGAAAAAATTACCTGTTTTTAACACAACATGATTTCTGAATTATCTGCAATTAAATGTATTATATTCTCTTGAGCTAGTAAAAATATAAACTGTAGTATTTATATTTTACTTAATAAAAAGTAAAATGGAGAAATAGTTGTCAGCATCTTTTATAATAAAAATACATGTTTCCTTTTTTAAATGATACGTACGTTTGTAAACATTATGTTCATTTATTGTATGTTTGCCATGTTAATATTGAAGGATTTCTATTTTCATGTACAGTACAGTAGATACTTGTAAATGTTTCAGATGCTTTAAGTTATTTACTCTTGGGATCATCACAGGCAAATGTGTTTAATATTCAGAATTTGAATGGTTAGTCGTTCACTGTATTATTTGTTGATTAAGAACTCATACAAGCTACTGTATAGCTAGTAGCACATTATTTATAATGTGTATTTATTAAATAGGGAATGTCTCTTCTGAGTCTCTTTTCTTTTCCCAGGTTTTCCAGGGATTAATGAAAAAGTTAAAACTGCAAAAAAAAATAGCACTAATATGTTATGGGATAAAAGAGCTCAGAGAAACAATCTTTAATATGGAGGAAGATGGGACCTAAGAAGGGAATTCCTATATATTCACAATCTTTAATATGGCGCAAGGTGGGCCACCAGAAGAGAATCCTAGTATATTAACAATCTTCGATATAATAATACTCTTCTAAAGGATGGCCCAAAGAAGTAAACAAATCAAAACAAAAATATGTTCTTATTAATGCAACAATCAAGGACTCATAACCCCTCCTTTCTTCAAAATAGGAATCCTTTGACAGAAAATAAGGATTTGGGTCAGAAATATATATGCGGACTCTAGAAACTAGATGTAGTAACAAGAGCACATCCAATCAAGAACACATAGACCATTAAGCAAAGTGTACGCCTTAGCAGAGTCCCGAGGGCTGCAGATTGCTACTCAGTTCAATTATATGTGAGGCTGACATTGGAGCACTTTTGTATCCAAGGACTATTTAGTCTTAAACAACAACAGGCAAAAAAAAAAGGAAATAAGTTAATATGGAGTGAATAATGTGGCAGAGCATTTAGATATTATTGAAAATGCTATGAATTTCTTGGTAAATTTCAAGCAAATAAGTAAAAAAGCTACTGCAAGTATAAGTAGCCAGATTTACATACAGCAGTATATTGTACAGCTTGGTATGGATTGCATAGAGAACATGTTTTAATGATGCTAAAGAAATACGCAGGGGGATTCAATAAAAGTTCTTATCATTTAAAATGGTGCTAATTTTGCCCCAACCAATCAGATCTTTTTTTAACATTTGAAAGCTAACATCTGATTGGTTGGGGCAAAATTAGCACCATTTTTAACGATAATAGCTTTTATTGAATAACCCTGACAGTCTATTATGAGGTTACATTTTTTTTTATTTGACTGAATAAAATAATAATTATATTAAAAAAAATAATAATTTAAAAACTATCAAACATAGTAAGGTTATGGGCAAAATGACGGTTGGTGATATAAGTCAAGCTTTATATGGAGCAATGGTGATGTAGAGACATGACATTTAGAATCATTTTCAAAATCAAAAGAAGACTTTTGTAGCTCATTAAAAGCTCTGGATGGGAAAGAGTCAGTTTGCAGCAAACATAATATAAGGTAAATAAGGCCATGCATTGTTTGCATCATAATTGCTCAAGAAAGCAAGGGACTGTCCTTGGCAGTACAGCAAATGAAAATCAACCAGTTTAGCATTAATGAAGGCTATAATTAGAAACAGAATGGAGCTACAAATTCTCAGATGCTAAAGAAAAGACAGACAAACTGCAAGTTTTCGGTTCTTGGTTTCTATACAGGTTGCAATTCTTTTTTTCACAGATACCAGACTTACAGAGTCTTGTAAGAGGTACTGTAGAATGGGGTCTAAAGAGACATAGGGGGGGAAAATGTTGGCTGCTGGGAGTGATTGAGGGGAAGGTAACCAAAGGTACTTCTGGGAATGGGAATGCCAGTGATGTCAGGAGGTTTCCTCTGACATGGGGGAATTCCTCGACCAATCATGGTCCATTACCATTGGATGGCAAATTGTTATAGGAAGCTGTGATTGCTTGGTTAATCACAGCTTCTTATTGGCTATATTAGACTGTCATTCAAAGCTCTATAGTATTAGAGAATGGATTTCAGAGATCCATTAAAAAAAAATACAGCGAATCCTTGCTAGTGAGCAAAGATTAAAGCCATGTATACATGTCAGACAGAAAATGCCAGAACCATGCACACACATGCAAAACGTTTGCTCGACATTGTGAACAAGCCCCCACGGCAGATCAACAATAAACTTCCGAGTAAAAACATATACACATAGATTAACGTCCATTTATCACGGGGCATCTGGCCTCATCCATGGCTTCGGACGTGTACAGACCCTCTAATTGTAACAAACTTAAATAACGCTCTGGTCCAACGTGGCTCCGGGAACATTATTTTGAATTCTTAACTTATCTTACTGAAAAGATGAAAGCTATAGTTATCTGGAGTTCTCCCTTCACTGATTTTAGGTCAGGGGCTGATGGGAGCTGTAGTTTTAGTTGGAAAGATTTTATGAAAGAATTACTGCTGTATAAAGAGTGCAAGAAACAATTAAATTAGCTATAAGAAAATAAAATACGGATAGCAGAACAAAGCAAATTAAACCCAAAATGTTTTTTTAATACGGTATATCAGTAATAAAAAATGAGGACAGAATGTGAGACCATTAAACAATGGGCTCAATGGTTATAGAGGATGCCAAAAGGCTAATGTGCTGAATCATTTTTTTTCCCTCAGTATTCACTAAAGAGAATCCTAGTCCTATATAGCAGGGACTGTAATATATGAAGGTTTATAAAAGAAGAATATTTACTCTGGATAATAGAGGATTGGTACGAACAATTAGAAAAGTTAATATCAATAAAGCCCCAGGAACGTATAAATACATCCTCGAATCTTAAGAGAGCTTAGTTAGTTTATCTAGACCACTGATCCTTTTCTTTCACATTTCACCTTTTATCTGGTTATGTGCCGCTGGATTCTTTTTTTGTAATACCAATATCAAAAAGTACTGTAGTCATTCCCACCCTGGTAACTATAGACCTGTAAGCCTAACATCAGTGGTAGGAAGGTGCTGGAAACTTTGTTACAGACCATATCCTTGACTTTGGGCAATTTATAAAATGATCGCTATTTTCGCAGAACATTGCAATGACAAATAGCTCTATTTTATAAAAAACGCTTTTTCTCTTCGCCTTTTTCGCAAAGTATCGATGTGGCCATGTGTGGTGATAGTTTTCGCCTTATTCAAGTGGTTATCACTGCAAAAAGAGAATTGCTCTCTAGTGTAATTTCAGAGCTATTTTTGTCATTTTTTTTTATTTAAAGCTATTTATAAATAGGTGAATTTTTCGCCTTTTTGCCCCTTTTTCTTCCTTCTCCTTTTTGTTTTTTTTGCAGTTCCAGAAATTTTGCCAACACATACTTACTGGAATCATTAACATACTATTCTACAGCTATGGTATGTTCCCATATCAAGAACTGGTTTGATAATTAAGCAATATAAATAATGTGTCTCTTAGTGTAAAACTTAAAAAGCGATTTTTATGTATTTATATTATCATCCTTAAAATAGAGAAAATTCACCTTTTGAGTTTTTACACTTTTTATACTTTGGCTGAGAAAAACCCCACATGTGCTAGGCTATTTTTAAATTTTTAAATTTAAATAGCGAAAAAGTCCAAATTTGGCGAAAGGCTGCGTTACAGGAAGGAGAAAAGTTTAACGAACCTTTATAAATATGCCCCTTTTTGCCAGAACTGATCTTATTATTATTAGTCAGCATAACATTTATGAGAAATAGATCGGGCCCGGACAAATTTGCTTGGTTTTTAATGAAGGAAGTAAAATTTAAGATTCTGAGCATAGCAGTAATGTGTAATACTACTGTAAATGCTAAAGCTTTGTTTTTTCTCTGCCACATAGGTGGCTAATGTATAAACTGAGGACTGTTAGCCTTGAAGAAAACATTTGTACATGATAGAGATTATTGGATCACAAACAGAGAGTGGTGGTCAATGAGCTACATCTATGTGGGCTAAAGTTCTACGTGGAGTGCCTCAGGTTCCTTACTGGGGCCACTTATTTTTAAATCTGTTTTATAAATGAATTCAAGGGGGCATTGAGATCAAGGTCTCTGTCTTTGCTAAAGACACTAAACTATGCAGAGCTTTAGAAATGTCAAATATGTGCAATTGCGGCAAGCTGACTTGATAGATTATCAAGTGGGGCGCAGAAGGGCAGGAAATTCAATGTTATAAATGTAAGGTGATGCATTTCGGGTTTAAACAATCCTGGTGCCACCTACGCCATAAATAACCCGTGTTAAGTGAATCTTTTATGATTTGACAAATTGAAAAAGATTTGAAATAGAAAACGATTTGAAAAAGATTTGAAATGCGCACGATAAATTAAATGTGGCGCTACATACCATACGCAGGCACTTAATTCCAGCAGATTTTTGTGCCCCCACTTTAATCTGTGTGCATAGGGCCTGCAGAGTATGAGATGGACTAGAACTCAACTCGAACCCGAGTTCGATACGAACTATCAATTCGAAAAAACGAATTTGATTTCTGATTCTCGAACTATCCTGGACCCGGATTTTTGATATATTCGTACTTTCTGACAAATATTGAGTGTTTTCGACGAACCGTTAGAATGTGCGAGTAAAATGCCTATTATCCCTATGCACGAGCCGAATCCGCTGAGTAAAGGGTCCATTAAAACCTATAAACGCGAGCATGGTATCTAGGCGTGAACGCGACATCGAATCCACAATGTTCCATGTAAAGCCTATAACGCAGCATCGAATCCGGCGAGTAAAATGTACATGGTAACAGGCGCGAACAAGCTCGACAATAGCGGCAAGTGAGTAGTAAAATTGATTTTCAAATGTCCGATATTCCGAACATGTTTCCCGCAGAAGATGTAGCCATGTTCCCAGGTCCTACACTGCCCATTTATCATTAGTTACCATTTATATTTAATTGTATTTCATAGAACTTTATGAACTATTTGACTCCCTATTGAATTTAATGTCCGTTTCGACTTTTGGATCTTCCATATAGTTCGAAACGGACGTGCGAGCTACTTTCCGAAAGTTCGGCCATCTCTACTGCGTAGTGTGGTGCATCAGCGCACACCTTAGAGGGAACCTTAACTGCTGTTATTTGCCTCATTGGTATTATGTGTGCAGTTTGTATATCCTATATACAAAAGGGTACATCTTGGAATGAAAGCAGTTCATAGATAGGGTAACTAAAATACATAAAAGGAATGGAGCGGCTTTAATGATGAAAGGCAGATTAGACATTAGGGGCTTGTCCGAACTTCGCAAAAATCCGGTCATACTGCGTAGGAGCCGCTAATTTTTCGAATAGGTAGAAAATTCGAAAATCGCGCGATCGGAACCTCATAAAGTATGAAAAATATCCTCCTGCAAAAATTACGAGATTCTCGTATTTTGAATTTCGAATGATCGTTTTTCACCGTATTTCAAATTTCGAAAATAGCAAGAACAAACGTTAATTTCGAGAATTTTCGAAAACATGTATTTTCGATAATACGAGTAATCCTCGTAATTTCGAAAATTCGAAAAATACGAGGAAATCCCGCGGTAACGGAAGTTCGAGCGCGTGAATCTGGAAAAATCCGGAAATCTGCCTCTCCGCGAACGGGATATCATCCAAATGGCCTACGGCGGATCCGGGTTATCGATCCGCGAAACGCTTAGCTCTCCTACTAATCAGTCATAACAGAGGAGCAGCATCCTGGAACATCCTTTAGATTGGATAAGAAAGAGATTCATCTTCATATTAAGAAAGGTTCTTTACGGTGAGACGGTGCACTGTGGAACTGTCTCCTAGCTATGATTTTCCTTCTCTCTTGAATCCATCTAAACTGTTAGGTAGGGTTAAAAGTAGGGTGTAAAGGTTGGGCTTGGATGGATGTACTTTTCTTTATTTCAAGCCTCAATTACTATATATTATAATATTTTGACAGAAAGCCAATTAGCTGATTGTTACACAGGAATTGTGCAGTAAGTACAAGTAATAATGCTAGGTCTAACTTGAAAATGACACTAGAGGCCAATTTGGATGTTTGAGTCGTCTGGCTGCATGTGGTGACAACGTAGAATATGACTTAGAATTCAATTGAAGGGTGTGCAGAATTATTTGGGGTTTGTTTTACCAGCAAATTTTCCTATAAGTATTTCCAATTTTTTGATGTATGTTGACTTTTTTTTGACAAATTTTTGAATGTGGATTCCAAATCTTCGATATGTCTGTTTTTTTAGATTATCGTGGCTGACTGAAATTCTGTCAGTCCACATGATTTTTCGAAACGCAGCAAGTTTCCAAAACTTTTAACTAACCAGGTAAATTCTAACAAAGTCTCATCTTTAGTAATGGTTATATCTCCTATGGAAATTTCTGATTTAGGTTTAATTTTTACAACATTCATGCAATGTTCACGCTATGTCAGAAGAGCTGTACTTGCTAATTATAGATATGAATGGGCAGGACAGGGAAATCAGGAAATGCGACGATCGCAATGTCTTATCCTAAAATATTAAATAAACTAAATTAATATTAATTTAGTCTTCTTTAAATATTTGTGATAGCTTTTCTTCCAGAACATTCATATACGATGTGAAAGATTCTTAAGGCATTTAGTATATGTATGTATATGTCTACTGATGCTACATTTCTACAATGTACTTTCGCTATTGTTAAGGAGGTAGCTAGCCGAAACTACATAGTTTCATCTCATTTTTTTGGATTCCCCCGGATGCCTATTGGGAAAATGCTGAAGATCCTGAACTATGGAACTAATTTTGAGATTTTCAAATGTTTGGAGGGCGTATTTTCGTTAATTTTAAAAATATCTTCGAACATTCGAAAATCCTCGAAAATATGACTCGGAGACTGCCAGCTTTGAGTTTCCGATCCTAATTTTTGGAGATTGTACTCAAACGTTCAGCTACTTATGATCATTTTTTAAAATAGCGCGTCGAAGCTTCATTTTCAATAAATACGATCGAAACCTCGGAGTGGTCATCCGATATTAGATGTAAGGTTTTAGAATATTCAAAGATATTTTCAAAATTAGCGAAAATAGCTACTACATCTCGGAAATCTTTGAAATTTTTCCTCGAAGCAGTCCACCGAATCCTGAGAATCATCTGGATTCGACGGATCTTTTCGGATTTCGAATCGCGTGGGTTCTGTGTGCGAATCCGGGTTCTAACTCATACCCGGATGCCCATCGCTAATTGTTTGAGTAGCTGGTGTGGCATGCACCATGTCATGTAGTGTTTTAATATTATTAGTTTCTATTGAAGCAATACAACATATTCTCATTCTAGACTCCTGTTCTTTTTTTTTGTTTGTTTGTTCAATCATGTTTTTTATCAATATAAAGTTTCTAAATATGAAAAACTTATATATATCAGCTCTGTTTTTTAATTTACGCTGAGCAATACAAATGTACTCAATTGCATCTTCTGTGTGTGTGCTGCTAAAGTGCTGGGTCTTGATCACAAACTGAAAACTTGCATTGAAAAACATGTGTTCCTTGTCAGAAGGATTGATGGATCCTTGAGCTGTAACATAATTAAGCATGTCAGCTTCAGGAAGCAACGGCTGCAATTTAATTTATACGTCTTGGCATAATAACTTTTCCTAACGCTTAAACATGCAGTTGTAGGAATCCCTTGTTATTTGACAATTAATGGGAGGTTAAAGTTTCAAGGGGCTGCGAAATGTATGTGAAATTCTAAGCGATGCTATATTTACTAGTGAACTAAAAACTACAGTTCTCTGCTGTAATTGTCTATATGTTTTATTCTTAGGGCTAGGCCCGCACTACCCAGTGCTACACAAAGTGCTCATGAATCGAGCTCAATGCAGGTTTAGTCACATATGTGTGGTGTATTTGTGGCCTGCGTCTGACGCTTCTTTGATGTGCCCTATCATATGCCCATGGCGATATGCAACAAAATGATGTTGCTTTGTAACTTGGCAAAATTAGCCGAAGTGGCACGGCGGCAATAGGCGGCTCACAAATAGTGGGTCCTCCACAATTTAATTTATCATCTTGTGTTGCGGCTAGCCCTAGCCGCAGCTGAAAACGTGGAAAAAAAAACCTAGTGGGAGGGCGCTTGGCCGCTCAGCAAAAGCTTTCACACACCCTTATATAATAAAATTCATCACCATGAGATTACTTTGTGTATAACAATATGCTGTGTGCGGTTTTGGCTAAAATGTTAGGTATATTTGGACTATGGGAAATTCCCTCTCCAGTGGCTGGCATCATAGTGATATTACTGTAGCATGTTTTGCACCTTGGCAGAAAGTCATGGCTGAATAAGGGGGTCGTCAGTTTTAAGAGTGAGTGGGGGTACTATGCTTGAGCAAAGCAGGTATCTGTTATAAATATTATATAAAGGCATGCGCAAGCCCTCACACCTTACCATAATATAATTATACGCAGTATTTGTATGTAATTGCGCTGTGTCATTTTTTGAAGTCATTTGTTTTTATTTATTTGTGTGTCCGAACATGGCCGTTCGTATAATTCCAGTGCTAAGATTGGAACATGTTTCTTGTCTGAATTAGGAATGTCTATAGTCCCCTAATTAAAATGAAAAAATATACAGTATTTGTTTATATTTTCAAAATAGCCTGCAGTCACTACCCAACTGGTTGTATGGTACCCTAGTTATGGACTTTGTAAGTAGTTTCTTTAAGCAATAGTGCTGTGACTTTATATCTTGTATTTGCAGTAACTTAGGTGGTATTTTGTAGTGTATGGGCATGTTTAAATAAACTGCAGTAATCTGCTGGTGTCTAAGTGGGATGTCTAAAGTTGAAACTAACAATCTAAGTATTCCCTCTCTTGAATTTGCAGCAAGTGATTGAAGAGCTAGGAGTTGTAGTTTTCGTAAATACCTATAGGGTCCACTAGTTAGATCTCTTGCGGCTGGTTTTAAAGAAGCCTAAATTTTCACTTTAAAACGACACTGCTTTTCTTTTGTGCAACTGGTCTGTTGGGCAGCTGCATCCGATTTTTGGAGCAAATTTGATCATCATTTCTCCAATCTAAAAATTGAACATTACTGAATCTCAGTGCAAGGCGGACGTAATGCATGAAAACGTGTGTACTCTTCATCATTCGTTGTAGTGTGGCTTCAGCTGATTTTATCACGATCCTGCGGTTGAAGAAAGGGAACACTAGCATGCTGAACCCTAAGAGATGCTGGACCATTCTTTGAAAAAGTTATAGTGGCCCAGGTACCGAGGCAAGAAATGCTCAGTAGGACACACTGTTCCAATTGCCGGAACATTGGCTGAATTCATGGCGCGAGTGGCCAATCGAAACCAGCAGGTGTACTATGGTGGTTAAAGGGGGGCAGAGGGGGTGATGTGATTAGCCAGGGTGTGAAGGGGGATCTTAAAGTACTGTCCACCCTCTTTTCAAAATGATATAATGTAGATAACCGCCCAAAACTTAACTCGTTTTAGTTAAAAGTTAGAAATTGCTCGCAATTGAGTTATTATTCTGCACACAGCTCTCGCTCACTCCGGCTTATCGGGTTCTCTCGGCCAGTCGTGGCTCCACTGTGGCTGCTCTGTATCTTTTGTGTTCTTGAGCCCCGGCAGTGGATACTGGTCCCGGGTAATGCGAGTCGATTGATTGGCCTGACGTCACCTCGTCACTGCCGAACACTGACTTCCTTCACGCGGAAGTAACTCTGACTTCCTTTAACACCGGCTGTGGAGGAGGGAAAGCGGCATGTAAAATCTAATAGCTTTCATGTGTGAGCTATTTTCTAACGTTTGACTAAACACAGGTTAAGATTTGGGTTTTTATCTCAATATATCACTTTTGAAAAAAGAGGGGTGGAGCAGTCCCTTTAATCCAATGTAGTAGTGGTTTCTCCGCTGCTTGGCAGCCATGTCTAGTAGCAGATGCCCCCCGCATGGTAAACCTAGTTTGACGCACCCTCCCTTTAGCGCCACTACAAACTCCTTCAATTATAATTTCATCACCTGTAATTTTGTTACCATTTAGAAGTATTGCTGGCTGTGAATTATTTTGACATGTTAACGTATTACTTTTTTTTTAATAACAGAATACAAGATAAACATATGCATATTATGCTGAGGTGTTTGTTTTCCGCTCTCGCCTTTTGTCTTAACATGGGTTTTCTGTTCTTAGCTGTTCCTGAGCTATTTCATGCACTGCTGATCCCTTTGTTGGGCGCTTCCCATATTGGAGGGAGTGCATTCAAGCAGAGAGGCAGTGCCTTAAAGCTAGGTACACATCAGTACGAGATTTCTAGAAAGATGACAGACGGAGCTTGCCACGAAAAGGAACGATCTCTGTACTTGCCATCTTTCAAAGATCTGCTATACACACAGTCGCCGGGTTTCCCCTATGAACTTCATAAGGATAACGCTCGGATGTGTGTTTCCATCGGCGCGTGAAGATCCGAAAATGACAATTTTTGAAGATTTTCAAATGTTTGGAGCTATTTTCGTTAATTTTAAAAAAATATCTTCGAACATTCGAAAATCCTCGAAAATATGATCGGAGACCACTTTTGAGTTTCCGATCCTATTTTTGGAGATTTTCAAACGTTCAAGGCTACTTTTGAAATTTTTTAAAATAGCCTCGAACGTTCAATTTTAAAAATACGATCGAAAACTCGGAGTGGTCGGGAAATTGGTAGAATCCATTTGGTTCAGAGGATCTTTGGATCTTCGGAAACCGAGGGGGATCTGTGTCCATTGATCCGGGTTCAGTCAGACCTGGGATCCCATCTCTATTGTTTGAGTAGCTGGTGGTGCACCATGTCATGTAGGTTTTTATTTTATTAGTTTACTTATGAACAATACCAACATAGTTCTACTGCCTGTTTATTTCTTTTTGTTTGTTTGTTTCCATCATGTTTTTTGAAAAATATAAAGTTTCTACATATGTACAAACTTTATATATTCAGCTTCTGTTTTTTATTTACTGGACAATACAAATTGTATCAATTGCATCTTCAGTGGTGGTGTGCTGCTAAGTGCTGGTCTGGAAACAACTGAAAACTGCATGAATCTGTGTTCCTTGTCAGAAGGAGGATGATTACTGAGCTGTTAACATAATAGCTGTCAGCTTCAGGAAGCACGGCTGCAATTATAAGTTTATACCTTGCATAAACTTTTCCTAAACCTTAAACAGGCAGTTGTAGAATCCTGTTTTTTGAACAAATGGGGGGAGTTAAAGTTTAAAGGGGCCTGCAAATGTATGTGAAATTCTAGGCGTAAAATTATTAGAATAACTAAACCAGTTTCCTGCTGTAAGTCTAATGTTTTATTTCTTAGGGCTAGGCCCACTACCCACGTGCACAAAAGTGCTCATGAATCACTCAATGCAGGTAGTCACAATGTTGGTGATTTGTGCCTGCTGTCTGAGCCTCTTTGATGTTGCCCTATCATAGCCACTGCGATATGCACCAAAAATGATGATTGCTTTGTACTGCGAAATGAGCCGAAGCACGCGCAAGGCAGCTCACATAGTGGGACTCCCACATTAATTTACACTTGTGTGCGCTAGTACAAGCCAGACTGAAAACGTGGAAAAAAAACCTAGTGGGGGGCCTATGCCCTTATCAAAAGCTTTCACCACACCTTATATAATATATTCTCACCATAGATCTTTTGTTGTATAACAATATGCTGTGTGCGGTTGTATTGTCTAAAAGTTGGTATATGTGACTATGGGAAATTCCCTCTCCATGCTGGCTGGCTCATAGGATATACTGAGCATGCTTTGCCCTTGCAGAAAGTCATGTGATAAAGGGGGCGGTCAGTTAAGAGTGAGGGGGGGTCTTAGGGTACTTAGCTGAGCAAAGCAGGTACTGGTTATTAAATATTATAAAAGGCATGCAGCAACACTCACACCTTACCATCACAGATAATTATACAGTATTTTGTTAAATTGAGCTGTGTCATTTTTTTGAAGTCCTTTGTTTTATTTTATTTGTGTGTCCAAATGGCCGTTCTTATAATTCAGTGCTAAGATGGAACATGCTTCTTGTCGAATTAGGAAATGTCTATATCCCCTAATTATGAAAATATACAGTATTTGTTTATATTTCAATAGCCTGCAGCACTACCATACTGGTTGTATGGTACCAGTATGGGACTTTGTAGTAGTTTCTTAACAATAGTGCTGTGACTTTATCATTGATATGCAGTCAATTGCGTGGTATTTTGTAGTGTCTTGGCAAGTTAATTAAACTGCAGTAATCTGGTGGTCTTAAAGTAGGGATGTCTAAAGTTTGAAAACTACAAATCTAAGTCATTCCACTCTTTGAATTTGCAAAGTGACTTGAGAGCTAGGAGTTGTAGTTTTCAAATACCTATAGGGCCACAAGTTAGAATCCCTGTTTTAAAGCCCCAAATTCGCTTTAAAAGACATGCTTGTGTTGTGCACTGGTCTGTTGCACTGACATCCGATTTTTGGAGCAAATGTGATCATATTTGCTCCAATCTAAAATTGAACATTACTGGAATCTCAGTGCAAGCGGACGTAATGATGAAAACGTGTGTACTTTCACATTCGTTGTAGTGTGGCTTCAGCTGTTTATCATCCTGGTTGAAAGAAAAGGGAACCACATCTGAACCCTAAGAGATGCTGGAACCATTCTTTAGTTAGAGGTGCCCGGTACCGAGGCAAGAAATGCTCGTAGGACACACTGTTCCAATTGCCGGAACATGTGCTGGAACATGGCCGAGGTGCCATGAAAACCAGCAGGGGTACTATGTGGTTAAAGGGGGCAGAGGGGGGTGATGTGATTAGCCAGGTGTGAAAGGGGGAGCTTAAAGGGACTGTCACCCCTCTTTTCAAAAAGTGATATAATGTAGAACCCCCAAAACCTATAACTCTGTTTTAGTTAAAAGTTAGAAATTGGCTCCCAATGAGTTATATTCTCACAAGCTCCTCAGCTCCACCTCCGCTTTCGGGTTCTTCTCCAGTCTCCACTGTGGCTGCTCTGTTCTTTTGTGTTCTTGAGCAGCCGCAGTGGAGACTGGTCCGGGAATGGCAGAGTCAGTGATTGGCCGTGACGTCACCCGTCCACTGCCGAAACTGACTCCTTACCGGAAGACTGCATTCCTTACCGGAAGTCAGAGCCGCCGGGTGGAGCGAGGGAAGCGCATGTAAATATAATAGCGGTATGTGTGAGCTGATTTCTAACGTTTGACTAAACAAAGTTAAGAGTTGGGTTGTTATCTACAATATATCACTTTTTGAAAAAGAGGGGTGGACAGTTCCCTTTAATCCATGAGTAGGTGGGTTTCTCCCTTGGGCAGCCATTTTAGGTAGCAGATGGCAGGGAAAGAAGTTGACCACCCTCCCGCCCACTAAAAACACCTCATTATAATTTTCTCCCTGTAATTTTGTTACCATTTAGAATTATTGCTGCTGTATTATTTTGACATGTTAACGTATACATTTTTTTTAAATACAAGAATCAAGATAAAACATATTCAGTATATTTGCTGAGGTTGTTTTTCCCCTCTCCCTTTTTGTTTCACCATGGTTTTTCTATGTCTGTTTCCTGCGGTTCCGAGCATTTCATTGCCAGCTGATCCCTTTGTTGCACCTTCCACAATGGAGGGATTGCATTCAAGCACGGAGTGCCTAAAGCTAGGTACACACAGTACAGATTTCTGAAAGATGACAGACAGATCTGCAAGATCCTGCTTGCCATCTTCAAAGATCTGCATACACACAGTCCCGAGCGTTCTCCCTATGAACTCATAAGGAGAACGCTCGGGACTGTGTGTTTCCAACGGCCCCCCCGGCCCCCACTAGACTTCCTCTATAGGGCAGTCTAGGCGCGGCCGATGAAATTTTCGGACTTTTCCCGAAAGCATTACAGCCGACCCGATCGTCGGGTCGGCGTGCGCTCGTTCGTGAAACGAGCGTAACTCAGTAACATAAAAGCCCCAGATACACGGTCGATCCGACGGTATCGGGGCTTTTATCTTAATGTGTGTACCATCTATTAGATATCATGGGTGAGTTTATGGCGGTAGGTCTGATCCTTCGCGCTGGCTAGTGTCGGACAGACCGTACAGGTGTTAATTGTATTATACTTTTTTAAAGGCACTGTGCTTGAATGCAATCCCTCCAATTGTGGAAGCTGCAACAAAGGGATCAGCATGGCAATGAAATGCTCAGGAACCGCAGGAACATGAAAAACCATGGTAAGACAAAAAGGGGAGAGGGGAAAAACAACCTCAGCATATACTGAATATGTTTTTATTCTTGTATTCTTGTATTTAAAAAAAAATGTATACGTTAACATGTCAAAATAATACAGCAGCAATAATTCTAAATGGTAACAAAATTACAGGGAGAAAATTATAATGAGGTGTTTTTAGTGGGCGGGAGGGTGGTCAACTTCTTTTCCCTGCCATCTGCTACCTAAAATGGCTGCCCAAGAGGGAGAAACCCACCTACTCATGGATTAAAGGGACTGTCCACCCCTCTTTTCAAAAAGTGATATATTGTAGATAACAACCCAAAATCTTAACTTTGTTTTAGTCAAACGTTAGAAATCAGCTCACACATACAGCTATTATATTTACATGCGCTTCCTCGCTCCACCGCCGGGTAAGGAAGTCAGTACTTCCGGGTAAGGAAGTCAGTGTTCGGCAGTGACGGTGACGTCACGGCCAATCACTGACTGCCATTCCCGGACCAGTCTCCACTGCGGCTGCTCAAGAACACAAAAAGAACAGAGCAGCCACAGTGGAGACTGGGAGAAGAACCCGAAAGCGGAGGTGGAGCGAGGAGCTTGTGAGAATAATAACTCAATGTGGGAGCCAATTTCTAACTTTTAACTAAAACGAAGTTAAGGTTTTGGGGGTTATCTACATTATATCACTTTTTGAAAAGAGGGGTGAACAGTCCTTTAAGCTCCCACTTTCACACCTGGCTAATCAGATCACCCCCCTCTGCCCCCTTCTAACCATAGTACACCCGCTGGTTTCATTGGCACCTCGGCCATGTTCCAGCACATGTTCCGGCAATTGGAACAGTGTGTCCTACGAGCATTTCTTGCCTCGGTACCTGGGCACCTCTAACTACAAAGAATGTTCCAGCATCTCTTAGGGTTCAGATGCTGGTTCCCCTTTTCTTTCAACCCAGGATTGATAAAATCAGCTGAAGCCACACTACAACGAATGTGAAAGTACACACGTTTTCATGCATTTACGTCCGCTTGCACTGAGATTCCAGTAATGTTCAATTTTTAGATTGGAGCAAATGATGATCACATTTGCTCCAAAAATCGGATTGCAGTGCAACAGACCAGTTGCACAAAAGCAAAGCATGTGCTTTTTAAAGTGAAATTTGGGGCTTTAAACCAGGGATATCTAACTTGTGGCCCTATAGGTATTTGAAAACTACAACTCCTAGCTCTTCAATCACTTTGCAAATTCAAAGAGATGGGAATACTTAGATTTGTAGTTTTCAAACTTTAGACATCCCTACTTTAAGACCACCAGATTACTGCAGTTTATTAAACATGCCATACACTACAAAATACCACCTAATGTTACTGCAAATACAATGATATAAAGTCACAGCATATTGTTAACGAAATAACTACAAATCCCCTACCGGTTAGTACCCATACAACCAGTATGGGTAGTGCTGCAGGCTATTGAAATATAAACAAATACTGTATATTTTCATAATTAGGGGATATAGACATTTCCTAATTCGACAAGAAACATGTTCCATCTTAGCACTGAATTATAAGAACGGCCATTTGGACACCACAAATAAAAATACAAACAAAGGAACTTCAAAAAATGCACAGCTCAATTTAATCAAAATACTGTATAATTATTTGATGGTAAGGTGTGAGTGTTGCTGCATGCCTTTAATAATAATTTAATAACAGTACCTGCTTTGCTCAAGCTAAGTACCCCCCCTCAACTCTTAACTGACGCCCCCTTTATCAGACATGACTTTCTGCAAGGGCAAACATGCTCAGTAATCACTATGAGCCAGCACTGGGAGAGGGAATTTCCCATAGTCACATATACCAACTTTTAGCCAAAACCGCACACAGCATATTGTTATACAACAAAAGATCTATGGTGAGAATATATTATATAAAGGTGTGAAAGCTTTTGATAAGGGCAAGGCCCCACTAGGTTTTTTTTGTCCACGTTTTCAGCTGGGCTTGTGCTAGCGCACACAAGTGTAAATTAATGTGGGAGGACCCACTATGTGAGCTGCCTTGCGCTGTGCTTCGGCTCATTTTCGCAGTACAAAGCAATCATCATTTTTGGTGCATATCGCATGGGCTATGATAGGGCAACATCAAAGGAAGCGCTCAGAAGCAGGCACAAATCACACAACATTGTGACTACCCTGCATTGAGTGATTCATGAGCACTTTTGTGCACTGGGTAGTGGGGCCTAGCCCTAAGAAATAAAACATTAGACACTTACAGCAGGAACTGTTTAGTTACTAGTAATATTGATCGCCTAGAATTTCACATACATTTGCAGGCCCCTTTAAACTTTAACCTCCCCCATTAATTTGTCAAAAAACAAGGATTCCTACAACTGCCTGTTTAAGGTTTAGGAAAAGTTATGCAAGGTATAAACTTATAATTGCAGCCTTGCTTCCTGGAAGCTGACAGCCAATTATGTTACAGCTCAGAGATCATCCCTCCTTCTGACAAGGAACACAGATTTCAATGCAGTTTTCAGTTTGTTTCCAAGACCAGCACTTTAGCAGCACACCACCACTGAAGATGCAATTGATACAATTTGTATTGCTCCAGGTAAATAAAAAACAGAGCTGATATATATAAAGTTTTTACATATGTAGAAACTTTATATTTTCTAAAAAACATGATGGAAACAAAACAAACAAAAAAGAAATAAACAGGCAGTAGACTATGTTGTATTGTTTCATAAGTAAACTAATAATAATAAAAACACTACATTGACATGGTGCACCACCAGCTACTCAACAATAGAGATGGGATCCGGGTCTGACGTGAACCCGGATCTGACACAGAACCCCTCGGTTCCGAAATCCGAAAGATCCGTCTGAATCCAGATGGATTCTCCAGATTTCGGGACTTCGGAAAAAAATTTCAAAGATTTTCGAATGTATGTAGCTTTTTCGCTACATTTTCGAAACTCCTCTTCCTGAATATTCTCAACTTATCTCCGACCACTTCCGAGTTTCCGATCGTATTTAAAATTGAACGTTCGAGGCATTTAACAAATATCAAAGTAGCCTTGAACGTTTGCAATCTCCAAAATAGTTGGAACTCAAAAGTGGTCTCCGATCACTATTTTCGAGGATTTTCGAATGTTCACGATATTTTTTAATAACGAAAATAGCTCCAACATTTGAAAATCTTCAAAAATTGTTCCATTTTCGGATCTTCAGCATTTTCCCAAGATCGGGAATCCAAAAATGGAATGAAACTATGTAGTTTCGGCTACTCTCCTTAACAATAAGAGAAAACGTACATTTTAGAAAACCCCGCTCACGCGTATGCCATTCATGTATGGACAGTATACATACATATACTAAATGCTAAGAATCTTTCAATGTATATGAGTTCTGGGGAGAAAGCTTTCACAAATTATTAAAAGAAGAACTAAATTAATTAATTTATTTATTTAATTTTTAGATTAAGCATTGGATCGTCGATTTCCTGATTTTCCCTGTCCTGGCCCATTCATATTATAATTAGGCAAGTCAGCTCTTCTGACATAGCGTGAACATTGCATGAATGTTGTAAAATTAAATAAATCAGAAATATTTCCTGGAATTATTACCATTACTAAAGATGAGACTTGTTTTAGAAATTTACCTGGTTAAGTTTTGGAACTGCTGGTTTCGAAAATCTGTGGAACTGTCAGAGATAATCTAAAAAACAGACATTCGAAAATTTGGAAATCACATTCAAAAATTTGTCAAAAAAAGTCAAACATTACATCAAAAATTGGAAAATCACTTAGATAAAATGCGTTAAAAAAACCCAAATAATTCTGCTTCAATTGAATTTAAGTCATATTCTACGTTGCACCCATGCAGCCAAGCCAATGACAGTAACGACTTACTGGCACAATCCTGTTAACCAATCAGTAAATTGGCTTTCAAAATATAGTAATATAGTAATTGAGGTTGAATAAAGAAAAGATACATCCATCAAGCCCAACCTTTACACCCTACTTTTTAACCCTACCTAACAGTTGATTCAGAGAAAGGAAAAATCTGCTGGGAGACAGTTCCACAGTTTCACCGTTCTCACCGTAAAGAACTTTCTTAATCTGAAGATGAATATCTTTTCTTCCAATCTTAAAGGATGTCCAGGTGTCCTTGTTATGACTGATTAGTAGGGAGGAGCTAAGGTTCGCGGATCAAACCCGGATAGCAGTGGATTGTATATCCCGTCGCGAGATGGCAGATTTTCCGGATTTTCCAGGATTTCACGCCTCGAAAACTTCCGTTACCGCGGGTTTCTCGTTAGTTTTTTCGAATTTTCGAAATTACGAGGATATACTCGTATTATCGAAAATACCTATTTTCGAAAAATTCTCGAAATTACGTGTTTTCTTGCGATTTTCGAAATTTGAAATACGGTGAAAAACGCATAATTTCGAAATTCAAAAATACGAGAAAATCTCGTAATTTTTGAGGAGGATATTTTTCATACTTTATGAGGTTCCGATTCGCGGATCTTCGAATTTTCTACTTATTCGAAAATTAGCGGCTCCTGCGTATGACCGGATTTTTGCGAAGTTTCGGACAAGCCCCTAATGTCTAATCTGCCTTTCATTCATTAAGCCGCTTCCATTCCTTATTATTTAGTTACCCTATCTTGAAAACTGCTTTCCATTCCAAGATTGTACACCTTTTGTATATAGGGATATACAAAACTGCACACATTATACCAATGACGGCAATAACAGCAGTAAGTTCCCCTATAGGTGTGCGCTGTGCACCACAACTATGCAGTAGAGAGGCCGAACTTTCGAAAGCTCGCCGTCCGTTTCGACTATATGGAAGAATCAAACATGTCGAAACGGACCATAAATTCAATAGGGATCAAATAGTTCATAAAGTTCTATGAAATACAATTAAAATAAAAATGGTAACTTAAGTAAATGGCTTGTAGGACCTGGGGAACATGGACACTTCTGGGGGGAACAGGTTCAATATCAGGACATTTGAAAATCAATTTTACTCTCACTGCGCTATTTTCGAGCTTGTTCGCGCCTAGTTACCATGTACATTTTACTCGCGGATTCGATGCTGGCGTATAGGCTTTAATGGACACTTGTGGATTCGATGCTCGCGTTCACGCCTAGATACCATGCTCGCGTATAGGTTTTAATGGACCCTTTACTCGCGGATTCGATGCTCGTGCATAGGTATAATAGGCATTTTACTCGCACATTCTAACGGTCGAACACTCAATATTTGTCGAAAGTACGAATATATCAAAAATCCGGGTCCAGGATAGTTCGAGAAATCCAAATTCGTTCGAATTCGAATAGTTCGTCTCGAACTCGGGTTCGAGTTTGAGTTCTAGTCCATCTCTACTCTGCAGGCCTATGCACACAGATTAAAGTGGTGGGCACAAAAAAATCTGCTGGAATATAAGTGCTGCGGTATGTAGCGCACACAATTTAATTTTATCTGCGCATTTTCAAATCTTTTTCAAATCGTTTTCTATTTCAAATCTTTTTCAAATTTTTTCAAATCAATAAAAGATTCACTTAACACGGAGTTATTTATGGCGTAGGTGGCACCAGGATTGTTAAACCCGAAATGCATCACCTTACATTTATAAACATTGAATTTCACCTGCCCTTCTGCTGCCCACTTTGATAATCTATCCAAGTCAGCTTGCCGCAATTGCACATCATTTGACATTTCTAAAGCTCTGCATAGTTTAGTGTCTTTAGCAAAGACAGAGACCTTGATCTCAATGCCCCCTTCTAATTCATTTATAAACAGATTAAAAATAAGTGGCCCCAGTAAGGAACCCTGAGGCACTCCACTTAGAACTTTAGCCCACATAGATGTAGCTCCATTGACCACCACTCTCTGTTTGTGATCCAATAATTCTCTATCCATGTACAAATGTTTTCTTCAAGGCTAACAGTCCTCAGTTTATACATTAGTCACCTATGTGGCAGAGAAAAAACAAAAGCTTTAGCATTTACAGTAGTATACTACATCTACTGCTATGCCAGAATCTAAATTTTTACTCCTTCATTAAAACCAAGCAAATTTGTCTGGCCCGATCTATTTCTCATAAATGTATGCTGACTAATAATAATAAAATTAGCTATAATAGAAAAAAAAACGGATAGCAGAACAAAGCAAATTAAACCCCAAAATGTTTTTTTAATACGGCTATATCAGTAATAAAAGATGAGGACAGAGAAATGGAGACCATTAAACAATGGGGCTCAGATGGTTATAGAGGATGCCAAAAAGGCTAATGTGCTGAATCATTTTTTTCCCTCGGTATTCACTAAAGAGAATCCTAGTCCTTATAGCAGGGACTGTAATATTATGAAGGTTATAAAAGAAGAATATTTACTCTGGATAATAGAGGATATGGTACGGAAACAATTAGACAAAAGTTAATATCAATAAAGCCCCAGGAACGTATAGAATACATGCTCGAATCTTAAGAGAGCTTAGTTTAGTTTTATCTAGACCACTGATTCTTTTCTTTTCATATTCACTTTTATCTGGTTATGTGCCGCTGGATTCTTTTTTTGTAATACCAATATTCAAAAAAGTTACTGTAGTCATTCCCACCCTGGTAACTATAGACCTGTAAGCCTAACATCAGTGGTAGGGAAGGTGCTGGAAACTTTGTTACAGGACCATATCCTTGACTTTGGGGCATATTTATAAATGATCGCTATTTTCGCAGGACATTGCAATGACAAATAGCTCTATTTTATAAAAAACGCTTATTTTCTCTTTCGCCTTTTTCGACAAGTATCGATGTGGCCATGTGTGGTGATAGTTTTGCCTTATTCAAGTGGTACACTGCAAAAGAGAGATTGCTCTCTAGTGTAATTTCAGAGCTATTTTTGTCATTTTTTTTTATTTAAAGCTATTTATAAATAGGTGAATTTTTTCGCTTTTGCCTTTTTCTCCTTTTTGTTTTTTTTGCTTTTTTCCAGAAATTTGCCAAACATACTTGGAATTTCATAACATATCTATTCTACACAGCACTATGGTATGTTCCATATCAATGGAACTGGTTTGATAATTAAGCAATAATAAATAATGTGTTCTATTAGTGTAAAACTTAAAAGCGATTTTTATGTATTCATTATCATCCTATTAAAATAGAGAAAATTCGCCTTTTGAGTTTTACACTTTTTATATCTTTGGCTGAGAAAAAACCCCACATGTGCTAGGCTATTTTTAAATTTTAAATTTAAATAGCGAAAAGTCCAAATTTGGCGAAAAGGCTGCGTTAAAGAAGGAGAAAAGTTTAACGAACCTTTATAAATATGCCCCTTGTTCAGAAATGATTTATTATTAGTCCAGCTAAATTATGAGAAATAGATCGGGCCCAGACAAATTTGCTTGGTTTTTAATGAAGGAAGTAAAAATTTAGATTCTGGAAAGCAGTAGATGTAGTATACTACGTAAATGCAAAGCTTTGTTTTTTCTCTGCCACATAGGTGACTAATGTATAAACTGAGGACTGTTAGCCTTGAAGAAAACATGGTACATGGATAGAGAATTATGGATCACAAACAGAGAGTGGTGGTCAATGGAGCTACATCTATGTGGGCTAAAGTTCTAGTGGATGCCTCAGGTTCCTTACTGGGGCCACTTATTTTTAATCTGTTTATAAATGAATTAGAGGGGGCATTGAGATCAAGGTCTCTGTTTTGCTAAGACACTAAACTATGCAGAGCTTTAGAAATGTCAAATGATGTGAATTGCGGCAAGCTGACTTGGATAGATTATCAAGTGGGCAGCAGAAGGGCAGGTGAAATCAATGTTTATAAATGTAAGGTGATGCATTTCGGGTTTAACAATCCTGGTGCACCTACGCCATAATAACTCCGTGTTAAGTGAATCTTTTATTGATTTGAAAAATTTGAAAAAGATTTGAAATAGAAAACGATTTGAAAAAGATTTGAAATGCGCAGATAAATAAATTGTGTGCGCTACATACCGCCAGTCAGTGGACACTAGCCCAGCGCGAAGGATCAGACCTACCCTCATAATCCCATGTATATCTAAAGCTGGTTACACACATTAACTGATAAAAGCCCCGATACACCGTCGGATCGACGGTATCGGGGCTTTTATCGTTACTGATGTGTATGCTCGTTTCACGAACGGAGGCACGGCCGCGCCGGCGATCGGGTCGGCTGTATGCTTTTCGGGAAAGTCCGAAAATTTCATCGCCGCGCCTAGACTCCCTATAGAGTGAAGTCTATGGGCCGGGGGGGGCTGCGTTGAAAGAAACACACAGTCCCGAGCGTTCTCTCTAAGTTCATAGGGAGAACCTCGGGACTGTGTGTATGCAGATCTTTGAAAGATGGCAGACAGGATCTTGCAGATCTGTCCTGATCTTCAGAAATCTGTACTGTGTGTTGTACCTAGCTTCACCCCGAATGATTGGAATAAATGCTGCGGCCAATTTATACCCAGTTATTTTGTGTCAGTTATTTTATTAGAGATGCGTGTCTTAATCAAAGGCCCTGACACTACTGAACAACCTGGGTTTTCAGTTCATCTGAGCTTTTAGGGGGGGGGGTTATTTTTTTTTGCTTTTTAATATTTCTTATATATTTTTAGATATATTTTAACAGAAATGCAAAATCTTATAAATTGTGGCTCAAAAGGTACAAAATCTCTCTCTGCTGTGACCTGTTTAAAACACCTGCACTTTGGGATGTAACATTTCACTGCTATTGCAGTAGAGGTGTTTTAAAAATAGACACTATTTTATCATTGGGGAACATTGCCTGACAAGATAAACAATGTTTTGTTATGCCACCTGGTATCTGTTTGCTGCATGTCCACCCCCCAACTTAAAATTTTGCCCACTGTTGATCCCACTGTGTAGTGTTAAATGACCCCTTCCTTTTTCTTCTGCTGTATAGGGTTTTTCTGCAGGGTCTGATTAAAGTACAGAAAACTGAAGAGTAGGAGCCTCTCTTTTTCTAATGTGATTCGGCCTCCTTGCACCTCTGAGAGGTTTATGGCAAGCGCAGTGGACCTCTCCCCCTTCCTTCTGGCTCCTTGTTGATTACGCACTGCATCTGAAGGAAAACCAAAAATTATTAAAGGCATAGCTCCCAACCATCCTGTCAGCAGGACTGTCCCTTTTTGGGGGTCTTTTCCCGCTGTCTTGGCACCCCTCTGTGTTCCTGCAATTTCTCAGTGTCAGGTAAAATTGTACCCTGCAGTAGATGTCAGTTGGAGGCTCAGTTTCTGCCTGCTGGGGCCATTTGTTTATTTGTTCAGAATGGAGCTGCTGGAGATACAGCATGAAGAGGAAGACTCACTGCAAACACACGGTCTAAGTACAGAGAGTTTGGATCTGCCTGTAACAATGCAATGTTCATCTGGGGTTTGTTTTCAGTAACAGGCAACTTATTAACCCTTCCCTCTCTGAAGGGTTAGTAGGTTACCTGTTGCTGAAAACAAGTCTCAGATGGACATTGCAGTTAGTTTAACAGTAAGGGGCAGGGGGTCCCCGAGGGGTACAGAGAGTCAGTGAGGGGTACAGAGTGTCAGTGAGGGGTGCAGGGGGTCAGTGAGGTGTGCTGGGGGGGTCAGTGAGGGGTGTCTGTTTTACACTCACTGCAACATCCATCTGGGATTTTCAGTAACAGGCACAGCATGTTTTACTCTAGCTTCTTTCACATAGTCAGCCCTCCAGTTCATTTCACAGTGTTATCAAGCCCCCCACTTTTACTGAAACGTTATCTAGCCCTCCATTCATTACTCAGCATTATCAAGCTCTCCAGTTCATTTCCGAGTGTTATCAAGCCCTCCAGTTCATTAACCAGCGTTATAAAGCCCAACAGTTCATTAGCCAGTGTAGTCAGCTACAACAATGTAAAATGGCAGTAGTGGTCTTTAAAATGGGTGTTACCTCAAAAATGGGTGTGGCTTTTTAAAATGGGCATGGTCAAAAATCCCTCATTGGACTTTCCAAATGTTGGGAGGTATGTTAAAAGTTAGGAATGCCTCCCCAACCCTACACGCTAAGTTTTAAACCCCCAAATCGGCTTCTAAGTGTACTTACCAGCTCTCATTTCCTCAGCTGCCCTAAACACTGTAGAGATCAGCTTGGTAGACAGCATAATTTAAAGGAGAAAATGGTAACACAAAGCCTTGCACTACTTGTCTGCCAAACCCTCACCTTGGGTTATCTCCTCATCTGCCATTCTCTGGCTCAATCTTGGCCACACTCCATGGGCCAAATGGCACTCTGCCATCTGCTTGTCCAAGTTCCTCCTGGATACATGAACCTAGGCCCTAGTTCATTCCTAGGCCATCAACAGCCACTCTACTGCACAGCCCCCCTTCTGGGAACATGCACTACCAATAAGGTAAATTGTCTGTCCAATAATCTGTCCTCCCAACAGATGGATACAGGATCTGGTGTTGCAGTCAATATCCCTCCAAAGCACACAATCCACTTTCACTTTCTCTCCTCCTACCATAAATAACTGGGGATCTGTTGCATTTTATTACTCACTGACACCACCTGCAGGCTGGAGATGGTATATAAGGAGCCTTGGTGTATATGTCCATTACAATAAACATCACATCCTGTGTAGCAGACAGAAACTTTTTTTGGATAACACTTCCTTTCATATGGAGCAGACACAGGGATGTGGTTTAAGCTGCCATTTGACCATTCCATTTTCAAATAGGGATCTGAGCTCTGTAAGTAAGTTTATGTATTTTGTATATTTTGTGTTGTACCTAATATAAGTCAGTGCTAAATTTTATATACATTTATTGATGGTCATTTAAATGGTAAAAGTGAGATAGTACACACATACATATACACCTTTCCCATGTGTAATATCCTATACCCCCCACCACATTGGTAGCTCCTAAAAACTCAATGCAATCTCCAATGGAGATATATATTTATTTAATATAAGGGATAAAGGGATATATATATGTATGTATACTGAAAAAATAAGTTTGCCTCATCTTAATCTAAAATAGCATCTATAGTGCATTTTATACATAAAAAAAGGTTAGTGTATGCTGCCTTATCCCCACCTTCCTCTGTGCTCCGTGTTTGCACATAGTCTTATTTACTGCAGAACTCCCCCTCCCCCTGTAGAGAGCAATGGTCTCTGTTGTTCTGGAGACACTTGCTAAATAAGGAGTAGAAATGGCCGAAACGAATTAGTTTTAGTTCCGTTTTCGGATTCCCGGATCTCTGGAAAATCCCGAAGATCCGAAAACGGAAAGAATTTTTGAACT